>OU343225.1:291813467-291931260 GCA_910596185.1 Chrysanthemum makinoi | reverse complement strand
CAAGCTCGAGCATCCAACGGTCGGAAGGTTGTGAGTCAATGTGAGGCAAGGAGATTGCCTTTACGGTTTTGGGCAATTCACGGGGGTCATAATAACTTTCGTTGTCATAGAGATCAAGGTCCTCTATTGTACCCCACGATTCTTCCGCGGTGAGATTACTAAGTTTGCCACCTGCCGCTTGGTCAATGGATTGCTTAGTTGAGAGGTTGACATGATCATAAAAGATTTCGACTTGAAGCCAAAGATCGATGCTGTGATGAGGGACTTTATGGAGTAAGTCCTTGAATCGAGTCCATGCTTCGTAGAGAGATTCACCTTGACGTTGTTGGAACATCAAGATTTCATTCCTAAGCTTAGTAGTTCTCCCCGGTGGGAAAAATTAGGCAAGGAAACGAGTGGTGAGATCATCCCAACTTGAGATGGAGCCGGCGGGAAGTTGCTCAAGACAATTACTAGCTTGGTCCCATAGAGAGAATTGGAAGAGACGCAAGCGCGTGGTCTCCCGAGTAGTAGCATCAAGGTCGGTGGAATCGATGATTTTAAGGAAATCCTTAAGATGCTGATTAGGATCTTCGGAACGAAGTCCATGGAATGCACATCCGTTTTGCACCAACAGGATGGTGTCGGATCGAAGGGCTGTAGTTTGAGCTTGATCGGGGAGCTCAATGGTGTTCCTATAGCCTAGGTTGCTTGGTCTTGAGTATTCACCAATAGTGCGGCCTCTTGGCGGGTCATTTGATGGTGGGTTGATGAGTGGTGGTTGATTATCACCTTCCATGATTAAAAGTGATAGGATTACGAACAAAGGTCATGAAGAAGGGGGATAGACTACGAGGAAGCTAAAAATGAGAAAAAAACTTACTTGATAGGAATCAAGCAAGGGAACCTAAACGAGGTGGAAATCTAACTAACTATTCTATTCCCCGGCAGCGGCGCCAAAAATTTGATACGCGTACTACTAGCTTTCGGGGTCAAAGGAAACTTCCTTTTCTTCGAGCAAGTTTTTCAACCACCTAGGCAGTGAACCCAATAATTGTAGTGTAGTATTAGGGTGAGCCTCGGGATTGATATCGTTCTCTAGGGGAATAGGAATGCTAGTGAGAAATTACTACGCTAAGGTTGGGGTTAAGGAAGATTATTTTTTTATCTTTTTTATATTTTTTTAGAAAATTGAAAGGTACGATCTCGGGGTTTGGATTTGGGGGGTGGTACTTCTACCAGTTACTCTACTATTCTAATTATCTAATTAACTAAGCTAAGGGGTAGTCTATGTCTAATTGATGTGTGCTCGTATGATGATTAAAAATGTGTCTACCTAGATACTAGTACTCTCTAGTTATCTTTTATTGAGGGTTGAATTGTCGCTTCCTTATTCTTAACGCGTTATGTCTTCTAAGGTTGTAGGGGATGCTTTTTTCCCTAACTCTTTGAGGATACCTTAAGGTTATTGCCTACAAAATCTCTAGGATTCATAAACTAACTCTAAGGTTATCTTTGGATTTTTAGCCTCCAATAACTCTAGGCGATTATAAACTAATGTTCACAAAGATTACTCAAGCATTAACAACACAATGATGGCCTATTGCAATCCTAAGCCAATTACAATTAAGATAAGAGACAACCAATCAATATTCAATAACTAGATTTCATAGATCTAAGTAAACACACAAGTAAATTAGCCGGACATGGTAAACATGCAAGCATACACACATACAATCGAAGACATAATGAAATCAATGAAGTAAATTACTTATCTTGATGTAAAATAGGGTATGTGAACCCTAAGATACTGCCCAAGACAGCTCAAAATCGTTTTAGGATTTTATTCCACAATTCTACCTCCTTTAAAAGTCTGAAAATTCAAATTCTATATATAGAGTTACAACTGCGACGACGTCACTCTTTAATTGTGACACCGTCAGATCGCCGCCATTAGGGTTTCGTCTTGGCCAAATAAACTTTGGGACGGTGTCACGTTGTGGTTGTGACGCCGTCAGCTTTATCTTCTAACGCCGTCTGAATCTGGATCTAGGCCGTTTGAGTTGTGACTCCCTACTCTTTAAAGCATGACGCCGTCAGGTACAAAATAGCAATTTCACTCCTGAGCCGTCGTAATTAGAGGGATGGCGTCGCCCTTTGTTTGTGACGCCGTCGGGTGTACTTCCAGCAGCTTGAGTGTCTTGATCTTGACTTTAGCCATTTTCTTCATATATTCACTCCTTTTCGTCCAAATAAGTGTCATTCCAGCATTTTGCCTTCAAGAGACCTAAAAAGTGAAAAGGAACGAAATTAAGCAGTAACAGATATAAAAGTGGTCGATTAAGGGCTTAAATGACCCCTCAAAAGTGTATCTTTTAAATCCTTATCAATTATAGATATGTATAAACATTGTAAACTTGTAATTTTTGGAAGAAAAAAAGTGCAACCCTCTTCTTTTAGCAATATGCTATCAATAACAAACAAAAGGGAATTTATCACGTGGAACTTTTTGCCGTTCTAAACAAAATCACGTGGAACCTTTTAGTTGGTTTGAAAATTTTAAAATAAAGGGTAAAGGTTATAAATGTTTCATGTACATATATATTAGACAAAAATACATCGTTGGTCGCTAAACTTGAAAAAACATCGTCGGGGCCCGAAAGTTAGCATTTTCGTCGCCGTGAGCCCTTTTTTCAAGTTTTTGAGGCCAAATGCGTCCCTTGACCCGTAATGCTCTGGTCAAAACGTTCCTTTCCATTTCATTTTGTCTTTAGTTCCAGGGCATAATCGTCATTTCACAATTTCGCTATACCAAGTCTATATTATTTCCACATGTCATATCCCTCTTCCTGCACCATAAACAATTAGACTGCCTCTTTTTTCGTCCCAAAACTTTCCTTACAAGAATTATCATAATTGACAAACCCTAATTGCATTTCACAAAACCAGTTTCATATTATTCAGAATTCCAAAATATGAATTTTACTTTATGGAAAGTAATAAGAGACCCATGTTATCTAGTTGATGATACCGTTCTGTACAACTCTGATAAGAGGAAATAAGGTAAGTTTTTTTGTTATAATTGTTGGAATATCTAATAGGGCTATATTTTGTTTTTGCAATTAAGGTTTAATAATGTGCTTTGTTCTATTGATATATTTCAGGTGGTAGATCTAACATGTTTAGCATGAGGGTTTATCACAATGGTGTTTTTAAATACTGTCCTAGTAGAATATACGATGGAGGTATGGAAACTTTTGTTGATTGGTTGATGTTGATTGTTTGTCAGTTGAAGAGTTGGATGTTCTTATGTATGAATTGGGTTACGAGCTAGGTAAAAAAAATTACTATTACTTTGTTAGCCTGGTAGTAATTTAGATGATGGTTTGTATAGCTTAAGTGAGACTGAGAATTTAAAAATATTGAAAGATCATGTTGATGACCATAAGATTATAGAAGTTTATGTAGAAAATGGTAAGACAAGATTGGATCTTAGTGAAATGTCACCAAAGTCAATTAGGACCGTTGTTGCTGACGTGGATGCATCAAAGAAGAAGGCATCTCTTGCTATTGTTCCATATTGCTCAAAATATTGTTCTTGGAAAACATTGTTAATAAGCCTGTTGTAGAAGATTTAAGTCAAGTCACACAGCCACTTTTGGAAGTCAATACTTTGGGATAATCTACTCAGATGCTAGAAATTGAACCATTGTTTTCATCTGTAGAGGTCTGTCAAACTGAAGATGTTTTAGGTGATTGGTAATGAGCAAATAGATAAACATGTTGACCATATCCAAATAGATAGTCCTGTAGATGTATGCGAAACTGAACAAGAGTTAGGTCATCAGGACGAGGAAATAGATACACCTGTTGAGCATATGCAAAAAGGTGAATCTGTAAAGTTGTAAAACTGATGAAGAGTTAGGTGATGACAATGTGAGAGAAATAGATAGTTATTAGAGTGATGTCGATGTTATTGAGAACATTCATGATCAAAACATAGTTGTTGATGAGAGAGTAGTTTTGAGGAGCCTGATGTTGATGTTGCTCTATTTAAATTGATTGAGACTATAGAGTTACCCTATATAGGTAGCTCTAGCCAGATATAAGATGATTTAAAAAAAAATGAGTTAGATGATCTCTGTGATCATAATGATTTTGAAAGTAGTTCGGAGGATGAGTATCTAATTAGGAAGAAAAAGATGAGAGCATACAAGAAACAAAATTTAAGTGAGGCAGAACAAGTAGACGACGAAGTATTCTTTTTCTGTGGTCAAACTTTTGTAACTGCAAAAGAAGTCAAAGATAAGATCAACTTGCATTCAATACAAACTAGGAGGAAATTGAAACTCATTAAGAATGACAAACAAAGAATTAGGGCTAGGTGTGTGGGAACAATACTAGTTTGTGGTTCAAGTGAAGGTGTTAGGCTGGGAATAGCCCCAAAGAGAAAACTGGTCCGTTAACTAGAGGCCTCGGAAGGGATGTATATTTGTGATCACTCAAGGAGCAAGCAAAAGATTGCCCATGGTTGTTGTATGTAGCAAAAGATACATCTAAATATTTATGGAGTGTAAGAACTTTTCAAGGATGAACACAAATATTTGCAATCAAGAGATATTAAAGCTTGTGACTACAAGTTTCTCTAAAAGAAAATACTTGACCAAGTTCAAGTCAATCCAAATATTCCAATCAGGGCTGTTCAAGATCAACTCACTAAACAGTTTGAAGTTCAAGTGTCTATGCAAAAGGAATTAAGGGCAAAAAAAGCAAGGCAGAAATTGAGATTAGGGTTGATGATAAGCAGCAATACACCATTTTGAGTGACTATGTTGTAGATTTACATAAAACAAACCCTAATACAACAGTTAGGATACGTGTACAAACTGAAACAGATCCAACAAATCCAACCAGAGTATTCAAGAGAATGTATGTATGCTTAGGTGCTTTGAAGGAAGGATATAAAGCTTGTCAAAGAGAGTTGTTGGGATTAGATTGTTCTTTTATGAGGGGTCCTTTTCCTGGTCCGCTTCTTACAGCTGTTGGTATTGATAGCAACAACGAAATATACCCTTTAGCCTATGTTAGGAATTAGAAAATTCCATAGTGAAGAGTCGGTCACCCCAAATATTATCTAGCATAAGTTAGCTCGTAGACTTGTTATTAGTTATGTTATTTTGCAGTTTATTAGTTAGTTTGTAGCGTAGTTTAGTTTAGAGTAACACCGTGGAGGAAGGACGGGTCTTTACCCACTGTATGCCTGATCCACAGTCCGATAGGAGGACGTATTGTTTGTAAGTATAAATACCCCTTCCATCCATGGAAGGGGTGTGGCTTCTTTGAATCTAACCTTACATTTGTTTAAGCAACTCTCTTTCAAGAACCTCTTCTCAACTCTCTTCATCTATTTAAAATGGCTTTCTTGTTTAATCATTGTCCTAGACCACCCGAATCATCAAACAACATAATATTCACGATCCTACAATTGGTATCAGAGCCAGGTTGTGTTGTTTTGATGATCCGAATGGTTTTTGAAACGGTTTATTATGCGGTTTGACATGGTTATTGTGTGGTGCTGAGTTTTGTGGTTCGAATCTTGTTAGTAACTGAATTTATACAATGTTTGTTGTCGGAAAAATAGTTTTTTGCTTTCACTGATTTAAGTTTTCAAAACAAGTTTTATGTGTCCTTGGTCAAACATTGGCACACATTGGTAAACAAGTTTTAAAACTATTTTTCTGCTTTCACTCTTTTATAGCTGTAGTCAAACATTGGTTGACATGTGGTCATATGGTCTGATTATCCTTAGTCAAATACGGGTCAATAATGGTTTTCTAGTTATGCAGTTTCTGGGTCATTCATATATGCGAGTTAACATTAATATTTCATCTATGCGAGTTAATGTTGAGCGAGTTGTCATTTTTTGAAAGCGAGTTGACAGTATTGACTGTCATGACTCAATGTATTCCTGGATGTGAGTCGTTATAATGTCTAGATACACTGAATGTTAAGCGAGTTGGGTTTATGGTCAAGTTTCAATGCGAGTTACTTAACTCGCATATGTTATGGGTGCAGCTCGCTTTTGAGCAAGTTGGGTCAAGCGAGTTGGTGCTAGCGAGTTGACTCTTGACTATAAATTTTAGCGACTTGACTTAAAGAAAGGATGAAGAAGAAGAAAAGACTAGTAAGACCAGGACTGACCACAACTTTATACCTCGACCTCTGCTAGCATCTAACATCATTGGTTCATGGGTCTCATTACATTATAACGTGTTACAACTAATTCATCTCAACAACTCCGTGACATTTACAAACTTCATCAACATATATCCTATCTCATTACCAATAAATCTCAACCAAAACCTCAACTTCCTCAACTCCTATCTAACAAAAACATAAATATAAACTCATATGATCTCAGTTGTCCTTTCGTGGGTTTCAAAGAAAAATACAAGACTATTAAAGTCATGCAAACGAAAGTAATCTAACATCACTGATCATTAAGAAGTTAATCTTCTTTCTTTCTAAGAATATCAAAAATAGAAATTTGAAAAGAATGTCAACTTCTGTCTTTGTTTCGTTCTTTGACCATACTCTGAAGCGAATACATCTAACCAAACGGACTCAACTTTTCAAAGATCTCAGAAACGTTCCATGGTCTTAATTGTTTCAAAGACTTGCTTTCGTGAACGTATGTCATCATTAATCCATTTAATTGTTAATATTCGAAATAAAGAAATGAGTGAAACAAGATTGTTTACCCAATTTCTTTGGCTCAAATATGACTCTTAACACTACAAAGATGAATGTTTAAACCTACCTTTAATATGCTTGCTCGATCTTGCTGATATCTCGAAACCATAACCATCCCTGTGGCTGTAATATCGAGCCCTTGCCATCCCTGTGGCTAGCTCAAAAGAACGATGGTTCGTTGTTAAGGAAGATGTGGTGATTTTTGATGCAGAAGTGATTAAGGAGACGGATTAATTTTTGGTGATGATTATTTGGTGAAGATTATTCAGTAAAGGGAGGCGTATTAGTTTGAGAGTGAGTTTAGGGTTTGGTACCTAAATATTAGGGTTTGGTGAATGGATTGTTATAGAGAGAAGGATGCGTTTTTCTTTGGAGTATGTTTAGGGTTTGTGAAAGATTAAGTGAGTGAGATATGTGAGTTTTTATACTCACCGAAAGTTTAGGGTTGTGTTATCTTGGATCAGTTGTATCATGGGCCGAATGTTGGACGTCAATTGGGCCTCAGGGTTTAATTGAATCGGTCCCAGTAGGTGCTTAACAAAAGGTACAATTTCTAAACGAACGTGGTCATTTATTAATTCATACTAATGTGCTTAACGAATGGGATAATTTTAAATAGGTGCTTAACGAATGTGATCTTTAATTAATTCGTATGAATGTGGTCCCAGCGTGTGCTTAACGGATTGGGTGTACATTTTAATTGGGTCGGATAATGAGCATTCATGGACTAATTTGGTTTATGATCTAAGTGGATTTGTGCACTCTATTAGCCGGGAGAATGTTAATTATTTGTGACATGCGTTTGTGAGTTACATTGAGCATTGACTAATTTAAAGCAGGAGATGAGTTAACTCCGGGTTAAATATTTAAATGGATTTGATGAAACTCTTGTATCAATAGGCCAAATTTGTAGACTGGTTAGTATGATTCATTGGGGTTGATGACACTATTTGACGATGAGATGTACTGAATTATGAGATCTGATAATAAGATGATGTGATCCTATGAGATTTGGACTATATGAGTTTTGGTGATAAGATTTGGATATGATGATATGATTTTTTGTGTTATTGGGTTTGGTACTTTGGTTTATGCACTTTCACGAAGAATGTTATGTCACGGTTTGAATTGATAATTGAACAAAGTTGACTACGGGGATGTTTGTACGATATTTCTCATTGGGGTTTGAAGTGAGGTTTTCCGGAGGCGTTTACTTATTTTGTCTTCTTTCTTTCTACCCTTCCGCGAAGATGACTTGTTTGGGCATTTACAGAGTGTGATAAAGAGTTGGCTATTTAGTTACGGTTGTGATTCTTTCTCGCTTAACCCACAACGTAGCTATCACTTCGGTGTCTCACGCAGTTGAGGATACGTCAAGAGGTTTTGTACATTGGGTACACCGTTTCTTTTTCACAAGGATTAGTGCAAGCTTAAGTAACAAATCCGGATAATGTTGCGTCTTGTTCAAGTTTGGCATATCGGGTTTACTTCTCCATGTTGTTACTGCAATAGCAAACCGAATGCGTGAATTATGTATTTACCAAAGTGTTTATTGGATGGTTGTTGATCTTGTTGATGATGGATAATGAATCGCTGATGAACCGCTGCACGTTCCCCTAAAAACAGATATTCACTGAAACCAAAGTCTTCATAACACATTCAAGCTGACATTGTTTACGGTTTTGTCTTGATTTTGTAAAATCCCGCGAAAGAACCTATTTCTCGGTTTAAATCATAGACTTGTAAAATCCCGTGACAATGGAAACATTCTGGTATTTGTATAGTGCATTTCCGGATCTATCTTACGGTTTACTCTTGGTTTTGTAAAATCCCGCGAAAGAAACTATTTCTCAGTTTAAACTATAGAATTGTAAAATCCCGTGATGATGGAACCATCCTGGAGAAAGGGAAAGTGTAATTCTGAATCTTATTTGATGCTGGTGCTACAGTTTCTGTTTCGAAGAAGTGATAAAAGGGTGTACTTCATGAATTGGATGTGTTTGGATGTTCGTCATGGCAGTTTGGTTATTACTTGGTTTTACGGGGTTATGTGCCTTTAACCATGGTCGGGATGAAAACCATTATCAAAGTTCACTTAAAACGTCAAAGAAGGCTAGATTTGAGCAGTGACCCAGAAGATGTGACAACGGGGTTAATTCAGTATTATTTATTTGAGGTTGAAGTGAAATATCATGGGCGAGTGTACTTAGTATCTGAAGGTATTGAGGATGGTTGGATGAAGATTCTTCAAGATCCTTGTTCGAGCTTATTATCAAAAACGAAGACTTGGAAATCTAGTTATTGTTGGGTGTCTTTTACCTTTTCTTTTACCACTTGGGGGAATTGGGCTCATACCACCACAAAATAACTATCACTTTAAGGAGTTACGTTGTAGTGCTCAGTGTCACATTGAATTGTGGATTCTCAAGAGGTGATGTACGTCTATTACTTGATGGTTGGTTGGATGAAGAGTATAGAGTACTTAGAGATTCAATGGAGGACGAAGTCTCGGCACAACTCTTTGTTACATATGTGCAAGTTTAAGTCACGAGTTTGGGGTAGTTTACGTCAGGGTCAAATTCATCATATTGGGTTTTCTCCATCAGGTGTCACGACAAATAGCCTACTGAATGATAATGGGGTGATTACAAGTTTGCCAAGAGTAGATGAAAAGAGAGAGATTTATGACGTCTGTTCTCATCAGTTCTGGCCTCGTACTCTAAAGAAAAGAAAAGTGTACGTCTCAGGGCGCTTTATCTTTGAAAGAAGAGAAATCTTCTTATGACGTATGAACACATCAGTTCATGCCTCGTACTCTAAAGAAAAGAAAAGTGTACGCTTCAGTGCGCTTTATCTTCTGAAGAAGAGAAATCTTCTCACTAATGACCATTCTCATCAACATGCTTCATACTTTTTCTATGCGCTTCAGTCATCAAGTGAACCGGGCTACCATTGATTGTTTTTCTTATTCCACTTGCTCAACTATAATGACGATGGCGACATCATGTGCTAATTTTGCGGGGGAGAAGTGTGAATAGAATACTTTTGGATGTTTTTCACTTATTTAATCAAGAATGGCAACTCCATATGCAATTCTTGAGGGGGAAAAGAAGTGTGAATTTTTTGCATTGTTGATTGATATTTGAGAATATAAATGGTCATACGGCTCTAAACTCATGTAAGAACCGAGCTTCTTCTTATCGGGTCATCTTCATATGGAGTTTTTCTCTTCTAAGAGCCGTTGGTTGACATCTTCACTCGGATTGATGAGTTTATCGACAAAGTGCTTCCGGTTAATGCTTCACGTATGCATCAACATGATGATTTTGAACAATCTCTCTATTCTTGTTTGATGTGATTGGTAGTTTGGTGTTACCATCTTGTGTGTTCGTTGCGGCCTGATTGCTGATTTCCTTGATGAACATCTTTCTGTTCTTGTTTAATTAGGAGAGATTTTAGTTAAGGGGATTTGCAAGATGTAAGTTAATTGGGATGCTTTTTGGTGTGAGTTGAAGATGTTAACACTCTATTCCCCATTCGGACAATCTTGAAGAAGGTCGAGTCTACAGTCTGTTCTACATTTTCTGCTACATGTTAGAAGACTAAAGACGAGTTGCATTTAACGATCTAAAGACTTCTTCTTAATCTGGGTATTTATCAAACAGATTGTCGGTTTAGGGGAGAGCACTAATTGGGAGAGAGTTATAAGTCAGATTCAATCCCCAATTAGACTTGCTCATATTCTTTAGCAGTGACTCCTCGAGATGTTGATATTGACTATTGTAATATTACAGTTGCACTATTGAATAATAATCCGCTCTTTGGTATTCCTTTGCCAAATCTTCACGGATTATTGTTCATGAAAATTGATCCGCTCTTTGGTATTCCTTTACCAAATCTTCACGGATTATTGTGCACTCTGTAAATCAACCACATGAACATTAAGGAAAATGACTACCTCATCCGCTTGAAGACATTATTGGTGAATCTTCCAGATCAGTCTCTATATGTATATCTTTAGGAAGATGGATATGATGTTGAGGAATCATTTGTTCCGGTTCATTAAGTGGGTCAATGTACATCCGGTTGTACATTTATTCACGTGTTGGAAATTTGACACAAGTTGATTACTTCGGAGTTAATCATTTATCACTTATTTGAGATTGATGTTGACTTTCACAAAGGCGTGTTCTTATTTGATAACTTGCTCGGGCTTAAGAATTTGAGTTGAAGACTTGGTTTATCTAGTTACCAGCAGTCGAGGTGGATGGTTGAAGACCTGGTTAACTATCACTATTAGGAGTTACTTTGTTTTACTCAGTGTCACACGCATGTGTGGATAATCGCAAGAGGTGTTAATGTCTCATACTTTTTTTGGGTAGTGAGTACTTAGAGATTTGCTTGAAGCATTGATTCTCTACACCGTTCTTCCATCATTAGGTGCAAGCTTAAGATACAAAGGTGATGAAGTTGACTTCAGTTTCAAGTATGGTATATCGGGTTTTCTTCTTCAGTGGTCACTTCAAATTGTCTACATAAGGGTTGATAAAAATAGTCAGAGAGAGTCTTCAGCAAGTTGATTCTCACAAGATTTCAAGTGTTCTTCTCAACAATTTTTATAGTATACGGGCTTATAATGATTTGCTGACTCTGAAGTGTCAAAACCAGCAAGGGGGAAGGAGATAAGCATCTAAACGCGAGTAAACTTGATGAACCTAATACTTCGAAGTAATTGAAGATATCCCGGGAAGACAAATGTTATTACCGCAGAGAAACTCAAGGTTTGACTCATGGCGAGTAAACCTGATGAACTTAATTCTTCTAATTGATTGAAGATATCCCGGGAAAACAAATGTCATGACCGCAGAGAAACTCAAGGTTTTACTCATCAAGGCGTTTAGTATTCTTATTCCAACTATGTGGGGGAAGAGATGTAAGAGAAAGTTTCTGAAGATAAATGAGGTACACAAGTATGACATATTCAGGGGAGATAAATGTATGACATGAGGGAGGTGTTATCAGTTATTCTTTAGGTAGGAATGTGTGTACTTCGGATTCTTGAGCTTCATACACGATCATCCGGGAAGAAAAATGTGAACATGGGAAGGTGTTTTCATTCCCCTTATGATGTGTGTTCGGGAGAGTTCTTGAGCATTATACAAAGAAACTGACTACTTTAATTTAACTACTTGGGGGAATTGTTCTCTTGACACCTTTTGGAATGGATCGCTTCAGACTTCAGTGGTTATGAAATTTGAGAAGATTATTTATGAGTGGGATGATACGTTGCTGTTCTATTGGATGATATAACCCCGAACGAAGAATCTCGATTTTCGTTCTTAAAAGGAGCAGCGGGATTTATGATAATGGTGTGCTTCTATGTGCACCTAGCTAAGGCAAGCTTGAAATAAAGCTTCGTATCTTCTCATCACATGGATTTTCGGTTTGGGGGAAAGCTGCCAAAGTCTCACTTTCAAGTGGCTCAATTTCTCTCTTCGATTCAAGAGTCTTGGAAGCTTTGGTGGTGAAAGTTTTAGGGATAATGACTTCTATCTTCTACAACGGGGCTGTTCGATATCCTTATCTCGGTACTCGTATCATCATCTTCTTTAACTATATCATCTATTCTATCCTTGTAAATATTTATCATAAACCAAATACAAAAATATATAACCAAGAAAAAGAAAATAGAAAAATATAAAACCATCAAAAACCCATAAAAATCAGAAAATTTGAAAAATTCCAAAAATATTGTTTTCTCATGACATGTCTTCTGGTATCGATAACATCTACGGTCTTAGAAATGTCATTCAATAATGGCACGGGACCATAGATGAAGTTCGAACAGGAGGTGTAAATATTTCTTTCTAAAACATGTCTCAAAATATGGCTTACAGTTATTTCAGACTGTGACCCGCACTTAATCATGGCTTGCTATTATTTCTGATAGCAACCCGCTCTTCAAAGAGGAAAGTGCATCGCTAAACCATTTTTCAAATATTTCGTGCACTTATCCTAAAACATATTGAGGAAAGTATGTCGAAGGACTGCTGTTCCTACACAAATGTTTTTCCGTCTAAAATTCTTCAGAAAAATATTTGTTGTTTTCAAAGATGGTGGAAAATGAGTTGCTTTAAAAATAATCAGATTCAGAGTTTTTGTAAAATTGAAAACTCAATCAATGACTTCAGCGCTTTTAAACTTTTCATAAAATGAGTCATGGATTGAGGGGGATAATGTTTTTCAAATCTACATCATCTAACGGGCTTTCTTAATTATCCTAATATGCTTAATTAAAAATGATGTTAACCTATGTTGAAAGACTAGGTGCCTAGGATATGATTGCAAGGATTAGATGATTAGAGTTTGATGAACACATTATTCCCATACATTTATATGATCTGATTGATATGTTGCATTGACTTTTATTAGTCGATTGTTGTTTGGGTGATGTCGACCACCATATATTTGTATTTGAGTTCACTAACGTATGCAGGTATATTGGTATAAAAGAATGTTCCCGATCCGGATCCCATAATTGAAGATGATTGGATGCCGAAAGGAAAGGGTAACTATATCTTCGGTTGACAAATGAAGAAACAGAGCTTAATTGGACTTCTATGGAGAGTTGGCATAAATGCAACGTAAGAGGTCTCACTGCATCAGCAGATGGTTTTCTTCTAAGTGATTGAAGAAACGGAGCTTAATTTGACCTCAGTTGGCATTCAAAATGCAACGTAAGACGAAGTCTTACTGCATCTGCAGACGGTTTTCTTCCAAGCCCTACAACAACATCAACAAAAGCAGCTTATGATTCTCTCCACCTAATGTATCTTGTGCTGGAAAAGTAGTGAATGATACCATTTTTAAACAATTTTTGAAAATATTGTTTTGAAAATAAATTGGTCTTAATTTTGAAAATCACGGGACTTCTTTTTATCAAAACCTATGTCACTCAATTATCGACTTCGGTCTTTGATTGAGGGGGAGAGTGATTTAAAATATAATATTTTCATACAATATTTCTTCATAAAAGTTCTGGTTTGTACGTTAAAATGTGGTGATCTAAAGATTTAATGTTATGTCATGGTATGATTTTCTTTAAAACTCAAAGATCTGTCAAAATGAAATTTTTTCTGTTCTTGTTTGATTGTGAAATTGTTTTATTTTACTTAAGGATCTCTTAAAAACTATCATACCTGACACTAACAATCTTTAATGTCTTAAAATGGTCCTTATCTGCCATTTTTCAAAATCAAATCTTGCCATGTCTTTCCCAAACTTTTCTAAATGATTTCTGTTGGATATTTGATTTCACATACACATCAAACCATAACACAAAGTAGGCGTATAAGTGGAATTCTAGAGAGAGAAAGTTAGAGGTTTAGGGAACTTTAGTGAGAGAAAGAAAATTCTTATTATGAGCTCCAACTCTCTACCTTGGAAGGTAGAGAGTATTTATAGTCTTACAATAAAACGCCACACAACGGGCTGTGGATCAGGCATACAGTGGGTAAAGACCCGTCCGTCCTCCACGGTGTTACTAAACTAAATACTACTTAACATAAAAGTACTATGACTACGAGCTTTCTAACGATTACATATACTTGAGGTGACCGACTCTTTAATACATGGAATTTCTAATTCCTAACAATCTCCCCCTAAGGGAGGTCACCTCAAACATATACTAAAATGACATTGAATACAATCAGATATTACATTAACAATTGATCTTGCATTCTTGATGTAGTACTTTGCTCCGAAGCTCGTAGTCATTGATTCCACTCATTGCATGTTTGGTTAATCCAAGTGGAGGTCTTTTACTGATCCACGTGATAATAATGTTGAGCCAGCTTTTGAGATCATCAGCTAATAGAAAATCTCTGATACATCCATTGTGGTGTTGGTATTATGTGATGTTGTGACTTTCGGACCGACATGCTCATATTCTGGATCATGATATCTTCTCATCAGAGTAGCGGAAGCTTTCGTTGATTCATGATATTGGCAGCAGCGTAGCAGAAGCATGGAGTTAGAATATCAGAGTCATTGATGCACCAATCATGATTTCTTTCGATATGAATGTGTTGTGTGAGCATGCGGCTATGGATTGACCGCTCCATTCTGATCAGCTGCAAACGTCGGGGTGTACCTGCATAAGACAGTTAGCAATAAAGCGCACGAAAGTGTCTTTGATCACTTTCGATGAATTGAGGTACACGGCCCACGGTTCCCCGTTGATCAGTACAAGTACTGCCTGTGATCAGGTATAATTCCGAAGAATTTCCTTGACAGGGTTTCGCAGCTGCTCTAGCTGTTCTCAAACCGGAACGTCTCAAAGAAGACAACACGGAATGAGTGAACCAGCGAATTTACGTCCACTGATTGATGAAAAGAGATTTGAAAAACAATCGTGTATTGCTCAATAGAAATTGTTTTTGAATATAACGAAGGTTTTAATGAAAATCAATTATCAATCATAAAACACCTTTTGATTTGAAAAATTAGTACACGGTCGACGTGCTAATGAAAAGAGTTTTAAAGCACAAAGACCGGTTTTTCAAAGGTATCCGTCAATCCATAACCTGAACCAGGATTGATTCAAAAGATTGAATCGCCCCATTGTTTCTGTTCAGTTGTCACATGGTTGATCTGTATAATAGATCTCACATGCCACCTACCAGGAGCTTGTTAGATGTTGGCTCCAGAAGGCTTTCCATCTTCACAGTGAATATGTAAACACATCACTCAGATGTTCTGGCAATACCACAAGGATAATGCGTAGGACTCAGGATATAATTTCTCTTTCCACATTGTGTGAAACAGAGAGTCTTCATTGAAATTGTCCTAATGAGATTTATTGATGATCTCGTGGCTCTAGACTCAATTTGTGCATTTTTGGATCCTATATCGGAGACTAGGGAGAGGGTCTCCTTCTTCAATATCAACAATCTCTAAGAGAAAGTCGATAGATAATGTAGGTTCCCCGTGAGAATGAAACAAGCCCTTTTAAGAGGAACTTGAGTAGCTTGGGAAGTTTAGTGCAGTGCGTCACTGGGTCCATGACGTCTTGTCTTCAATACCGGAGTTACCTAAGTAACCACCAGTAGCATATGTATTGAACCGGTTTCTGCCCTAAGGTTGAATTATTGGAGGGCTATTTCATTTCACCCCTTTTCACATTCAATTCTTTTTCATTCTTCAACCCCTTCAGTGCTTACCGAGACTTCATAACTAGAACCTTGTTGGGTTTATTTCAGTACTAGCTCTGTCTCAGTCCGCACTCTTCCCGTATCTCACTTTTCTCCTTTTTTCAATATACCTAAGGACTCTACACTATCTAGTGGATTGTCCCTGGGTAGATCCCTCCGGCTCTGGCGGGATCATGGGAACCAATACCTAACCTTATCATCCTTATATCACCGTACATAAAGTAAAGTTGGTCGGTCTATTTGGTATTGTTCATCTACCATAGGAACCAATTGAAAACCATTTGAAAATCAATCCAGATACTTGTGATATATTATCAAAGCATTTTGTACCTGAATTGTTTTTGATATTTTTAGAAGAAGAACTCCCCCTCAACATGTGAATCAAGTATTTGAAATAGTTTTCCACACGGAGGCAAGAGAAAGAATTAACTTCTTTGATTACCATTTTCTAAAAAATATCAACATCACATCCCTAATCGAATCAAGTAGATAAAGCATTTTGGGGAAGGATGAGGTTTTCATGATTTAGCTCCCCCTCAATATGTGCCTCGAGATTTGAAAAGAGTTTTGCACATACTAGAGGGAACCTGCACATTGAGATAAGTGATCACGTTTCAAATCATAGGTTTAAGATAGATGCTCCCCTCAACATGTGCATGGAAAATTTGAAATCGTTTGTCACATGTGGGAAGGAGAGCTTGTACATCCTTATAAAACCATTTACCGAATTATCAGTTTAAATCCAATTTAAATCACACATTCTCCCCTATCACAATTATCAAATCATTTGAGATTTGTGATCTCTTATAGATTTAAATTGATTTTGAAAGCTTTTGAGGAGAATTGTGACTTGATTATGAAAGCGTTTTAACCGATAAGGATCTGATTTTGAGATTTTAAACTCCATTGGTTAAACATGCATGATTATCTTTTGAAAACAATTGAATGCCAAATAACTTTTTAATTTAATTGAAATCATTCTCCCCTCAATCAATGACATAGGTTGTTGATTGAGAGATAGATATTTTGACAAATAAATCCAGATGATTATCAAAAATAGAGTCCGAGTTATTTTTTCATAGCAGTTCGTTTTCAGCAGATAAATGTTTTTAAAATCAGAGCATGGAATTTTGAAAATATGATACAGTATGGCTCTGTTCTTTCTTTGACAAGCGGGTTACTGCCTGACATGACAATAAACCATTTTTTTTCTCTTTCTCTCAATTTTTTTTTAATAAGAATTCGAGCAACATCTAAAGTCCCGTGTCATTCTTTGAATGACAGCACAAAGACCGTAGATATTATCGAATCGAGAAAAACATGACAAATTGACAATATTTTTTGAATATTTCAGATTTTTATGGATTTTGAAAGTTTTATAATTTTGTATTTTGTTTTTCGAATAAATATTTACAAGAGATAGATGAGCATAGACCTTTACTCCTCGTCTTCTTCCTGAAGACGTTTGAGTGTTTCTGGTTGAAGGCTTTTCAAGCCTAGTCGTGGAAGTATGAACTCAAAACGTTCTCTTGGAAGAGCTTTGGTGAAGATGTCTGCTAACGATATTCAGACCTCACAAAATAGAGTTCCACCACACCCTTTTCCACTTGTTCCCTGATGAAATGATGACGAATGTCGATATGCTTAGCTCTTGAGTGTTGAACGTTATTGCATGAAAGAGCAATAGCACTTTTATTATCACAGTACAGAGGGATTTTGTTAAATACAAAGCCATAGTCAGTTAATTGAGATCTCATCCAAAGGATTTGAGCACAACAAGATGACATGGCTATGTATTCTGCCTCTGTAGAGGAAATAGAAGTACTCATTTGCTTCTTTGAAGACCAGCTCACAAGCTTATCACCCAAAAACTGAGCACCTCCAGACGTACTTCGACGAGTATCTTGACATCCTGCATGATCAGCATCTGCATAGGCTGTTAGTGACATACCGGTGTCCTTCGGGTACCAAAGTCCCATATTGATGGTTCCTTGGAGATACCGAAAGACCCGTTTAACCGCTTCAAGGTGCTTTTTAGTAGGCTTAGCCTGGTATCTAGCACACATGCAAACAACGAACAAGATGTCTTGTCTACTAGCAGTGAGGTACATCAGGGATCCAATCATACTACGATATTTCGTTTGGTCAATCATGATCCCTGAGTGGTCCTCATCTAGTTTGGTTCGATCAATCATGGGAGTGTCAACAGGTCACTTGAATCAAATCCAAATTTCTTTAAGATCTCAGTAGCATATTTAGATTGATTTATGAAAATGCCTCCGGGACTTTGTGAAATTTGTAGTCCTAAGAAAAATGACATTTTTCCCATCATTGACATTTGAAATTTTGAACTCATTTCATTTGAAAAATGATATCATCAACATAAATTTGAACATGAATTAAATGTTTGCCTGACTTTCTGGTGAACAATGTTGGATCAACTGCTCCTTTGCTGAATCCGGTAGATAGAAGAAACTTTGATAGCGTATCATACCATGCCCTTGGAGCTTGCTTTAAACCATACAGAGCCTTCTTCAAACGATAAACGTGGGTAGGATGTTCTGGATTCACAAAGCCTTCAGGTTGGCTGACATAGACGACTTCTTTAAGATCTCCGTTCAGGAATGCCGTCTTCACGTCCATTTGATAGACTACCATGTTCTTACTTGCAGCATTAGCCAAAAGATTCTAATTGCCTCGATTCGAGCAACAGGAGCAAAAGATTCTTCAAAGTCTATACCCTCCTCTTGACGGTATCCTTTAGCAACTAATCGAGCCTTGTTCTTCAACACATCACCATGCTCATCAAGTTTCACTTTGAAGATCCATTTTAGAGCAATAATCATAGCACAATCTGGAGCAGGTACTAACTCCCATACATCAAGTCGATCAAACTCATGAATTTCTTCTTGCATGGCATTGAACCAGCTATCTTCATTCATGGCGGTTTTGACATCTTTTGGTTCGATCTTAGAGAGTACGGAGTTGAAGAAGCACCACAAGGCATCGGTTGCAAGTTGTTTCCGTGTTGATACTGGACGAGAAGGATTTCCAATGATGTTGTCTAATGGATGATCGTGAGTCCATTTTCTGAGGTGTTCATGTGGTAGTTGTTGAGGGACTGAAGTAGCAGAGTCGATGTCTCCTGAAGAAGATGGTTCTGATGAAGATTCAGGAGCAAATATGTTTTCAAACGGAGCATCTTCAGGAGTAGCAAAGGGATTAACTTCATCATTGATGCCAGAAACAGTTCCATGATGTACATTTGAAGAATGATGATTTGTTGATGAGACTGAAGGATCAGCAGCAGGCGCTTCTTGACTTAATGATATTGAGACTGAGGGATTGACTTCATTCACAGGAATATGAACAGCCTCTGTTGTAGGAATCGACACCTCATTAGTACTTGGATCATAAAGTTCATCAAACATAGGATCAAACAATTTCTTTAAATCATCTTCAGATGGAGGTACATATGGAGTTTCTTGAGAAAAGTTTGGAACAAGGGATGAACCAATGGGACTGTTTTGAAGTGCGGGTTCTGAACTGGATTGTCCAGGAGCCATTTGACCGGTCAGCTCATCAAACGTAACGTGAATTGTTTCCATGATATTTCGGGTTCTTTTGTTGTAGATTCGGTATCCCTTTTTGTTTGGTGCATAACCTACAAATATTCCAATGTCTGCTTTAGCTCTAAGTTTGCCTAAGTCTTGACCCTCATTAGTTGGATAACACAATGCACCAAACACACGAAGGAAAGAGAGATTAGGTTTTTTGTTGTGGACAAGTTCATATGGAGTTTTTCCATGAACAGTGTGAATCAGGAACGATTTTGTGTGTAGCATGCAGTGGCAATAGCTTCAGCCCAGAGAAACATTGGAACCTTTGAGTAAATCAGCATTGTTCTAGCGGCTTCTACAAGAGTTCGATTTCGTCTTTCAACTACACTGTTCTGTTGAGGAGTTCGTGGAACACTTCTTTGATGGTTGATTCCAATGCTTTCATAAAATTCACTAAGTTGTTTGTTAACAAACTCAGTTCCATTGTCTGTCCGGATAATTCTGACGGTTTTGTTAAGTCGAACCTGCAGCTGTTTGATGAGTTTGATGATGATATCAGGAGTTTCATCCTTTGTCCTTAAGAACTTGACCCAGGTGAATCTAGAGTAATCATCAACCACAACTAACACATATTTCTTCCCAAAAATATTCTGCACTCTCATTGGTCCACATAAATCCATATGAATTGTATGAAGAACTTCTGTGACAGAGTTAGTAGGTTTGGGTTTATGGGCATACTTCTTGCTTTTTCCCAATTGACATGCTGAACAAAGATGATCCTTTTCATACTTTAGTCGAGGTAAACCTACAACTAAGTCCTTTCTGGAGAGATCATTGATGGTGCCGAAGTTCAAGTGATTGAGACGACGATGCCATAACCATGACTTTGTTTTCGAAGCCTTTGACAACAAGCAGATTGGAGAAGACTTCATCATATCATCGATAGAGATGGTGTAAAGATTTGAACCACGAGTTCCTCTTAAAAGTTCCTTACCATCAAGTTCTCTAACAAAACAAGTATGTTTTCTGAAGGCTACTTCAAGATCAGAATCACAGAATTGACCGACAGAGAACAGATTATGACCAAGACCTTCCACATAGTATACTCTAGAGATAACACTGTCACCAACAACATAATCACCATAACCCATAATTGCACCGAAATGATCATTACCGAATCTAACTGTCCCGATGAATTTGCTCACGAAGTTCATGAGCCGCGACCGGGCTCCAGTCATATGCTTGGAACAGCCTGAGTCCAGGTACCACAGAACGATTTGAACGATCTGCAGTTGAACACAGACAAGAATGGATAACTGGATAATTGGGATCCCCATGCAAGAATGGGTTCCACTTGGTTAGTAACAGTAATTGGAACACCCACATCAGAAATGGAATCATTGGGAATAGATGCAATGCTGGTGTCTGTATTTGACCTATTCAAAGTATGTTCACTTCTTAAGGGAATAGTTCTACCAGTAGGCATCCATTTTCTAGTGGGCATAATCTTAGCAGTTTGAGAGCAAAACTGATTATTCTTATGGCCAAAAGGTATCCAATAATAACCTATCTTTATAAAAGTTCTTCCTGTGGGTTTCCACTGTTTTCTAACAATCTTTCGTTTTTGCCTTTTTGCCTTCTTTGCACGATTATTAGCGTTAACAATTTTAACTGGGCATTTGACAGCATTAGACAAAGCATTCACACCACATTCATGATTAGCAACAGAATTCAAGCAGACATCATTACAAGGTTTGCAAATAGTATCAGAATTCGAATTAATTACAGTACGCCTAAGGCTAATACTAGAATCAACACGATTCGTTTTATTCAACTCAAGCTTAAAGATCCTAGGTTGGTCTTCTACTCTCTTCCAATGCACATTTTTAGCTTGCGAGGTCCTATCATTCCTTGTATTGTCTTGAGACTTTGACCTGCTCGCTTTAATGTCATTGATTACTCCTGTAGAGGGAATTATGGGAACATTAGTTGGTTGATCTACTTTTTGCATTCCTGAACTAGACGTGTAAGGATCTGTATTACTAGACGACACATTGATGTATACTTTCTTAAAACTGGGCCTAGAATGGTTTGAAGGCTCGGCACTAGGCATAGAACAAGGCATCACAGCTTTGCCTTTTGCACCTAAGGTTAAGGATTTGGGACATGTTGCAATTACACATTCTAGCAGCTCTTGAGATCATTTGGCCTGGAGGCAAGCAAACCTAATTTCACTATCAAGAGGTTTGTTAATGAAATCCTCTTCGACAATCTCACGGAGACATTCTAGACTATCCTTAAGGTGAGCACAGTAGTCATGAAAAGCATGTTCATTATTCCTAAGATGAGGAGGAATATATTTAACTGTCACAGTGTATTTGCAATCTAAGGGTGACTTTGAGACAACATTCTTATTGAAAACAAGTGGTAGTTTCCCATTTCCCTGACTTCTCAGATTCTCAATTTCCTTTTGTAAAGACGTTATTTTTCGTTGTTTTGGTCACGGGTGACTTTTATTGAATCATATAACTCTTTAAAATGTCGTTTAACTTTTTCATTTTCTTCTAGAAAACTCTCGTTTTCCTTTTGTAAGGCATTAACTAAGTTTTGAAGATGAAAAGTTTGAGAATTCTGAGAATCTAAAGGAGGAGGCATTTGGGAGCCTGTCATATTGTTCTTTTGACCCTTTAATTGAGAGATTTGGGCTTTCAACTTTCGGATCGTGTTGCAATGAGCTTGAATCTGTTCATCACGTTTGTTAATTTGAAAAACTGCATCAAACTCTGGAGCATCTGAGGATGTCTTGATATTTGAAGTTTTGACATTTTCTTTAAGATGTTGATATTTTAGTTGTAAATTAAAATGCTCAGCCTCTAGTTTAGAAAAATGTTTAACCAAATTGTCGTGATCATCCAGTTCAATTTTCTCAGTTAATTTAGAATTAGTTTTTTCAAGCTCAATGACACGATCATGGGAGACTTTCAGGGCAACAGATAATTCATGAAATTGAGAAGCATTAATAGAACAAGTTGTAGCAGTGAAAAACACATCTTGAGCAATACATTCAGAAATCATATTCTCATTCAGTGTATGCAAGTTCTTCCTTTCAATCTCATTATATTTTAATGCTCGCTCATAGTCACTAACCTCAACTATCATAGCATCAAATTCCTTTTCCATTTCTTTAATGTCTGAATTCATTCCCTTTTAAGACTCTCAAAGTGATCTTTTAGTTGTTTAAAGAAAGGCATGACTTCAGTTAAATAACATTCTTTAGTTTGCTCAAAACCTCTTTCTCCTTCAGTTATACCAGTGGGTGTGATCCTTTTCTTGCAAGTTTTCTCAAAATCAACAAATAGTTGAAAGATAACATATTGACTGATTAAGGTCTTGCTTTTAGTGGCAATTGTTCTAGGAACTAGATGCATTGGTGTATTTGGAGGATACACAGTCGCTCTAGGCATTTTCCAAAGGGGGGGGTTGGTTTCAACAATATTTTCAGCTTTCTACTTATCTAAATCCATTTTCCAGAACACTTGTTCGGGAGTTAACAATGTCTGAGGCTTAAACTTGTTTAAGGCAATCCAATTCTCCTTTTTGTAATCATGGGGTGTGATGATTACTTTCTTTTCTTTACATTTTGGATCAGCTAGTTTCTTGTTTAACTTTTCCCTAGTGATTTCATCTGATTTCTTATCTTCCTCTGTGCACTCAGCACAACTAGGTTTCTGTCTAGGTTTAAGGATTTCCTTGCCATCATAAAGAACCTTATGAGCATTTCTAGCCTTTTTAATGACCTCTGGATTTGGTTCCTCAACAAGGGGAATGCTATGCTTATCGCTTAGGACTCTATGCTTAGTGATCATGTGAGCAGTCTGAATGGTGTTTCCTTGTACGTACAACTTATTTTCAAGCTTGTTTTTCAAGGTTTTCAGATTAGAAAAATCATTCAAAAGTTTTGATTCCTTAGCACTGAATTCTTGCTTAAGCATTTTAACATTTTCTTGAAGTTCTTGTTTTTGCTTAGCAGTTTTTGAAAGTTTTTCTTGTAAGGAGTTTAACTCTTGTTTTAATACTTCTTCTCTAAACCTACTTTTTCTAATAGTTGTACGCATTTGGTCATCCATTTCCTGCTCACGGGTGGTCAACTCAAATTTTGCACGTTGTTCATAAATAGCAACACGTTCTTTATAGGCATTCAGTACAGAGATAACAGCATCATCAGGGGCACATGCAGTGTATTCATCAAAACATAGTCATTTGTTGACTGCAGAAGATGCATCACTTGATACAATTTCACTTTCACTTTGTTTCACATATTGATCATATGGGACAACATTGATATTACCCATGTTTTCAATATTTGATTCAATAGTTTCAGTTGATTGTACTTTGTCATGCATCTTTTGTACATCAGCATCATCGTATAGTTTTAATACCTCTGAGATGAGTTTGTCTTTGGATGGGCCAGCTTGTGGTGAAGAAGAGACCTTGGGAGAAACCATTGGAGAAATGCTAGCCATAAAAATTGTGTGTGCAGTAGGTCCATCATCCACATCAGAGTCGTATGCATCACAATCAGCGACTTGAAAGGCGTTCTGATGATTGTGACCTATCTCCTGAATTGGCTGCTCATCCACATCTGCATCATAGGTCTTGGCATTGCCCTCAGCAAGAAACAATAACTCCTCTTCATCCAACGCAGCACCATTATCCTGAGCTTGTACAAGCAACATCTTATCTCTGAAGTAATCAACATTCTGTGGACGTTTTGGAGATGTGCAGTTCCTTGCAATGTGTCCCTCACCACCACAGTTATAGCATTTGATCGGCTTAGTTTGACCTTGATTTCCATTTCTTCCTTGATTCTGATTACCAACATAACCTCTACCAGCTCCTCCTCTTCCTTGATCATACTGTCTTTCCTGAACTGGTTGCACAACAATTTTCCCATCTCTGACAGTAGCTTGATTGTGTGGGTTAGAAGCTGTTCTGAGGTGGTTGTTGGTTTGTGGGAGAGAATTCATGTTTTGACTAATCAGGAGAGCCAGTTGATTAATGAAGTTACCCACGTGTGCATCAGCATCAGCTTGTTTGAACTTTGGATCGGGAATGAGTTTGTGAGTTCCATCACCCATGGGTATAACTTGTGAAGCTTTAGTGGTAATCCCAATGTTTGAGTAGAAGGCAGTTGAATCATTTGATGAGCTTGTCTTTCCTGGATTTGTTTTGAATTGTTCAAGAATCCTCTTTTCAAACATGGCATGTCTCTCATTCTGAAGAAGGAAGGCATAGAGCTGCTCATAGTTAGTATTCTTCAATCCTTTAGTGAGCTTCACAGAAGTAACAAATTTGTGCCATTCGGGATTCATGTTGTTTACAAATTTTGAGTTCAGCTGAATGTTAGGCATAGTCATTCTGATGTTCCTCATGTCATTCACCAGCTTATGAAATCTCACATAGTACTCATAGACACTTTCATTTGGTTTCATCTTGAAGTGCTCAAATTCATCATACAGCTGTGATTCTCGGTCTTCAACAGTTAGCTCAGAACCAGAAAGAAGCATCTTGACATTATCCCATACAACTTTTGCCTCGGTGTTGTGATTGATAAGCTTGTAGATGTCCTTTGGTAGACCTTGCAGTATAATGTTGGAAGCTCGAATATCTGCATCGAATCTCTTTTTCTCCTTATCGTCAAGCTCATCATACATCTTTGGTCTGTCCATTCCGTAAATCAAAGTTCCATCTTCAGCAGTATCAAGTATATCTCTAGTAGTTTCAACTCGGTAAGGTCCTTCATCAATGGATTTGAGAATGTTAACCCCATTTTCTTTTCCAAGACAGTACAATCTGATTCGTTGAGCCCAAGAGTCATAGTCAGTTCTGTCAAGCATGGGTGGACGAGTGTCTGAACCAGCTGCTTGAACATCCTCGGCAACAGTGGAGATGATTGTAGGAACGTTGGTAGACATGATGACAAGTTAAACGAGATTTTATCACTCTATGATTAAACCGGGAAATAGATTCTTTCACGGGATTTTACTGAATCAAGAGAAAACCGTATTTAAAGGAAATCACTCAAGTCGCTAGGAAAATTGTGAACCAAGTCGCTAAGTGCTAAGTCGCTAAAGTTCCAAGTCGTTATGTAACAACTCGCTACAATCCAAGTCGCTAACAAAATTTTGGCAGCAATTCGCTAAGCACCAAGTCGCTAAATATTCAAGTCGCTAAATAGCAACTCGCTAGGTACCAACTCGCTAACACCAAGTCGCTAACAATATAAAGTACAAGTCGCTAACTTCCACCAAGTCGCTACCCGTAGTGGAGATTCCACTACTTGTATTGTTTGTCGGCTTGTCTCACTAGGCAAGTCGCTAGGCCTAAGTCGCTAACTCCACAAACTGCAACTCGCTACCAAAATGTAAAGCAAGTCGCTAGCAAGAAAAGCTATCCGTAGATCAAGTCGCTAGCTAGAAAACTTCACAAACACCACTTTTCAATCCAAAAACAACCCAACCAAGATGATTCAAGCTTACCAAATGAAAACCTAAACACTTGTGATGATTCTAAACACAAAAGTACTAACAAAATCCAAGCTTTAACACAAGAAATCAACCAAATGATGCAAAAACCACTAAACTTTTTCAAACTCAAAAACCACTAGAAATCCAAAGATGTGTAAGATATGATCTAACCTTGGCTCTTGATACCAATTGTAGGATATTGGATTTCACATACACATCAAACCATAACACAAAGTAGGCGTATAAGTGGAATTCTAGAGAGAGAAAGTTAGAGGTTTAGGGAACTTTAGTGAGAGAAAGAAAATTCTTATTATGAGCTCCAACTCTCTACCTTGGAAGGTAGAGAGTATTTATAGTCTTACAATAAAACGCCACACAACGGGCTGTGGATCAGGCATACAGTGGGTAAAGACCCGTCTGTCCTCCACGGTGTTACTAAACTAAATACTACTTAACATAAAAGTACTGTGACTACGAGCTTTCTAACGATTACATATACTTGAGGTGACCGACTCTTTAATACCTGGAATTTCTAATTCCTAACAATTTTAATCAATTGGGATCACAAATCTCAATTGGTTTGAAATATGTGATCGAGGGAGAGATCGTGATTTAAATCTCAAATCTGTTTTAATGGAATCGGTTTTAGTTCTTTATAGGCACTCCTGCCTCCATGTGCCAAACGATTTCAAATACACAATGCACATGTTGAGGAGGAGGATTTGTCTAAAAACCAGATGAGTATTTAAACAAGGCCACATTTTCTCCCATGTTTTCTAAACCTAATTAAATCACTTGGGATCCAAAATCTCAAAGGGTTTATATTTTTGATCGGGGGAGAATTTGTGATTTAATAATGAAATTTGATAAAAGGTGATCGTTTTGATTTAATTGTGCAGGCAGCTCTCTCATATGTGCTAAACGCTTTCGAATCTCGAAGCACATATTGAGGGGGAGCAAATAAACTATCGAGGTACGAAAGCTTTTTAAAGTGATTTATAAAGTACCTTGATTGAGTTTTCAAATGGTTTCTTAATGGCTTTTGTGATCGTGGATGTACTTCAAAAGAACTCTTTCCTCTATGTGATAAAATCATTTCAAATATCCTACGCACATATTGAGGGGAAGAATTTTACCAAGAAAATCAAATGGCTTTTTCTATAAATATAGTGATCAAAGAAAATATTTCAAAGTCCTCTTGCCTCCATGTGCTAAACAATTTCTAAATCATATGCACATGTTGAGGGGGAGGTTTTCTAAATGATCAAAACTATTAAGGTACAAAATGCTTTGATCTCGTATCACAAGTACCTTGATTGATTTTCTAAATGATTTTTCTATTGGTTTCAAGAAAGAATGAACTATTCCAAAAGACCGACCATTTTACTTTATGCATGGAGTTATAAGGATGGTTAGGTTAGGTATTTGTTCCCACGATCCGCCAGAGCCGGAGGGATCTACCCAGGGACAATCCACTAGATAGTGTAGAAGTCCTTAGGTATGATGAAAAAAGGAGAAAAATGAGATACGGGAAGAGTGCGGACTGAGACAGAGCTAGTACTGGAATAAACCCAACAAGGTTCTAGTTATGAAGTCTCGGTAAGCACTGAAGGGGTTGAAGAATGAAAAAGAATTGAATGTGAAAAGGGTGAAATGAAATAGCCCTCCAATAATTCAACCTTAGGGCAGAAACCGGGTTCAATACATATGCTACTGGTGGTTACTAAGGTAACACTAGTATTGAAGACAAGACATCATGGACACAGTGACGCACTGCACTAAACTTCCCAAGCTACTCAAGTTCCTCTGAAAAGGACTTGTTTCACTTTCACGGGGAACCGACATAATCTATCGACTTTCTCTTAGAGATTGTTGATATTGAAAAGGAGACCCTCTCCCTAGTCTCCAGCATAGGAAACCAAATGTGCACTATTGAGTCTAGAGCCAAGAGATCATCCACAACATCTCATTAGGACACTAAATTCTTGAAGACTTGCTGTTCACACAATGTGGAAAGTAAGTATATATTAAGAGTCCTACGCATTATCCTTGTGGTATTGCCAGAACATCCGAGTGATATGTAAAAATATTCACAATGAAGATGGAAATCCTTCTAGAGCCAACATCAAACAAGCTCTTGGTGGGTGACATGTGAGATCTTTTCTAAAGATCAAGTTTGTGACAACTGGATTGAAACAATGGGGCGATTCACTCTTGAATCAACCTTGGTCCAGGAATGGAATTGACGAATACTTTTGGAAAAACCGTTCGGTGTGCAAATCTTCTTTTCTCTAGCACATCGAATGTGTATTCATGTTTTCAAACACAAAAAGTATCTCTGATTGAAAAATACTTTTGGAAAAACCGTTCGATGTGCGAATCTCTTCTTTGATCTAGCACATTGAATGTGTACTCTTTTCAAATACAAAAAGTATTTTTGATTGAAAATTGATCTTTCTCATAAAACCTTCGTCGTATTGCAAAAACTCTTTCTTCTAATCAATACGCGATTGTTTTCAAATCATTTTCTATCAATCAGTAAATCTTAATTTGCTGGTTCACTCACTCCGTGTTGTCTTCTTTGGGACGTTCCGGTTTGAGAACAGCTAGAACAGCTACGAAACCCTGTCAACGAGATTCTTAGGAATCCTACCTGATCACAGGCAGTACTTGTACTGATCAACGGGGAACCGTGGGCAGTGTACCTCAATTCAACGAAAGTGATCAAAGACAATTTCGTGTGTTTTATTGCTAATGTTGTTTGCAGGTACATTTGGACGGTTGCAGGTGATCAGAATTGAGGAGTCAATCCAAAGCCGCATGCTCACAGCATCCACACTTAATTGAAGAAATCATGACTTGTGCATATCTACAGAACCTGGCTCAGATATTTTTATACTATGCTTCTGCTACGCTGCTGCAAATATCTTGAACCAGTAAAAGCTTCCGCTACTCTGATGAAAAGATGTCATGATCCAGAAAGTGTGAGCATGTCGGTCCGAAAGTCACAACATCACATGATGGCAACACAATAAAGGGTGATCCAGAGATTTACTGTGGCTGATGATCTCAAAGAAAGCTCGAAGATCATCAAAGATGTGGATCAGTTCAAAGACCTCCACTTAAAGTACAAAGTTATCGGACTTTAAAGAATCACTGCTTAAGCACAAAGATTGCGGAATTGAAGAATTGAAGTCTACGAGCTCAAGAACATAGTCAAGAATAGAATGCTAGGATTCGAAATGTAAAACATGGGGTGACCTCCCTTAGGGGGAGATTGTTAGGAATTAGAAAATTCCATAGTGAAGAGTCGGTCACCCCAAATATTATCTAGCATCAGTTAGCTCGTAGACTTGTTATTAGTTATGTTATTTCGCAGTTTATTAGTTAGTTTGTAGCGTAGTTTAGTTTAGAGTAACACCGTGGAGGAACTGTATGCCTGATCCACAGTCCGATAGGAGGACGTATTGTTTGTAAGTATAAATACCCCTTCCATCCATGGAAGGGGTGTGGCCTCTTTGAATCTAACCTTACATTTGTTTAAGCAACTCTCTTTCAAGAACCTCCTCTCAACTCTCTTCATCTATTTAAAATGGCTTTCTTATTTAATCATTGTCCTAGACCACCCGAATCATCAAACAACATAATATTCACGATCCTACAGCCTATGCTGTTGCAGAAGCTGAAAACAAAGATTTATGGTCTTGGTTTCTTGAATGTCTAGCAGATGATCTTGACTTGCAGCCAAATTCAAACTATACTTTTATCAGCGACAGACAAAAGGTGATGTTAATTTATATTTGATTATATTTTCTTATATTGTTGATAAATGATACTTTTATTAGTAATGAATTGATGCTCCTTTGTGCAGGGTATCATTTCAGCTTTAGCAGCAGTATTCCCTAGTGCAAAACACAGATTCTGTTTGAGGCACATCCATGAGAAAATGAAATTACAATGGAATGCTAGAGCCTACAAGGAACATTTGTGGAGATGTGCAACAACGATAACCGTCCAACAATTTGAGGCAGTCATGCTTGCATTCAAGATTTTTAGCGAACCTGCCCATGCTTGGTTAAATCAGATACCACCAACCCATTGGTCAAGGTTGCATTGTTCAGGTACTAACCAATTCTCTGTCTAAGTGTACATCTTTTGTTGTTCAACATTGTTGTTTATATTACTAAAACATGTTCTATACATGTGTAGGGAGAGCTCATTCTGATGTGTGACTTAATAACATGTGCGAAGTGTTTAATCAAAAGGTAGTGGGAGGTAGGCATCAACCCATCATTACTGCTTTAGAATACGTTTGAGAATATTGTACGAATAGAATAGTGTATGTTGTGCATGTAATTGAAAAGTGTGATAGACCATTAATACTAAAGGCAACACACATGTTAGACTTGATTAAGAAAGAGGCTTATAAGTACAATGTTCTATGGATTGAAGGAGATAACTATCAGGTTAGTGGATGGGTAGATAAGTGTTTTCTGAATGTTGAAGCTAGGGCTTGTACTTGTAGAAGATGGGAGTTTACAGGTATGCCAAGTAAACATGCTGATAAGGATTTAAAAAATACGTTTTTAGGGGGTCATATAAGCCCTAAATCGACATATTTTATATTCGTTACTACTTAAAATTGTTCATTTTCACATTTTAGGTCTTTTGGAAGCAAAATGCTGGAATGAAGCATATTTGGACGAAAAAGAGCGAAAACATGAAGAAAACGGCAAAGTCAAGATCCAAGGCTGTTTTATGCACCTGACGGCGTCCCAACCCAAAGGGCGACGCCGTCCCTAAGGAGGATTTCTAATTAGATTGCAAGCGACGACTCAGGTGAAAAATTGGTTCTAAAGCATGACGCCGTCGCGCCTATTTTCTGGAAGGCGTCTCCCTTAGTTTCTTCACCAGACGTTCAAGAATCATTTCAAGATGACGTCCCTTATGAAGACAGACGGCGTCACACATCTCAATTGACGTCGTCCCAACGATTACTTGGCCTAAACGAAACCCTAAAGACGGTGACCAGATGGCGTCACCAGCAAAAGGCGACATCGTCGCACTTGTAAATCTATATATAGAATTCGATTTTTCTGCATTTAAAGTGGTAGAACTTTGGAGAGAAAACCCTAGTTCGTGTGTAGTCCGACTTGGACAGTATTTTAGGGTTCCAAACCCTTCTTTACATCATAAGATAAGTTTTTAATCCATCATATCACAATGTTTATCTTATGTTCAATTATTTGTGTGTATGCATGCTTATCCATCATGAGTAGCTAAATTACAATTGTGCTTGCTTAGATCTATGAAACATAGTTGTTAATTATTGTTAAGTTGTCTCTTTTGGTAGACGCTAGAGTAAGAAAAAGTGGCTTATTCTTTAATTTTTGCGAGCTTGAACGTCCTAAATAGCATAAAGCTTGAGTGTGCACTTGAGCCATCGTTGTGTTTATTGCGTGAGTTGTAGCTTTAGGATAATAGAGTATTCGGGGGAGATACTATGGTACTTGGCGATCGTGGATAGTCTAGAGGAGAGTTACAATTCATAAACCTAGGGTATTAGGCACCCCCTATGACCACACGGAATACAACGCAACAATTAAGATGAGGATGTGACAATTCAACCAACCAATAAGAGATAACTAGGGAGTAAGAACCTCTAAGTAAACACACTTTTAATCATCATAAGAACACACCAATCAATACATAGCTTATATTTTCCTTTTCATTAGTTTAATTAGTTATTAGTTTAAAGAATTAACAGTTAAAATTGGTAGAAATACCACCCCCACTCCTATCCTCAGAGATATTTACTTGCTTTCTAAAAAATATAAAAAGACTAAAAATCTCCCTCAACCTCACCTTGTCATCATACATCTCTACTAGCATCTCTATTACCCTAGAGAATGATCAACCCCCTGGGCTTACCCATACTACACTGAAACGATTAGGTACATTGCCTAGTGGGTTGTAAAGCTTACTCGCGGAAAAGGAAGTCTTTTGACCCCGAACCTACGCCATCACATGCTGTTGCTACCAATCGGTATATGAGCTTCAATGGAATGAAATTAGGATATGTAGAATCATGGGTTCATCCATGTTACTTGCTTAAGCCTTAGCAGAAAACTTGCAAACATACTATCCAACCCAAGCTGGTTATCGAAATTGGGAAAAGTCAAATGTGCCCACAAGCATTCTTCGAATGTTGCATCAGAAAACTTGCAAACATACTATCCAACCTAGTAGGAGTGTAGTTTGTGGTTTTTTTGGCAATGTTGGACACAACAAGAAAACATGTCTTAGGCAAGGAGGTGTAACTGGAAGTCAATGCAGTAGATGTCAGTCTCAAAAAACAGGTTCATGTTCCCAATCAAATGTTGCATCAAAGAAGAAGACTCGGGTTAAAAGTAAGAAGACTGAAGCAAAAAACCAAGCTGAAGATCAAACTGATGCTCAATATCAAAGTCATGTGCAAGCCAGTGGTGGTCAGTCTGAAATTCATGCTCATTCATCTGGTGACCAATATAAAAACAATGTTCAAGCAAATCCGGTAACATTTAATTCTCAATGTCATAATGCAGTTCAAGCAAATGTGGTCCAGTGTGAATCTGGAAGTCAAGTGGATGTTGGTTTTGGGTCTGTGACTTCACCAGCAAAATGGACAAGGAAGAAGATTTATGCAGTAAGAGTGGCCTCAACATAGGCCATATGTGTTAATGAACAATGTTTTTTTTATCTGATATGTAATTCCTAGACAATGTTTGGTCTCTTTAAACAATTTTTGTTACTGTATTATGTCGACTAACCAATTTATGCATTTGGAAATATATCCATTTGCATTATCTATAAAATCATCTCATGTTAGTCTATGGGATATTAAGTTTTAAAAGTATCCATTTGTATATGTAACTGTTGACTTTTAGTAAGTCAATTAAATAATGTCATTACACATGAAGTTTGACTATTCTATAGTCACATACAAGCTTCAGTTGGTATATCAGATGTTATAGGTTTGTCAAATGGATTTCCTTGACTTGCACATGAAGTCACTTGGATCATGGTACTTGTATATGTTTTGAATTGGATCGTGTTAGTCTATTTATACACTTATGTAACACATTCTTTTTTGCAAAGACCAAATAGTTAACCCAAAAATAGAAGTACAGTACAAGTACAAAAAACAATAGAAATGCATATATATTAAAGAGTAACTACTGTACAAGGACCAAAATACAACAAATCAAAATTTGTTATTATTCAACCAAAATTAAGGCTTCCTACACAAGCCTTCCCATTAACATACGATCTAAAATCCGACCAAAACGCAAAAAACACTACGGTTTCTAAACCTACTTGGTAAACCAGAGAAAGATGAAGATGATCACTATCCAAGAGACCACACAAAAGTTCCTCAGCCTGCAAACTTTCTCCTTCTCAGGAAGGAGATTAGCTAGGCATGCTTGGTGAGCAGCCTCTAGCTCGTTTGATCTGTCGACCGCATTGACAGCCTCCAGTGTCTCAGCAATGAGGTCGGCTTGGCATTCTTGTAATGTCGCCTCAATCCAGTGAAGGTGTCTCCGCAAGTAGAGGATCACCTCCCTAGCTCTCGGTGGCATGGGTGAATTGTACACCCATTGATGGGACATCTTAATCCCTAAAAAGTAAAAATCAAAAGTTGAGGATCACATTGAAGCTTATACTCACAACTTGAAAATAAAATTTTAAGATAAAACAACCATTACACTTAAACCTTGATTAACTATAAATAACATTTTAACTAAAAAAAACATAACCATTAACGCACCTCTACCAGACATGAATAGTAACGCCTACTGACATTTACATTGTTCCAGCAAGTCCAGACCATCGCCCGCCTACCCAACCACAACGCACCATTATTAAGATTTTATCGGAAATATTAAAGATAAGATTTTATGAGAGGAGATTTTAGGGATGAGTGGCGAAAATATTTAGCTTTTAATAGCCTAAAACTACTGTAGCAACCACAGAAGCCGCGTGTTACTCACACGGGTTAATAAAATAAGCGAAATTGCGAAATGATGATTATGCCCTCAGACTAAAGACAAAATGTAACAAAAAGGAAAAGTTTTTACCAGAGCATTACGGGTCAAGGGACACATTTGGCCTCAAAAACTTGAAAAAAAGGACTCACGGCGACGAGAATGCTAACTTTCGGGGCCCGGCGATGTTGTTTTGGCATGTTTAGGGACCAACGGTGTATTTTTATCTATATATTAGATTCATTATGAACAAAGCTACGATAAAAATCTCATTATGCATAGTATACCGGTTTTATGATTCATTATGCATATGTTTCTCAACACTAAACACTTGGACTACTCGAGTGTTTGCGAAAAAAAACTTTGTTAATTGGTGGAAGGTGGAGGGGGTTAATGCTTTCTCTATTGATGAATTCTTTTCATCACGCGCAATTGTTAATGTCCCTATTTTCTTAGCTCGTGTTTGGCAAGCGGTTATATGGACTACCGGGTACTTTATTTGAAAAGAAAGAAATGCACGTGTGTTCGGTAACATAATTTCAAGTACTAACAAGATCGTTCAAGATATTTAGTTAAAAAGCTACAAGTGGATCATTCGAAGATCAAATAAATATAGAGATATAAATTGACAACAATGGTTAAGGGACCCTAAAAACATTCGGTTACAATGAGATTTTCTTCATCAGATTATGTGTTTATGTACAACAACAAATATTTATGTAATATCTATTTGTCTGTTCTGTTATTTAGGTTTGTGGTTGCAAGATCAGTTTGGCTCAGAAGTGTTTTAATGTGTCAAATATTACTGTATTGGACTGTCAAAGAAGTGTTAAGTAAAACAAGGATTAGTTTTTTGCCTTTGACCAAATTGGACATCTTTCTCACGTAAAAAAATAAGCTAGGTCACGTGTTACACGTGTTAGGCTCTTATTAGCCCACGTCCAACAGAATAATGATATTAACGAAAAAATCAATAGTGGCCGACATATAGGGCCCACACCCGGACAACTCATATCTCACGTAATATTTAGGGTATGCGTCACGAGTTAATAAAAAATTTGTAGTGGCCTAGGGTACTGTGCCTGAATTAATTGTTTGATATTTTTAGGTTTTTGTTGTACAAAATTGGTTGAGAAAATGATTATTTACTAAGTTTGGACACGATTTAATATATGTATATGTTGTAAATAAGTGTGTTGGTTAGGGGATTTTACGTGCTTCTTGAAGAGGGCTTCGCGACGAACTAAAGAGTGTCCAAAAATGACTTAATACTAATTAGATATCGTGTATTAAAATGAGGTACTTAAAACACAAAATGGGTTAATGGTATGACTAGTCACGTCTATTTAGAGTTTGTGGCACATTTTCATAACTTTCATTGACAATCATAAAAACTAAACAAATTTATTCATCAATTTTCAAAAAAATTTGGCCACCGAACCAAATGATGTGAGACTAACTTGTTAATACAAATATCGTTGATACGCGTACAACGCACGTTTGGGGTCAAAGTAAACTTTCTTTTCTTCAAGCAAGTTTTTCAACCACCTAGGCAGTGAACCTAATCATTATAGTGTAGTATTAGGGTAAGCCTCGGGATTGATATCGTTCTCTAGGGGAATAGGAATGCTAGTGAGAAATTACTACGCTAAGGTTGGGGTTGAGGAAGATTATTTTTTATCTTTTTTATATTTTTCAGAAAATTGAAAGGTACGATCTCGGGGTATTGGATTTGGGGGTGGTACTTCTACCAATTACTCTACTATCTATTTATCTAATTAACTAAGCTAAGGGGTAGTCTATGTCTATTGATGTGTGCTCATAAGATGATTAAAAATGTGTCTACCTAGATACTATAACTCCCTAGTTATCTTTTATTGATGGTTGAATTGTCACGTCCCTATTCTTAACGCATTGTGTCTTCTAAGGTCGTAGGGTATGCTTTTCTCCCTAGCTCTTTGAGAATACCTTAAGATTATTGCCTACAAAATCTCTAGGGTTCATAAACTAACTCTAAGGTTATCTTTGGATTTTTAGCCTACAATTACTCTAGGTGATCATAAACTAAGGTTCACAAAGATTACTCAAGCATTAAAAACACCACGATGGCCTATTGCAATCCTAAGCCAATTACAATTAAGATAAGAGACAACCAATCAATAATTAATAACTAAGTTTCATGGATCTAGGCAAACACACAAGTAAATTAGCCGGACATGGTAAACATGCAAGCATACACACATACAATCGAAGACATAATGAAATAAATAAAGTAAATAACATATCTTGATGTAAAATAGGGTATGAGAACCCTAAGATACTGCCCAAGACAAACCAAAATCATTTTAGGGTTTTACTCCACAAATCTACCTCTCCAAAAGTTTGAAAATCGAATTCTATATATAGAGTTACAACTACGACGGCGTCACTCTTTAATTGTGATGTCGTCGGATCGCCGCCATTAGGGTTTCGTCTTGACCAAGTCAACTTTTGGACGGCCTCACGTTGTGGTTGTGACGCCGTCAGCTTCAACTTCTGACGCCGTCTGAATCTGGATCTAGGCCGTCTGAGGGAAAAGGTCTTCGTGACGCCCTACTCTTCAAAGCCTGACGCCGTCAGGTACAAAATAGCAATTTCACTTCTGAGCCGTCGCAATTATAGGGACGGCGTCGCCCTTTGTTTGTGACGCCGTCGAGTATACATCCAGCAGCTTGAGTGTCTTAATGTTGACTTTAGCCATTTTCTTCATATATTCACGCCTTTTCGTCCAAATAAGCAACATTCCAGCATTTTGCCTTTAAAAGACCTAAAAAGTGACAAGGAACGAAATTAAGCAGTAACGGATATAAAAGTGGTCGATTAAGGGCTTAAATGACCCCTCAAAAGTGTACATTTTAAATCTTTATTAAATATCCCTACACTTGGTATTTGCTTGTCCTCAAGCAAATGTGCTTTTGGCCAATCAATTTATAAATTAGGGGGCATGAAGCATTGGTTTAGAACAATTCACAACAAGTATAAGCCCCGCAAAAGTCATAACAAGCACGAAAATTATATACTAGCACCTCACAAGTGGTGTTTGGATACTCTCATCTCTCGCGTGTATATGAAATATATCAAATTGGAAATGGAAGATAAACACTTATTAACCGGTCCTAGTACATAGATTACCACAAGCTTGAGACTAGATCAAACCTCCATCGCTTTGGCGTAAGCACCTAGGAAAAACTATCTAAGATGTCTTTTAAAGGGTTGTAACGTTAGGCATACGGTAGGGAAACAAAGGGTTTGGTTGGATAGGCGATTTAGTGGTGGCAAGTCAAAAATCTTTATGTTCCAAGCATGATAAGAATGGCGTTGCTAAGCCAAGACTCGATACTCTAAAGTCTAGATAACTTTGAAACAAACAAAACATAAATATAAAGAAAGATGTAGGATGGTAGCCCCCTTTTTTTTTCTTTTCGATTTTTTTTCCATACACTTTTACTCTACCATCCTCTATGATAACATCAAAATATAAGGGATTTATAGGCACATCCCTACATTTGAGTTTTTATTATTCTAACACTAATTTGATCCGAATTGAAAAGATCAAAACACTTGGAGTACATTATTATGTAAATAAAGGGAATTTGAATTTAACGTTCTTTCCCGTCACTCCATTAAATTTAACTTTTCTCATGAGTCCCAATCGTCCCAAAACTGTATAGAAAGGATATGACTCAACTTATGCAAGTAACTAGATAATTGAACTAAGGGTTTAGTATGATAACAATAATGCACTAAAAGTGAGTGCATACAAGGTAGGCTAAGGCGATTTGGGTGTACATTTGGGGGTGGATTGTAAACAATGCTCTTTAATGATATTCCGGAAAACCGAAACATCACGAGAACCGCCAAAAGGATAGGCTCTGAGGGGTTAACTAGGGGTATCGTGTGCTAAAGATGAGTACAGCGCGCGTTCGGGGTCAAAGGAAACTTCCTTTTCTTTGAGCAAGTTTTTCAACCACCTAGGCAGTGAACCTAATCGTTGTAGTGTAGTATTAAGGTAAGCCTCGGGATTGATATCGTTCTCTAGGGGAATAGGAATGCTAGTGAGAAATTACTACGCTAAGGTTGGGGTTGAGGAAGATTATTTTTTATCTTTTTTATATTTTTTAGAAAATTGAAAGGTACGATCTCGGGGTATTGGATTTGGGGGGTGGTACTTCTACCGATTACTCTACTATCTATTTATCTAATTAACTAAGCTAAGGGGTAGTCTATGTTTATTGATGTGTGCTCGTATGATGATTAAAAATGTGTCTACCTAGACACTATTACTCCCTAGTTATCTTTTATTGATGGTTGAATTGTCACGTCCTTATTCTTAACGCGTTGTGTCTTCTAAGGTCGTAGGGTATGCTTCTCTCCCTAAATCTTTGAGAATACCTTAAGGTTATTGCCTACAAAATCTCTAGGATTCATAAAGTAACTCTAAGGTTATCTTTGGATTTTTAGCCTATAATTACTCTAGGTGATCATAAACTAAGGTTCACAAATATTACTCAAGCATTAAAAACACAACGATGGCCTATTGCAATCCTAAGCCAATTACAATTAAGATAAGAGACAACCAATCAATAATTAATAACTAAGTTTCATGGATCTAGGCAAACACACAAGTAAATTAGCCGGACATGGTAAACATGCAAGCATACACACATACAATCGAAGAAATAATGAAATAAATGAAGTAAATAACTTATCTTGATGTAAAATAGGGTATGAGAACCCTAAGATACTTTCCAAGACAAACCAAAATCGTTTTAGGTTTTTACTCCATAAATCTACCTCTCCAAAAGTCTGAAAATCGAATTCTATATATAGAGTTACAATTGCGACGGCGTCACTATTTAATTGTGACGCCGTCAGATCGCCGCCTTTAGGGTTTCGTCTTAACCAAGTCAACTTTGGGACGGCGTCACGTTGTGGTTGTGACGCCGTCAACTTCAACTTCTGACGCCGTCTGAATCTTGATCTAGGACGTCTGAGGGAAAAGATCTTCGTGACGCCCTAATCTTCAAAGCCTGACACCGTCAGGTACAAAATAGCAATTTTACTTCTGAGTTGTCGCAATTATAGGGACGGCGTCACCCTTTGTTTGTGATGCCGTCGGGTACACATCCATCAGCTTGAGTATCTTGATCTTGACTTTAGCCATTTTCTTCACATATTCACGCCTTTTCGTCCAAATAAGCATCATTCCATCATTTTGTCTTTAAGAGACCTAAAAAGTGAAAAGGAACGAAATTAAGCAGTACCAGATATAAAAGTGGTCGATTAAGGGCTTAAATGACCCCTCAAAAGTGTACCTTTTAAATCCTTATCAATCGTCATTAAACGTTATTTATATTATATGATCTTTACCTAAGTTTTTTTAACGACAAAAGTAAATTTAATTTTTTTAAAGCTTAAAGCTTGTCAAGTTTAATGGATATTAAAACAAGTTTTTCCTCAAATAATATCTTCATCACTCAAGCATTTACATTTTGATTAATCATATTTTTGATATGCCTCTAAACCATAATGTATGTTAACATTTTTAGATCAAGCATGTTTTGGTTTCTTATAACAAAACATTACATATGTATTTACATTTAATATATTTCTAAAAATAGAAAACAACATATGACATCATGTGGTGCATCATTGAGATCTCTAGAAGATTTCACTAGATATTTTGTGTAGATTTGGACTCTACATATCTTACACAATCTTGGATGGATTTGGTTGACTTTGGTAAGATTTTGGTAATTTTGCTGTCAGACCCCGGCGGCACCAAAATCATACACGGGCGGAACCCTTTTATGGGGTCCGTGGTGACTGCTGTTCATTTTGGCTATAAATAGCAAGCCAAACCAAGTTGTTTTCTCATCCCTTTCTAGCATAATCACATACATTCCTTCTCTCTAACATTTCTAACTCAGTTTCATATCATTATAGTGATCCTCTTTTGTAGCAAAGAAGATCAAGGCATATTCAAGCTTCAACGAATAGTTGGAAGTCTTGTTTGTTTTGTTGTTGTATGATCTAGTCTTGTTCATACATCATTGTTGTACCAAGCCATCATAAACTTATGAGTGTGAGTGGTTAGTATTTTAGTCCTTAAAATACATTGTGTGTGGGAGTAGTTATACCCTTGGAAAAGAACTCGACATCTAGTATAGTGTCAGAAATAGTGTGTAAGCGAAGTGTAAAGGTTTATCCGCCGGTGAAAGGAGCTTGTTGACTAGTGAAGTTAAACTCTCGAGTGTGAGACTCGGGGAGTGGAGTAGGGCAAGGAAAAAGAGTCCTTGTAGACCGAACCACTATAAACAACTTGTCGTGGTTTGATTGTTTCTTTCCTTTCTTACTCTTTATATATATTGCTTGCATATTGATTATTATTCACTAACATATCTAAGATCAATATCAATTGATCTTTCAATAAATTTCAAAACAAAGTTTTTAATCGGTAAATTATTCAACCCCCCCCCCCATCTAGTTTTCCACAATTGGTACCAGAGCCTCGTTGCTCAAGAATTTCTAAAATATATTGTATTTTATAAACTTGAAACGATCCATGGAATCCGAAAACTTTAAAGAAGGGCAATCTATGCAAAGACCACCACTCTTTGAAACCAATGGATTTATCTCTTGGAAAAACCATTTTGAAACATATGTAAAATCAAAAGATATAGATCTTTGGTTTGTTATAATTAAAGGAGACTTAGTTTTACAACAAAAGATATTTCTATTGATGATCACAAGAAATTAATAGCTAAAAATAATGAAGCTAAAATGATGCTTTATAATGCTTTACCTAAAAAAGAATATTAAAGAATTTTTATGTGTGAAACCACAAAAGACATTTGGGAATCTTTAATTATTACACATCAAGGAAATTCACAAGTCAAGGATAACAAAATTGATCTTCTTGTTCAACAATATGAACAATTTATTATCCCTGAAGATGAAACCATTGATTGTGGTTTTGCTCGCTTTAATACTATTATTACTTCTCTTAAAGCACTTGATGAATCTTTTCGTAGTAAGAACTTTGTCAGGAAATTTCTTAGAGCACTCCATCCAAAGTGGAGAGCTAAAGTAACGGCTATTGAGGAATCAAAAGATCTCTCAATAATGTCACTTGATGAGCTAATCGGAAACCTCAAAGTACACGAAATGGTGATAGAGAAAGATTCGGAAATCATCAAAGGAAAAAGAGAGAAAGTCAAATCCGTTGCTCTAAAGGCAATAACAGAATCAGGAGAGATGATGATGAATCTTGCTCCGGTAGTGAAGATGAGGAGTATGCTATGGCCGTTAGAGATTTCAAAAAGTTCTTTAGAAGAAGAGGAAAGTTCGTAAGATAACCTCGAGATGAAAAGAAGCCATTCCGAAAAGACCGAGATGACAAAAGAGGAAAAGGTGAAAGGAAGTGCTTTAGATGCGGTGATACAAGCCATCTAATAGGATATTTCCCCAAGCTACCTAAAAGCAAAACTCAACGAGCTTTTGTAAGTGGTGCATGGAGTGATAGTGAGGATGATGCAGAATCAAGCAAGGATGAGATCGCTCTAATGGAACATGAATCAAATGAGGTACATTCCGACTCATCTTACTCTTCTATTGATGATGATACCTTGCAAAAACAATATAATCAATTGTGTGAGCTTAGCTTAAAAATCATAACTAAAAACAAGTTTTTAAAGACTAAAAAGAAATTTTTAGAAAATGAAATTTATGAGTTAAAAGAAAAAGCAAAACGGTTAGAAAAAGGGAAAACAAATGACAATGATTGTAAATCATGTCAAGAGCTTAGTCTTGAAATAGAAAAGCTAAAACTCACACAAGAAGTTCTCATCGAACATAACTCTAAGTTTAAAAGGTCTAACAAAAATATTGCTTGTGCTGATAAAATAGTTAGAATTCAAAAAGTACCAGGAAACATGAATGGACTAGGTTTTACTGAAGTACTAATTCCAAATAGTCAAACCAAAACGGCCGAAAAAGACAAAAAAAACTGTCAAAACTGCTGCAGTACAGCACGGACCAGACGGACCCAAAATTAGGGTTCCGTCCGTTGAAAATTTTGGTCTCGTGGGGACTGCAGTAGGACAGAATGTTTGCAATACTAACCGTGGTGAATTTGTCAAAGTAACAAAGAAAACCAATGATAATGTTAAACTAAAACTTGTTTTTACATTAGGAGTAGGACTCGCTAGAAATGAATTTAGATCTAAAACTACCCAACAACGACCAAAAACACCTATTGCCAAACGCCCCTTTCCCAAGAGCAACCACAACATACAACCCAACTATCAACATACCGGTTGGAATCAAAACTTCCCTACACCATATCAAACTCCAAATTACATGCCATGGAACCCTTACCCATCATTTCCATACATGAACCAAGTAAATGGTATGTTTAACCCAAACGGACCCATGAGATATTGGGGAGCAAACGCTTGAGTTATTTGTGTCATAGGTATGATTGAAAGTTGGATTAGAACCTGATGAATGGATAAAAGATAGTGGATGCTCAAGACACATGACGGGTAACAAAAGCCTCTTCTCAACATACATAGAGTATGACGGAGGTAATGTCACTTTTGGTAGCAATCTCAAAAGCAAAATCATTGGCAAAGGTACGGTCGCTCATAACTCTCTAACTATTGAAAATGTTGCTCATGTCGATAGGTTAGGATTTAATCTACTTAGTATAAGTCAATTATGTGATAAAAAGTATAAAGTACTATTTGAAGAAAATGGTAGTAAAATACTAAAAGATGGTATCACCATAGCTAAAGGAGTTAGGAAAAATAACATATACGTCATGAAAATAGATAAAACATCTATTGACAAACTTTGCCTAACAACCTTAGATGATAACTCTACTCTTTGGCATAGATGATTAGGTCACGCTAATATGAGACTTATTCAAAACCTATCCTCAAAAGAGCTAGTCAGAAATTTACCAAAACTAAAATATGACCAACATTTTTGCGACGCTTGCAAAATTGGCAAACAAACTCATAGTAGTCACAAGGCTAAAATTATGGTGTCCACATCTAAGTGTCTAGAGCTTTTTCATATGGACTTATTTGGTCCATCCGCTATAAGAAGTTATAGAGGCAACTTATATACTTTGGTCATAGTAGATGATTACTCAAGGTTCACTTATTTTTGAAATACTTAGCAAGAAAATTCAAAATCAAGTAGGTGTTAACATTGTGTCGATCCAAACGGATCATGGTCGTGAGTTCGACAATGAAACACAATTTGAAAACTTTTGTGATACAAATGGTATAACACATAACTTCTCGGCTCCTCGAACACCTCAATCTAATGGGGTTGTAGAACGTAAAAATAGAACCATTCAAGAAATGACTAGAAAAATGCTTAATGAACAAAACATACCTCAAAAGTTTTGGTGTAACGCCGTTGATACTTCTACATACATTTTAAATAGAGTTTTAATACGTCCTTTCTTAAACAAAACACCATATGAATTATATAAAAGCAAAAAGCCAACTTTATGATATTTTAGAGTGTTTGGGTGTAAATGTTTCATTCTTAATACCAAAGACTATCTCACCAAGTTTGACCCAAAGTCTTATGAAGGTGTATTTCTTGGTTACTCACAAACTAGTAAAGCTTACATAGTCTTAAACAAAGAAACAATGAGAGTCAAGGAATCGTTGAACATAACATTCGATGAAAGTCCACCTCCTTCTAAGACATCACCTTTGATAGATGATGACTTAGTTGAAAGTCAACTTGTAGAAAGTCAAGAAATAATTGAAAATGACAAGGAAGATGAACCATTAAATAAAGAAATTATAAACATCAAAGAATCCAAAAGTCATCCTTTAGAAAAGGTCATAGGACAACTAAACGTTAAGATCACAAGCCCAAAATCAAAGTAACTACTTTTGCTTTGTATCAACCATTGAACCGAAAAACATAAAAGAAGCAATAAAAGATGAATCTTGGGTAATTACTATGCAAGAAGAGTTAAACCAATTTGTTAGAAATGATGTTTGAAAATTGGTTCCAAAACCTAAAGATCAAACTATAATTGGAACGAAATGGGTTTTTCAAAATAAAATGGACGAAAATGGTGTAGTGTCTAGAAACAAAGCTAGGCTTGTCGCACAAGGTTATAATCAACAAGAAGGGATTGATTACAACGAAACTTATGCACCGGTAGCTAGGCTTGAGTCTATTAGAATCTTACTTGCATATGCATGTGCTTATAACTTTAAATTATTTCAAATGGATGTTAAAAGTGCATTCCTTAATGGTTTTATTAACGAAAAAGTATATGTTGCTCAACCTCCCGGTTTTACCGACTTTGAAAAACCACATCATGTCTTCAAACTCAAGAAGGCATTATACGGACTTAAGCAAGCACCAAAAGCTTGGTACGATCGGATTAAGACTTTTCTAGTAGAAAATAAATATACCATGGGATTAGTAGATAATACTCTCTTTACCAAGAAAAAGGAATCACACATTATCATAGTTCAAATATACGTTGATGACATCATATTTGGATCAACTTGTCAAGAGCTATGTATTAATTTCTCTAAAATCATGCACGACGATTTTGAGATAAGTATGATGGGTGAGTTAAACTTCTTTTTAGGACTTCATATTAAACAACTAGAAGATGGCATATTCTTTAACCAATCTAAATACATAAAAGATATGCTTAAGAAATTTGGTCTTGAAGACTCAAAACCAACTAAGACACCCATGTCCTCAGACACAAAACTCACCAGGGATAAGGAAGGTGAATTGGTAGATAACACTAAATATAGAGGAATGATCGGTAGCCTACTCTATCTCACGGCTAGTAGACCCGACATTATGTTTAGTGTTTGTCTATGTGAACGCTTTCAAGAAGATCCCAAAGCATCATACTTAGAAGCCTTGAAAAGGATATTTAGATACATTAAGGGAACGACATGTTTAGGATTATGGTATCCCAAAGAAACGGGTGTAGAAACTATAGTGTATGCCGACTCGGACCATGCCGGTGACTATGTCGATAGAAAAAGTACAAGTGATATTTGTACTTTTGTTGGACATTGTCTCACCTCATGGTTTGCAAAGAAACAAACGGCTCTAGCTATCTCAACTACTGAAGCCGAATACGTCTCAGCCAGAAAAGCATGTAAACAAGCTCTTTGGATGAAGCAAGCTCTCGTGGATAACGGAATTCATCTCAACGATATCTCTATACTTTGTGACAACAAAGGAGCTATTGATCTCAGCAAAAATCCCGTCCAACATCCTCGAACGAAGCATATTGAAATCCGCCATCTCTTTCTTCGCTACAAAGTTCAAAAAGGAAACATCTCAATTGAGAAAGTATCCTTCGAAGACAACATTGCCGACATCCTAACTAAACCTCTCAAATGAGAACCATTTAATCTTCTTAGACTTGGCTTAGGATTAATGGAACCAAACAGGTAGTTAAAACATAGTCTAAATCTTAGAACAACCAAGACAAAAAAATTAGCTTAAATCTGCTACTGTTCCCACGGCACCAAAAGACCAAACGGACGAAACAAAAAATTTGGTGCCGTCTGGTCCGTGGTGACAACAGTAGCAAAAATTCTACTGACAAAACATCTTCTTCCTCACAATCCACTTTACCAAAATGTATTAACAACACACCTACCTCATTGTTAAGACTTTCTCTCCCATTAATCACTGAAGAAAACATCATTGTAAGTATCCTAACTACATTAATTCTCTTAATTATGAGTCTAGGATTCTAATTTGTGCACAAAATCATTACATGGGGAGTATGTATATTCTTGTACAAAACATGGATTCAATTGGCAAATTGCCTAACTAGTTATTGAAATTAGGTACTACATTGTCACATTGCATAAACTAATCATGTTTCCCACTACTTAAAAGATAATTACTATAAGGCCTTATTCTAATTAAACAAAAACCCCATGTCAAAATTTTGAAAAGCTTCTCACTTGTAGGAAAACAATTTTTCATTGTTAATACAAATAGAAACGTAAATTTTTCATCACTTGCATAATGTCTCTTGAATACTAAAGGTAATGCATAACTAATATGCATTCCCGGGTATATTCAAATGAAGCCATATTGAATTAGGAGCGTTTGGGTTATCTCCTGATTTTTGCCAAACACCCCCATTGAAAACCATTTTATGCATGAAATGAGTCGAGATAACCGCAACTCCAAATTTTTTTCATATAGGCACACACTAGAACAAAAACGCGAAGCTCGTTTTCATTTTTACTAAAACATATAAACTCTTTCTCATAGGAACAACCATGGTAGCCGTAAAATTCTATGATCACAAGGACACTCTTAACTACATCCCTCCACATCACAAAACCAAGGGCCTCACTAAAGACCAAGTTGAAATCTTTAAGAGTCTAGAGCGAAGGTACTTCCATGAGGGTAGGACCGTTCATCCTTCTTTTGTCGACGGAACTAATCTCCGTCAAGAGCTTGCCACTATCAACTTCGATTGTCTCCTTGACATCGATGAACCAATTTGTCCTAGGTTTGTCCTAGAATTCTATGCTAGTGTTGTCTCTTTCACAAATGAGGATAATCAAATGGCTCTTAGGTTTAGGATCAATCAAAATGACTACACCATCTCCTTAAACCAATTTCCTCAAGTGCTAGGAATTCCTAACCGTGGTACATTTGTTTACTCGGATAAGTGGTCACTCACTATCCTTGATGTTATCAATGACCGCTCTCTTCCCTACCAAACTCCTTTGGTGGACAAGGACATCATTCGTGAGCACCTTTTCAACGAAATGGTAGCTCCAACCCGTGTCACTCGAGCGGGAAAGGAAGTAAACCGAGATCCATATGGTATGGAACTCAATGAGCTCAAGCCTAAATTCAAAAAGTGGGAGGAACTCCTTAGAGCCAATGTCATTAGCACCATAGGAAATAGAGACCACATCAATGCTTGCCTTTGTCACATGCTCTACAACTTGTCCACTCGTCAACCATTCAACTTAGCTTACTGCATTGCTAGGAGAATGGTAGATATTCCTACTCAAGGCTCCGTTGCTCTTCCATACGGGATGCTACTCACCCGTCTCTATAGAGCATTTGCACCCATTCCACCAAATCCAAAAGGGTTGTTGCTAGATTGTTCTCTCATCCCTCACATATTTATGCCTTTGAGTGACGAGCGAGTGGCTAAGCCTAAGGCAAATTGTAAAAGGGCAAAACCTCCAACTCCATCATCATCAAATAGCTCCGAAGACGGTCTCCCCAATTCTCGACTACCACCTCAAGAGTACTATACATCACTTCCCGAGATTGAGAATGAATCGGCGAAGTTCAAGCAAACCAAGGGAATGTTCAAGTGCCTTGGAAGGATGATGACAATGATCTACAGAAAGTTGGATAAGTGAGCTTTTAAAAGAGTGTTTGGAACAAGTTAAAAACAATGATGTATGATACTATTTGGTCGTTTTTACTTTGTAGGATGATAAACTAACTTAAAACAATGTTGTATGCTAACCGGTTTATGCAGGGGGATAGCACAGGACTGTTATCAAATTTTACCCATTTTCACTTATATGTGAAAATCGTTAGCCCTTGGTCAAAATCTATGCTCCACTATGTTTGTGTATGCGTTATCGACTGTTCCTAACTAGAAATAATTAATGCCATATGTTTTAAGAAGAATTTCAGGTTTCGGAAAAGTCCCCAATGGTTAAAAAACGGGTTTGTGAAGATTTCTGATCACCACAGATCAGACGGCACCAATTTTTTTGTTCCGTCTGTTGAAAATTTTGGTACCGCCAAACTTGAACAGGCGGACCAGGCGGCACCAAAATTTTGGTTCCGCCTATGTAAAAAATTGGTGCCGTAAAACCCGCAGGTAACTTTCTAAATTTCGATTATTTCAACATTCTAAATTACCATAATTTGTTTCTAGGATAGTTTTTATCCATATTAGAACTAGTTTAACACACTTAGAAATATAGGATATCCATTTCCCACCAAAATTCAAAAATTCAAAAAATTCACCCAAGGAACCCTTTTTCATAAAGGAAGGAACCAAAAATTTGGTTCCTTATAATCCGTGGGTGATCAGATTCTCAAGATCCAACATTCATTAGAACACATTTATTGCATATCTTTGTCTCTTCACTCCATCCTTCTTGTATGGCTTGACTTAGGTGATATGACTAGCATTTAAAACACTTCCAAATCATTGGAAACCTCCCTTCTTCTATGGTTTAAAATCAAATCAAACACATTTCTCCATAATTTCATAATCCTATAAATTAAGAGCTTCTAAGATGATCATCCTCACACCTTCTCAATTCTTCTCATCTACTAGCACAAACTTAAGCAAAAATGACTAAGTCTTCTCCATCAAACAAACCTTGCAAGAGAACGGCTAGAATGAGCATTAGACCATGTTGCTTTGTCAACATAAGCTCCTTTTCGATTCCTCTCCCTTAACCATCTCATCTCCCATAAGAGATGAGAACTTCCTCACTTTGACTACCCCTACACCACCTCCAAAATTACCTATTATAGTCACTACTCCACCACCAACAAAGACTCCCATTACTAGCTCACCACCACCGGCTCCTATCCAATCCTATCCAATTATCCAAGTCACCATCACCTCCTAAATCTCCAACTCTCATCCCATTAGAGCTATTCTCTACACCACCTACATCTCCAAACCCATTTTTGGAGGACTTGCCTCCTAGGCCCAATAATCCACCATAACTACCATTCTTTGGTACAATTGAGCGAATAACTCATGAGTCTCCACGTCCATCCTTTGACCCAAACGCCCTGTTAGGGCCTCAACCTCTTCTTTTCCATCCTATTCACAAGGAAATTCATGGCCATTTGTATGGGGATCATCCACTACCTCCAACATCCATGCTTCCTCATATAGAGGACATTGATGAATCCATGTGGGATGATCACCCAACTAAAGAGGAGATAGAAGCCGAGCTACACCATCTCCACAAATTCTCCAATATGGTGGACTCTCACCTTAGTGAAACCATGCAAATGCAAAATGCTTTGCTAGCCTCCCTAATCACCACTCCAACCACCAACACCAACAACTCCACCATTCCACCACCACAAAATCATGAACTATATTACCCTCCTAGACATGGTTGCTCAAATTGTGAGCGGACCGCCCACATTTGCGAACGGACTCGGGTGATGGTCCATGAGCTTCAAGATGAAATGAGGTTCATCCTCAACCACATCCTAGAGCGAATCAATGCTCTTGCTCATCCACCACCTCAATAGGAGGTTCCTAGTCTATCTTTTAAGTATTTTTATTTTTCTAGGTTAATGGTATGACTAGTCACGTCTATTTAGAGTTTGTGGCACATTTTCATAACTTTCATTGACAATCATAAAAACTAAACAAATTTATTCATCAATTTTCAAAAAAATATGGCCACCGAACCAAATGATGTGAGACTAACTTGTTAATACAAATATCGTCATTAAACGTTATTTATATTTTATAATCTTTGCTTAAGTTTTGTTAACAACAAAAGTAAATTTAATTTTTATAAAGCTTAAAGCTTGACAAGTTTAATGGATATTAAAACAAGTTTTTCCTCAAATAATATCTTCATCACTCAAGCATGTACATTTTGATTAATCATATTTTTTATATGCCTCTAAACCATAATTTATGTTAACATTTTTAGATCAAGCATGTTTTGGTTTCTTATAACAAAACATTACATATGTATTTACATTTAACATATTTTTAAAAATAGAAAACAACATATGACATCATGTGGTGCATCATTGAGATCTTTAGAAGATTTCACTAGATATTTTGTGTAGATTTGGACTCTACATATCTTACACAATCTTGGATGGATTTGGTTGAATTTGGTAAGATTTTGGAAATCTTGTTGTCAGACCCCGACGGCACCAAAATCATACACGGGCGGAACCCTTTTATGGGGTCTGTGGTCCGTGGTGACTGCTATTCATTTTGGCTATAAATAGCAAGCCAAACCAAGTTGTTTTCTCATCCGTTTCTAGCATAATCACATACATTCCTTCTCTCAAACATTTCTAACTCAGTTTCATATCATTATAGTGATCCTCTTTTGTAGTAAAGAAGATCAAGACATATTCAAGCTTTAACGAAAAGTTGGAAGTCTTGTTTGTTTTGTTGTTGTATGATTTAGTCTTGTTCATACATCATTGTTGTACCAAGCCATCATAAACTTGTGAGTGTGAGTGGTTAGTATTTTAGTCCTTAAAATACGTTGTGTGTGGGAGTGGTTGTACCCTTGGAAAAGAACTCGACATCTAGCTTAGTGTCAGAAATAGTATGTAAGCGAAGTGTAAAGGTTTCTCCGCCGGTGAAAGGAGCTTGTTGACTAATAAAGTTAAACTCTCGAGTGTGAGACTCGGGGAGTGGATTAGGGCAAGGAAAAATAGTCCTTGTAGATCGAACCACTATAAACAACTTGTCGTGGTTTGATTGTTTCTTTCCTTTCTTACTCTTTATATATATTGCTTGCATATTGATTATTATTCACTAACATATCTAAGATCAATATCAATTGATCTTTCAATAAGTTTCAAAACAAAGTTTTTAATCGGTAAACTATTCAACCCCCCATTCTAGTTTTCCACATAACTGTCCTTATAAAACTGCCAGAAAAATTTGATGTTGAGGTCGCACTGGAGGAGGAAACGTTGAACTTGATGTGTCGCTTTGCGGATAGAATTCGACTACGTAGGCCTAATATAATCAGGTTGGTTTCACAACCAGATAATCCCCTTGTGACAACGGTCGATACATTCTGGAAAGGTTCGCAGGAGCCGACATGTGAAATGTCAATAACATAATGTTGGCTAGGAACGAGTTGCTTCAAAGCATGGCTGAGAAGGAAGAATTCATATGGATTTTCCTCTTTCAAAAAGCATGCATTTATGTAACTCATGACCTTTCTTTTTTCCCGAAGCTAACTCGTGAAACCCACTTAAAATACTTCACGCGTTATGACATAGACAATTTGGTCGGTTGTGTTAGTATGTTTGTTGGACGTGGACAATTTCTAGTCGGACACGTGTAACTCGTGTAACTTGTCTGGTATTCTTCACGAGTTGTGAGTCCAAAATGGTAAACCACCAAAAAGTGGTCTTCATTTTACATATGTTACCTCCAACAGTCCTATCAAGTACTTTTCGCTCTAATGTGTATAAGGCTGGTGGCCACGATCACCATAACTTCACACAAATTCACATTACACATCAGTGACATCTCAACTTTCTCTCTCCTCTCACTTCTGCTCACTCTTTTTCACCTTTCACAAGACATGGTCACCTTCCATCATATTTTATTAAAATATCCACTTTATACAAATATACATACACCTCACTAAATACTCTCTGTACACTCACAAACAAAATAAAATGTTGGGATATGAAAGTGCTGAAGATTGACAAAGTACTGAAGATTGATAAAGTACTGGAAAAAGTCAAAGAGTCAAAGTACTGCTAAAGATAAAGTCAAAGTACTGCACATGAAAGTCAAAGTACTGCAATAACAAAGAACTGTTATTAGAATATTCTGTATTAGATTAATTACTTGTCGTACAAGGATACAATTTGTAAACCGACTAGGGTTATCCTTGAGCCTATAAAAGGACCCCTAGATTGGCATTAGACGTACGAGTTCATAAATCATTATTTAGAGTTTTAGAGAAGTTCGATATTCTTAGAGTTGTTAAAGTATCTGCATAATAAGCAGATTTAGAGTTAATAATAAAAGTTATTCTTCTTAGCTTTGTTAAGTAAATTCTGCATACTTAATAGAGTTTGTTCAGTGTTTCTTTGTTAATAACTTAGGATTTATCCGAGGTTGTTAAATCTTAAACAAGCTATTTAAGTTAGTTTGGTTAGTGTACATCGAGCCAACAAGTGGTATCAGAGCTTGTGTGGAAACTCTGACTGGGAAGAAACCTTACTACAACAAAATCTAAAGATGTCGACTGATTCTGTTCCACAACCTTCCATCACCTCAATGAGGATTCCTGTCATCAAGAAAGGCGAATATGATCTATGGTGTATGAAGATGCGGCAGTACATTGCCATTACAGACCAAGCTCTATGGAATGTAATTGTTAATGGTAATGAAGAAGTTCCAGAACCAATTGATGTTCCTGGACAACCCAAAGCACCTAAGGCAGTCTTACCAGCAGCAACCTTAAGGAATCAAGAGAAGGCACTCAACATTCTCTTGTCTGCCATTCCAGATGGTCATCTTCTCAAATTTCATGATGATAAAGATGCTAAGCACTCTGGGTGCTCTCAAGACCAGATTTGGAGGGAATGAAGCTTCTAAGAAGATGCACAGAAATCTGCTGAAGAAACAATTTGAAACTTTTACAGTTGGTGAAAGAGAGAGTCTTGATGCTGCATATGATAGGTTTCAAAATCTCCTCAACATGTTGGAGTTATACAAGGCGAAGTATCAGTTGAGGATGCTAATTTGAAGTTTCTAAGGAGTTTGCCATCTACATGGCATGTGATTGCTACAATGATCAGAGGACAACCAGGTTTGGATGTCATGGACTTTGATGATCTCTACCATCAACTAAAGGTGTATGAGCATGAGATGAATGGTCAAACCAGTTCTAAATCACACAATATTGCTTTTCTGTCATCTGAAAAGAAGGGCAGTACTTCAACCAAAAGTACTGCTTCTCCTCAAAGTACTGTTTCTCAAAGTACTGCTGTTTACACCCCCCCCCCCACCTATGCTGAGCAAGCCCCACCAACTACTACTTTGCACTCAGATGAAGTTGTGTGCTCCTTCTTTGCACAACAAGCTAGTTTACCTGTCACTTATGAAGAAGATCTAGCACAAATTGAAGAAGATGCACTTGAAGAAATTGATATCAGGTGGCAAGTTGCTATGATCACTGCTAGGATTAAGAAGTATATGAAGAAGACAGGAAAAAGCATTGATTTCAAACCAAAACAGGGAATAACTTTTGACAAATCCAAAATTGAATCCTTCAATTGTCAAAAGACTGGACACTTTGCTAGGGAGTGCAGGTTTGCTAAGTATCAAGCAAACAGGACATCTAAGAAACCAAAGTTAGAGCTCAAAGAAATTCCAATTACTGAAACAAAGGCTTTGGTTGCTCAAGAGAAGTTATCAGAAGTTGACTGGAGTGAAGAATTTGATGATGAACCAGTGACTTACTGTATGGTAGCAGTGGAAGAAGTAGCTGAAGAGACAGTGGAAGAATTGGACTGGAGCACTGCTTTTGATGAGGAACCGGAACATGCTGATTTGGAATCCAGAGATTGTCTAGGAGAATTTGATTGGAGCTTGGAAAGTGAAGTTGATCCTGTTCAACTTGCAATGGTGGCTACTTCACCAAGTTCACCCCCTATCTCTGAGGTATTCTTAAATTGTCATGATTTTTATCACAAATTACTTGGCAGTTATGTGATTGAAAGAGATAATTGTGTTAGGGCTAGGTCTGAGGTAGCTGGTTACCAAATAACCTTAGAATCCATGGAAGCTAAAATCTTAACACATGAAAATAATGAAGTAGCTTGGGCTGAAAAATATGCACAACAGGATTATCAGTTAAAACTAAGTGAATGAAAATTAAACTGTAAAATTTCTGAAATAGAGAAATTGACTAAGGAAATAGATGATTTGTTAGCTAAGTTTGCTGCTTGGGGTGAGCCTGGTCTGTCACATGTTACTTATGTTCAAAAACAGAGAAGAGCTTATATTAAAACTGGCTTAGGTTTTGGAATGGACTTTGATAACATAGAAGAGAATCAAGCTGATGATGACCTAGAGGATATAACCACTAGTGATGATGAACTCATTAATTATGTAGACACATCTAGTAATGAGGATTCAATTAGTGAACCACCTCCTGAGTATAAGAAAGATAATGGTTATCATGCAGTTCCCCATCCCACTGGAAGTCATCAACCTCCTAGGCCTGATGTTTCTCGTTTTGGAGTAGATAGTCTAGAGTTTAGGAAAAAGCTAGTTGCTCAATCTAGGTCTGAAAACCCCAAAGAGACTACTGAAAACAATGTTCAAAGTCAAGCAGTACCTTCAACTCAAAGTACTGCTCCACAAGCAGTACCTTCAGGAAAATCTTTTCAAAATAGTACTGCTAAACCTTTTTGGGATAACTTTGGTCAAAACAAGTTTAATCATTCACCTAAAAGGCACAATAGTTTTGGTCATAGACATAGAAGAAATCACTTTGGAAGTATGGGTCAAAAACTGTGTTTTGTGTGTTTTAGTCCTACTCATTTAATCAAGGATTGTGAACATCACTCAAAATATCTTAGCAAATTTCCAAAGAACAGGTTTGCCAACCAGAAACCTAGAGAGCAAAAACCAGTCTGGAATAACTCAAATAGGGTCAATCACAGAAATTCCTCACCGATCATAGATACCCACACCAAAGAAGACCTTTTTCAAAACCTTCAGTATCTCACAGTACTTTCCAAAGTACTGTTAATTCTAGCCCAATACTTTCTCAAAGTACGCTCACCAAAACAAGGTACTGATCACACTCTTTGGAATAGGAACCCTGGGAGATCTCATCACTATCAACCTAGAAGGTATTATAATTCACATAGGGGATCTAGATCACAGGAACCACGTGTTAAACCAGAATGGGTTAAGAGGGAAAGTACTGCTGAGGGACAAACAATACTTTCAACAAAAAGTGAATCAGATGTTTTTGTGATACAAGCAAAAGAGCATGAACTTGTAAAAGAGAGTTGTGTTGAAAAACCAAAAAGTTTTGAAAATCCACATGCTAAAAATCAAAAGATAATTCTGGATCATGTTTTGAAAAACAGTGAAAATTACATACTCAAAGAATTTGAGTTTGTAACTCCACAAGGGGAACACAAGTCAGTAATGGCTTGGGTTCCTAAAGATCACTAACTCTTTTCTTTTTGTGCAGGGCAACCCAGAAGAGGAGCTTAAAGATCATCTTATTGTAGATAGTGGTTGCTCTGGAAGTATGACAGGAGACAAAGAGATCTTGTCTGATTTTAGAAATATTAGTGGAGGAAGATTTGCATTTGGGAATGATCCCAATGGAGGAAGGATTACTGGAAAAGGAACTATCAAAGCAGGGCGTATTGATTTTGAGAATGTTAGATATGTGAAGGAGCTTAAGTTCAACTTATTGTCAGTCTCTCAAATCTGTGATAAAAAGCATCCTGTGTTATTCACTGACACAGAATGTCTCATCCTTTCCCCTGACTTTAAGCCTGTTGATGATAACTTGGTAGTTCCTAGAGTACCAAGGACAAATGATGTGTATAGCTTAGACATGAAGAGTCTACATTCTTTTGGGAGAGCCACATGTCTGGTGGCTAAAGCAACAACTGAAGAGGCACATCAATGGCATAGAAGACTGGGCCATGTTAATTTCAAGAATATCAACAAACTGGTCAAAGGCAATTTAGTTAGAGGTTTACCTTCAAAGACTTACAAGAATGATCATTCATGCTTGGCATGCAAGAAGGGTAAACAACACAAAGCTTCATGCAAGAAGCTTGAGGGGAGGACTATTTAGTATTAGTATAGTCCTGTGCATTGCTTGAGGGGAGGATATTTATGTGTACTTAGCTTATACAGAGAAATTTGGAAAAGTACTGTTATTTTTGAAAGTACTGTTTGGAAAGTACTGCTTGGGAAAGTACTGCATACGTGGAAAGTACTATTTGTCTTATTAACGTACTGTTCCAACGGTAATATTAAGGGATGATTACTTCTAACGGTAACTTTGGTATTTATGGCTGTGATTTTTTAAATCTCACCTATAAATAACTGCTCTCCGATTTTCCCTCTCATATTGATACTTTAGAATCTTTTCCATAATTCTCTCATCGCCTCTATATTATTCGATTATATCTCTTATGGTGCTCACATACTCACCAATGGCGAATCGTTCAACCGTTTCAAAACACAATATGGTGGCTAATTTAGATAAGACTGAAGCGAATGCACTTTTTCATGATATCATTGATTATCTTACTGGATCGCCAATCAGTTATGCTCTTTTAGTGGAGCCGGATATAATTGAGCCTTGGATTCAAGAATTTTGGGCTACTGCTGGGGAAAATATGGAGAATGATGAATTTTATATTAGAGCTACAGTTGCTGGAAGAACTGTCAAGATTACTGAAGCCTCCATTAGAGAAGACTTGTTGTTTAATGATGAAGATGGGGCTATTCGGTTTGATAAGCAGTTGATATGGGATACTTTTGGACATATTGGTTATGAAGGGTCTTTAAATGAACAAACATTTAGGAAACAACTCTTTTGCCCTCAATGGAAGTTTTTAGTACATGTATTGCTTCACTGTATTAATGCAAAAAGTACTTCTTGGGAGCAATTTGGATCAAATATAGCATCTGCTATTGTGGGTTTGGCTACAGATCGTGTTTTTAATTTCAGAAGGCTCATTCTTGATGGCATGCTTTCTCACATCACTCATGGTTCCAAATGGCTAATGTATCCAAGATTTGTTCAAGTATTCCTCAATAAACAACTTTCTGATGTTCCTAAGCCAACAGATCTTTTACCTGTTGTGGTTCAACAAGCCAAAATTTTCACCTTTATGGCTAGGAAGAGTGATCAATTCACTGGACGGGATACTCCCTTAACTACTTCTATGATGGAAGTTGTTCAGGCTGTTAGAGCTGATGAAGAAGATGAAGCTACTGAAGGTACTGCATCTGCAAGTACTGCTTCTCAACAAGCTGCATCTCAAGAAGGTACTCCATCTCCACAAGGTACTGCTTCTCTAAGTACTGAAGTTCAAGAAGATGTTGCAGTTTCACCTTCTCCATCTCCACAAAAATATGTTTCTGCTTCTCAATCAGAGGAACATTCACCACTTCAAGGAGATGATTAACATACCATACCCCCAGCAGAATTAACATTGGATAATTATGTTTTGACAAGGGAGTTGGTTAAGTTGAAAAAGACTACTGAGGCTCAAGCTAAGCAGATAAAGAAATTGAAGCTCAAGTTTAGACGGCTAAAGAATTTTGTTTGGCCTTTGGTTCAACATCATCGTATCTGGGTCAAATCAAAGAAGAAAGAGCAAAGGCAGTCTAGGAAAAGCAAACGTCAAAAGGTTCACCAACCATCTTCTGTCCAATTGGGGAGGAATTTAGAAGAAGAGAATTTGAAAGAAGATGTTAAGGAGAATGAACCTGAAGGTACTGAAGCACATGAAAAGACTGAAGAACAAGTCATTCAAGAAACTGAGGAACAAGTTATTGATGTTCCAGTTCAAAGTACTGAAAATCAAGGTACTGAAAATCAAAGTACTGCTTTTCAACAAAAAGGATCCTACAGGCAAGCATTATTAACTCCAAGGTTGTTGGACTTTGAAGAGGAAGTTGGTCCTTCAACAAATGTACATGAAGAAGTTGTTGGTCCCTCCACTGTTATACAGGAGGAGGAAGCTACACTCAAACCTATTCATTCTGCAAGTGATGATGAGTTCATTGCTGTAATTTTGCAAGATTTATCACAACCAAGGGGTGGTGTTACTATTTCTGAAGTTGCAGAGGAACAACCAAGAGCTTCTCAACCTATAATTGATCCTAAAGATAAAGGAAAGGGTGTTCTGGTAGAAACTAAGAAGAAAAAGCTAACTTTGGCAGAACTTAGAGCAATTGAAATTGCTAGGAATGAAGCTGCAGCTAGAAAATTACAAGAAGAACTTAATGCTGACGTAGTGGCTGAAGTTACTAATGAAGAGGCAATTAATGAAGAAGCAGCTAGGAAAATACAAGAGGAATTGGATGCTGAAGCTGCTGAACCATTACAGTCACCTACTCCTGTTAGATTTATGCCAAGAAGACCTAATAAAGCTAAAGACAGAAATGCTATGATGGCTTATCTTAAAAGTCAAGGGTATAAAGGATTGCAAAGGTTTAATTATTTTGAGATGAAAAGATTGTATGATGCTGCTAGGGAAGCTTATAAGCAACATGTTGAAAGCATCAAAGATTTTAAAGATGAAGCTACTTGGACTGAAGCAGAAAGGAAGAAGAGTTTAAAAAGAAAAAGGAAAACTGAAGTTAAAGATGTTCAGTTCTCAAAGAAAGAAAAAGTTGAGTTAAGATCTGAGACTAGGGATGAACTAAGAAATTATCTCAGAATAGTAGATTTTGAATATTCCAAAGAAGATGCTGACATGAAGATGAACAGATCTCATATTAGTGCTTTTGAAGTTGTGAAATCCAAAGATGGAAATTATATGATGTTTCATAAAGAAGATGAAAGTTTCAGAGTATTCAATAGGCTATGGGATGTATTGCACATTATAGATAGAGTGGATCTATTCTATTTATATCATGTTGTGAAAGCTTACTTTGAACATAATCCATTAGAAGGGATTGGTTTAGTTTTACTTGGAGATCTCACAACTGCATGGGAAACTGAAGAATAAAGCACTGATGATATTTGGAAGAATCAAGAGAATTGGGAAATTGTCTGCTGGAGATTCTTTGAAGAGTCTGGTGTTCATGTTTTAGAGCTGGAAAATGGTACAATGATACACATGTTTGCAAATAGAAGATACCCTCTTACAGTTGAGCTTATGAGAAGGATGCTAGAGCATGGAATGGAAGTAGAAGAGGATAATGAAATTGCTTGCATGGTTATCAATTTATTTATCGACTGGACTACTATTGCTGATGAGGATGACTGACTGGTATGAATCGTATTTGAATAAATTATTTTTGATAAATCATTACTTTATTCAAAGTACTGCTGAACAAACAGTACTTTCATCAAAGTACTACTTGCAGCTTTTTAACCAGTTAAGTGATTTTTGAAAGAAACCTTTTGTTAAGTAACAAATATTTTGAAACAAAGGTTGAATAAAATAAATGGTTTTTGAGATGGAAACATCAATAGGTCATCAATCCACCATGGTTACAAAAGGATTGGCTAATCCATGAGCAAACGGCTTTGGTAAAGATATTTCAAATCCGTTTTTAGTTGACAACTTGCTAATAAGTTGTATGGTAATCAACTCAACATATCAGTTAATGTGAAGAGTTGGCTAGCCCACAAGAAAATGGCTTGTGGTAAAGGCTGTGGAAAAACCATTATTGGTAATTAGTTCACCATTAGATAAAAGAACTAACTAGTCCAGAAGGGTACAGCTTTTGGTAAAGACAACTCAAATCTGTTGATAGGTGATGATTTGCTAAAAATCATATGGTTATCAATGTACCATGGTCTTACACACCAAAACATTTGGCTACTCCAGAGTTAATGGCTTTGGTAAAGAGATCTAAATCCATTAAATTTTCAATGATTCACCTCTCACATGAGTTAACACACCTGGAAGTGATGAGAATAGTAGGCAACTTAAACTGAATTAATGTACATATTGTCATATGTTGCTGTGTTGCTGAAAAGATGGAGCTTGCTGGATGATGCTGTAAAAGAATAATTCTAGAGATACTTTGACAAGCACAGACACTACAGAGATACAATCCAAAGACTAAGAAACAATCTGTCCTTAAAGATGAAGCTGTTAAAGATAAATTCACAAAGGAACTTGAAGTCAAGCTAGTAGAATTCAAGTTAGGGGAGGATTGTTGGGATATGAAAGTGCTGAAGATTGACAAAGTACTGAAGATTGATAAAGTACTGGAAAAAGTCAAAGAGTCAAAGTACTGCTAAAGATAAAGTCAAAGTACTGCACATGAAAGTCAAAGTACTGCAAGAACAAAGAACTGTTATATTCGTTTATAGAAAGTATTGTAACTCTAGAATATTCTGTATTAGATTACTTGTCGTACAAGGATACAATTTGTAAACCGACTAGGGTTATCCTTGAGCCTATAAAAGGACCCCTAGATTGGCATTAGATGTACGAGTTCATAAATCATTATTTAGAGTTTTAGAGAAGTTCGATATTCTTAGAGTTGTTAAAGTATCTGCATAATAAGCAGATTTAGAGTTAATAATAAAAGTTTCCGCATACTTAATAGAGTTTGTTCAGTGTTTCTTTGTTAATAACTTAGTATTTATCCGAAGTTGTTAAACCTTAAACAAACTATTTAAGTTAGTTTGGTTAGTGTACATTGATCCAACATAAAATAAAACAAAATAAAAAAGAAAAAGGGTCTACTTCATTTCAATTAAACTAGGTGAGTGGCTTACCTTATTTATGCTTTTTGGCTATGCCTCGTGCGTTAGATGATAGGGAAGGAATGATGATAACTAAGTGACTACCTTCTCATTTAGTGATAAGTCACTCCCTTGCCACGTAGTCTAAAAATATGTTATTGGACAGCAAACGGACACTGGTAATGACATACGGGAGTCTTATATTCACATGTAGGTAATTGTTTGCCAATTGTCAATGTTTGGTTGTTTATTAGAGGGGTGGGTGTGGTGATACACTATAAATTCTTCATCACTGCCACATCAGCATAACAAACCTCCACAGCTAACCACAACAAACCCCCTCCCTCATAACAAACCTCAACATCTTTATTTGGGGCACACTCCACAAATAAAACTCAACAAACAAAAAGAAAAAAGAGAAAAAAAAAGATAACTTCCACCTCGTCGTGCAGACGGGGAAGCAACCCACGGCGAGCCACGATGAAGAGAGCGGTGTGGTGGCGAGCCACGGCGAGGTGCCACCTCAGCCGACGGCGAGCCACGATGAAGCCACACCCTCCGCTCTTAATTTAGTGAGTTAGTTCATGTGTCAGGCATTTGTTCTGTGAGGATATGTCAAGGTATTTTGTTTTGCTATTGTTTTTGTCTTTTGGGACTACACCTTTTATTTTGTAGTTTGTTAATTAAGTCGAGATGAAATGTATTGTATTTGTATTTTTATTTTGTGGTTTTTAATATAATATTTTTGCTTTTTTTATATCAAAAAATACATATTTTTATTTTTTATAAAAGAATCTTTCTTCATAAACAAAAACTATGTATAACAAATCATAGAAAAAAGTATATTAAACATAATGAGTTATAAATGACCGGTATATAATATATGATTTAAGATCATTTGAGGACAAAATATTATTTACATACCAAGGGATCAATCTTCACCATCCATTTTTATTTGATCTAATAGATAAGATTAATCCCAACAATTTAAAAACCCACTTTCATCATTTTTTTTTAAATATTAATATTTTTCAAACAGTTAATCGTTAAGCGAAAAAAAATATATCATTGCGACGAGAATTTAATTATCTTTCTATACATAGGCATTTTGATAAACTTTCGACAAATTTTTTTTTTCGTATTTTTCACTTTTTTTTAAGTTTTTTTGTCTTTTTTACGTTACTGAAAAATACATTAAAAAATCATATATGATAAACATTAATTTGAATATCACATGTGATATTAATGTTAAATCATATATTATATGTAATATCACATGTGATATGAGTGTAAAATCACATATAATATACATATGATATCACATATAATATTACATATCATATATGATTTAACACTGATATCACATGTGATATTCAATTTAGTGTTTAATCATATATGATTTTTTCATGCAAATTTCAGTAACGTAAAAAAACGAAAAAAAGTGACAAAAAAACGAATTTTTTTCTTTTTTCGAAAGTATATCAAAGTGCCCGTCTATAAAAAGATAATTAAATGCTCGTCGCTACGGTGTAAATATTTTCTCTTAACGATTAACGGTATAAGAGATATTTAAATTATAAAAAATATGTGAAATAATAAAATGTTTTTAATATCAGTCATTGATTTTTTTTAAATGGATGGTGAAGATGAGTTCATTGATATGTGAGAAAAGTTTGGTATGTAAAATAACTCTCCTTATAATATATATTGAGATTTTTTTAGTTTATGCTTCAAAATATAGATTTAAGATTATTTGAAGATTAAAAGATTATTTACATACCAAATGATCAATCTTCACCATCCATTTTTATTTGATCTGATGGATGATATTAATCTCAACAATTTAAAAAACTCACTTTCATCATCTTTTTTCAAATATTAATAACTTTCAAACCGTTAATCGTTAAGCGGGAAAAAAAATCATTGCGACGAGCATTTAATTATCTTTCTATAGATAGGCACTTTAATATACTTTCGACAAAAAAAAATCGTATTTTTCACGTTTTTTTATAAGTTTTTTTTGTTTTTTTACTTTACTGAAATTTGCGTTAAAAAGTCATATATGATTAAATACTAATTTGAATATCACATGTGATATTAGTGTTATATCATATATGATATGTACTATCACATGTGATATTAGTGTAATACCACATGTGATATTAGTGTAAAATCACATATGATATACATATCATATCACATGTGATATCACATATCATATATGATTTAACACTAATATCACATGTGATATTCAAATTAGTGTTTAGTCATATATGATTTTTTTCATGCAAATTTCAAGTAACGTAAAAAAAGACGAAAAAACGTGAAAAAAATGAATTTTTTTTCTTTTTTCCAAAGTATATCAAATTGCCCGTTTATAGAAAGATAATTAAATGCTCTTCGCGACGCTGTAAATATTTTCACTTAACGATTAACGGTTTAAGAGATATTTAAATTATAAAAAATAGATGAAATAATTAAATGCTTTTAATCTCAGTCATTGATTTCTTTTTAGATGGATGGTGGAGATGAGTCTTTTGGTATGTAAGAAAAATTTGGTATGTAAAATGACTCTCGTTCAAAATATAATGTAGATTAAATTGCATTTTTGGTCCTTGTGGTTTGGCTAAATTGCAGGTTTGGTCCCCATCCTTTCGAAAGTGCAATTATGGTCCTCATTTTGAAGTTTTGGTTGCATGTTTGGTCCCTGGCCAAAGTTAAACAACTAAAATACCTTTGTCTTCTTCCCCTTTAATTTTCAGATTATTTTTTCTTTTTATTTATTCATCCAATACCAAGATCATGAACAAGAACTCAAATAAACAAAACTGCAATTTACTCTTAAAACAAAACCACTCCCGCTTTCACACACAAATCAATAATAAAAGCTCAAGCACTCTCAAAAACAATTTCAGATCTAGCAAAGATAAACAAAAATACAATACCCCCAAAACCCCCAATTAGGGATTAACATCTATGGTCTTCTTATGTGAAATCTAATGATACGTGATCAGAATATTCTATCTTTAATGATTAATCGCTAATTGACACAGGAAATTATCTCTCTATCCTAAAGGATGCAAAACAGCAAAAGGCACTCATCTGTCTATCTTTCTGAAAGTGCATGATTCTGGATCGCGTTCAGATGGGTGGAGAATTTTTGCAAAATACAAGATTCGGGTTAAACAACAATGTGGTGGTGCTGATTCAGAAGGAGGTAAAATACATATATATACATATAATCTATCTGATCACTTTAAAATTGATTTCTCTCATTAAAATATAGTCTTTTATGATGATTAACATCTATGGTCTACCTTGTGCATAATGTAATCACTGGTTCCACGACTCCGCTAGTGGTTCGGGTTATCAAAATTGTTTTTGGGGGTTTTGTGGTTTTTGTATTTTTGTTTATTTTTGCTAGATCTGAAATTGTTTTTGAGAGTGTTTGTGCTTTTATTATTGATTTGTGTGTGAAAGTGGAGTGGTTTTGTTTTAAGAATAAATTTCAGTTATTGGATGAGTAAATAAAAAGAAAAAGTAATCTGAAAATTAAAGGGGAAGAAGACAAGGGTATTTTAGTCATTTAACTTTGGCCAGGACCAAACATGCAACCAAAACTTCAAAATGAGGACCATCGTTGCACTTTCGAAAGGATGAGGACCAAACCTGCAATTTAGCCAAACCACAAAGACCAAAAATGCAATTTACTCTATAATGTATAAATTCATGAAACATTTATAGTTTTTACCTTAAAATAAAATCTATTCAAATATTGTTTAAACTTGAAGACTAAAAGAAAAAAGAAAGTTAAAAAATAGTCAAAATATTAAGGTTGACTCAGATTAGGCGGCTGGTTAGGCTACCCCTCATTTTCCCTACCACGTCAGCTTTCTTTCTCCGGCGACCTTCAGGCGATTAGGTGCCCCAGTAAGGGCGACCTTTAATAAAATTAATTAAGAAAGTTGTGTGTTATTTTTATGTGTGTTTGTTTCGATCGTACACACGATCGACTTAAACAAAAAATCAAGTGATCGACATGTTTCACATCAAGGTGATCGATAGGCATTTTCCAAAAAATCAAGTGATCGACATGAAGATTGAGTCCACTGGGGCTAGCCTTAGGTAATCATTTATTTTGTCATGACTCACGTGGGCTCAAATTAAATTTCGGAGTTAAATGGGTCCGATTGGGCGCGGTTCACCGAAACATCCGGCTCTAGCAGCGCCACTTTGTTACTTTTGTTGGCCCCTTTGGGTCACAACGTTCCATGCAATGATCACTTGGGTTCAAATAGACTAAAATACACAAATCAACCTTTAACCGTGACTAATTTATATGCATGCTTTTTTTTTTTTTTTTTTCGAAGGAGGTTTATAAATCATCAAAGTTAGTTTTCATATTAGACAGAACGTAAGGTAACGAAATGACTGCACAGACCCAATTTTATCCCCATTCTCAAAAATACCCATCAATGTCGGGTATTTATATACACGAGATTGAGGTGTATGACCAAGAATGAGTTTGGTAATTAATTCGTAGGCAATGTCGGGTAAAAAAATACAAGACATACACGACATGGTTTTTTTAATATTACTCACGCCTCCCAAGACTAATATAGTGTATACATTTTCACTATATACACGACATATGACAGAATCTGAAAAGCACATGTTAATGTCGGGTAACTTAGGATGTAGAAAAAAAATATACACGACATGTATTTAATTTTCAACCTCATGTTTATAGCCCTAGACAATGTCGGGTAATTTAATACCCTACATACACGACATGGTTTTTTTTATTTAGTACGAGACATAAAATGTTTTTGGATGTGAAATGTAGCCCTAGTCGTGTATATATTTCGGGTTTAGGGTTTGTTAACCTCAAAATGAAATGGTAAATGACAACCGAGATTTTTTCAAGTGTATATATTTAGACCTAGAAACTTGTATAGACACACATATCACACACAGAAAATCTCTTCAATGGCTCAACAAAAAGATTTCTCACAACAATTTCCTGATGTCAGAGACTTTTCACAACAATTTCCGGAGAACTTGGTGAACACCCCACCGGTAGATATCGTTCCGGTATTTCCACCGACTGAGTACTTGGTGAACACCCCACCGGTAGATATCGTTCCGTTATTCCCACCGACTGAGAACGTGGTGAATACTCCACCACCCGTGAACGTGAACCCCCCACCGTATGTGCACGTGTTGAACACTCCACTGGGTGTGATACGCCAACATAATCCAGGATTTTTAACTGAGGACCAACTACGCCAACTTGGACAGGATCAGCAAGTAAGAAGAGAATTTGAAGAAAATGAAGCACGTGAGGAAGCTGCTCGGAGGGAGCATGAAGCAATGTATGAAGAATACCTCAGGAACAACTGGTTTGACATTGATAATTCGGATTACAGCGATGGTTACAACCAGTGTTGCAAAACAAGGCCTACAAGGCCGATTAATCGCCGATTAGGTGCTGCAAGCCCACCAACCTTTCCGATTTATGTAAATCGGTCAACCGTGGTCAATGACGGTTAATGGTGGTCAAACTTGTCGAAAACCTTCATATCTTGCCGAAAATACTTAAAACTACCCATAAAATTGATTGAATAACTTATGGTCATTGTTTATATCTATTACAAGATGTTTTTGAAGAAAAATATTTGCCGAAAATACATAAACTTGTCAAAAATACCTAAAACTTGTCGAAAATACCTAAAATTTGTTGAAAATACTAAAAACTTATCAGAAATGCCAATCCGATTAATCACCGAGTAATCCCGCCTAGACCGATTACAAGCTACAGGGAGGTCGACTGCCCGACTACCGATTCGCGATTTTTGCAACATTGGAACACACCATGATTCGTTATTATTTGTATTTTCATTTTCATTTCTGTATCGTTTAGTATATGTGCTATGTAATCCGTATTTTCAATATAATGGTTAATCTATTTTCATTTCTGTAGTATACGAATCCTTTAAACATTACATTTTTTCAAAGTATTTTAAAATGATGGAAAAAAATTAAGTACTTAAATATATGTGAATGGTTAGATATACGGTTTTTTAGTTTATCTTGTAGTGGGTTCAAACCCTTTGATTGTGTGTAGAATTAATTTTGAATTTGAAAACATTCTGGAAGCAACTACAAAATTGTAAAAAGAGTTCATATGAAAGTCATTGATTAGTCATCTCAATGTCATATTTCGTGTAAAATTTTAAGCGACAACGACATTGTCAGTGAGTTGTCATATCAATGTTCGTACTTAAAAATGTCATATTTCGTATAAAATTTTAAGCATACACGACATTGTCAGTGATTTGTCAAATCAATGTTAGTTCTTAAAAATGTCATATTTCGTGTAAAATTTTAAGCATATACGACATTGTCAGTGAGTTGTCATATCGACATTGTCATTTATAACCTACCTTATAACCTACCTTAGAATTGAAATAAACATAGATTTATTACTTCTCTCTAGGGTAGCCATGAATTCAAATATTAAGAAGTTCAAGTGTGTATTACATTTTGATGATCAGCATCGAGGTGTCATTTTGTATAATGATATGACGTACTCAGGTTTAGTTGGTTTGGTGGTGAAGAAATTCAAGTTAGATCCAAATGTTCCGATTTATTTGTCTTATAAGTTGCCTTCATTTGACTATCGTATTGATATTACTGAAGATGACGAGGTAATGTTTTTCGTTGAATGTGCTTGTAGTGCTTATGATGGAGTGGCACAAATGTTTGTTGTTCAACCCAACAAATAAGACGATTGTGTTTATCTTTTTATCTTATGTGGTTTGTCTTTCAGTAATGAACGTTTGTACTTTTATTTGAATGAATGTAATTTGAATACATAGGCTAACATTCATTCCAACATTGATAAGGAAAATCATATAAATAAGACAATCTTAAAGCATACATGACACATATTCAGTGATATGATTATGAATACGAACGATTCTTCCATATGGCTTTATGACGTTCAGCTGCTTTAGCATCCTCATTCTAAAAGTGTTCTTGTTCCGCCTATTCAACCATTTGATCAAAAGTGTAATCTGATTGTGTTACGTTCTTTTTTCCATCTTCGTTTTCACTTGTGTAGTCTGTTATCACATGATCCATTATTTCTGCCAAGGTAGCATTTGGGCATATATAATTTGCAATAAAAAAAATCGACACCCACATGGTCAATGTAAATTTCCAAGTTGCCTTGTGCTGTTGAAATGTCAAACATTACATGCATATCATAGTTGTTTCTTAGTTTGACAATGCTTGAAATGCCAGTGTGTGGTACTTCATAATAAAGAGCATGAATCTTCCTGTCAACGATGTTAAACAAATATTGCTTCAGCTCTTCTAGCTTCATTCTTGGAATACTGATGTTCATCTTCCAACCATTTACATATTATGGTTTTCCGCCATTACAAACCAATTGACCGTTATTGGGCACAGTAAAATTGAAAATGGTTTAGGTATACGGTGTAGTAGGTTTAGTTTTTTTCTTGTACCTAGCTTTATACCGGACACGCTCTTCAAGTTTGTTTTTTCTTTGAACCATTTCATGTAGATACCGGACACGCTCTTCACGCTTTAGTTTTGTTTCTTCTGAAATTACATCAGCAAATGATTCTTCTAGAGAACCATCATTTGGAATCAAAATTGTGCTTAAATCTATTGGATGCTCAGAAACGAAAAGTTGGAGCTTCCTAGCAACCTTTGCGATGTCATACATAACATCAATATCATAATCATTTTCAATTGGTTTCAGACTGATTAACGTTTTGTTTTGTGGCAATGCGTAATATAGACTGTTAACCCTCGTTGGTAATTTTCTCTTTAGATAAGTAACCATATCCTGAAAATCAATTTCTGGAACATTGATATTCATGTTTGAACCATCCTGATATGTTACTAGGTTAAGTGTAAACTTTCCGTTGAAGTGGATAGTGAAGTTGAATGTAGGCATATTAGATGTTGACATTTGATGAATGAAAGAAGTAACACTTGAATTTGAGTAATTGAAACCACCACAAAGTAGTGGTTATATATATATGATTAAAGATGCTTAGTCATTTCTTTGTCAGAATAGGTGAATGAGTAATCACGTCAGGTTTTTTTTATGATTAAAGCTGAAAAGTCAAACATTGTGTTATCAAATCAACATTGTAAATGATTATGTTTTTGTGATTTTCCATTTGTACTTTTTGAAATAAGGTGGTTGTGGAAATACATACTAGCATTACAAAAAATCAAACATACATATCTGATGCATAACATAAACATAACATATGTTACAAAATAAATACAATGTAAGAAAACAACATAAAAAAGGTACTACTTAGTTTACAAACCAAATAAATTAAACCAACTATTATTCGATGACTGAGTATTTTGATCATTTAAATGCTAAGAGGCGTATGGTTGGGAGTCGTATTGCTCATAACCTGGAGACGGGTTTTGATGATCATTTTGTTCATGACTTGGTTGACCTTGGTCATATGGGTCTGTTGTGTAAAACGTTTGATCATATGATTGTGGTGAGTATGTGTTTTGTTCAAACGGTTGCGTTGGGTATGAGTCATAATTAGGGAAGCTGTGATCAAGTGTTTGAGTCGGGTATGAGTCGAACGTAGGTGTAGTTTCAGGTTGCTCGTTAACTGACTTTTTTTTCTTTGGGTATTCTTTCCGTTTTAGTGGCTCAGGATAAATGGTTTTAACTCGTGGTTCCTCACCCTGAGATCGTATACGGTCAGTATTTTTTGGCCGACCAGGTTGTGGGTTGTCCATTCGTGGAGGAGTGATGGGTTGTATATACCCTGGATAATCCCATTCGTGAAACTCTCCTACAAAATTAACCGACTCTGCGTACGTCGCCTGGTATATTGGTTTTTTATACCAATGTTGAACAAATTGCACACAATCCGTTTGATTCAAAAACCTAGTAACAGCAATAACGTGACCACAAGGTATGCCGGAAAGCTGCCATTTACGGCAGTCACATGACATGTTCTCTAAGTTCACTTCACGATTGTATCGCCCATTATAAACCTGGAACCGATTTTCATTAACCCCATATGCACTCCAAGTTGCGCTTTTTATTTTCCTCCTATCCACCTTATGGGCAGCCCAATCTGTGATTTCATACTTCATTTTCGCTACATGAACACAAAGACGTGAATAAGTGACTTTGTAGTAAACAAAACCATTTAAAAAATATATTTTCTTTTGGAAGATAAATACATGCAGCTTGTCGCCATTTATAATACCAATCGTGCACCATTGATCGATATTGCTCGGTCAACATTGTGATTGGAAGCTTCCTTGATTTTACAGTACAAGCATTAACAGACTCAACGTTGTTTGATTTACAATAATTGTAACGAGTGCGTAGGCAATACGCTCTGTACCATCTTTGCACATCTGCTTCAAGTAACTTATTGTACGCCTCAGGCTCAATAGCCTACAGAATTTGCATCTGACTATCAATATAGCCCCTTTGTTTCTTTTTGTTTTTTTAAAGAAATGTTCATCAAAAGATGACGACAACAAATACCATGAAACGCCAATGGGTATTCATTGCGTACTGATAACGTAATGGCAGGATGCCTATCAGATATTATAACCAAATCGTGGTTATCGCCTATGCATTTTTTAAGTACGGAAAACCACCATGACCAACATTCACCAGTCTCCCCTCTGTATATACCGTAAGCAATTGGCACAATTTGGTTGTTTCCATCCATGCCTACTGCTAACAAGTTTATACCTTTGTATAAACCCTTTAAATGAGCCCCGTTGACTATTAGCAGAGGGTGGAGATGTTGCACGAAAGTACGAATCTGCAAAAAAAATAGTTGTAAACACACGTTAGAATAAACTTACAATAATTCTTTCAGATTTATTTATTTTAAAAATATGCGTGTGATAGTTGTAAATACTTACTGAAACACCAATGGCAACGAATAACATCTCGAAAACTCCTTTTTCGTTTGTCTTGATATGTGTGATAGTGCATGGGTTTTTTTTCTAGATTGTGATAATAGTACGGTAACATTTCAAAAGATTTCGTCGGTGAACCCCTTATCATTTGTAACCCATAATCCTTTCCTCTCCATGCTTGTTGATAAGATATATTTATTTTATACTGCGCCAAAATGTCTTTTTGTATATCTTTCGGTTTTAAATCACGGTTAGTGTCTTTTAATTTATCTCTAAAAATGTGACCAATAACCTTTTTATTTGCATTTCGATGGTTAGGATATGTTTGAGTTTTGGGACACATGTGAGTATCTTCCATACCTGTAACTTGAAACACATTTGTTTTTTCCACGCGTTTAGCGCAAATTCTCCATTTGCATTCTTTAAAATGATAGCATTTACAAGAAAACCTATCTGGTTCCGACCTACCTACCAAAAACTGGTAACCTTCTTGTATACATTTCAACCTAATTGCAACGTCTAACTTTTCTCTTGTGTGAAAAAACTTTCTGACATAAACGTCAGCATCGCTATTATATTGATTTGAAATTATTGGTTTCGGGTGGTAAATAGGTGCTTCTGGAACGTCAAGGATCAATGGAAAAATATTCTTCCATTCATGGTGAACTGGTTTTGGTTTATCATCTACACCAACAAAACAATCATTTTCTTCATCTTCTGCATCATCATCTGACCCGGATGCAAATGATGATCCTGGTTTTTTGAAATTTGGCTCATCTTTATACCCGGACTCATTGTTTTCATAATCACTTGATTCAAATTTTTGAGATGGGCCATCATTTAAAAAAGGCATATTGTTTTGAAAAGCAGATGACCCGATGTTTTGGTTAGGTGTTTCTAAAAAATTGTAAAACGTTGGGTTTCTTGGGTTGACCTAAAATATGTAGTTTTTTCCAATTGTGTTGTTTTAGCCACATACAGATGAGACATTCTTGTATTCGCATAAGTGTAATCAGCAAAAAAAGTTACCTCGTCGTCGTCAGTGATATCCATTCGAAAATCAAATGAAGGGTGGTTAAATTTAAAATTAAGTTGAATATTGGGATCCAACTTGAATTTAGAACGCACAAACTCAACTAACCATGAGTATGTGATATTAGTGTACATGACCACACCTCGTTAGGTATTATCAAAATGTAATATACAGTTGAATTTATGAATTTCTGAAGTCATGGCTATGTATATATGAATTTGCTATGTTTGGATATACATTTCGGTATATATATATATATATATATACATACAATGCTGTGTAAATTTTTACCCAAAATATGACACAGATGTGACAAGTCTATGACAATGATTTGACTACTCCATGACGATTTCGGGTATGTGTAAATTTTTACCCGAAATATGACACAGATGTGACAAGTCTATGACAATGATTTGACTACTCCATGACGATTTCGGGTATGTGTAAATTTTTACCCGAAATATGACACAGATGTGACACACTCTGCCTCTATTTAAGTCTTACTTTGTCACTCTATTGCTTAACAAAAATCATTCAGTAATTTATCCCTTTACATTTTAAAAAAATGTTAGACAACATACCATTCAATCTTCAAGTTGATATCATGAATAGACTTCCAGTTAAGTCTTTACTACAGTTTCGTAGTGTCTCAAAGAGATGGAGGTCTTCCATAGACTTTTCCAACTTTATCCGTAGTTACGGCTTTCGTGAGACAGATATGTGTTGTTTTAATTTAACATATATGCAAGGAAATCTAGGTTTTATGTTTTCAGTAAATGGAAGTTTAGCTTTCACGGATCTAGATACAACTATTAATCTTCCAACTCTTAAGCCAATAGCTACTTCTGAAGGTGTCTGGTGCTTTTCATATGGTTCAAATATGATGGTTGTTATTTGGAACCCATCAATAAAAAGATCTATAGGAGTATTAGTCTCTAGTTTCTTGAATCAACCTGATTCACCAAAAATGGTCATCGGTTTTGGTGTACGTCCTGACAATTTAGACCTAACCATTTTAAAAATAAATTACCCGTTATACGGTCAAGGGCCATGGTACATGTCAGTGTATACATTGAGTTAGAGACGCTGGAACCATCTTGAAAGTGACCGTTTGCCCCGAGAAGATATTAGAATAAAACGGTCTGGCCAAGCAGTAGTGGGTGGTAAAATTTTCTGGCTTGGTTATGAAAATTTTGTTTTTAATGATGGTATTTTGTACAAACGATATATGATTGTTTCATTTGATTTGGTTAGTCACCAATTTCTAGAATTAGGCATACCTAAAGAGATAAAACGCATGGTTGGGCCTCCATTCTATATATCCCAGCTACGGAACTCTATCGTTATTTCAGGAAGTTTCCTTGTAGATGGGTACTGTCATAATTCTCAATTTCCGGTCATTTTGAAAACTTTAAAAAATTTAACTATTCATCTCGGGAATTTACTATTCATTGGTTACTATTCATCATTTTACTATTTATCATTTTTGAGGTCGATTTGATATTTTGAGAGGTTATTTAAAAATTGTACTATTCATAAAACACTATTCATTCCCGGAGAAAATTTTATATTCATGACTTTCATTCATCATTTTTCGTAAACTAGGTTTACGACTATCAAATTCGCGTAACCGTAAGGGTTTAGCTGCGTATTCGTGAAACATCATTGAGAACACTTCATATAGACTAAAGTTAGTCTACATATCATCAGTAACGTCATCATCATATTAGTTCATGCATGGGTTTGCATATCTCATTAACGTATATTTTTCTATTAAATAAACGCTATCGTACGATCATTTATTTTGAATAATCGATCCGACACTTCCAAAAATTATCCTGATATATTTTTATACTCATTTTAAGACCATAAAAATTATATTATTAGTTTACCCGATGTTTTGAAATTATTTTGTATATATATTGTTATATATATATATTTGCGACGGTTTTCGTAAATTCTAATCAATAAATATTTATTCACTCAATACTTGCGAGAAATGCATTTTTATAATTTTTATGACTTCGATATATTTTATTTTGTTCCGTTAAAATCGATTTCTAGATAACGCTACACTAAATACCTAATTATATTTACAAACTACACAATATACTTAACATTAAAATACATTTAACTACAAAACTCATCGAAACCCTCCCCAATATTACCCCTAGCCGACCCCCCTTAGTCACCATTATAAAATAATATCTCTAATCTAGTATATGTACATATATACATATTAGACTAGATATTTTGCATTATACTCATACTATACTAGATATTATCCTAATCTAATACACATAGTAACACATAGAAAAGGTGAAAAGTGAAAGAAACTCTCCCAACTCCTCTCCATAAATTGGCCAAGGCATAGAACCAAGCAAGAACTCAAAAGTTTTTCAAGATCAACTGCTTATATTAACCCCAGTATACTTCTATATAAGATTTTGAAATAAAAATCAAGAAGTAATTAGAACCTAGTTACTTAAACCTCATCATTCAACTAGTAAGCTTTTCATAATCTTTGTAACTCTTTCCTAATCTTACTTGAGTTATTTTTATTATCCTAGTAGAAAAACATGCAAGTATTATGTGATTCAATTCATACCACTTTTAATTGTTTTTAGTACTTGTTATAAGTTTTAATCATCCTATAATTATTCCCATGAAACATATCATTGTTGATGAAGTTTAGGAACCCATGACACCCTAAGAAGGTGTATCGTAGGTTTAGAATAGATTTGGTGTTGATTTGAAGTGATTGAAACAAGTATTACGCTAGAAAAATCATTTTCGACAACTTAAGATTGAGGTCTGATCGTTTTTACAAAATCTGGAAATTTCGACAAGTCATGGATTATTTTGGTCTAGATATTCAGAAAATATACTTTAAAACGAAACCGTGGTCGCTTGAACGGGTTAAAACGGACTTATGACGACTAAAATACACGCGTTATAAATATGGTTATCGTAACTATTTTATACAAGTATAACACTTATATATTTTTACTAGTCCAAAATGGTTATCGCAAGTGACCATGTTTGGAGCCATTTTTCATATCGATAGAATAGTTTTGAGAAAACGATGTCTTCTAGTAAGAGTGAGTTCGCCTATTCTATTTTCCAAAATGTTTAACCGTTTGTCAAACGAAGGTATAAAGAATAATATACGATCACTCAAAATTTGTCTTTTTCATGAATTGTCAAAGTGTATTATTTTGCAACGAAAAACTATAATTTGTTGATAAATCACTAAATGACTATCGTAGGATATCATTTCAACGTAAGTACTTGTAAAGTAATTTATAACTTGACGAGACGTTATAAACTTATATTTTGACGATAAACTTTGTTTTCAAAATGCACAAGTGGTATGGATATCATATGAGTTGCATGCACGACATTGTTTCATGGCTTACATTAGAACATATCATTCATATTAGGTTGCGGATAGAGATCGCACCTCATTTCAGTGTATCTACTTTTGTCATCTTAATCATTGCATCAGGTGAGTTCGTAGCCCCACTTTTACTCGTTTAATTGTTTTATAAACTCTTCGGGGGAGATACATGCTCAACTACTTGCTTTTACTTTACACTTATATGAACTTAAATAACTGTTGTTTCACTACTTATGCTAGTAAGTAGATTATGCCCGAACTAAATTGATCACTATGTTATGAACACTATTATTTGAACCACTTTCCTTGATTTTGAGCACTTCGACATATATATTTGAACTCTTTTAACTTGATAGGAACCTTTTGGCATAAATTTGAACACTTTAACTTGATTTAATTCTTTTGACATATAATTAATCTATTTTAACTTGATTTAAAACATTTTGACATATAATTAATCTATTTTAACTTGATTTAAAACATTTTGACATATAATTAATCTCTTTTAACTTGATTTAAAACATTTTGACATATAATTAATCTATTTTAACTTGATTTAAAACATTTTGACATATAATTAATCTCTTTTAACTTGATTTAAAACATTTTGACATATAATTAATCTCTTTTAACTTAATATTGAACCTTTTGACTATTTTGAACTTGTTTGACTTTATATTGAACCTTTTAACTATTTTGAACTTGTTTAACTTTAATATTGAACCCTTTGACTATTTTGAACTTGTTTGACATAATATTGAACCCTTTGACTATTTTGAACCTTTTGATATGTTTTTGAGCTCTTTGATTGTTTGAACTTTTGAACTCGACTTAAACTCTCGAACTTAATTACGAACTTTTGAATGGAACACTTGAACTAAATTATGAACTTTTGACTGGAACACTTGAGCCTAATTACGAACTTATGAGTATGTGCTATGACCTAAAAGTCTCCCTATGTGAACGGAGCAATACTAATTCTCGCCTTATTGGTGGAGTGTGCAAAGTCTCCCTATGTGAGCGGAGCAACACAAAGTCTCCCTTGTTCGGAGCAGTGCAAATTCTCCCATGTTCGGAGTGTTCTTAATTGTATATTAATAGTTGTATGATGTACCGTTCATACATTCGCATTGTTAGTCTCCTATTAGTAGGTAGTATGGATAGCGCTATTAGAGGTCGCCCAACCTCTCGTTCACTATGTTACGGGACGCATATTATTTATTCTCGGGGATTTTCCTTGCATACAATATTATATACGTGGTGCTATATTGTGAACTATTATGACATCATATACTTGACTACTAGACATACTACTTTTGGCTGTGGGTTGTGAACACACAGGTTACAAGTTTTGTATGGGCGGAACTTGGAACTGAGTGGATTTACAATGCCCTTGCTTTATGGACTATTCTAAATGACCAAAAACTTTGCCTTCGCTGCATGAACATTCTTTAAAAGCTTTACTTGTTAAGCAAACTCTATGAACTCACTCAACCATTGTGTTGACACTTTTTAGCATGTTTTATCTGAGGTATCTAAGGCATTCACTTCATGGCATGCATGTGGACTTATCATAGAGTCGCGGTGTCGACGCGTCTCACATATATTTTATGCACTTAACTATCGTTTGATTGTAACAAACTTATTTTGGTACTTTGGAAATCTATTGGGACCTATTCTTTGTAAACTCTGATTATTTTACTTAATCAAACGATATTTTCAAAACGACACTTTAGGTCGTTCGATATAACTGTAACTTTGATGCTATGACAGTCATCCCCCAGGTATTCCATTCCGCTGCAAAACAGGTAATTTGGGGGTGTGACAGGTACAAAGTTATGTGTGCATGGGTGTTAGAAATTGATGGTGGTATTGTATCATCGTGTACAGTGCTATTCACCATCCCATTCCCAATTGAGCATGTGGTAAAATTAGTTGGATTTACCAAGGATGACGAACCAATTGTTGAAGCTAAGAGCAACGAACAGCTTGCTCACTCGCTACAAGTGTACGAACGAGCTTCTGAAGTGTTGCAAAACATGGGTATTGAAGCAAATGGTGGTTCATTTTTCATTGGCCCATTTAAAGAATCACTAATTCTTCTTAATGAACCAAATCATACCATTTTCATTTAGTTTGTGTCTTTACCGTTATCAATGTTTGTATTTCAAGTTTCTAAATCTGTACTATTTTTTTTAACTATTTAAATGCAAGTTGTTTCTGTTTTTTTAACTAGTTAATGTTCTACATAAGTTAACATGAATGTAATATTGTGTCTCATAGTGTTTCAAATGATCCACAAAGTTAACACAAAATGCAATAGAGTAAATGGTCAACTTTATTTAGACGATTTGGAAACATAAAAGTTAGAACTCACATTTGTAACATATTGGATTTCACAAACACATCACATAACAATATATGGTTCGAATTATGTAGAGTTTAGAGAGAGAAAGTGGGAACCTTTCTAGAGAGAGAAAGTGAAATAAAACTTAGAAGGTTAGATTAAGATGAATGAAAGGTCCAACCCTCTACCTTGGGAGGTAGATGGTATTTATAGTTACAAACATAACGACCTCCTAACGGCCTGTGGATCAGGTATACAGTGGGTAAAGACCCGTCCTTCCTCCACGGTGTTGCTCTAAACTAAATAGCTAACTAAATAACAAGTAAATAACGTAATTAATGACAAGTCTACGAGCTAACTTATGCTATATAATATTTGGGGTGACCAACTCTTCACTATGGAATTTTCTAATTCCTAACAATCTCCCCCTAAGGGAGGTCACCCCATGTTTTACATTTCGAATCCTAGCATTCTATTCTTGACTTTGTTCTTGAGCTCGTAGACTTCAATTCTTCAATTCCGCAATCTTTGTGCTTAAGTAGCAATTCTTCAAAGTCCGCACTGATTTGTACTTTTAGTGGAGGCCTTTAACTGATCCACATCTTTGATGATCTTCGAGCTTTCTTTGAGATCATCAGCCACAGTAAATCTCTGGATCACCCTTTATTTTGTTGCCATCATGTGAAGTTGTGACTTTTGGACCGACATGCTCACACTTTTGAATCATGACATCTTTCCATCAGAGTAGCGGAAGCTTTTACTGGTTCAAGATATTTGCAGCAGCGCAGCACGAACATAGTATAGAAATATCTGAGCCAGGTTATGTAGATATGCACTAGTCATGATTTCTTCAAATTAAGTGTGGATGCTGTGAGCATGCGGCTTTTGAATGACTCCTCAATTTTGATCAGCTGCAACCGTCCAAATGTACCTGCAAACAACAGTTAGCAATAAAACACACGAAAGTGTCTTTGATCACTTTCGTTGAATTGAGGTACACGGCCCACGGTTCCCCGTTGATCAGTACAAGTACTGCCTGTGATCAGGTAGGATTCCGAAAAATCTCCTTGACAGGGTTTCGCAGCTGCTCTAGCCGTTCTCAAACCGGAACATCTCAAAGAAGACAACACGGAGTGAGTGAACCAGCGAATTGAGATTCACTGATTGATGAAAAATGATTTGAAAACAATCGCGTATTGCTTAGAAGAAAGAGTTTTGCAATACGACGAAGGTTTTATGAGAATGATCAATTTTCAATCAAAATACTTTTTATATTTGAAATGAGTACACATTCGATGTGCTAGAGAAAAGAAGATTCGCACATCGAACGGTTTTTCCAAAAGCATTTTTTCAATCAGAGATACTTTTTGAATTTGAAAATGAATACACATTCGATGCGCTAGAGAAAAGAAGATTTGCACATCGAACGGTTTTTCCAAAAGTATTCGTCAATTCATTTCCTGGACCAAGGTTGATTCAAGATTGAATCTCCCCATCGTTTCTATCCAGTTGTCACATGGTTGATCTATAGAATAGATCTCACATGCCACCTACCAGGAGCTTGTTAGATGTTGGCTCCAGAAGGCTTTCCATCTTCATTGTGAATATGTATGCATATCACTCAGATGTTCTGGCAATACCACAAGGATAATGCGTAGGACTCTTAATATATACTTACTTTCCACATTATGTGAAACAGCAAGTCTTCAAGAATTTAGTGTCCTAGTGAGATATTGTGGATGATCTCTTGGCTGTAGACTCAATAGTGCACATTTGGTTTCCTATATCGGAGACTAGGGAGAGGGTCTCCTTCTTCAATATCAACAATCTCTAAGAGAAAGTCGATAGATTATGTCAGTTCCCCGTGAGAATGAAACAAGCCCTTTTAAGAGGAACTTGAGTAGCTTGGGAAGTTTAGTGCATTGCATCACTGGGTCCATGATGTCTTGTCTTCAATACCAGTGTTACCGTAGTAAACACCAGTAGCATATGAATTGAACCCGGTTTCTGCCCTAAGGTTGAATTGATGGAGGGCTGTTTCTTTTCACCCTTTTTCACATTCATTTATTTTTCATTCTTCAACCCCTTCAGTGCTTACCAAGAATTCATTACTAGAACCTTGTTGGGTTTATTCCAGTACTAGCTCTGTCTCGGTCGGCACTCTTCCCATTTCTCATTTTTCTCCTTTTTTCATCATACCTAAGGACTCTACACTATATAATGGATTGTCCCTGGGTAGATCCCTCCGGTTCTGGCTGGATCGTGGGAACTAATACCTAACCTCACCATCCTTATAACTCCATACATAAAGTAAAATGGTCGGTCTTTTGGTACAGTTCATTCTTCCTTGAAACCAATCGAAAAATCATTTGGAAAACAATCAAGGTACTTGTGATACGAGATCAAAGCATTTTGTACCTTAATAGTTTTGATCATTTAGAAATGCTCTTCCTCAACATGTGCATATGATTTGAAATTGTTTAGCACATGGAGGCAAGAGTTCTTTGAAATAATTTCTTGATCACAATTTCCTTAGAAAAAGCCATTTGAATTTCTTTGGTAAAATTCTCCCCTCAATATGTGCATAGGATATTTGAAATCATTTTATCACATAGAGGAAAGAGTTCTTTTGAAGCACATCCACGATCACAAAAGCCATTAAGAAAACCATTTGCAAACTCAATCAAGGTACTTTATAAATCACTTTAAAAGCTTTCGTACCTCGATAGTTTATTTGCTCCCCCTCAATATGTGCTTCAAGATTTGAAAGCGTTTAGCACATATGAGAGAGCAGCCTGCACAATTAAATCAAAACGATCACCTTTTATCAAATTTCGTTATTAAATCACAAATTCTCCCCCGATCAAAAATATCAAACCCTTTGAGATTTTGGATCCCAAGTGATTTAATTAGGTTTAGAAAACATGGGAGAAAATGTGGCCTTGTTTAAATACTCATCTTGTTTTTGGATAAATCCTCCTCCTCAACATGTGCATTGTATATGAAATCGTTTGGCACATGGAGGCAGGAGTGCCTATAAAGGACTAAAACCAATTCCATTAAAACAGATTTGAGATTTAAATCACGATCTCTCCCTTGATCAAAAATTTCAAACCAATTTGGGTTTTGATCCCAATTGATTTAAATCATTTAGAAAGTTTTAGGGAAAGACGTGGCAAGATTTAATTTTGAAAAATGACAGATAAGGACCATTTTAAGACATTAAAGATTGTTAGTATCAAGTATGATTGTTTTTAAGAGATCTTTTAAGTAAAACAAAACAATTTCACAATCAAACAAGAACAGAAAAAATTTTATTTTGAAAGACCTTGATTCAAAAGAAAAATCATACCATGACATAACATTAAAACTTTAGATCACCACATTTTAACGCACAAACCGAACTTTTATGAAGAAATATCGTTTGAAAAATTTTATTTAAAATCACTCTCCCTCAAATCATGACAGAAGTCGATGATTGAGTGACTTAAGTTTTGATAAAATGAAGTCCGGTGATTTTCAAAGATTAGCTCAATAAATTTTCAAAACAATATTTTCCATTTTCAAAACAATTTATTCAAAATTTTCAAAAATTGTTTAAAAATGGTATCCTGCACAAAGATACGTTAGTGGTTGAGAAGCTTCCGTTGTTGTTGTTGTAGGGTTTGGAAGAAAACCATCTGCTGATGCAGTGAGACTTCTTCTTACGCTGCATTTTGAATGCCAACCGAGGTCAAATTAATCCGCTTCTTCAATCACTTAGAAGAAAACCATCTGCTGATGCAGTGAGACCTCTTACGTTGCATTTTTCCATGCCAACTCCATAGAAGTCCAATTAAGCTCCGTTTCTTCATTTGTCAACCCAAGATATTGTTACCCTTTCCTTTCGGCATCCAATCATCTTCAATTGTGGGATCCGGATCGGGAACATTCTTTTATACCAATATACCTGCATATGTTAGTGAACACACATACAAATATATGGTGGTCGACATCACCCAAACAACAATCGACTAATAAAAGTCAATGCAACATATCAATCAGATCATATAAGGCATGGGATTTATGTGTTCATCAAACTCTAATCATCTAAACCTAACAATCATATCCTAGGCACCTAGTCCTTCAACATAGGTTAAAATCATTTTTCAATTAAGCATATAGGATAATTAGATAATCTCGTTAGATGATATAGATTTGAAAACATTCTCTCCCTCAATCAATGACTCAATTTCTGAAAAGTTTATAAGCGCTGAAGTCATAGATTGAGTTTGCAAATTTGAAAATTCGAATGATTGATTTTCAAGCAACTCATTTACCACCATTTTGAAAACAACAAATATTTTTCTGAAGAATTTTAGACGGAAAAACATTTGTGTAGGAACAGCAGTCCTTCGACATACTTTGCTTAAATAGTTTTAGGATAAGTGCACGAAATTATTGAAAATTGGTTTAGCGCAGCACTTTCCTTCCTTTAAAAGAGCGGGTTGCTATCTGAACTAATAGCAAACCATGGTTTAAGCACGGGTTACAGTCTGAAATAACTGCAAGCCATTTTTTGAAGCGCGGGTTACAGTCTGAAATAACTGTAAGCCATATTTTGAGACATGTTATGAAAAGAATATTTACACCTCCTGCTCGAACTTCATCTAAAGTCCCGTGCCATTATTGAATGACATTTCTAAGACCGTAGATGTTATCGATACCAGAAGACATGTCTTGAGAAAACATATTTTTGGTATTTTTGAAATTTTTCAGATTTTTATGGGTTTTTGAAGGTTTTATATTTTTCTATTTTCTTTTTGTTGGTTTTATATTTTTGTATTTGGTTTTTGAAAAATATTTACAGATATAGAGAAATAGTTTAAGAGGATGATGATACGAGTACCGAAATAAGGAAATCGTTCAACACTTTGTAGAAGATAGAAGTCATCATCTCTTAAACTTCCACCACCAAAGCATTCGAGGCTCTTGAATCGTCGAAAGAACTTGAGCCTTCAACAAGTGAGTCTTTGGTAGCTTCCCCTCAAACCGACAAACTGAGTATAAAGACCATTTTCCAAGAAGTAGAAATGAATGAAAACAGTTTCATTGAATGAAGCTCGCACCAAGAACACGAGAACACCAAAGTAACAAGTTGAAACATAGATCGCATCAGGGTTATCAAATCCGAATAATGATGAACTTCGATCACATGAACCTGTTGTGTGTCTCCGATGTACACATTACTCTTCGAGATTGACCAGTTGTCTATTCAGGGAACTATACATCAACATCTTCATATTTCCAAATGCATTCCAATTATCTTACATATAACCAATTAGCCCATGAGGTACACATGTACCCAACAAGAGTAGAGACGATGACATCCATGTAACATGTTGAGTCATGATCATCTCTCGCAGATGTCAACTCCTGAATAACTGATTAAGCTCGATCAGGTGAACATGTTGTGAGTTCTAGATGTACCCATATCTCTCCCCATGATGGTTGTGATCTTATCGGAATCAACATAATAATATGTACATGAAGGAATAATCGGAAGCACTTTACCATTATTCATATCGAAGATGTCGATAAGCAATATCATCTCACGAACCAAATATTCTTCTCATATTTCCTTCTACTGAGGGCTGAGTTAACACATACCAAAAGTATCCAGAGACCACTTCCCCCCAACTGATTGGAATAATACATCAAAGGTTATGAGTAAACACCGAAGTTTCTCTATGGTTATGACAATTGTCTTTCCCAGGATTACTTCAACAGAAAAGAAGTATTAGGTTCATCACGTGTACTCGTTGTGTGTTTAGATGTATGTCTCCTTCCCCTTGATACCTCGAATCAGAACACATTATACATACCAAATATTCTTGAAATAGAGAAGAACAAAAATTAGCTCAAATGAATCTTGTGAGAATCAATTGCTATAGAAACTCTCTCTGACTATCTTTATCAACCCATTCGTAGACAATTTGAAGTGACCATCGATGAAGAAAACCCAATGTACCAAACTTGAAACTGAAGTAGAATTCCCCGCATTTGCATCTTAAGCTTGCACTAATGTTGGAAGAACGGTGTCGAGAATTTATGCTCCAAGCAAATCTCCAAGTACTCAATACTCAACCAAAGTATGAGACATTAACACATCTTGCGATTATCCACAACCACATAAGCGGTGTCACGAGTAAAACAACGTAACTCCTTGAAGTGATAGTTAACCAGGTCTTCAACCATCCAGCCACGGCCTGGTAACTAGATAAACCAAGTCTTCAACTTAAATTCAATCACAAGCAAGTTATCATTGAAAGTCATGCATCCAACCATCCCCGACTTCAAGATAAAATAAGAAAACACCTTTGTGAAGGTCAACTTCAATCTCAAATAAGTGATAAACGATTAACTCCGAAGTAATCAACTTATGCCAAATACCCAACACGTGAATAAACATACAATCGAATGTACATTCACCCACCTGAATGAACCGAACAAATGATGCCTCAACATCAATGCATTCTTCCTAAAAGTATACATGTAGTGACTGATCGATCCGAAGATTCACCAATAATGTCTTCGAGCGGATGAGGTAGTCATTTTCCTTAATGTTCATGTGGTTGATTTATAGCGTGCACAATGAGAGGAACAATAACCCGTGAAGATTTGGCGAAGGAATACCAAAGAGCGGATCATTATTCATGAATAATAATCCGTGAAGCTTTGGCAAAGGAATACCAAAGAGCGGATCATTATTCATGAGTGCAACTGCAATATTATGATAGTCATTATCAACACCTTGAGGAATAACTGGAGATTAGGTTTCTTGAGAGTTCTGAGAAGTACTTCTTAGATGGTGAACTAGTTGAGTCAGTAGAAACCGGAGCATGAGCTTCAGTTCGGATGATCAACATTCGTTAGAGGTTGGAAGTACTCATCAAACATATCTTTGAAAAACAATGAATCCCAAACAATGAATCCCAGTTATCCTTAGTTATTGAAGTATTAGGCGTAGGAGGAGTGTCATCAAAAATCAAGCAATGAATCATTGCTAAAGAATATGAACAAGTCTAATTGGGGATTAACTTTTGGCTTTTCAATCTCCCCCAATTAGTGCTCTCCCCTAAACTGACGAAGATTTTCAAGTGATCTTCTCAGCCCGGATTAAGAAGAAGTCTTTAGATCATCAAATGCAATTCGTCTTTAGTCTTATAATCATGTAGCAGTAAAATGTAGATTAGCTTGTAGACTCGACCTTCTTCAAGATTGTCCGAATGGGGAAATAGACAGTTAACATCTTCTTCACACCAAAGGCATTCCTGTTAACTTGTAAATAGCAAATCCCCTTAATTAAAATCCTTCCCAATCAAACAAGAATAGAAAGATGTTCATCAAAGAAATCACCAGAACTAGAAGCACTTTGTCATTTAATCATATCAGCCCGTGAAGATGTCAACCAACGGCTCTTAGAAGAAACTACATGTGAAGATGATCCAATAAGAAGAATCTCGGTTCTTACATGAGTTAGGAGCCGTATGACCATATATTCTCAAATATTAGTCAACCATGCAAAAAATTCACACTTCTTTCCCCCTCAAGAATTGCATATGGAGATGCCATTCTTGATTAAACAAGTGATTATCATCCAAATGTATCCTATTCACACTTCTCCCCCGCAAAATTAGCACATGATGTCGCCATCTTTATTATATTGAGCAAGTGGAATAAGAGTAATTATCAGTAGTCCGGTTCACTTGATGACCGCATGGAAAAAGCATGAAGCATGTTGATGAAGAATGTCGATGAGAATGGTCATAAACATGAAGATTTCTCTTCTTCTTAAGATAAAGCGCATGAAGCGTACATAACCTTTTCTTTGAGGAACGGGGCTTGAAGTGTTATCTGCAGACGCCATAATGATGAAGAACGAGGCCTGAACTCATGTGAACAGACGTCATAGCCGAAAGAATATCAAGATTGAGTTACTTGAACCCGTGAGTTATGAGATATCAATCCTTGTGTTATCCATACTTTAAACCAGTCTATGTATTGAAGGATCAAGTATCTGCAAGAATCGAGTAAGGTCTACCGCACTAACATTACAAGCTTGATTGCATATATATTGGTTAGTGACATTAGTATCCAACCCCTTTGAGGTTTCACGGTCAACCTTGATTTTGTCATCAGAGAACAGCTTTCCGTAGGAATCCACCTAAGTCCAGCATCCTTAAACATTCTACCAGACGGTATCCACTTATGGCAAGGTCTAGGATTGTTAGGCTTCTTATGCACAGTGGAAGACTTATCCTTATTCCTAGTTTCCAAAGATTTAGCAGTTGGTATCCATCTAGGAGAAGGTTTTGGTTTGTTTTGCTTCACAACATGTTGGACCTTAGTCGCATAAGTAGTCTTAGTGGATTGTACCTTAGCATGTGAATTAGGAAAATGTTTCTTTTGTGGAAAAGACTCATAATTTCTAGTTTTGTTTTCTACATGCTTAGCATTCTTATGCACGTAACTACTCTTAGATGTACGCCAATCCCTAGTCTTTTGAGTGTTCCTAGGTAGTGGTTTACAACTACTAGCAGTGCTTTGAAATCTCGTAGAATTCATCACCCTAGGTTTTGCACCTAAAATTCGCCTTTTCGAATCTGCCTTTTCCTAGCTTTTCTAGATAATAGTTCTTCCACAAGTCATTCATATCATATGAATTCTAGGTTTTAATGCTTGGTTTTGACAATTGCTTTCGAACTAATCCTAGAGGTGCCGGAGTAGAAGTGGCTACGTGTTGAGGGTTAACGGAGCTAGAAGCCTTATTCTTAGATAACTCAGGTGAAGTGACTGGTTTTGACAAAACTTGTTTCTCGTCAACTTGGGAGGCAAACCGTGTTTTTGAAATTTTGGTCTTTCGGATATAAACGCAGTAGGCTGCCTAACAATGGACCGGTTTCTAATGGGATGAGAACCTGGTTTCCCCAAGGTTGATGGTTTTGTAAACTTAGTATTCACACTTTTCCCTACAGTTTTCCTAAGCTCATTCTTTAAGGCAACAATAGCGAAACACTTTTCCTAAAGTTGAGCTTTGAGATCATGCTTTTGCTATCAAAGAGTTTGTTTGTTCTACTGATTTAGTTCTAGCATCTTTGATAGAGTCACTTAGTTCTATGTGATGCTTTCTCAAAGACTCATTTTCCTTTAGTAATTTAGCCACATAAATTGACAGTTCATTATTTCTTGTTATAATAACATCAATGTCTTGTGTATTCATGACTAAATTAGTTTTCTCATTCAAGATGTAAATATGTTTCTTCAGATTGTAAATGGTTGACTCTTTGTCTTGAAGCCGAGCTTTCAAAGTGTTAATTTCAAAAAGTTCACGGAATTCATGAAGTTCCGGTTGTTTACATGGTTTGTTAAGTTGAAAACTTTCTTCTTTACTCTGAATCGCGATTTCAAGAGAAATGCAATGCTTTTCAAGATTTGAGAATTTGTTTGAAAGTTCATCAAAAGCCTTCTTATCAACCATATCTTTTGTTTTGAAACACTTAATTTCAGACTCAGCCTTAGTAAATGTAACATTTATGAAAGTTATGTTCAGCATCATGATCAGTTTGTTTAAGTACTTTAGCAGATGCACTATGTTGAATAGTAAAGGGTACCTCATTACATGACTCCTGCTTCAATTTCTGGTCCTGATATCTGATCCACATCATGTGTAACAAGAGTCACCTGAACCGCCGGGCTCGTTTCAAGCTTATCTGTCTCTCGAGCCTCTGATTCAGTGTCAATCGATCCAACATCGTGCCATACCGTCTCAACACAAAACTTTATTGATTGTACCCGAGATACATTCGCCTTTCTGATTACAACATCCACTTCTTGTGAGACAGAGTCACCGAGCAAGTTACATCATTCTTTGTTGTTTCGATATTCTGCATTCAGCAACACCCGACCTTTCTCGATACATTTCCAACTCATCACAAATAACTCTCAACTGCATCTGACTCTCATCTACTTTTGCATCTTTCTGAGTAACTTCCTCAATATACTTATCCACATTATCCATGAGATGGATAAGTGTCTCCGTGAACACGCTAATGTCCATTCCCAGTGTGTCTCTTGAAGGACATTTCAGTCATGTCTTGATCATAATCTGATGTGAATTCCCTTCTAATGAATGATTGAAAGTGTTTGTAGATCACTTGAAGTGCGCTGGAACTATCCTTATGAACCTTTCTTTGTCAAGTTGTAGCTCCAATTTCTAGGTTTAAACAGCAGAGTTCCCTGTTAATGTGGAAAAGTCCTGACGAAAGAGGGCAATACATGTTCGTTCCATTGATGTGGGTAGAAGTAACATGAGGTGAGAGTGAAGTTGTTGATAAGGTTCAACGCTGCTTTCCTTTGCATGGCATTCAGTAGCATTGACGTGCATTTCTCTTTTCAGAGTCCGAACCCCGGAGATATCATATCCTCATTGATTGATTCAATCATCTTTAATCGCTCAGTAGCATACATTATCATTGTTGTCCACATCATCATACAATTTAAGCACTTCGAAATCACGGGTCGAGAGAAGACATGATGTGGTAGTATGCACGGGATTTTACAAGTCTATGATTTAAACCAAGAAATAGAATCTTTCACGGGATTTTACTAAATCAAGAAGAAACCGTGATACAATGACCAATTGAACGAGTTAAGATAACTGATGGATCCACACAATGATAGAGGATTATGTGTTAGGAGTGATGATTATTTGAAGGATAAGCTTAAGTGTTATTTGGTTGTGAATTAGTTTTGTTAATGCACGCTTTTTACCGGTGAAATTTAGGTCTAAAACTTTAAAGCTCAATAACTTCCTTTTGAGGATTTGGGCCTTGAAAATTCGTTTCACGACATATGGGTGAAACCTCACAATATTCAGGCTGCTCCGTCGCTTTGACAGTATTTCGCTGAAAACGGAGTTACGGATCAAAAGTTATGGTCGTTTGATGTTTTGACTTAAAAAGTCAACTTTGGTCAAACCTCTTCTTCATAAAAATCAACCAAGTCGCTATAACCCTTGAACCAAGTCGCTAAGTCACCAAGTCGCTAAGTACCAAGTCGCTAAAGAGCAACTCGCTAAGTATCCAAGTCGCTAAGACACAATCAAGTTGCTAAAGAACAACTCGCTAAGCACCAAGTCGCTAGCAAAATTTTGACAGCAAGTCGCTAAGCACCAAGTCGCTAAGTTGTCAAGTCGCTAAAGAGCAACTCGCTAAGCACCAAATCGCTAACACCAAGTCGCTAACAAACTTAAGTACAAGTCGCTAACTTTCACCAAGTCGCTACCCGTGGTGGAGAATCCACCAACAAGTTCTGTCGCTCGCTTGTTCTCTAAAGCAAGTCGCTAGGACCAAATCGCCACCAAACAACACACGCAACTCGCTGATTTTTGAAGCAAATCACTAGCAAGAAAGTTATACCGTGAGCCAAGTCGCTATCATGGAAAACTTCCAAAACACACTTTTCAATCCAAAAACAACCCAACCACGATGATTCAAGCCTTCCAAATCACAACCTAAACACTTATGATGATCCTAAACACAAAAGTACAATCAAAATCCAAACTTTAACACAAGAAATCAACCAAATGATGCAAAAACCACTAAACATTTTCAAACTCAAAACCACCAAAAACCACTAGAAATCCAAATATATGTAAGAGATGATCTAACCATGGCTCTTTGATACCAATTGTAACATATTGGATTTCATAAACACATCACATAACAATATATGGTTCGAATTATATAGAGTTTAGAGAGAAAGGGAACCTTTCTAGAGAGAGAAAGTGAAATAAAACTTAGAAGGTTAGATTAAGATGAATGAAAGGTCCAACCCTCTACCTTGGGAGGTAGAGGGTATTTATAGTTACAAACATAACGACCTCTTAACGGCCTCGTGGATCAGTGCATACATGGGTAAAGACCCGTCCTTCCTCCACGGTGTTGCTCTAAACTAAATAGCTAACTAAATAACAAGTAAATAACGTAATTAATGACAAGTCTACGAGCTAACTTATGCTATATAATATTTAAGGTGACCAACTCTTCACTATGGAATTTTGTAATTCCTAACAACATTTTTAGCAATGTGATTTTTAGCAACATGATTCTAATTTCTATATTGCTCTATAATAGTTAATGAATTATTGCTCTATAAATGGTCAACTTTATTGCTCTAGTGGTAGCATGTGTTGATAAGGCATTTATGACGCAGCCATTTTGCATTAGCCATACTTTATTCAGTTCAGATTCTCGTACACTCCATATAGATTTGACAATTCCATGACATTAACGTATGTGTAATTTATTACGCTAAATATGACAAAGATTGGATGAGTTAGATTCTCGTACTCGACATAGATTTGACAATTCCATGACATTAATGTATGTGTAATTTATTACGCTTAAATATGACAAAGATTTGACAGTCAGATTTTGCATAACCAACATAGATTTGACAATTCCATGACATTAACGTATGTGTAATTTATTACGAAATATGACAAAGATTTGATAGTCAGATTCTGCATACCGACATAGATTTGACAATTCCATGACATTAACGTGTATGTGTAATTTATTACACGAAATATGACAAAGATTTGACAGTCAGACTACATGACATAGATTTGACAATTCCATGACATTAACGTGTATGTGTAATTTATTACGCGAAATATGACAAGAATATTTTCTTTATCCCGACATGATTTGAAAACACCATAAAAATTTACCTATAAAACCTCATTTACTTCCATTTTTCTAAACATATACCAACATTATTGACATTTCTACTCTCTACAAAGAAGGTTACTCTCCACAATATGTCACAACAAAACAAAATCGGATACACCAAACGATACAACAACTCACCATTCGTTCCACCATCCCAAAGAAGGGACACAACATATGCACCCCAACATAACGTTGGGCAACCTCTTCAAACAACCCGACTAGGATAATATTCTTCAAGTGGCTATTCTCCGCAAAAATTCAGACATTAGGGAAGGTGGCCCCGAATATTGTGTAGTGCCAACACAAGAGTATGTAAGGAAAATAAATGAGGATGTCACGAAGGATGATCATTTTAACCGTTGGCCATGGCTAAGCGCGATTCATAAGCTTCTTAATGATGAAGATGTCATCGTAACTGGTTGTCTTGTCGATATAAAAAACTATTGTGTGAAAGGGAAACTTGAACTTGTTGTAACTGTAATCAAGACTTGTACACCTAACGCGCTTGGTGAGCTAACAGTGACACTAAAAGATCCAACAGAGACAATGTCTCGTACAATTCATCACAAAGTCCTTACGAAGAGGGTGTTACAAAAACTCTATCAAAGTCCGAGCTGTGTTGGTACTTCGAATGTTTCGTGTTACCCCCAAAATCAACACCCCTTCTCTTAACATTACATTGAGGAACATGGTTGCTATTTTCGACAAGGATACCGTTTTTATTGGATGAATCTTTACATATTCATTTCCTACGTTTAGGTAATGTTATCTATGTAATGTTTATCTAACTCAACGTCATCTCTATGTAATGTTGATTTACTTGAATAAAAGTTTGAATTTACATCAAATATAAGTTAAACATAAAATATAAAAATATATACAACTTCCATTAAAAATCACTGTCAATCATATCCACACATAATGGTCTCCTCGCAACGACAATCGTAAAACATCTTAGACATGCTATATCTAACATTGTTGAAAAAGCCTTCAACATCAAAACTCCATCGTGGTGGAAACTTACCAGTAACAAACTCATGCATGAGCCAACAAGTGATGACTCCACAATCTCGAGTGTTAGTTTGGTGTGGGATCGGAAATTTTTGGTCGTTGTAATGGAATTCGAAATTATAGTGCAGACGTCGGGTTCTTGTGAAATGTCCTAGCTCTTCTAAACATTTGTTAAGAACTCCGGTCCATTCTAGAACATACCCTCGTAAGAAATCCGGTCCATTCTAGAACATACCATAAAAGTGGATATCCTTAGATCAATAACTGCTGTGACCCAATGATTCCCTCCTGCATTCATCGGCATCACCACCTGCGTCGAAAGTATATTCAAATATATACAGTTAAATAAACTAGTAAAGCGTACTTTTGTACAAAGTTATTAAACGTTGAAAGACATTTACTTACCCAGCTTACTTCATCCCATGAAGGGTACGGCTGCGTGCTACCATCTAATGTTCCCATAATCGAAGGAGCTATCGAAAGCATGGGTACACTACCACTATTATCTGTGGGGTAAGTGGATGATGTTCATGATGACGATACTGTCCATGGCGCACCATCTGGCCTACTTCTTATTAATATCTCAAACCAACAATTCATTTGCTGATTCAAAAGATTAAACTAAATCATTTTACGTTCTTGAAACTAAAATAATCTAAACGTTTAAAAAAATATAACAATATACTTACGTCGCCGACAGCCAACCAATTTTACCGTGTTCTCCCGGATCAGCCGTTCTTGTATAATTCGAAGTAGTTGTTGAAAGAAGCTAAGATCTCGCTACCCAACCCTTGATGGCAGTCAAGGTATATCGGGATGGGTTTAATAGAAATTGCTCCAAACTAACATAACGCGACGCCTTACCTCAAAAAAAAACAAACAATAAAATACAATATCAAACATTGTTAGTTAGCAACTTCATGTTAATAAATTTAAAGGGTCCAGTATACCTTATTAGGGTCAACATTATAAACAAGTGCAAATGTGTCCTAATACATTTACTACCCAAAACGTAACACCACCAGATTAAACGATGGAATGTTCGAGGTACTCTTTTTTTGTATTTTCTTAACGGCACGTTTCTTAGGCAAGATTGTGGTTGGTCCCTGTTTGGTGTAAGGATATTGCAGTATATTATGACGACAATAACCTCTTGGTTGCTCGATCGCGATCCTTAAAAATAATAAACAATAAAAAATTTAAAATCAATATAATTACTAGTAACAATAATAACCATGAAATATTTTATGTAATTAATAGGTTACCGGACGCCGACACCAACGCCATAGGCGTGAGATGGACTGCCTCGATAATCAACAAGCGGGCAAAGAGCCAACCCAACCGGGCGACGGAAGCAGATGTCCGTGGAGGGAAGCCTGATGGACAAGCAGACTTTAACGGCGTGTAGGTACATTAACACCGCCAAAGAACTATCGCTCGTGGCTCGCCAAATGGACGGTCGGCCTTTGGTATTCCCTAAATGTAATATTATAATGTAGAGTTGGTTATTTTCCAACATATTTAAATATAAAAAAGATAAAAGCACGAAATATACTTACGGTTTTGAATAACAATAAATAAATTAACGTAAGCTACTTACCCAATATCGCCACCAAAAATCGTGGATCAAGTTGTTTGAACTTCAAATCATGTTCTTGTAACTTCGCCCAAGTGCCTTCATCCGGTCTGTATAAATTCCGTGCGATAAAATCGTGAATAGGTTCGCTTATCGGAGGCTTTATCATGGAATTGGGGTCGGATTCCCAAAAATACGCTTCTCTACTTTGAGCCCACCACTCGGTATTTTGCTCATAGTCATCCGGCATAAGCCTCATCAAAGGTGGGTTTACCTTTAAAACACATGGACAATATACACAACACTAAAAAAAACCAACAAAAAATTATAATCATATTGTAAGAAATTAAGGTCATATTTCAAACTCACATTCAATTGGTCATCCAAAAATCGGTCTATACGATCTCTAAATACCATGTTTCTATAGCTCCACGCAATTGATCGGGGATACAACTGTCTATGACAAAAAAAACCCAGGGTTCGCACCATGAGGGAAACTCTCCAATATCCACGTCTGTAAAAAGGCAAATTTGTTATAAATTTGTTAACGATATACATATACATGAACTTTATAAATTTATATGACATACCTTGAAGGCCCATATAAAGCCATTCAAATTGTACTTAGGAGGTTTAGTAGGATCCCTCCCTCGAAAAGTGCTTTGCCCCTACTGAATTGCTGCATCCTTAAGATAATCGCATAAGGTTGGCCATACGACGATTTACTCCCCACGGAACACATTCCATGCATCTATATCTTCCACTAACCTAAATACAAACTCGTCGACTACATTCCTAAGCTCGGTCCCTTTAAACACCAACACTAACACGGCTATCAAACAAAGACCAACAGCATCTTTGTCGCCAAACGCCTAAACTCACTCGATGTCTAGCGCATCTAAACACATTACCAACTTTTATTTTGAAGAATCAGCTTGACGAAGGAACACTCGCCTCCTAAAGGATTAGGTCCATCTTCATAATTCTTTCTAAAATTGTTCCAAATCTTAGACCAAGAATCAGATGTAATTCCTCCCTACCAAACTGAACCTCAACCTCACCCACCCGACATTAATATCACGCATAACCATATCTCGAGGAACAATATTTGTATCTCCCTCTTCACATGGCACTTGGTGGCATATGAAATAATGTACTAACATGCCACTCTCTTGCATTTTTGGCAAATCTAACAACCAACCAAAACATGTTTTTCTAAATAATGTTTCCTTAGGGGTGTTCCCAATCATACTTTTAATATCACTAATCACGGATAACCTACTCCTAAAATAAATAAACATATATTAATACACATTGATTCGCAAAGATCGAACCGTCTAGTTATCTCACACAAGCTAGCCACTTGTGAATGACTAACCGTAAGAAACTTAAAACAGTTCAGAACCAATAATAGAAGAGAAGTGTGTAGTATGTGGGTAACTCAAACGTGTTAGGTTTGAGGACTGAGATCGTCCAACGAGGGTTGAATGGAATTTCCAACTCACGCCTCGATTATCTGGATTTGAATAAGAGAAGGGATAATATGATGATATCTGAAACTACGGATAAGGAAAGTAATAGAAACTCAAATCTAAGGGGAAAACCTAAGAATTAAGGCAAACTACGCAAATTTATACTAAAACGAAATACTGGATTAAACGATACGCTTAATAAAATGCAACATGCAAGGCCTATTCTAAATCCTAAAAATAACCTAAAATTACTTTTATACTAAAAATGATATTTGAAAACTATTTATGAATTAAAACTATTTTTTTAGGAATTTTCTAGAATTTATTAGAATTAAAAACTAAATTTTAACTTTTAAAAATAAGACTAAATAACTAAAAATTATAAAAACAAAGGGGAAAATTATAAAACTATTTTTATAAAATCTAAAATATCCTAAGAGAATTTTCAAAACTATTTTTTTATTTTTCTGATTAATTTTCTATTTTCTACAAATTTAAAACTATTTAAATCTAATTTAAATTGTGAAAAATACCAAATAAAAAGGGAAAAATAAGGAAAAATATTTTTTATGCTTTTTATATTTTTCTTAAACTGGGAAAATTGAAAAATTATTTTTTGGAACTTTTTCTTAATTATTTGCAATAAAAGCTATTAAAAAGTGACTAAAAACTATTTTAAATAGAGAAAAATACCAAACAGTGACTAAAAATTATGAAAATCTCAGGAAAATTTTAAAATATTAATCTAAATCTATGAAAATTATAAAATATGGTGCTAATGTGTAAGATATTGAAGCTGTAGTACAAACTGTTATGAAATAAGCACTTTATAATAAGCAAATAAGCACTAGAATGTACCAACTGATAAAAGAAGCTAGATCATACTAAAACTACTCTAAAACAACTAATGCAAACTAATCCTAACACCTAATAAGCAGTCTACAACTGATTAATGCAAACTGCAACTATAAGCAAAACAGATTCTTGGCCCCTACTTCTAGAGCTACTGCATCAGCTTATCCAATAAGCTTAAGTGAAATCCAGAAGTGTGGTTCTCAAGACCACCAACCAGAGATTCTATATCTAAGAATTCAGCTAATAAGGACTTATGATGAAGAAGTTAGAGATCAAAACAAAAGGTTGCTTAGGACTGAGGCTAACTGATGTGCAAAGAAAACATTTAAGAGACTAATAGCAGACCTACAACTAGCCACTACTTAGCACTAGGAAAAAGATTAAAAGCCAACTATACTACAGGTTATCTAAAGCATCAAAATCCTAACTCTAATTCCAAATCAATAAGTAGATAATAAGCTTTTAAAGCACTGGAATGGGACAAATGAGAACTGCGACGCCAACAGAAAAGTGCGCACCTAGATAAGCTAAACAATAAGCTCTAGAGGACATCTAATCTTAAAATTACAACCTACTACTACTTAACTACTGAGGAAGCTAAAATGCAAACCATAAGCTCAAGTACATAACAGATAAACCACTTACAGAAAGAAATAAATGGACAGAGCTCGCAGCAGGGAAATCAACTCCAAACCTCCATCTTTGAGCTCCAATAATCTAAGCTAAACATTTTTGAATTTTTCTTTTGAGGTGAAGTAAAACAGCTATTGAAATTGCATTTTTAATTTTACAAATTTTTATAACAACTAGAAATCGACAAATCTTACTTGAGAAAACTTAAAATTACCACTATGATGACTATTTGGCAATTTTGAAAATGACTAAAACAAATTGACTGATTTAAAAACTGAATCTATATTGAGATAATACAAAAACAAGTATAAACTTGCTTGCGTCTATTTTAGCTTGAAAATTAAACTCAGATTCCAAGAACAAGTGTAATCCAAACACTCCTTAAAACAACTAAATGGCAAAATTAACTAGAAGACTTGATGAAAACTGAATTATCCTCGATTGAAATGCACAAGTTACAACTAACACTAACTATTTGAAAAACCTGAAATCACAAATTAACATGAAACTGTTTTAACTTCCAATCTTTGACTAATATTGACTTTTGAAGAAAATGGGCAAAAACACAGATTAAGCTGAGATAAAGCTGTGGAAGCTTACCCAAGCTTATGTAAACAGAAATAACAGCTTATCAATGATACTTAACAATATAAGAAGGATTTTAACTAAATTGAGAAATAGAGTAAAATGAAAGCTGAAATTAAGTTTATAAAAACTGAAGTTACACTATGAAGTTGAAATTACAAATTATGAAAGACTGATTAACTACATTAAACAAGAAAGCAATGGTAACAATCCTCTAAGAGCATGAAGATTGGACACTTTTCTCTGTGAAGATGAAGGGCTTAAATAGCAGAGCCAGGAGGTTGGGTGATCTCAGAAGAAGCATATGGAACTCTAATCTCTGCCATTGATTCATCAAATGCATCATCCATTTTAATCATAGCCGTTTGATCATTTGGGTGATGTGTTCCCACCAATGAAAAGCCTTCAAACTGCCACCTTGGCAATCCAACGCTATCACACTCTGACACATGGGCAGAACCTTCTGGAAGCTTACTTAAGTACGGGTAAATGATGTGATGTGTGGGTAAATGGGGGAGAAGGGGTTAAACAGTAAAAGAGGTATATGCAGGTTTTGGGCGCGGGGTTGATTTGGGATTTTTTTATTTTTGTTTGACTTGTTTATGGGTTGTTTTGACCGGGTTCCAAAGGGTACGGGTTGGGATATATTAGAAACCGGGTTAGGATATTTGGACGTGGGTTTGTATTTGCTTTGGATTGGGCCTTGTATATTGGTTTTGGATTATTTAACTTGGACTTGGATATTGGTTTTATTGTAATCCAAATTTTAGCATAAGGACTTATTCATATGATTTTTGTATAAACCAAGGACCAAAAGTGTAAATTGTGAAAGTGTAAGGGTGAAAATGGGTAAATGGGTAAAGTTGAGGGTATGATGTGATAAAATGGTAAGGTAAGGGTAAATTGTGATAAACTTCAAATCATGTCCCAACTCAATTTAATCTTTTAAGCACCAAAATCCATGAAATAGCATGCCCGGATCACTTTTGCACTCTTCTTTCTCTCGCGTTCTTTTCGGTTTTGGCTTCTTTTGTCTGTTTCATCATATCCGTATTCGCATTACTGCAAAACTCAAGAAACCATCAAATATTAGCAATAAACAGCTCTTTCTTGGTTATTTTGGGTCTATTTTGATGATGAAAAGGTATGTGTTTTAGCACATACCACACATATACCTAACAAATAAAAAAAACTACAAGTGTAAAGGAAAAAAATTGCGAAATACCCGGTAATCTGCCATATTCACAAAGTATCCACCACCACCCCCACAGCAACCACCCACTGCACCAACAACACTTTTTTATAACCGCCACAACCAACACCACACCTCAGAACCACAACACCACCACGACACCACCGTGAAGCCACCAAAAAACCACCAAACTCACGCACCACAATGTCACCACCACCATAAGATGAAGAAGATGTTTTGATAGTTTATGAGCTATGTCGTGTATATTGTTTCAAGATAGCTATTAAACACTCACAATTATGAAGAACATGTTATTGAATACAGTGAACTTGCAAACACGACATTGATAAGATGAGGAATATGTTTGATAATGAAGAAGATGTAACTATATGAAGAAATTGAAATCGTGGTGAATGTGTATTTGTGGAAGCAAAGAGTTCATTTAAAACAACCTCATCTACCCATCCATTGAATGATCAAATCAAGCTTTCACTTTTGTTTTTCAGCTTGCTCTTTCCCAATGCTATCGACGACTAGGGCTTGAAAATTAAATCAATGTCGTGTATATTTTTTCTCTACATCACAAGTTACCCGACAGCTTTTAAGATTCTGTCATATGTCGTGTATATAGTGAAAATGTATACACTATATTGGTCTTGGGAGGCGTGGGTAATATTAAAAAAACAATGTCATGTATGTCATGTATTTTGTTACCCGGCATTGTCTACCAATTAATTACCAAACTCATTCTTGGCCATACACCTCAATCTCGTGTATATAGTGTAAATAAATACCCGACATTGATGGGTATTTTTGAGAATGAGGATAAAATTGGGTCTGTACAGACACAACCCATTGAATATGGGTAGCACAGTAATTTTCGCTAAAATAAAACAAGATAAGAAAGTATAGCATTCTTATGACATCGGCCATATAATAAGCTGGCACTATAATATTGATATGCTCGAATATAATTGGTAATTAATACTAGCAGGGTACTCGCGCGTTGCGGCGGCGGGTACCCTGAAATAAAATTTTCTGATAGATCATGTATTTTAGTTTATTATGTTTTTTTTTACAATACGGATATCAAGAATTTCATTTAGCCCGTGCCCGTTCGGGCTCGAGCCCGTTTTGCCTGCGCATGTTCGGGCTCAAGCCCATTTGGGATGTTGCCCGTTCGGGCTTGAATATTATTTGTAATATCGACATAGTAGGGTACTCGCATGCGATGCGGTGGGTACCCCCGTAATAAAATTTGTGGCACAATAGCCTACTATCAACCAATTTTGGATTTAAAATGAACGACCCAAGATTTCAATAAAATCGATTTAGTCCAACTTAATTATTTTGGTAACATAGGCCCGATCCAAATTGTTAAACCGATCCAACAACTGAATGATATATTCTGTTTTGATATGAATATAACTCATTTGACCTAACCCTAAAAACACTCATACTTTTTACTCCGCCCTATCTCCTCTCTATCTTTCTTCTTTACCCAAACCCTAAACATCAAATCGATCTAATCTCCAAATAATCAAATAGATTATAACTCAATCAAACCTCATCTTCATTATCTACTAATATTTACCATAAACAGCTCGACACAAACAAACCACCGTATCATGACCTTGTTATCATTTGTAGTTCAATCCGAATCAAGAAGGCGTGTTAATGGCTTCAAGATCCTTTGGAGGGTCTCTCTGTAGGTTCTACAAAAGTGATTTTGTTTTTACGTTTAGTTCTTGTCTTGTGTGTCTATGAATGAACCAAAGAGGATTGTAACAAATTTGTTATAGATCTATATTTTATAGTTCGAATATAAATAGAAGTGAAAACTTCAAATTGATCGCTGATGATTTCAGGTGTGTATTTGATCTTTGAGGTTTTAAAGTTCTTTTGTAACACGAAAAGGATGTATCTAAGATCTTATGGTTATTATCTTTTTGTACGTGTCTAGGTTATGTATTTTTAGATGGAGGATGGGATTACGTTGAGTGTTCGTTTGTTGTTGTTGTTGGTTGATATTGGTATTGTTGGAAATGATTGTGGTTCGTTTTTGGTTTGGGATATATTTCTTTTTGTTCCTTCCTTTAAGTTTTCGAATAATAAAAGAGAAGTTATCTACTTATCTTCTAATGGATCTATGATGGTTGTATGTTCAAAAAAACATGTGAATCTTAAAGATTTGTAATAAGTTGAACAAAACTGAGATCTATTCTTCCTTCGTTTGTGTTCTTGTTCGTTAGTGTTGAATTGAATATTGTGTAGTTGTGTGTTTGTTTCTCAGATTTATTTTTTAGTGTTTGTTTGGCTTAGTAGCTTGATTAAATTGTACATTGTGATTAAATTGTTGTTTATTTTGGTGTAGGGGTGAATTAAATAGTGTATTAATTGACCACTTTAATAACATTAATGTGGTGTTTTTTTAATATGTGCATTAAAGTGTTGCACACTATGCTTATTTGGTTGTAAGTTTGAAAATTATGTGCTTTCAAGTGTTGTACATCATGCTCAATTTATTGCAAGTCTGAAAAGTTATTAAGAGAGAGATGCATCCGTGTAGTATAAGTAGTAGAGATGTTCAATGGTTAATTTAATAAATTTGAAGGGAAAATGTGAATTAAGTACATTTCATTGCAACTAACGATCATACTTCGATTTTAACTTATGTTACATCTATATCTATACTACATATAATGCACGAATGCACCTCACTCTTAATTTTAAGACGTACAAAAAATTAAGCATGGTTTACAACACTTTAATGCACCTAATTTTCAGAATTACAACAAAGTAAGCATATTGTACAACAAAATAAAGCGTGGTGCAATTTTAAGACCAAAATTCTATGAAACAACATTAATGCTATTAAAAACACTCATTCACCAAAAATTTCAACCATTTAACCACAATGTACAATAGCTGCAACTAATTTTCAGATTTACAACAAAATAACCATAGTGTACAACAAAATAAGCATGATGTAATTTTCATACTTATTTTCAGACTTACAACATTAATGCTATAGTAAATTACACGGATGGTCCCTAAGGTTTGTCTAAAGTTTCCATCACAATCCCTGAAAGTTGAAAATTGCATAGATAGTCCCTATCTCTGAAAAGAATAACACCTATGGTCCCTTATTTAACTGCTGTTAACTAAGTTCCGTTATAATTTACACTTTTAGCCCTTTTGGTTAACAATCGTTGCCTCGCCAGTCCTTTATCATAACCAGTTTATAATTTAAAGATTTTCGAATTTAGGCACGTTTTTATATGTTTTCTTACGATTTCATCCGTTTTTTCGCGTCCGTTTTATACGTTTCGTCCATTTTATACGTTTTTCGTCCGCTTTTATACGTTTTCATTCGCTTTTATACCTTTTTCGCCTCTTATATATCGTTTTCATCCGTTTTCTTACGTTTCCATACGTTTTCATCCGTTTACTACGCCGCCGTTTGCTTATAATTTTTTAACATTTTGGTCCTTTTTATAAGTATTCATCCGTTTTCTTCCGTTTTATACATTTTCATACGTTTTATCCGTTTTCATATAATTTCATCTGCGTATCACGTTTTTATCCATTTTCGTCCGTTTTTCTACGTTCTCTTAAGTTTTCATCCATTTTTATCCGTTTTCTTATGTTTTAATACGTTTTCATCTTCTTTATATCGTTTTAGTCCGCTTTTATTCGTTTTTCGTACGTTTTAATCCGTCTTTATACATTTTCTTACGTTTTTATATGTTTCATACTTTTTTATACGTAAGAAAAACAAAAGAAAGTGTATAAAAACGGATAAAAGCAAATTAAAACGTATCGAAAGGACGAAAACGTATAATATTTAAAACAAAACGTATAAAAACGGATGAAAACATATGAGAACGTAATAAAAAGTAAAAAACGGATGAAAACAGATGAAAACATATAAATACAGATGAAAACGTACTAAAATGGACGAAAACGAATAAAAACATATGAAAACGAATAAAAATTGATGGACACGGATAAAAACGTATTAATACGGATGAAAATGTCTAAAAACAGACAACAACAAATAAAAATGGATGAAAACGTATAAAAATATATGAAACGTATAAAAACAAACGAAAACGGATAAAACGTGAGAAAAACGTATAAAATCAGACAAAACGCACAAAACGGACCAAAGTATAAAATAAATGTAAGCAACGGGCGAAAACGTATAAAAACGTTTTAAAACGAATGAACACGTAAGAAAAACGTATGGAAACGTATAAAAACGGACGAAAACGTATAAAAACGGATGAAAACATATAAAAGCGGACGAAAACGTATAAAAACGGACGAAAACGGACGAAAACGTATAAAAACGGATGAAATCGTAATAAAGTTCGATAAAAAGCGTGCCTAAATTCAAAATCTTTAAATTATAAACTTTCGTTATGATAAAGGACCGACGGGCAACGATTGTTATCCAAAAGGGCTAAAAATGTAAATTATAACGGAACTTAGTTAACAGCAGTTAAATAAGGGACCATAGGTGTTATTCTTTTCAGAGATAGGGACTATCCATGCAACTTTAAACTTTCAGGGACTGTGAGTGAAACTTTTGACAAACCTTAGGCACCATCCGTGTAATTTACTCTTAATGCTATTAAAGTGGTCAATGTTATTAATGACTATAATGACTACTACTTACAAGAAAAGAAACTGTTGGAATCACTCCTAAACCTAAATCAAATGTTAGTGATTCATATGTAATAGTTAGCTTAATATGGCCTTTATGTTTGTTATTAGCCTTAGGCTTATGTAGAAGGCCCATAAGCCTAGGTCTAGTCCAATAAGGAAAACGATGGGAACTAGGAGTGTTGCCCTAGCTTCCCTCCTATAAATACCTTGTAATAACCCTCACTTGAGGGTTGGTTGTTCAATTTATCTCTCATTCACACTCTACGCCTAACCCTTCACCATTTATACGTGTGTGTGTGTGTGTGATATTGTTCATCCGCCTCTCTTCTCCTCTCTACTCTTTCTATTGATGCTTGTGTTGTAAAACTAGTGGCCTAACAGTGGTATCAATCGCCAAATAGTTGTGTTGTAAATCCTGGCTATGGCACCGTCGTCTCTCACATTTAAACTTTCAAACTATAACCAATCTTGCTCGACACAAACTAGTTGAAGGACTCCCACGATTCTGGTATTTTAAAGATCACCTTTGCTCAGCTTGTGAACAAGGGAAAAGCACTCGTGCTCATTTTCCTTCAAAGGTGGAACACGGCTCTCAACATGTGCTTCATCTTCTTCACATGAATTTGTGTGGCCCGATGCGCGTGCAATCGATTAATGGCAAACGCTACATCTTAGTAATTGTTGATGACTATTCTCGTTGGACTTGGGTCTATTTTCTTCGAAGCAAAGACCAAGCTCCACAGATGATTATCACCTTTCTCACCGAAAATCAGGTTCACTTAAAAACACCAATGGACAAATAAGAAACACATAAAGGAACTGAATTTGTTAACAAAACTCTTCGTGAATTTTATGAGAAAGTAGGAATTCACCATCAAACATCTATTGCACGAACACCTGAACAAAACGGAGTTGTTGAAAGACGAAACCGAACGTTAGTGGAAGCTGCAAGAACAATGTTAATAAATGCTAAACTCCCAGATTATCTGTGGGCCGAAGCTGTATCGACTGCATGCTATACTCAAAACCGTTCTATGATTACAAAACGCCACAACAAAACGCCTTTCGAGCTTGTCCACAACAGAAAACCGAATCTCGAACACTTTCATGTATTTGGATCTCTTTGCTATCCGAATAATGATCGTGATGACTTTGGAAAGCTCAAAGCTAAAGCTGACATTGGAGTCTTTATTGGATATTATGATAATTCTAAAGGTTTCGAATCGGAATCGTCGAACAAAGGAGGTTATGGAAACGATTCATGCTCATTTTGATGAACTTACGGAAATGGCTTCTGAGTATAACAACTTGGAACCCGGTCACAACCGCTTAAACTTCCCTCAAACCCCATCATCACCGACACAAGCCCTCAACTTACTACAACAAATGGAAAGACTATTTGCTCCTCTTAGTGATGATATTGATGAAGCGTGCTCTGGTGTATCCATTTGCTCGGCCGCTCAACCCGATACTACTCTTATACCCGATACACGCTACAACAACCATCGTTGACGAAGCACCACAGTTGACTCCAACTCAACAGTTGAACAAACCGCTTCCAACAATGATGAACCGGCTGATGATGTTCTTCATGAAGTACCCCCACCTGCAGATTTTGATCCAAATGCGTTCTTTAACCGCGTTTGCTAATGAGATCCGCCGCACGGATGTCGCGGAATCTTCAACAAGCCATTTGAATTCTCAAAATCTCGCACAACGTATACCAACATCAACCCTCTACACATCGATGGACAAAAGACCATCCTCTGGAAATTATTATTGGCAACCCAGAATCAACCACCGTTCACGAGACAACGCTCTTCACTCGGATGGTGAACATTGCATTTATGCACTCAATACCGCCAATGAGCCTAAAACATTAAAGAAGCAATGACAAAAGACAAATGGATTGAATCCATGCAAGAAGAACTCAACCAATTCAAACGTCTTGAAGTATGGGAACTGGTTGAAAGACCAACAGGGGTCTACGTCATTGGTCTCAAATGGATATGGAAGAACAAATTGGTGTGAAGGAACGTAATCGAAACAAGTCACGCCTGGTGGCTAAGGGTTATCGTCAGGAAGAGGGTATTGACTTTGAAGAATCATTTGTCTGGTTTGCTCATCTTGAGGTCATTCGATATTTCTTGCGTCAGGCTCACATGAATATGACGGTCTTTCGATGGACGCCAAAACCGCTCAATGGTCAACTGAAAAGAACAGCCCGACGGAAGGATTCATTGATCCCGCTCCCAACCATGTATACAAACTGAACAAAGCTCTGTATGGTCTCAAACAAGCTCCTCAGGCATGGTACGATAAGCTATCATCTTTCCTCATTGCCAATAATTTCACCAAAGTTTCGGTCGACCCTACTCTTTTCATACAATATCATGGGGCACATATCTTAATTGTTCAAATTTACGTGGATGACATCATTTTTGGGTCTATACATAAAAAGTACTCAATCGCTTTTGCAAAACTAATGAAGAAAAATTTTGAAATGTCCATGATGGGTGAACTTACGTTCTTTCTAGGATTACAAGTTCATCAATCACCCCGTGGTATTTTCTTGAGTCAGTCCAAATATGCCCTTAAATTGTTAAACAAATTTGGAATGCAAAATGTGACACCTCCCACACCAATGGCTCATACCCAGAAGCTAGACGCTGATTTACATGGGAAATTGGTGGACCCTACAAAATACCGAAGTATTATTGGATCTCTCATGTATCTAACGATAGCGACGACATTGTCTTTGCCGTATATCTCTGCCCGTTATCGGCCGAGACCAATGAAACCCACCTCTCGAGGCTAAAAGAATCCTTTGATACATAAAGGGAACCATTAATTTGGGAATCTGGTATCCGGGATTCCGGTTTTAAACTAATAGCTTTTTCAGACACACCACACAGATGCTTAGATTCACGTGAAAAGTACTTCAGAGCTCTACAATTTCTTGGTGATAAACTCGTGTCATGGCAATCGAAGAAGCAGGATTGTACATCGCTGTCCTCAACCGAAGCGGAATATGTAGCCATGTCGGCGTGTTGTGCTCAAGTCATCTGGATGAGAACACATCTCAAAGACTATGGTTTACGATTTACAAAATCTCGATGTATGACCATCGAGTGCTATTGCGATCTCGCAACTCAGTTCAAGATTCAAATCAAAGCACATCGATCTTCGATATCATTTCATCAAGGACCACGGAATAGGGTACGTTGAATTATACTTCGGGTACATAATACCAATTGGCGATCTACTCACCAAAGCCTTGCCTCCCGCTAGGTTTAATGAGTTGGTCCACCGGATTGGTATGCGGTGTTTGACTCAAGAGGAACTGGATGAACTCTTAAAACAGTCTTAAAAACCACTCAAACACCAAAATCTCTTTTGTAAATATCTTTCAAAACAAAATACAAAAATATAAAATCCGATAAAACAACAAAAATATTCTTCTATCTATTTTTCTCTTAACATGGCAAGTATATTTCGGCCAACACTCTAATCTTTCAAAATTCAGTATTTTTCCGATCAAGTGTTGAGGGGGAGAAAATAAATTCTTAACTGTTTCAAAATAACCGTGTACTTGCATGTTATCTTATCCCTGTTGTTTCTTTAAAATGGTGGTCACATTTCGTTCCATGACACTCCTCGGACTAAAATTTATAACCTTTCATTATTTCTAAGTCAAGGGGAGTGTCACAAAGTTATTTCCAAGTATTCTTCGTTAGGTAACCAAAATGGAAGTTAAAAGGCTTTGGATGAAAATGGAAAAGGTGGAGGGACTAAAACTGTCAAAATCTTAAAGTATTTTCTAATATACTCTCCACCTAACTTTCACTTCTCATTTATTACACACAACTAATTAATCCTACGCCTAAAATTGAACCGCTAATCCGTTTGATCATCAATCAGTGTTTCGTGTTTATAACAAGTTTTTTAAACAATGGTTTTGAATTTTTCATAAATCCAACGGTTAAATCTTGAGATATTGTGATTTTTGTGGTCTACGCGTAAGTGTTAGAACACATGATCAAGATTGTGTGTTTATGGTTAAAAAGATAGTGTCAAAACGTTTTTATAACATCAATGATATCATTTTTATCCTCAAAATGCACCCAGATACACGAATTGATGAACTTTGGAAATTAGGGTTTATGCGGGGTTTGGGCGTTTCATTTGTGAACGTTTTGGTGATAAAGATTGTTATAATGGGTTGCAAGTTGAATTAATCATAACTAAACCCAAAACTACCGGAAACTCTAATGATTCATTAATTGGAATTTAGGGTTTATATTCATACGGTTTGGGTATTTTTTTGATTCATGACTTGTTTGATGTTAAAACTTGGATAAAACAACTCTATAAGACTTCCTAGACTTACCGTAAAAACTTGGTGCAAATCCTATGGCTAGATTTCACGCTACGTAATTCATGAACTTTAGGGTTTAGTCTTTAAGACTTTTACGCATAAAATGTTTGATAAGTTTTCATGCCATGATCTGTTTTAGAATGAATGAATGTGTAAATATTGATGTTATGATAATCTTATTTCGTGTTTGCTACCGTAAAAATCAGAATCAGGTTGTTAACCATCTACGCATAAGGATCACCTTACGCGTAGCATGTTATGCGTAAGAGAAATCTTACGCGCAGCTTACGCGCGAAGGTTCTACAAAGGACTACGCATATCCCGTGAAGGATATGCAAACAAGGACCTCTACGCATAAGGTCTACTCTACGAGTAAGCCTTACGCTGCAAGGTTTTTATACGCCACGCCGTAAGCGCTACGCATAAGGTCCCCGCTCCTACCACGAAGTCGATCCTACGCGATAAGCTTGTGTTTACGCAGATAACTCATGTTTACGATAAGCTACCATTTCTATGCCTAAGCCTTGATCAAACCTTCATTGTGAATTGTTACGCGCGGCAAACTTGTAAATAAATAAATCATAAATCATTAAACCAATATTGTCACTAATAAGCTTAAATGTGTAATGTGTTGTGAAAAATATGTGATAACATAAACTTTAAAACTTAAAGTTAACTAACTCACTAAACTTTTCTACATCATTGGACTATTGAACAAACAAGTGACTTTGGACTCGTAACAATTATTAACATATCTCATTCAATAATTAGACAATAAAACCATCTGTTGACTAACATTATGTCTTTCGATATGTTGGTTCCTTTGGCTAAATGTGTTTCAGATCACGACATGGAAGCTCAAATGAATGTGGATGCACCAAATGTTCTCACCATTGCTGATATCTTTCCTCATGGCTATCCAATGAAGATTGGAAAGAACAATCTCAGAGTTGACTTTGAAACTCTCACTGCCGGAATCTTCTTGTCTCATGCAGTGGATATTCAAGAATCATCCCTATCGAACATGCTCACCAACTCGCCACTGTTGGGAGATCTACATACAGCAATTCGGAATACAATGCGATGGTCAAAGGTCAAAATTCTGTGACGGTGACGCTCAATCACAAGCAAATCACCATCACTCCTGCAGATTTAAGGGTTGTTCTTCATTCCCGACATCATACCAATGAATTCTCTGCCGCACCAACCGAAGAGACCGCTCGTAATTCTTGATTGATATTGGTACGACGGCTTCGTGGAGTAATCAATAAGCATTCACGTGGATCTAAAGAACATTCCTCAACCTTGGAGAACCCTTTATATCATCATCACAAAATCGTTTCGGTCGCGGATAATGGCTATGAGCATCCCAAGCTCGTGGAACTTCAAATCTTTTGGGCTCTGATCAACATGAAACACATTGAAATTGAAGCTCTGATATGGGATGACATGATGACATTCCTCAAAAGCTTGGCTCAAAGATTCCTTATATCGATATACAAAATCGTTGATTCAAAGAGCACTTGGGTATAACCCATATATCCCCAAAAGAATCAATGACCCCGACAATCTCACATGTTGTGCAACCCACTCTAACAGCCGATTAAGGAGTCAACTACCAAGAAACAAGGTGTTGTGTTGCCGATCACCTTCTCTCGATGAACTCAAACAACTCAACTCTTACAAAAGGTATTTGAAAGCTGTGGAAGAGAACAAAGTTGGTTTTCTAGATGATAAATCTTCCGGTACACCTACCGGAAAACCGTAAGAGGAAGTGGAGGAAGTTCGCAAGTTAATCGAGTCGAGGAAGTTCCCCAAGAGGAATCCTCCACGAAGAGTAAAGTTCCCGCCAAGGAAGCTATTCTATTCCCATTCCCAAGTCCGAACCGCAAATAAAGCTAACAGACGAGGACTGGAGTATCTTGATCATATGAAGAGATTTTCTACTGAACCGCTAAAGATGACACTACAACGGTACCTAAACCTCCAGTCCACCACCAACAACACGGCAGGGAAGACTAGTCATTGAGCAACAAGAAGAAGAAGAATCAGATGAAGAGCAACAAGATGCAACATACGGGAAAGTTCAAATTCATTAGACTCCAACACGTTGCAAAAGAATTTGCTAAGGATCAAATGGGTGGCCCCGTAGGATTGAGTGGTGGAGTACAACCGTCACTGGTCCGATGCGTTAATCAACCCGATAAGGATCCGTGCCACCACTCTTGAGCAACAACAAAAGCGCGTGGAAGATTCTATTGATTACAACATTGAAGAACCAGAAACCGAAAAGTCCAAGAAAGATAAAGCCGATGAAAAGCTAAGTCCGAAATGAAGAAGATATTGAGTATGATAAGTTTCTTCTAGATAGTCCCAGACGCCAAAGGAGGAAACTTCTGAGCCACCAAAGGACCCTGAATCTCCTCATATCTCTTCATCATCGGATTCATCTTCTCACTCTTCACCATCAAAAGTACAACCGATCCACATCAAAATCAGGAAGAAGCCAAGACTCTTGGTTATCCCTGGCTAAAACAAGGATTGTTAAAGTGTCAAGGAAGTACATAAGAAAGATGTAACCAAACAAAAGTGAATCAACTCGCCGACAGAATCAACTTTCTTCAAGACGGATAAATGAGTTGTTGATGAAAGGAACAAATCCAACAGTTTATCAAAGGAGGTTTCCAAAGGAATTGGAAAAGACGGCAAGAGAATATACTCACAAGTTTCTTCTCGATCGTCCCTGGGTGACTAGAGAAGTATTCTCCACAACTTACCCAAACATCACGTGCATTGGTTAAAAATATAATGAGCAAGAATCTGACCTTCAAACCGAAGTTAATCGCTAAATTGGTGATGCAAATGTCGAAAAGAGCTGATCCTTCACTTCGATGAAGCTAAGTTTTTCGAGACTCTATTAGACTATCAACTCGACTTCATGCAAAAGAGTGCAAGTCAACCAAAACGACCAAGAGATGACGATGATAAGGACAAAGACTCGTGACCTAAACGTTCAAAGAAGTCCGATGAATCTTCCTCAATGCCACCTCCACCCCTCAAGGACCTCACCACCAAGACGATCTCCTCCTCGCCTTTCTATCGAAAACCTCAGATTCGAGACACCACCCAGCACTCAGAAAACCGTAATCACTTTGAGTATACGGGTGGTGACGATGAGGAAATCCCTGAGCCCCAACAACAACCCATCTTCCGACACATCCAAAACCGAATCTTCCTCTAGGCCAAAGAAAAGAAGAAGAAAGCCTATGACCGACGTCTTATCATGGTCGGACGAGGATGATATGAATTTGAATGGTTCTCGGCTTGTTGATTCCACTCCCTACCCATCCGGGTCAAGAGGTTACGAATGTAGTACATTGGAGCATGCAAACTTCCGCAAGAAAAATTCCGTGAAGAAGATGACGAAATCAGAGTTGAAGCGAATCAAGAATGAAGCATTTCAACTTCTCAAAGACGCTCGAAAGTGCTATTGAAGTTGAGTATCACCTTGATAATATAGCACGAGCCATGTCTAACAACATGGATTGGCTCAAACCAGAAGCAAACATCGACTTCACCAAACGGGACAACCCTCCATATTACACCGACTAGTCAAAACCTCTACCAATAACCCAACCAGACGACCTAGGATTCCATTCATATTTCTTCAACAAAGACTTGAATTTCTTCTTCACTGGGTGCGATGGTTCAAGGAAATACTCTACATCATGACACTTCCGTTCCAAAGCAGAATATACTCTAACCGTATAACCATCGAGGAAAGAGCTAACCATATGTTCTCCAACTATGTGGAAGAGTATGAAGTGATGCAATGTATGGGATTCACCATTGGCCGAACGCCAAGAATCTACTACAAAAGCTGCCAGTTCAAGTCTCAACATGAAGTGTTCAAGACTAAGAGTATCGTTGCCATCAAACATGTTGATCTTTCATCCAAATGGGACTACACTTTTCTCAAGAATATTGTGGTCAAAAGGCAAGACGAAAGGGATTATGCATTCTCTGAAGCGGACTTTGAGAACTTGTCTCTCAACGACATTGAAGACATGTACCTGGCCAAAGTACAGGGTCGCATGAGACAATTTCAATTGAAGTACAACGTGAATTCATCAAGTCCTTGCTTATCTTCATCGACGATAGTCATCAAAGAACGCGAAGATCTCCAGCTCGCAGTTGAATCATATCGACCGTGTCAACTTCACTCCACCTCTAGATCTTCCCGACATCAACCGGCTTTCACAATATACACTCATCGACCAACCATTCTGGAGTGGTTTACCTTAGTGAAACACTCGCAATCTGCTGATGCGTGTAGAGATCTTCACAAGTTTGGGGATCACACATTGAAGAAAGTTAGGGACGGATTAGCTTATAGGTTGAAGGATATTCATGAAGGAATTGGGTCTAAAAAGCGATGGAATTCTAAGGAAAGACAGGATGTGAAGCGAATCATCACCATGATTGATGAAAGGTTGTATCGACGGGATCAGCTCGAACACCGAGAGCTTTGAGGCCGCCCCAGATTGCTCGCCGGCTATCAACGCCAGTTCAGCATTCCCGGAAACATTGAGGGACTTCCCGTACCCCTTGAACTGCTTCTATCTCATAATATTTTGGATGTGTGATTATATATGTCAATGGCTTGTGCACACATTACAGTGTACAACACGTACTTGTCAAGAAAGGACCATGTGGTACGCTTCAGTGCCACAATCCTTATAAAAGAAGCGAAAGCTTCTTACTTTTGAGTAAAACCTATCAAACCTTTCACTTTTCAAGGTTTTGCTCAAAAGAACAAGTACTTCCCCTTATGATTTTCAAAACCTCAACCGTTTATATCACTCGTTGAGGGGAGTATTTGACTTAAAACTTTGTTCACAAATTGTTCACAGTGGTTATCTTCCCATAAAACTCAAAATGGTCATATTTATTCTCAACATATCTTCAAAAATAACACTTATATGCCATTTTTTAGGGGGAGAAAATTTATGTGATAAGAAATATGTTGTGTAACTGCAAATGAATCTTTGTGCTACAGACTTAACCAACGAATTGACGAGATCTTAACTGTTAGTAACTCGAAAAGACTTGTCCGACGGGTAATAATTTCAAGCTAGTTCGCTAGTAATGTAAAGCGTGTCTCGCAGGACTTGTCCGTAGAATGTACCATTCGAGAAACTCTTGGTAGACATGATCTTTGACGGGTTTGACAACCTTTCGAGGTTTGTCCACACCTTCAAGATAGTTATTAGAGCTAGTTGTCACCAAAAGCTGACAATGTAACTCTTTAACTATTCAACGTAACCGTGTCTCGCGGGGATTGTCTATCTTGAGTCGATCAATTCAAAAGTGCGAGCTCTTTCCTCACAATGCACATTTCTGTAAAAACTCTCAAGCATGTGGAGGGGAGTATTTATGCAAAAGATCAAACTCTTTCAGTGGTACAAAATGTTTTTCATTCACATACACTTTAAGAGATTTTCATGTAAATGGTTTTATGGTAATGGAGTTATAAGGAGATTAAGGTTAGGAATAACCGTCCTATGATCCGCCAGAGTCGGAGGGATCTACCCAAGGACACTACCAATAGTTAGAATTAGAAGTCCTTAGGTATGATTGTAAAAGGAGAAAATGAGAATCGGAGAAAGAAGGAGTTGAAGAATTAAAAAAGAAATGCAAAGAAAAGGGTGAAAAGAAATAGCCCTCCGGATTATTCAACTTAGGCGCATAATCGGTTCAATTCATATGCTACCGTTGTCACTTGATGACGCCGTATTGAAGATTAAAAGTCTCATGGACCCTGACGCATGCACTAAACCTTCTTAGCCACTCAAGTTTCTCTCAAAAGAAGCTTGTTTCATTCTCACAGGGAACCCTACGTAAACTATCAGCTTTCTTTTAGAGATTGCAGGTATTGAAGAAGGAGACCCTCTCCCTAGTCTCCGCTTAGGAAAAACCAAAACGCACTAATGAGTCTAGAGCCACGAGATTCATCAAAAGATCTCTTAGGTACACTTGACATTTCATCACTTGTCGTTCAACAATAAGAACATCAGTGGTACGTTATCGAGTCCTTCACCGATCTTAGCAATCTGTCGAGAACATTTATGAGAGGTTCACAATTGTGATCCTCAATGATTGAATGGAAACTCCTGCCAAGGTCAACATCAAACGTACCGACAGCAGTCACTTCGTAACTCCCCGTGGATTACGCTTAGTGGTCTCAAATCTACAGTCAGAGGTGATGCCGTGTACCTCAACGACTCATCTGAACCGTAGATGTACTTCGGTACATCGTGTTATCTCACTTGTGGGACTCCGGTTCAGAACGGCCTGTGAGAATTAGAGTTGTGTTTTCATACTATGTTGTTAACACTCTCGAAGTTCAAACTTGTAAGTGCCTGAATCCGCTTATTACTAACCTTTCTTATGTTTACTTCTTATGGAAGCTATGAGCCGACTGATCGTGTGATTCTTCACATGCTCATGCCAACATCATCACTAATGGAAGTTCTCTCAAAAGCAACAACACAAAAGTCGAATGATTCTACGTCAAATCAAAGAATCTACAAAGTTTAAAGACTTAAAGAACTTCATCAGATCGAAATTCAACGCAAATAGCGTGTGAGCATGTTGAAGAATGACGTGGAGACACTGGAGCAAATGGGCGCACTGAGGTAACTTGATGCGCACAACAACAACATATTATCACTTTCATCACAAAAGAACAAAGAACAAAGATAATTATGACGCCAAAGGTAACTGTTTAAAGAAAACAATTTCTCTACACTAGGGAGATTGTTTAAATCAAGGCAATTTTTCTCACAAGAAAGAAGAATGTCAGAAGACGTCAAAGCTACTATTACATCAGTACCTTAACCGTTCATATTCCTTCATCACCAACACTTAGGGGGAGATTGTTGGAATCACTCCTAAACCTAAATCAAGTGTTAGTGATTCATATGTAATAGTTAGCTTAATATGGCCTTTATGTTTGTTATTAGCCTTAGGCTTATGTAGAAGGCCCATAAGCCTAGGCATAGTCCAATAAGGAAAAGGATGGGAACAAGGAGTGTTGCCCTAGCTTCCCTCCTATAAATACCTTGTAATAACCCTCACTTGAAGGTTGTTTGTTCAATTTATCTCTCATTCACACTCTACGCCTAACCCTTCACCATTTATACGTGTGTGTGTGTCTGTGATATTGTTCATCCGCCTCTCTTCTCCTCTCTACTCTTTCTATTGATGCTTGTGTTGTAAAACTAGTGACCTAACAGAAACATAGTGTACAATACTTTAATGCACATAATTTTCAGACGTACAAGACAAGAAGCATAGTGTACAACAAAACACCACATTAATGCTATTTAATGTAGTCAATTATTTAACTGGTCAATAAATACAATTAATACAGTTATTAAAACACCCTTACATAAGAAATACAAATTATCAAGCATATTGTACAACCAAATTAAACACAATTTCTGCATTAAATTTCACTACTACAAATAATAAAGCACATTATACAAATATTCAAGCCCGAGCAGACAGACCAAATGGGCTTGATTCGAATCGAGCGCGGACCAAACGGGCTCGAGCCCAAGCAGAGACGGGTGAACGGGTTCAAGCCCGAACGGGCACGGGCTATACGAAGTTCTTGATATCCGTAAATTTATTGTTAAAAAGAACATAATAAACTAAAATACATTATTAATCGAAATTTTTTATTTCAGGGTACCCGACGCTGCAACGCGCGGGTACCCTGCTAGTTTATAGTAATCAGTTTATAGTTGTATGAAAACACCTCATTAATTGATCAATAAAACAAACAGTGCAATACTTAAAAGTTTATATTAGATAATAAATAAATAAATAAATAAATAAATAAAAATAAAAAATAAAAAGTTTAGGTTGTGGTTAAACTTTATCAGTCATGTGAAAAATAACATTTAATAAACTCGTTATTTTTATATTTATACATATTAATAACTATAATTGTAGAAAGTGATGTTAAACATGAAATGTTTTGTGTTAATTAGTTGCTGATTTTTCAAATAAGGTAATCTTAATCACAACTAATAAGGTTGTGGTTAGCAAAACTTAACAAAAAAACATAGCTATTCCGTGTTTGTTATTGTCTATAAATTGGAAATGCTAACAACGGCCTTTAGGGTTGTTGTTAGCAACCAAATCTCCATAAAATCTTTTGATATTAAAACATAATTAAAGACAATCTCCGCATTTTCGCTAACATAACTAATCGGAATTTCGGAAAAGTGAGTGTATTTGTATTTGAGATATTCTAACAAATTGTTAAGATTTTAAATAATTTTGTTTAAACATTGTGTAATGTCTAAATATGAATTTCGGTAATTAATTGTTAACAACCTTGAAAACTGTTAGCAAAACTTATTACGAAGTATTTGTTGCCCGAGAAAAAAAAATCATTCCACTGATTAAATGATACAAAATTCTTCTATGTCAAACCCTCACGAAAATACAATATTCATATTAGTGAATTTGATGTTGATCGTTGTATTTTTATTTTTTGTATATATATGAAATTCAGTCTTGTAGTTTACAACTACATATAGTTATAGAATTACAAAATTTATTCTCTTACGATTTCACTAAATCACAATAGTTCTTTTCAACTTAAAATTTTACTATATCATTTTGTGGATAATTAAATAAATTGCATGTTACTTTTTTATTACATTATGATAAACACTTTTAGCTCTAATTTTATTTTTCCTTAACTTGTCGTCTGAAAGGGAAACAAAAGTAGTCAAAAGGCATATTTTTTTGTTGTATTTAACAAAATAAAAATGAGAAACTTATAGCGTCTTAAGTATTACGGTTGGTGAGCGGTCAATTATTATGGGCCTATAAATCTTACTTAATTAGCCCAAATATTTAATATGAGGGCCCACAATTTACTTTGGTAACAACCAACAATACATATTTTTCAGGACATAACCTTCAAAATTTTCTTTTATTAAAATTTTGATTTGAGTCGAGCCAAGCTGAGTAGCTAACTTAGTTTTTAATCCTTCACTTTGATAAAAGTAACAAAATCTGATAGATTCACATATAAATGAGCTAAAACCATATATCACCTATTAATTTAAAATGATCACAAATTGCACATATACAGGAATGTGAATCGCATAAGAAAAGCAACGAAGAACAGAAGTTATTTATGGCTTTTTGAAAAGAGATTCTTGACTTAGATCAACGACTACGCTAGCGAATCAATCTTGTTACTCTCTCGAATTAAGATTCATAACAATCCCATGATATTTTAGTTTATAATCATTTGATCACTTAGAAATAAAAACACAAATCTCATGATCGGACGGAACTAGGGGGCATGAATTTTTGTGACGTAGTGTTAATTTTGTTAAAAAATACTGATTTTTCTTAAATGCACCCGGTCCCTAAAAATTGTGTTTGTGGTATTATTTAATTTACTCTAAGTACACCCGATTAATTTGTATCCTGGTTCTGTCCCTGCTCATGAATGGATATATATCGCTTGTTCTTCATTCTTGTATCATAAACAAGCAAATCCCTTTTTTCTCCACATTTTTTTATTCATAAGGCTAAGCACAACAATGAAAGTCGCCTGTGGGTCGACCGACTCGTATGTAGATTGCCCTTGATGTGGCTTCTTGGTCTTTGTAGGTCGTCGGTCACGAAAATGGGTTAGTCGATAGTATATTCGACCGAATTCTTGTGCACACAAACAAACAAAATGTGTATGTTTATTAATTAAAAAGAAATCTTTGTGGGTATTATTATTTTTTTTTTAGGTCGACTTAATGTGGTAAAAAGTCGTTTGTAGATAGTCGGAGAGAGAAATCTGATGTGACAGGCAAAATGAAGTCGCCCATGATCACTGATGTGCTTAGCCTAAATGATTTCTAAACATGAGTTAAACTAGAGCAAGGAAAACTAAACAATCTTAGTAAGAAATAGTCAAAGGACAATAGATGTCTCCATTCACCAAACACTACTTCATTAAACAAAGCAAAGAAAGAGTCAAATTTGTTCCAAGTCCATTATATGCCCAACAAAAAGTAGTCAAAAAGGTCCAATTTGTATGAACATTGTAATATTGTTCCAAATTCTGCATCATAATAAGTGACACTAATAATTTGGAGTTGGATTTAGGGTTAGTTTAGAAACGAATAAGGTACACATTTATTTATTAAACTTATCATTTTTCTCATACGTAAACGTATGCGTGGTTCATGTAATCAAGTGTGAAGTATAGATGTTGCCTAGTTCGAACAAAGCGCGAAAGATTAGAGTTCATCTAGAATCGGATGTACACGTGAACACTGGATGTTTGCCGAAAGAGTTGAAAGATTGTATTAGGAGCTGACATTTCTACATTCAATGTATATTTTCTTACGTAATAACGGGATCCAAAAGTTATACCTAGTACATACCTGAATACTTGGCACTAACATTCATTTTTATATAGTGCTAAATATAGATTTTTCTATTTATAGGGAAATAAATACACGTGATATCTATGAAATTGTTCATATCTTGTGTCATGTGTGCATGTATAAACGTCAACAAATTTATATGGGTGGATACTCGGTACCTAAATACTCTATGTAGCTTTAATACTATCCATCACATGCAACTCTTAACTCTTACGGATATATATATAGTGTGTATAAATGTTAGAAAAAGTTAAATGGTTAGATACCGAGTATACAAATAATATACTTCCTTCATCTTACAAAAAGTGTCCATTTTATTATTTATGTTTGTTTTAAAATAAGTGTCCATTTTTTATATATGAGCAGTAATTATGACTGTTAATTACTAGTATTTTTACTTTACATTTATAATCAAAACTTCCATTAATTACTCATTTCTAGTTTTATATTAACTATGAGTGTAAAAATGACTTTTTATAAATCAAAACTAGCATTAATTACGCATATCATAATCTGGTCATTTTTTGTTTGTGGATTTGTAATGCATTTATATAAAATTAGTTTTTTTAACTTAAACATTCATTAAAAAAAAACTAACATCCGTACATATCACTCTTCGAAAATGAGAAAAATTCATCGGAGAAAGTGATATCCCAACTAAATCCTAAAGTGTTTGAATTTGTAATGCATGTCTATAAACTATCATGTCTAAGGAATAAACATTAATTTGAGTACTAACCATTTATCAATCGAAATGAAATTTAAGGTGCGTTTGGTATAATATCTGAAATCACAATCGGTATGACATTGATTAAAGGGTAGTATGGGATTGAGAATATCGATTCCATTTCTATTGTTTGGTTTAGACTTTAGGTTATGGTTATCACATGTTTTTTTAGAAAGGCATATGGTTTTCGTATGTTAGTGGTGGATCCCACGTGAATGAGTTAGAAAAAGTGCCTACTCCCTCTTCTATGAGTCTATGGGTATAAAATGATAGTTTCATTCCCCGACTTAGTAACCAAACATTTAGGGTGTGTTTGTTTTTTTTTTAAAAAAAAATCTTACTAGCCCTCTTACTCTTACCAGTAAGAGGAGGGCATACGT
>OU343225.1:291766575-291813367 GCA_910596185.1 Chrysanthemum makinoi | reverse complement strand
TTTTAGACACACAACTGCCACAATGATAACTATTCTGAAGCGTGTTTACATGATTATTTCAGATAATATAATGGGATACACTATTCATACGGGGTCTATCCCCATAGACCCTGCTAACACAGTTTTTTGTCCCCCCACTTTTTTTAGTATAACACAGTTTCTGTTCCGTATTTCTGACAGTTTTAAGCGTTTGACGTATTAAACTTTATATTAACTGTTCCGCATTTTCAGGTTTATAGCTTTTTGATATAAACAAAATTATAAAAAAAAATAAAAAAAAAAAAAAACAAAAAAAAAACAAAAAATATAGCCACCGTATGAATAAAAACATAGCCACCGTATGAATAACTCGGGCCAATATAATGGATATGACAAATTGATCATCAATTCATCATTTGTTATTTACTATTACTGCTATGATATGACGTGTTAGGATTTTGTTAAAGAACTATATACAATAACTAAATAAATATAATTAACAAAAACAAAATAATAATACTAAATGTTAATAATATTATCAAATGTAAAAAATGTTCATTATTAATATTGTTTAGAATAAAATGTTAGAAAGCAGTTACTCCCTTTTAGCCGTTTTATAGATTATGGTAACATCAATTATAGTTCTTAACCGTTTAATTTAACTTTTAATAACTTTTTAGTATATATTTGTTCTACTAAATACAAAAAATAAAAGGGAATTGATACTTGCACCACATTTTTTGATGTATTCACCACCATTTATGCATTACAGTATTGTACTGTACAATACTGTAATGCATAAATGGTGGTGAATGCATCAAAAAATGTGGTGTGAGTATCACCTCCCTAATTAAAACCACAAATCAAAGTACTTACCTGCTTTTAGCCGTTTTATGGATTATGGTAACATCAATTATAGTTCTTAATCGTTTCATTTAACTTTTAATTACTTTTTAGTATATAATTGTTCAACTAAACACTAAAAATAAAAACCAAAAATCTAAATAGTTACTTGCTTTTAGCCGTTTTATGAATTATGGTAACATCAATTATATATCTTAATCGTTTTATTTAACTTTTAATAACTTTTTACTATATATTTGTTCTACTAAATCCTAAAAATAAAAACCACAAATTAAAGTAATTACCTGTTTTTAGTCGTTCCATGGATTATGGTAACATCAATTATAGATGTTAAACGTTTCATTTAACTTTTAATTACTTTTTGGTATATATTTGTTCTACTAAATCCTAAAAATAAAAACCACAAGTCATACCCGTCTATCGGACGGGTTTTGCCACTAGTATATATATATATATATATATATATATATATATATATATACATACATATATATATATATATATATATATATATATATATATATATATATATATATATATATATATATATATATATATATATATATATATATACATTATATATAAGAGGAGGCATGCCACATAAAATGTCACTTGTCATCCCATAATGCCATGTCATATTTCCATGTCATCATTGTGTTTATGTGGCATTTTTTTATTTTTTTAAATGACATGTGGCTTTTTAATTAATATATGTACAATTTTTTTTAATAAATTTTAAAATTCGTTTTTTTTGTTATTTTTTAATTTTAAAATTTTTTATTAAAAAGAAGACATTTGTTGGAGTTGAACTTGGGTCATTCATGTTTTTTGTAAACAACTTACCACTAGAGTAAATTGTTTTTTGATTTATATCTTTCAAATCAATATAAATAAGGAGATTATAAAAAAATTCTGGAATTTGTATTTTAGGTATGTATATTATGAAGATAACAATTAAAATAAATTATGATATATATTACTTACAAGATAATTATACCTTAAATATTTTTAACCTATTTTTTTTTTTTAATAAATACACCTTATTATATTCCAAAACATAAGAATCCCTAACAAGTTTTTAGGATTTTTAACTTTTACAAGGTTAATAATCCTAACAAGTTTTTATCCACTTTTAAGTTTTACAAGTTTATCCAGTTTTAATTTTTTCTGTGTTGTCAGATATGGATACAAAGATGGAGGCATAAATCCATCAGAAAAACTTACGATAAGTTATCTCAAATAGTCAAATCCTGGAATAAACGTAGCTTTTACGTTTTAATCAGGATAAGTAGGGGTTTTTTCCTACTATTTTACGTTTTTTAGGGCACTTGAAGATGGTTCTTTGATGCCCGTTCGCTGCTGAATTATGTTATTGTTGTTGTCTGTAAAAACCTCTTTTTTCCTAAAAACCCTAATGGTCTCTGTTATATTTTTTTACATATTGTTGGTTTTTTGCGGATGATCTTTGGTGATGGTTTATGAAGTAGATGATGGTGTTGATGGGAATTATGTTTATAGAACTAACGATAACTCTACATCACGTAAAGGTTTCTTTTTTGTTTATTAATTTATATATGTTTTTGTGTGCATGTATAAGTTTATACTTGACAAAATGGTTGATGTCACTATGGTTGCAGGAGGATCTTTGAAGATGACAGGTTTATTCTCTCTCTGGTTCAAAGAAATATTATTGATCAAATGTTTCTAAGGCTTAGCGCTTATAGGTAACCTTGAGTGCATAAACATTCGCACATATTATTTCACTCGAAAGTATTAGTATAAAAGAAAATCCTCAATTATATTTTGTTAGACAGTCATATATGAAGCTCATTCGTGGGATAAACTTTCTTGGAAGGTTACATAGAAAGATAAAGGAAAACAAGGTAATACCATTTTTTTCTTTTTAGATTTCCTTTTATCATGATATTTACTATTTTTCTAACTTTTTAGCATGCTTTGCCATGCAACTTACATCAATATATAACACAGTAAACTTTTAGCTTTATAGCAGTTGGGTATGTTAGATTAGGGATACTTATTGGATTGCTTATTTTTCTGCTTATGCTTATGCGTCGCTACGAATAAGTACTTATAACCATCAGAGGAAGTAGTTTTTGTGTTTGCTTATTTTGTAAAAAAAAAATGTAAGAAGACCAAAGAAGTATCGTTTGTATAAGTTACAGTCTAATCCATTTGTAGTGGCTAATTGAAAACTGGTTATTCGACTCAAAATAAGTCGATAAGGAGAAGTCTGGATGACTTCAATTGAAAGCATGCAGTAACGTGATACCAACTTACTTTTACAAGTGTACTGTTGTATGGAATTCACTATAATTTCAAAATAAGAAGGTTAGGTTTCACATAACAAAATAGTGTATGATTTTGTTAAACATTAGTTACTTTCTCAAGCAGAGTAAAGCTTGTTTAAAAAATAGTTTTTACAACTGTTGCATCTTAAGCTTAAACTTGAGTTTTCTGATTTAATTTATGACAAATTCTGTAATTTATAATCAGGAAAGATAGCGGTTTTAGGTGGTTGCCGTGAATACACTGGTGCACCATACTTCACTCTGCTATTTCTGCTCTCAAAATCGTTAGTATCCCCAAATATCATTACTTTTTATTTTAGATTTACTTACCTTTTGAATTCATTTGAATGTATTTTTTCTCCCAATGTCTGCTTAGGGTGCAGATTTATCACATGTTATATGTACTAAAGATGCTACTCCAAGTTATAAAAGCTACTGATCCTGAGTTGATTGTGCATCCTTTTTTGTTAGAATCATACAATGTGAGGTCAGTTAGTCTCATCCGTTTCTCGGTGGTCTTTTAAATCTGAATTGGTTCGATTTTTGTGAATTTACAGAGACGAAGACAAACAATCAATATCAACTCGGGTTCTTGCTGAAGTTGATAAGTGGTTGGAAAGATTTGATTGTCTTGTCATTGGCCATGGGCTTGGAAGAGATCCATTCCTTTTGGGATTATACCACAACAAATTGACCCAAGCACCTGACATGACCTGTGACTTCTATCTGGTTAGTCCCTTCTGTATTGGTTTATTAAACATCATATCCGTAATTTAACAGCTCTCGTCTTTGTATAAAGATCACTAGAGATAATTTCAGTTGTATGTGTATATTTCTTTGCTAACTCATATATAAGCTGTTCGTAGTAATATTTCATATTATGTGGATGATGAAATTGATTGAACCAATGCTTGTAGGCATCGGATAGACAATATATTCAAAACATGGGATCATTGATATACATGAACGAAAGTTAACTTAACCTATTGATATACAAGCCCGGTCCGGAAGATGACAAATATACATGTCCATAGACCAAAGTATGCTAAGCGGAAGAAGAGAAACCGCTGAAAATGAATATATGATATCTATATCAGTAACATCAACCTTACAATCAAGATAAAAAAGATACCTACATAATATGATCTATAATATGTATAAAAACAAATCTGCCCTTGCCCCTTAGTACTTTTACCGCTACAGGTTTTATGATAAAATTTGGGTAGGTCAACTCAACATGACCCATTTTGACCCGTTACCCATCCAGTCACGGTTTGCCACCTCTAGCACGGATATCTTTGAAAAATGAAAATCCTTTGCTATTTATGCAGAGCTATCTAGCACGGATATCTTTGAATCAACATTCACGTAGGATGTGCGCACTAACATCGTCAGACTTCAGTTGTACTTTTACACGGATGAAGATCCGAAATTTTCGACATTGTATGGGCCAAAAGTATTATCATATGCGTTATCTAGCGGGGTATCCGCATAAGATAAAAGCAGTAACTAACTTAAATAAGCAAAAGTAGAACACGAAAAAGCACAACGTTACTTTTCGCAATGGAATGGTGTGAATTGATGACTTTTCCATCTCACCTTTACATTATGAGCTTCAGATTCACATCGTCTCTTAGAAGGGGTAAGTATACCTCAAGAAAACATGAATTCTTCCTTCATTAGTAACCATTTCTCAATAAATTCCCCCTAAATTTCATTTGGATAAACGGGAACTTGATGATTCTTCCTCATACCTGCTTGTGATTTGGACACCTGGTTAGTAGGATATGTAGACTTAATAGGTTGATATCAGTAGCCTATCACATATAGATGTTTCAACTATATTTGGTTTTGCTAATACTGATTACTTCAATTGCCATTTGTCCTTTTCTAATAATAACTTTATATTCAATTCAGCCACCAGAAGGGAAATGTTGCTCCCAAGAATCTGGCATATTATGCAATGATGAAACGTGCTTTGTCTACAACAGCAACGGGAGGCAAATTCCCTAACTGTTCATGGGACACTCCTGGTGAGTAGTGGTGTACGAGTCGTACTATGGGAAAATAAGTAGTTTTTAAAATAGAAATTGATGATCTTCAAGTAGATATTATATCAACTTTAATTTGTTGAAATTACTTTCCGTAGATGGTTTTAGTAATTCATTAGTGGTCCTGAGGCGCTTATGAGGAAATCATCATCATCGGGCTTTCTTTTAAGACAACTTCACTTGATAAAGAAGAAACCATGAAATTCGTAGGTTTTTTTGTTTATTAATTTAAAAAATATGTATATTTCAAACTTTCGAAACATCTGAACTGCTGCATCTTCTCGGTTTCAAGAGAGGAACCGAAACGCAAATCTGTAATTGGCGCAACTCGGAATAGTCCCGACCTGAACAGAGACGATAGGCGAGTCCTACTATGAAAATGAATTTTGACATCTTGATCCAATAATCTTGACATCTTGATCCAATAATAATCTATCGTCTTTTGGATGACCTTCAATGTGTAACTCATGTTCAGCATCTATATGTATAGGAAAGGGTATGTTCAACAATTCAAATACTAATCATTCGTTACATTTTGCTCTTGCATTTTTGTAATGGTATTAGTAAAACCAACAATAAATTGGTTGCAGCTCCTATGGGAACATCGACCGTGTAAATTATACTAATAGGACCCATTATACCAGGTAATCACATATCTCATACGACAGACGCTTTGTTATTGTGCATTTAAAATACACTTTGGGCTACTCACGACCCGTTTGATGAGTTTTGTTTTTAACCACATGATTTTTATTTACCTGATAGTATAGTTCAAGTATAACCCGAATAGACTTATTACATGACTATGTTGTCATATACACAACTCTCCTAACTTGCCTACCTTTGCAAGATAATGCACGTATATTAATTTGGAGATTGGTTTGAAAGTAAGCATCCTATACCATATTTTGCCCAATGACTAATTTATATGCAAATTGTTTCGATTATGTTCATAAAAATTGGTATGATATTTGACAGATGGTTAACCGTTGTTGCAAAATTAATTACCAAGAAGAAGTGGCATCAAGATTCGGAGGTATTGCTTTGCTAAAAAGGAGTGTCCATATCTGCATTAGCACCGGATGAGGTATATGCTACGCATGTTAAGCTGGGTAAATATTAGCATCGTTCTTGGAGAAAATGTTAAGCCTTCTTATGGTGGGGAACAAGAGCCATTCATTCGAAAAGTTATATGAAGTCATTGACCAGTTACCTTGACACCTTTACCCTGACAAAGTTAGGCACACTATTATCGTTTCTTTAAAAATGTAACAAATGTTTTGATGAGCCCTGACGAGTAGGACAACCATAAGCAAACCTCTAAGAAGTTATGGGCATTTCATACAGCTGATTTTATCATTACAATCCCTGCATATAGGTTCTTTTATCATTTTACATAGGAAAAGGAACACTGTCAATGCCAGCATGTCAATTGTTACTACAGGTTACATCTCCCTTATAATAACGTTAGCTGAAGGCAAGCGTTCCTACAAATTCGTTTTCACATTTGAGTGGTCATATTATAAATATGTTATCCCTTTATACTCTTATCTAAAGTTTTAATCTTTTTTTTTTCTAACGATTTTATCTTTTTATGATATAAAGGCTATTGCATTTGTAGCTTTTTGATTTTAAAATGAGTTTTTATAAGTGATCCTATACACCCCGTTTCCACTATGTGTTTTTGTTTATTGTTGTATATTTAATGAGTTCCTCTTCCAGGCAGCGTATTTAAGAGCGAAGAGGATTCCATCAGTTTGACCATTTGCTTAACAAAGTACGAGGGGTTGTAAGAGAAGATGGTAAAGGATACAACACTTCTGTGATTTTTTATGCGGATGGCATTACTGTCGTTGAAGGTAATGTCAAATGATGCTAATATAATAACGTTAGTTTGGTTTATTTCAGTTTTCAAAACCTGATATGTTCATTTTTTATATATTTTTTATTTTTTAATGCATTACAAGCATATCAAAATCTGGCCAATAGACATAATCTATAAGTTGAAATTGATAAGCACATAGGTCGAATAAAGTAGGCTTATGAACTTTTCAGAACTCAAAAACGTCCAGAAATCAAAAAGAAAAACTGATCCAAACACCTCCATAATATATTATATACATGAGCATGTGAGATGGTTAATCAGGTAGATATGTAGTCCTAAATTTACGTCAGTTTGTTTTAGTAGAAAACATTTGGAGAACATTTCAGTTTCGGCCAATTGACGCATTTTACTCGATAAAATACTTATCAATCCTCTCCTTGATGTCTATGCACATGTTTGTTTTCATATGTTCTGCCCATTATAAACAAAAAATAAGTTAACCCAAACACTCCTTAAGTTGGTATTATTTGATTGTTACTGTTATTAGGTTTATTTAAATGGATAGCAATACTTTAATGATATACAGATGCTGTAGTTAATGAGAAACTGGCAAGGATTATTGGTTCTTATTATCATAATATTACACCGGAGATGAAAACAATTGCTGATGTGCCTGCAGAAGCTGCTGCTGAGAGCTATGCTTTTGTGCAGGCAGAGAGTGAAATTGATTCAAAGGTATAATGAGCTTGCTTTTGTATGTGTTCTGATTAATTTATGCTGTTTTCATGCAATTGGGATCTTTTTTGGATCTTTTTTGCTTGATCGGGCAACTTACTCTTATCTCATTTAGTTTTACGGTTTTCATTTTTAGACACATGTTGTCACACGCTACTTTATAAACCTCTATTTTGTAGCGTGAGCTTTTGAGCCTGGATGTGATTTTCGTCAAGTCCTAATTGGGTAACTTTTCTCTTTGCTTGATTGTATTCCTACTACATTCATTCTATTATTGTTTTGATTTCTAATCTAATATATATTTAATTGTTTATCAGGTCTGAATCGTCACACGTGTTAAAAAAGATGTAATAAGCGGTTTAGCACTGGCCCGCCTTTCGATGAAAGAGGGGAGAGCAATGCAACCGAACAAGGCTCAAGTGGTTTAGCACCGACACTTGCCTGGCGCTTTAGCCATATCCTTATCTAAAGTTGAGTTTTTTTTTTGGTTTCTTCGTGGACACGATATTTGGGTTGGAGGGTGTGAATTTGAGGGCCTGCGTGCTTCTAATCATAGGATGATCTGATTTGATGAATTGGCGCCATCTATCGTGCAGGAAGCAGCGAGATCGAGTATGGAGGGCTCTATTGTTCCTGCATTTGAAACCTCGACGGCCAACTTAGAATTTGCTATGATTCTCAGATAGGATACCTTACAATCATATTGTTCCGCCCAATCGGCGCTCTCAATCATATTGGTGAGAAGACCTGTGATGCTATCCTAAGCGGAAAATTTGACCAGGTAAGCAATAATTGCCTCCTAACTGTATGCAGGTGTTTATTTAAAATATTTATCAAAATACTAAGAGTTTCATGTGCTTTTAGGTACGTGTGAACATACCAAATGGTGACATGGTTGGCCATACCAGTGATGTTGAGGCTACTGTCGTGAGCTGCAAGGCTGAATTTGGCGCATATAAGTCTTGCTACATTTGACACATCTCATATTTGAACGAGGCATAACACACGCAAGTAACTTGATTTACTATTTAAAGTATCTAAGTATTGGAGTCGATATCACTCTTGATGAATCAAGGTACGAGATTACATCTTTCCCACTACTTTATCGGTTGTGTTTTCTTAATATCAGGTGTTTTTGGTTTTTCGTGATCTGCCATTGATAGGTCAGCCGCATACATAGGCTACAAACCTGTTTGAAACACAATGGGTTCCGAATTTCAAAATGTCATAAATGGTCTAAGTCTTGCGTGTAAGTAGAACGGTGCCTTTATTATAACGTGAGTCGCCTAGGTGAATAAACAGGTTCAAATCTTGATAGATTTTATGGTTCTTAATACATAATTAACTATTGTATGAAATTGTACCCTTTTTATTTAGAGAAATATTTATGATTGGTTATAATAAATGAAATTATTGTTTGTTAACAGTAGGATTGGATGCAATTTAGCGTTACTTTTTGTCACACGTATTCTGGGACGGGTGGTGTCCCTTTTGGTGCGACGACCAAGGTGAGGCCGTGGGAAGATGGCACTAATTCATTAACTATGGCTATGTGAAAAAGTAAGATTTAGATTCATCTAAATTGTTTATCTTTATATTGCCGAAGCACTTTATCGAATAGGAATGGCTCACTTGGAGGTGACTCTGTAAAAATTTAACATAATTAATATTTATGATGCTAATAGTTACGTAGTAATTATTTGTAATCTGAAGGCGCACGAATTGCTGGTGCATCAAGAATCATTGGTGTTGATGATTTAAACTTGGTAAGTTGTAACACAAATTAAAAGATGAGTAAATTACATGGATGGTCCCTGTGGTATGTCAAAAGTAACAACTTTCGTCCCTCGAAGTTTGACGTTGCACTGGTAGTCCCTAAATTGGTAAACAAATAACACCACCGGTCCATCACTTAACTAGTGTTAAGTGATTTCGTTATATTTTACACTTTAGCCCCTTTTGGGTTAAAGAGCGTCGCATCGTGTATCCTCTATAATAACGGATGCTTATAATTTAAATTTTTTCTACTTTAGGTAGATTTTTATACGTTTTCTTACTTTTTTATTCGATTTCGTCCGTTTTTTTACGTTTTCGTCCATTTTCATACGTTTTCGTCCGTTTTTATAAGTTTTCATCCGTTTTATCACGTTTTCTTACGTTTTATCTATTTTGGTCCATTTTATCGTTTTTCGTCCGTTTTCTTACGTTTTTGTCCGTTCTCACATGTTTTTAAGGTTTTCGTCCGTTTTAGGCGTTTTATCCGTTTTCGTCGTTTTAAGCGTTTTCGTCCACTTTTATGTGTTTTCGTTCGTTTTCTTACGTTTCATTCGTTTTATCACGTTTTATTACGTTTTATCCATTTTTACGTTTCGTCCCTTTTTTACGTTGTCGTCCGGCGTATACATTTTATCCGTTTTTCTTACGTTTTTACACGTTTTTTTTACGTTTTCGTCTATTTTTTTACGTTTTCGTCCGTTTTATACATTTTTATCCGTTTTCTTACGTTTTCGTCCGTTTTAAACGTTTTCGTCCGTTTTTAGAAGTTTTCATCCGTTTTTATATGTTTTCTTGCGTTTTTGTCCATTTTTATACGTTTTCGTTTGTTATTCTTACGTTTTTGTCCGTTTTTTACGTTTTCGTTCATTTTATACGTTTTTATCCGTTTTCGTCCATTTTTCTTATGTTTTCATCCGTTTTCTTACGGATAAAATGTATGAAAATGTATAAAGATGGATTAAAAGCGTTTCAAAACATATAAGAAAGCATTATCGTTTTCGTCTGTTTTATACGTTTCAAAACATAATAAAAACGGACAAAAACGTGTGAAAACGGATAAAAATGAACGAAAACGTAAAAAACGGACAAAAACGTGTGAAAACGGACAAAAACTTAAGAAAAACGGACGAAAACGTATAAGATCGGACCAAAATGGATAAAAACGTAAGAACATATAAAAACGGATGATAACTTCTAAAAACGAACGAAAACATATAAAAATGGACCAAAACGGATAAAAACGTAAGAAAACATATAAAAACGGATGAAAACTTCTCAAAACGGACGGCGTATAAAACGGACAAAACGTAAGAAAACGGATAAAAATGTATAAACGGACGAAAAGCGTAAAATAGACAACGTAAAAAAGCGTGTAAGCGATATAAAAGCGTAAGAAAACGGATAAAACGTATACGTGGACAGCGTAAAAGGGAGCGTAAAAATGGGATAAAACGTATAAAACGAATGAAACGTAAGAAAAACAAAGCGAAAACACATAAAATGGGACGGAAACGTTTAAAAAGCGGACAGAGATAAAAGCGTCTAAAACGGACGAAAACCTAAAAAGCGTGTGAACGGACAAAAGCGTAAGAAAAACGGACAGCGATATAAAATGGACCAAAATAGATTAAAACGTAAGAAAACATATAAAAGCGGATGAAAACTTATAAAAACGGATAAAAATGTATGAAAATGGGCCAGAAAACGTAAAAAAGCGAAATCGAATAAAAAGTAAAGCGATAAAAATCTACCTAAAGTAGAAAAACTTTAAATTATAAACATCCGTTATTATAGAGGATACACGATGCGACGTTCTTTAACCCAAAAGGGGCTAAAGTGTAAAATATAACAAAATCACTTAACACTAGTTAAGTGATGGACCGGTGGTGTTATTTGTTTACCAATTTAGGGACTACCAGTGCAACTTCAAACTTCGAGGGACGAAAGTTGTTACTTTTGACATACCACAGGGACCATCCATGTAATTTACTCTTAAAAGATTTATTAAGTATATGTGTAAGCTAAAAATTAATTATACATATTTTCATTATAACAACAAAGAGATTTGGGTTGACTGATTTTGTGAATCCAAAAGACTTTACACACATTAATTATCTCTATTGATATAGACTCTTTCAGGCTAAGACGCTCACTCAACATGTTTTCAGCCGGTTTAACAATTTCAATCTTTGTTGTCAACAAATTCTAATTTTTTTGTTACCGCTTCTTATATGCAAAAATATTCAATTTTCAATATATTGAATGTATGTTAACATGAGCTCTAAGGCCACAAGTTAGACCAACTCATATAATAATTCATCTATCGACTTTTGAGGCCGATTGTTGGTACACTCGATATATACGGAGTAGATGTCTTATATCCGAAAAGAAATGACCAAAAAGAGACCTACTAAATAATGGCTTTACTTTTTAGTCCGATTATTTGTTTTTGAGTGCTTGAAACATGTACGGAAAGGACTATCGAATTAAATAGCAACTGAGATAAGTTTCCAGTTTCAATTTTTTTGTCTCTGCATATTCAGTTGTTATCAATATTAATCAATACAGCTTCATTATTAAAGTTTTCACAACTTATAATGTATTATGCATTTTGTAGGGGTCCAAGATATGGTTATAAGGGAAAAGTTTTGCTTGCATTTGGTTACATTGCCTCTTCCAAGATTGGAGTTATATTTGATAAACAAATACCAGAATGCAATGACCTTGGAGGCAAGCTTAAGAAAGATACTTTATGGATCTAATTATGGCATGACTTACCATTTCTGGCTTTTACTTACTTTTTAATTTTCTTGGATTTTGTCATGACTAAGTAGCTCCTTACCAAGGACGTGTGTGGAAGGTAAGGGTCGATCTTCCAGTGGATTATCCCCTAAAGGCTCCAGTGATCTCTTTCGATACCCCATTTCACCATCCAAATATCCTATATGAGTAAGTGTTTTATCGTGACTATTACTGATATTTTATGACTACTTTTTTGACAAAAATAAACTCCCCTATTTGAATGTCTGATATTTTTCACATTCTATCAGGCATGGTGTCGTGTGCTTAGATGTGCTTGATGATCAAAACTGGAACCCCATTATAGTAAGATACTTATTAGTTTCTCATAAAAATGCAATATATTGAGTTTTTGACTAGCACAATTCACAATTACTTTTCCTTTGTTGTAAGTTAAGAGGTGCCAAAATGGGTAATTTTAGATATTTAATAAGGACTTTTTTTTTGACAGACTTGGTCCTAATTTTTACCACGTTTTTTCTTGAAAAGGTAAGTTCCAGTACCTTTTTTATGTTTTGCTTAAGCTACTCCATACGAGATTCTCACCATGTAGTACTTTGTGCTATAGATTGAAGCACCTGTGGATCGAACAAAAGAATTGTCTAGGTTGGTTTATGAGCACAAATATGAGGAGGCTTTCACTTATGCTCTACAAAGAAGTGATGTTTGGATCGTCTCTGGTTATGCTTTCGGTATGCTCTGTCACCTGTTTTCTTAAACTGTTATGGCGTTACTAATACCACTATTGTGCCGATCAAACCCAGTATGCTTATAATTTATATCCCAAAATCATTATCTAAACACAATAAGTACCCTATTGTAAGTTAATATTGTGCAAATTTGATATATTTATAATTTAGTTGGTTCGTAATCGCTACCCATCAAGTGAAATATGCCTCATTGATGATGTCTTGGGTAATATCTTTCATGTAATTTTGTAAACTTGGACTTTGTAGCAATATCTATTCTAACCAATCTGAAATTCATGATTAATATTGTTTAGAACAAAATGTTAGAAAGTAGTTACCTACTTTTAGCCGTTTTATGGATTATGATAACATCAATTTTACTTATTAACAGTTTAATTTAACTTTTATTAACTTTTACCTGTATATTTGTTCTACTAAATCCTAAAAATAAAAACCACAAATCAAAATACTTACTTGCTTTTAGTCGTTTAATAGATTATGGTAACATCAATTATATATCTTAACCCTTTCATTTAACTTTCAATTAATTTTTAGAATATATTTGATCCACAAAATCATAAAAATAAAAACCACAAGTCATACCCGTCCATCGGACGGGTTTTGACACTAGTATATATATATATATATATATATATATATATATATATATATATATATATATATATATATATATATATATATATATATATATATATATATTAACTTGGTCATCATTGTAGCAACTTGGTCGGTAATGCGGTCATCGGAGAGAATTCATTCTTATTGAAAAAACAATTGGGCCAATAGGAGAGCTCGATTTCGCCACGTAAGTAAAATCGTGTGATGTGATTGGTTAATAAAAGTCAAAATTAAATTGATTTTGGTCAAACTTTAATAAATTTGGTGAAAATTTTTTGTTGATAGAAAAAACACATAGAAATATAGGTGTCAAATTTGTGAAAACAAAAACTTAAAAAAAGATGAGGTAATTAATAAAACTTTAGTGGTTGAATTTTTAAAAATTATAGAGTTAAGTATAATATTATAAGCCTCCATGTTTTTTAATAACTTTGGATTATAAACAAATACCCCCTTATACTTTATATTTAAAAAAATACAATGTATATGTTGTTTTAAAATAACAACATATAAATTTGAATAAGATTATAAAAATCAAATTTTTTACTTTTTACGTTCAATAAGGACCCACTTATTTCATTTTTAAAAGTTAAACTTATGTGGACACGAGTTTACATTTTAAATACGCTAAATTACTGAAAACGAGAATATAATTATCAAATTGTAAGCACGGGTTACTTTAATATAAAAATAAAAATACGCGATTATAATTATAACAATATTTGTAAAAACAAAAACTTAAAAAAATATGAGGTAATTAATAAAACTTTAGTGGTTGAATTTTTAAAAATTATATAAGGTTAAGTGTAATATTATAAGTTTTCATTTATACTTTATACCCCATATACTTTATATATTAAAAATACAATATATATATATGTTGTTTTAAAATTATAACATATAAATATGCATAGGATTATAAATATCAAAATATTTCTTTTACTATATAAGTTCAATAAGGACTCATTTATTTTATTTTAAAAGTATGATTATATGGACACGAATTTGAATATTAAATACGGCTAAATTTTTTAAAACGAAAATAGTTGCTTTAATCCAAACAACTGCACATAAAAAACTAAAAATAAAAAATAACAAAGCTATCATACTTGTAATGAAGAAGGCTGCTACATGAAATTCTATCATAATGGAAATGGCTTTTCTTCAGCATCTTTAGCTAAGGTTTCACCTTCATACGGATCATCATGTAAGTTCTCTATGTTGATTTTAGACCTGGAAGAGCTTTTCAGCAATCAAATAGACTTTTTCGGGTCATTAGTTTCTTGATGAGGTTCAGGGTTGTCTTTTTTCTCCATGACTTGTTGTATGCCTTCTTGGTAACCTACTATAAAGCTCTTCAATGCATCTCTATAAGCGGAGGCTCTTGTCATGTAAACACGTTGCAAAGCTGGCCTAAGTGTCTCCATTCCACCTCGAGCAGCAACAGCTATCATCATCAATCGATGCACAATGTCAGCAAGTTAGAAGGTTTCACTTAAAACAATATGATTTCAAATAAATGGAAATGGGGAAATGCCAAATATGAATATCTAATGTGATGATTATTTTGCATGTACAGTTCCTCGACTTATGCTAAAAATGATTTTGTATGAAATTTACCTAGATCCTCCAATGTTGAAGGCTCTGTTTCTCCGTTTGGACCCGTGGCTCCATTAGATTCATCTCCTGGCTTATCCTTCTTCTTATATTCATTTGGTCGGAGCTCAGGACCTATATCTCTCATCCAGCTTGCAGTGTAGAGTCTAGTTGCTTCCTTTAGCACCTAAAGAATGGTTATGAAACAATGAGACCACACACATTAGCAGGTGAATCTACATTATAATTCAAAGTCCAACATGAGACCGTGTTATTTATAATTATGAAATCCACAAGTAAAATTTATCTTTTAGCATCTGAATTTGGGTTAATTATATGTACAAAATGAGCTGATTTATAGATATAAGTTGTCGAAGAAAGAAAAAACTTACCAAATATTTCTCTTTCAACGTTAACTTTCTCCGCTTTTTGAAATGAGGGGGGTCGGGCAAAGATGAGGGGAATGCAATTTCTTTCAAATCATATCGGACATAATCACGTAATTTCCTCCAAACCACCTTTAGTTTCATGCTGAACCTTGAATTTCCTAATGCAAACCGGAAAATGCACTTGAAAAGAAGAAAAAAGGATCTATGAGAATAACATTCATTCAAAATTTAGTCCACAATAAGAACAACTAAACACCGAGTGAGCTTGCAGATAGAAAAAAAAATATGCTTGGAGGGAGTTCGGGATTGCTTATGTCAAAAGTATTCATCTGCTTAATAAACAGTCTCAAATAAACCGGTAACAATTGCTTATCTTAAAGTGCTTATTTACTCTAAATAAGCAAATAAGTATGTTACATCCGAACACTACAACTGCTTATGTGCTCTATTATATCCAGAAGTAGATAAACACTTAAAATCAATCTCAAACCCCTTAAGTTATTTAAGAATTCCCGATAAAGTTCATTAATTGCCATTCCTTATCATTTCAACAACTCACTACGGTCGGTAAATAGTCTCTTCACAGATACTCCACATTTTCTTTCAAAAGAGGTAAACTATTCCTTTACGCGTGTACAATACAAAGGTACATTATCACAAATCTATCTACACATAAATTCTACAGTGGGCGAAACAAGAAAGCAGTTAGGTGATCAGTTTAGCCTATCTGGATCCCAATAGCAAGGTAAACAATGTTCTATTCTTTGGATTGCTGATGTCGATGGCAAACAAATTCCAAAAATTGACCTGTATAATCTTGTACTATTACTTTTTTTTTTCTTTCCAGTTTATCTACTATACTAGTTTATAGGAATTCAGTAAACATGTAGCTGTCGACAACATTACCCGTAAACAACTGCGTGATATCATATGATCAGTAGAGTCCCAAACCGTAAAAAAAAGTGAAAATGACATAAAAACTACAGAGGAATTACATCAAACATTTGGTGTGCAATATGTAAAGCACATACATAAAAAACCCAAACTATCTAACATAGTAGTTACATTGATTAAGATCCCGTAAGCAATGCTAGCCTTTTATACACTATACAATCACACATATCATCGTAAGAAGATGAAGAGAGATTTGGAATTACTTTGAAGACACGGTTCACGGCGGAGAGTTACCGACGACAATGACCGCTGCTAATGATTATGATAAACCTGACCCTGTTTATACTGGGTCAAATTAGGAGTGTTTGGATTACTTATCAAAAGTGTTTATTTGATTTCACATATTATATATCTGATGTTGAAGAAGGTACACATTTACAGCTTTCAAGCCTCTTGCCCTTTTCGGCTACTTTTATTTTCGAGGATGTTTGGAAATATATTAGCAACGTAGCAAGGTGCTAAGGCAAAAAAAAAAAGATTGTTTTCATTGTTGCGTTCAGTACACCACTCTAATTATTTGCAGGGGTCATCGCTACTAGAAATCAGCAGTGGTGTTTGTCGTGCATACATCTCAATGAACACATGTTCTTCGATTCCTTATTGGATTTTCTTTTTTCGTTTTTACTTTCAGAAGATTTAAATAACGAGTTGATATTTACAACTGATATGAGATGGTCTGATACTAGAACCATAAATTTTAAGTATACCACCATCAACTAATACTGCATGCGTCTGTCCGTGCCAAAAACAATATACTAGAACATCTTAACTAAATATAGATGCAGCTCGAAAATATGAAAGGCAAGTATCATAATACCAAAAAATTATATCATCTTAACAGAATGTTAACGAACTGCAGATACCCATACCAATGTGCTAGAACACGAAGGACCACTTGTTGATCATAAAGGTAGTACGTACTCAAACTAGAATGGTTCTCATATTTATAAAAGCATCAAATTAACACACAGGACAATATTCTACAATACTCTAAAAGTAGCACAACCATCCTTTAATTCCTCTTCAACTGATTTGTCCCAAACTTGTAAATGCCCAACTGGGAACAAGGTTTGATATTTCTGCATATTTGATCTCCACGCCCACTCTCTGTGATTGAAAATGTTTGATCCCAGCAGTCGTGACTTGCCTGTATTTTCTCATGCATATCATTGATAGGCGGTTGCAGCCATAACCCAAAGCTAGTAATCCTATATCACAAAGATTTTCACATTCGTACACATGAAGTCTCTCCAAATTTTTACAATACCGTCCAATCGACTCCCAACCAGCAATCCCAACCTTGTTACAACGCGACAAGTTCCACTCTTGCAGCAATGGACACCCTTTTGAAATTTCCGTTATAACACGGTCATCAACAAAGTCACCCATCTGCATAATAAGTATTTTAAGATTTGTCGCAGATCCTAAACCAATCGACTCTAGTCCAGGTCCCCAATTAAAAAGCTTATGACAAAGGGAAGAAAGATTTAGATACTCGAGACCACCTCCACTAAAAATTCTACCAACAGCGGCAGAATCAAAAGCACAATACTTAGCTTGTAAGCAAGTCAATGTTGAAGAAAATCTTTCAAAGCTTTTACCAACAATTTCATCACAACCAGATATGTTGAGTGCTCTAAGTTGACTACAATTTTCGTTGAGAGACCGAATCCCACAGTCAGTTATCCTTATGCACCAAGAAATATTCACTTCTTTTAGAGATTTACATGATTTTGCTAAGATTTCCAGTCCACTATCCCTAATAGTACACCTAGAAAGGCTGATAACGGACAACAAAGGACAACAAGAAGCAATCGAAGTAAGTCCTACATTGGTGAAATGATAACAACTATCAAGATAGAGAGACCGCAGGTTAGAACAATATTTTAGCATTGCAGTTAAACTTGAATCAGAAACCTTAAGGCAAGTTCCCAAAGACAATGACTCGAATTGCGTAAACCGCTTAAGGAGTTTTTCAATGTTAATGGAATCATGATTTGAGTAATTTGACCTGATTAAGCATCCAAGTTTCAAGCATTTACAACTCGAATTTTGAATAGCAAGGAGAGTGCGACATGTTAGGCCAAAAGATCTTTTATCTTGACATGACTTTAATTTATCGAATATCAAATACAAGCAGTCACTAGGAAGGTGTGTTAGTGTAATACTACAAGAGCGGCTGATCCTTTTATGACCTACATCACATTCTTCGTCTTCATTTGTAGCAGCACGACTACAAGAAGCCTTTGGAACGACTGACCCCATCTACAAAAGCACAACACATAAATCAACAACAATGTACTCAAAATACATAAGAAACTCGTCTACATGTAACGAACTACAAACTATATCAAACGAGCTTAAATAAAAACTGATCACGTGCATAAACCAAAAACATAGCAAAATATAAAATCATTAACCAGGTCAAACAAATGGTTATGGGTTCAAGTCGACATATGAGATAGATTTGTGTCGTAAATATTGTGAGATAGTCAAAATTGCTATATATTTTGTCGTAGGTGGTCGTTGCTAGAATTGTTGTATGACTTTGGATAATCTATTGAATTACTTTTTGCATATAGTATTTGTTTTATTTTGATGTGCTACTCAACTAAACTTAGCAGAACCAATTAATATATGAACATTAAAATAAAGATATTATTGTGAAACAAGTAAATTTATGTTGCAACAATTTTAATCCTTCCCAAAAAGAACTAGGGTAAAAACTCGTAACCACCGAATATTCGAATAACCTAAGTAGGAAAAACTTCACTCTGTTTATAACTATCAAAAGAGGAATTTGACTCTTTAAAAAAAGACAAATTATCATCCATATTATAGGTGTAAGTTATACCCCCATGATGGAACTTGAATGTTCTAAATAAAAATAAAGTAAAAAATTCAATCAAGTGGGTCAGCGTTCAGACAATTAAGGGATACAGAAAATTAATTATTGATCAAAAAATAAAATTAATAAACAAATTAGCATAACTTACATACATGAAAAATCAATAGCTTACGAGTAATGGGTACTGAATCAAAGAATTACCAACGAAACACTAAAAATTGAAGGTGAAAATTAGATGAGAATTTGATGGTTTACCTTTTGGAGAAGTGATCGAGAATATAATAAGTTAAATTTTGGAATCTTAACTTTGAAGGAATTTTTATGATTTGTATGCCTTTTTTTGTTAATTAAAAGTAGTAGCTAACTATTATTATTATTATTATTATTTTTCTTCTCTCTCTTTTTCTTTTATTTTTATTAATAATACAAAAGCATTTGATAACACTAGGCGAGTATCCGTGTCTGGCGGCAGCGGTTCTTAGCGATAGACAATTAACGATATGCGATATTATGGCAAGTGTTTTATTTAACATTTAAAATAAAACGTGAAAAGATCAAAATATAATTGCAATGGTTGTAACATCCGATAGTGGTAGAGGTAACATCTGCCTATATTTCACATCCTTTTTATTTTGCTCTAAGGGTGTGCAGATTTCGGGTAATACCCACATGAATTGAAAACCGAAACCAAATTGAGCCAAAAAAACTGAAACAAAATTGTAATCGAATCGAAATTTTCAAAATTGAACCGAACCAAATTAAATATTTGGTTTTCGATGGCGTGAGAAGAAGGGGTAGACCCAAACTCAGGTGGGAAGACAGAATTAAGCTCGACATGAAGGAGCTTCTCTTGTCCGAGGACATGATCTCAGATAGGAAGACGTGGAGAGATAGAATTAGGATCTGCGGGTAGTTGTTTTAGGGTAGGAGCTCTGTGGCTTTTGTCTTCGTTAGAGGTTAGGCTTTTGGTGTCTCTTTGTTGCCCTGCACTTGCTTTTTGGTTTGGTTGCCTCGTCTTTGCTCTGCCGTAGATTTAGGCCTGGTGCGTTGTTTTCTTTGTGTATGTGTTTCCCCTTGCCTGTGCCCTAGTTTTTGGCCCCGTTGTGTTGCTTTGATTTGCTCTGTGTGTGTCCTTAGGTTTGTCTGATGTTTGTGCCTTGGTCCCTTTTGTTTGTCCTTTGCTTTTGTGCCTTTTGCTTGGTTCTTTCTTCGGGTTTCTTGTTTTTTGTTTCTGCTTTGTTGTGCGTGTTTGCGCGCTTTGTTTGTTTTGCCTGCTACCTTATACCTTTCTTGCATCTTGTTTTCAAAGCCTTTTGCTCTCTCTTCTTTTTCTCACCCGCACACCTGCACTTGCCGGAGGTCTCGTTGGAAGCAGTCTCTCTACTCCCAGGTAGATCCTGGGATAGGGGTACAATCTGTCTACATTTTACCTCCCCCATACCCTGCCTCGGCGGGATTGGGTTTGTTGTTGTTGTTGTTGTGGTTTGGATATGGGTTTAGCAAAATGAAAACAAAACTGAATTCACATAAGTATATATATTTTTATATATCTATATAAAAAAAATACATTAAAACTCTTTCATAGTATAAATATAATATTTTTTAATGTTGAATATATTTTTTTGCTAAGAATATATATAATTAAATGCTAAATAGTTAAAATTATGTATTTCGGGTTATTTGGTTCGGTTTAATCCAATTTGAATTCGGTTCGGTTTGGGTCGATTTTACCGAGGAAAAATTTAACCGAAATAACCGAATCAAATAAACCAAAAAACCTGATATCCGAACTGATGAACACCTTTATTTCGCTCCGACGGGATTAGGTTTGTTGTTGTAAGCTTTGAATAGAGATGCAAGCCGAAACCGTTTTTTTAACCGGTCGGTTAAACCGTAACCGGCTTTTAAAAAACCGGTTATTTTTTAACCAAACCGGTAAAAAATAACCGAACCGGTTAGACCGGTTTTCGGTTTCATATGTGGACAATTTTTTACCGGTTACGAATCCGGTTTTTTCAAATAACCGGTTTTTTTACCAGCCGTTATCGAAAAACCGGTTATATCAGGTTAAAAAACCAGTCAAACTAGCCGTTTCCCAAAAAAAGGGATTTAACCCGGTTTTTTTTTTTTTTAATTTGAGTGTAACGGCTAGTAGCCGTTATTTCGTGGTTTTTTTTTTTTTTGATGATTTTAAGCCATGGATTTGTAGTATAAAATATATGTAATGGGTTATGGTTGAGAACACATCAAAAACACTTTCACATCTCTCGTTAATCTCTCTAATCTTTATATATATACTCTAATTCTCAAATATCTCTCTAATCCATCTATAGTGGAAAACTCACAATCACAACAAGCTTCCACTAATCCCTTCGTTGGAACTAGCATTGCACGAAAAGTTTACACAAATGATGATGTTGCGCGAATTAGACCAACTCAACGAACATGGGATGTTTGGTCTAATTACGATTTGTGTATTATGAATGATGGGTTGGAAAAGGCGCGTTGCAAGAAATGTGGGAAATTTTATAACCTCTTGTCTAACACTACACTAAGGACTCATAAGAACGGTTGTAGTGCGGTTAGCCAAAATGATACGTCACAAGGTACTATTGGTGCAGATGGTCAAGTTTTTATATATGATAATGATGCGTTTCGAGTTAATTTTATGAAGTTTGTCATTAAACGAGCGCTTTCATTCAACCACTTCGACAACGACAAGCTTATGGAGATCATCAAAAAGAGGCTATAACCGCGGTATCAACAAGTAAGTCGTATTACTCTTTGAAGTGATGCTTTTAAATTATAGGAAACGGCTAAAAAAGATATTATTGATGGTTTTCGTTAATATAAATATAGTGTTTCTATAACTACTGATGTTTGGACCGCACCACATGGTACGACAAATTCTTATCTCGCCGTTACAGCTCATTGGTTTAATCCCGAATCTTGGTTATTAATGAAATGGACAATTGCTTTTAAACTATTTGGTGAATATAAATATTTAGGGGTTTATTAGTAACTATATATAGTTCGAGCGACGAACGACAAATGAACTATAGACGTTTTCATAAACAATGTAGTAAAATACCCCTAGAACCTTGCTATGATAATAATATTAGGTGGAATTACACTTGCATGATGTTTGAAAATATATTACGACAACGTGAGACTTTAAACACTTTTAATGAACAACTTGTTAGTAGAAACAAGTCCGTTTCGATAGACGACCAAGATTGGGATCGTCTAAATGATTTAACTATTTTTCACAAGTTTTTAAAGAGGCAACAACTATAGTATCGGGTGTTTATTACCCAACTAGCTCATTAGTTTTAAGCAAATTTATACTATGACGAAAAAATTAGACGAATTAAAAAACTCACCTACTCAAATGTTTAGAAAAATGGTTAAAGTTATAAAAAAAAATTATAAAATATTTTGGTAGTTTACCTTTGATTTTTACTTGTTCCGCCACACTTAATCCATGTTTAAATGTTGGAGGCGTAGAACGTTTAATAACAAGAATAACAGAAAATTTAGACTTGTCATTTGGGTTAGATGGTCATGACCCCGACTATTTAGAATCCCAAATTTTTAAATTTAACGATAATTTTTAAAAAATTATTTGGAATTTATGCAACAAAATATGGTCAACAAAAAAACCCAATTATTGACCAAATGCGGGCCGGATCGTCTCGAATGGCAAAAGACATTAATATAAACCTTTATAATAGTTTATGTGAAGACGCTACAAAGCGTCAACGAACATCGGCCCCAACAAGCGAGTTGGGACAATATATGGCTACAAACTTTTTAATAACTTTAATTTCTGAAGAGTTTGCAAACTTTGACATTTTGGCTTGGTGGAAAGAAAGGGAAATCCAATTTCCAATTTTATCTGCTATGGCTCGTAACTTATTAGCGGTCCAAGCTTCGAAGGTAGCTTTCGAATCGGCCTTTTCTACTAGCGGTAGAATTATATCGGAAAGAAGGTCAAGACTAACCCTCGAATCCGTGGAAGTATGTGTATGTTTGAAAGATTATTTGGACGGAGTAGATAGGATACAACATGAAACATCGTTGGAAGGTCCGGTATTAGAAGACGTTGAAGAAACTATAGCAAGAGAAGAAGTTGAATTAAGGGTATCACCTCTGAATATTGAATTAGATGAAGGTGAAGCTCGATATACTTGAGTACCCTACTAATATGTTTTTGGGTGATGACCATGCCAAAGCTCGAAATGTATTAGTATTAATATATTTTTAGTTGTATAATTGTATTATTTAAATAAAAGTTATGATTGTATTTTTTTAGTATGTTTCCGGTGCAAATAAAAGTTATGATTGTATTTGGTTAGTATGTTTCAGGTGTATTGTTTAATTAAATGTTTGATAATTAACAAGTTTATTAAATAAATGTTCAAAGTTTTAAGTAAAATTACGAAAAAATCGAACCGGTAAAAAACCGATTATGAACATTTATAACCGAAAAAACCCGAACCGGTAAAAAACCGATTCCAAACATTTATAACCGAAAAAAACCGATTCCGAACATTTATAACCGAAAAAACCAATTTCGAAAAAACCGAAAAAACCGAAACCAATTTTTTTTATAACCGGTTTTCCAAAAACCGGAAACTGGTTTTAACCGATTTATTTGCATCTCTAGCTTTGAAGGATATCAAGTGGGCCTGGCCCCTTTAAAGTGATCTACTAATACTCCTGTCCTTGCAAATTACCTTTGGGCCTATAATACATCTTAATATAAAGGCATAATCCGGCCCAGCCCAAAACAAACAACCAACAAAATTACACATTTACCCTTTCATTTCACCTCCTCCAATCCCCCAAACCCCAAATCACACAATCACCAAACCCTAAAAAAAAAATGCTCCGATCACTTCTCCGATCAGCAACCACCGCCACACAAGCCAAATCATCCTCACTCATCGCATCCAGAACCTTCGCCACCAAAAAACCAAAACCCTCAAAAGGAAATGACAAAAAACAGCAACAGCAGCAGCAGCAGAAGGGTAAGAAAGTAAAGTTTAACAAGAATGAAGAAATGATGACGTCATCCAGCTTGGATGAGGCGGTGCATGACGTCATGTCTGATGAGAAGAATAGGAGGAGGTTGTTGGAGGAAGATGAGAAAGATAAGAGTTTGGATGTGGGCCCCAATGGGAAGTCGCTTTTTACGGATGTCGAAAATGTTACTGATTTGTCTAGGAAGGATGCTGGTACTTATATTAAGTTTAGGTAATTGTTTCCTTATGTTTCAACATTAATTTTTTATTTAGGAAGTGAAATGTTATTAACTACGTTCGTTAACTCTAACAAAATAACAATGCTCGGTGTCATATCTGTTATTTCGCATCACTTACGACCTTCATCAGTTTAGCTAGCTGTGTTCTCGAGTCGGATTAAGGAGGAAAAGAAAATGAAATGGAAGTAAAGTGAAAAGGTTTACTCCCACATTGTGTTCTTGAGTTTTACTTAAGGAGGAAAAGAAAATGAAATGGAAGTAAAGTTAGTATGATTTGTGTGATTTTGGAAGTAAAGTGTTTCCTCCCAAAAGTGGGAGGAAAGGGAAGGAAAGTGTTTACTCCCACTTTACTTCCCTTTTCTTTAATGAAAAAACTCGAGAACACAGCGTTAAGTGTGACTGATTATAGGCGTATTTTGAATTTGGAGAAGCTCGTAAGCTTACTTTTTCTGGCTTATGTGCTTTGTTAAAATGAGCTTATGGCTAAGCCATAAGCTTAAGTAGATAAGCTCATAAACCAAAAAAAGTGAGCTTAAGAGCTTCTTCAAATTCAAATAAGCCCATTATCCGACACACTTAGCTTTACTGATGCAGGTTGTAAGTGATGCGAAATTGAGCATTGTTATTTTGTTAGAGTTACAATACGGAAAGTAGTTATACTGAAATAGGCTATAGGTGGTTGAAGAAGAAGTATAAAAAAAGGTATTGCAATTTTGAGGATTTCGGTATGGTGTACGTTTGTGGGAGTGGGATTAGATCTATAATACCACATTCTTAACAATTGGCGTAAGTATATATATAGGAACGTTGGCAGGTGTAACGATTTAGGTGGTAACTGGCAATTGATGGAAGTGAAATGATTTATGGGCCTAAAAATGTGACTACTATTGTGCCTAAATTGAAGTGGTAGTGGTTTATTGGTTTTTGAAAATTCCTGTCACCAACAGGATGATGCCACATAGATTAGGCATACTAATTAGTCATGCCAATCATTGCTCCCGCCAAATTAGGTGGTCAAAGAAGAAAAACAATGTGTTATAAGTATAACTCACTTTTTGGCAAAATTGATATAAACTTACGAAGGTAGATGGATTTTGCAAGTATCCATCGAGTAAAGTGTGTTTATGGAAAGGAGTAAGCTTTCCACTATTTGTAACATGATCAGGCTGTGTAGCTGGTTGTGGATATTTAAGTTTTGTTTTTTGGCATATACTGATACAGTAGGAAGAAACTGGAGGAGATGCTGCCAGAGAGGCTGCCGGTGGGGATGGTGAAGGAGTTTGATGAGTCGATGAGGGAAGCATTGCTTGTTCGACACAGCTTCTTGGATCTTCGTGATAATTTCAGGCGCATTGTTGATCCGACATTGCAATCTAAAGGTGTGCTCTTAGCTTACTGTTTTTATGAGACATATGTTGTTTGCTATTCAATAGAAGACATATTGATACGCCTTTAAAATAGTATTAGCTTGTGGTTGATATGATCGTATGAAGTATAATACGCTTAATAAGTTGCTGAATATTGTTTAGCATACTTTGTGTCACATATAGGCTTAGTGAAAGATAGTTCCATTTGAAAGTGATGCTACAGTTGGTGTCATCATTAAGATCATCATCAAGATCATCATCAGTTAGCCACATTTTATATTTATGTGTTGATGTGCATATTTAGAAGCTCACAAACAGATTCATTTTTTTTTTCTTTGTGCTTCATAAGGGAATGCATTTGGCATAGGGGATGTCATAGTTCATTGTTGTCAATTTTGATTGGTATTGGTCATTGAAATCTATCTTCAGCGAACTGTAAACTGTACCAAGTCGGAAGATCTGTTTCAATAAGAGGCCATAGCTACCGTGAATTTAAGTAAACGGTTATAAACACAAATGTATTCCATAACGGAGGCATATTATACGTTATTTAGCTACATAAAAGGATTATGTGATTCAAGTTCAAGGATAATTTTGTCCCACATCGATAGTTTTATAACCATCGCTTGCCGATATTATTTACAAGTGTCTAGATAATAATAACAACGATGGTAACATGACTTATTGATAATTTTTTTGTGCTTGTAACTTCACTTTCAGGTGTGATTGCTCAGAAGCAAATAGTATTGGATGGCCCTGTAAGCTGTGGAAAGAGTATCGCTCTTGCAATGCTTGTTCACTGGGCGCGTGAACAAGGTTGGTTGGTATTCTATGTCCCAGAAGGTCGAAGTTGGACTCATGGAGGACTTTTCTATAAAAACCCTGATAATGATTTGTGGGATACCCCTGTACAAGCAGCCAACATTTGTCAGGCAAGAGAACCAGTCAAATACATACGTAGTATTAAATTTGTACTCTACATGCTCAATATATACTTATCTATTTACTTTCATTCATTTTTATCATGTTTTATCGCTAATAAAAATATGTTTCTGCTCTGCAGAATTTCATGAAGTACAATGAGCCAATGCTAATGAAGCTGCCTTGTAAAGTAAATGATCCTATACCACTTGGTGAAGGTGCTGGTGTTGGGAGGACGAGAGATACAGATACAATGGACATGCCTGAAGGTTCAACTCTGTATGACCTGGTTCAATTGGGGATCACTAACACACATGCTTGTGTTGGAGTGCTAGTTCGTTTGAGAGAAGAGTTGTCACTTGTTAAAGATATTCCTGTTCTTTTTGCAATCGACCAAGTGAGTTGACTTTGTCTCTGCAAATTTGATACTTTGTTTGCTACATCTGACCAAAACTCCCTTTTGCTGCTTGCAAACAGTATAATTGTTGGTTTACGTTTACTGAATTCTTGGAGCCAGTGACTGAAAGGTCCGCCCGTCCCATTCATGCGAAAGAAGTTGCAACGGTTAGTTGGTTGTTTCCTACTTCATTCTATTACCATTTATATTTATCAATGTGTCACGTTACTTGGTTTATGATAGTAGTTACCTTTTAACATAAATTTTTGTAGTGATTAGTGTTTTCTTAATTGAATGTCTTCAGGTTAAAGCATTTAGGTCTATGATGCATGACAACATGATGGTGGGTGCCTTCTCTCATTCAACTGCAGTAGGCAAGCTAAGCAAAGACTTACCAGATGTACCATCAAATGCTCATGTCATGTTTCCTCGCTACACTCTAGATGAAGCTGCTGCTGTGTCTCACTATTACCTGAGGTATGTCTCTTCCCTATTTTCTCAAGTAGTTATTATTTGATTTACAATCTACACTATTATATGTGGAAAAAAGATTGTTACAAGTTTTACCAGAAACTTTTAGTCTCGGTGCACGGTAAAATAAAAAGGAAACAATGTGTTGAGCAGGCCAGACGGGTTGAAAGTCGTCAAGGTGTTATTTCAATGTTCAAATCCCCTATACCAACTTTTTATGATAGCTCTTGTAAAGTTTACTTAAGACATTAGTCTATTATAAATTTCTCAAAAGAAGCTGAAAAACGGCTGCCAGCCAACCCAATCAATCTTGACCTGCATGAAAAGTTTAAATTTTTGACCTTAACATGTTTTGACCTCTAACCCATTCTTTGGCTTCAACATAAAACTAGGACTTTTGTGGCTTCTCTCATAAAATACTTGTTTATGTCATTCTACTATCCTAAGTCAGTTAATCATCAAATTACCAGAATGTTCCTGTTTTTATGGCAGTCAAAGATTGATACGTCGTGAAGCGTTTTCAGATGAGGGATGGAAGAAATTATATTATCTTGCGAATGGAAACGGGTCAGAAATGAGATGGTTGCTTCCCTTCATGCGGTGACACAGATTGTTTATGTTACTGGATTAGCCTGATTGCTAGAAAGTCATACACAGAATAGAATTTGATTATTCGTCATTGCCTTTAATCGTTTGTGCACTGAAGCATCTTCAACTAGTAAGTGAAGAAAATAACACTGCCTTTTGGACTTCTGAATATGTCTAGACAGGTTAGTTTGAACACGAGTTACGTTTGTGTTCCTATAGTAGGCTAAAGAAGACGAAATATTGTGAAATCGACCATACTTGTATGTTTGTTCCTGCACTTTCATGTTTTTGTTTGGGTGTATCCAGGGCAAAAACCGAGCAGTGAGGCTGTTTTCTGGCTCAATGGAGTCATTGTTGTTTAAATGGAGCATATGTTTATGAGTTTCTCTTTATTGTTCTGGATTTTGTTTTCTGAATTTCATCGATTTTCTGATCAACTTTGGAGACCTCTTTTTTTTGTTGTTGAAAAGCAATTTTATTACCAACCAAGAAAGAAACAAAACAACTACAAAACTCAAGGACATACCCAACGAGGCACAATGCATCAGCGACTAAAACTAACCCTCACAAGATACACCAAGCAATAAAGCAAACAATGCCTACCTCAAACAAGAATTATGACACCTTTAGCACAATTTTGACTTTCTAAAAGCAAAACAAAAAAAGAAAAAAGTTCTTATACGAGTCAAGCTTGAGCATTTTGAATAACTATCGACGAGCTCACGAGCTTTAAAAATAAGGCTCAAAGAGGTAAAATGAAGGCCGAACCAAGACCAAGCTTGGTTCGTCTTCTTAAATGACTCTAGACTGAGCCTTATGAATATGAGAATATCTATCCACGAGTCAAGCCCAGCCTGAATAATTATCCACGAGCATCAGCTTTGAAAAGTAAGGCTAAAAAGAAAACAAGAAGAATACAAACCTTACACTTACGGTTGACATTCTTCATTGCGTTCTTTATAATTATCCACGAGCCTTATGAATATGAGAATATCTATCCACGAGTCAAGCCTGAGCCTGTGAATAATTATCCACGAGCATCAGCTTTGAAAAGTAAGGCTAAAAAGAAAACAAGAAGAATACAAACCTTACACTTACGGTTGACATTCTTCATTGCGTTCTTTATAATTATCCACGAGCCTTATGAATATGAGAATATCTATCCACGAGTCAAGCCTGAGCCTGTGAATAATTATCCACGAGCATCAGCTTTGAAAAGTAAGGCTAAAAAGAAAACAAGAAGAATACAAACCTTCCACGAGCTCACGAGCTTTAAAAATAAGGCTCAAAGAGGTAAAATGAAGGCCGAACCAAGACCAAGCTTGGTTCGTCTTCTTAAATGACTCTAGACTGAGCCTTATGAATATGAGAATATCTATCCACGAGTCAAGCCTGAGCCTGTGAATAATTATCCACGAGCATCAGCTTTGAAAAGTAAGGCTAAAAAGAAAACAAGAAGAATACAAACCTTACACTTACGGTTGACATTCTTCATTGCGTTCTTTATAATTATCCACGAGCCTTATGAATATGAGAATATCTATCCACGAGTCAAGGCTCACCTGAGCCTGTGAATAATTATCCACGAGCATCAGCTTTGAAAAGTAAGGCTAAAAAGAAAACAAGAAGAATACAAACCTTACACTTACGGTTGACATTCTTCATTGCGTTCTTTATAATTATCCACGAGCCTTATGAATATGAGAATATCTATCCACGAGTCAAGCCTGAGCCTGTGAATAATTATCCACGAGCATCAGCTTTGAAAAGTAAGGCTAAAAAGAAAACAAGAAGAATACAAACCTTCCACGAGCTCACGAGCTTTAAAAATAAGGCTCAAAGAGGTAAAATGAAGGCCGAACCAAGACCAAGCTTGGTTCGTCTTCTTAAATGACTCTAGACTGAGCCTTATGAATATGAGAATATCTATCCACGAGAGTCAAGCCCGAGCCGTGAATAATTATCCACGAGCATCAGCTTTGAAAAGTAAGGCTAAAAAGAAAACAAGAAGAATACAAACCTTACACTTACGGTTGACATTCTTCATTGCGTTCTTTATAATTATCCACGAGCCTTATGAATATGAGAATATCTATCCACGAGTCAAGGCTCACCTGAGCCTGTGAATAATTATCCACGAGCATCAGCTTTGAAAAGTAAGGCTAAAAAGAAAACAAGAAGAATACAAACCTTACACTTACGGTTGACATTCTTCATTGCGTTCTTTATGTGACGTTCTTGGTCTCATATATAATCTGCTCCAAAGTTTGTTCCACCACCGATGTGGGACAAAATCAAACCATTTCTAAATTTTACACATCTTGATCCAAGTATCTCTCTTCGAAACACAAGACTCAAATATTGGATACAGAGTAGCTTGTTGCGAAGTCTCATGAATGACAACACAAAACGACAAACTAATAAATGTGTCCAAAGTTGGCAAAAAATCACATTTTCAACTAATTTCTAGCATTAATCAAGGCTTCACGTTATATAACTGGGGATACATGTAGTACCACGTGATTGCTAAAAGAATGAAGATGACAACAATTTCTCAAAAAGAATTCAATGACTTTAAGTTTGTCAAGGTAACTTTGAAAAGTTTGGAGGCCTACGTTCCATGAATGCCGTCTTTCTCACGTTAGTTCTATAGAAAATGAATGAGTTGCATTTCCTCCTAGTTCTTGAACGAGAATCACATGAATGATTTATTAGAAAAATATAATGGAAATGGAAAGGAATATCAAGAACTCGGAAATGAGAATACATATATGGTGTCCAGCATCGTCATTGCCTTAGATCTTTTGTGCAACTGAAGCATCTTCAACTAGTAAGTGAAGAAACAACGCTGCCTTTTGGACTTCTGAATATGTCTAGACATGTTAGTTTGACCACGAGTTACGTTTGTGTTCCTATAGTAGGCTAAAGAAGACGAAACATTGTGAAATCGACCAAGCTTGTATAGAGCCATTGATTTTGTCGTCAATTTAACAGAGCAGTGAGGCTGTTTTTTGACTCAATAGAGTCATTGTTGTTTAAATGGAGCATATGTTCATGAGTTTCCCTTTATTGTTCTGGATTTTGTTTTCTGAAATTCATTGACTTTCTGACCAACATTGGAGACTTATTATTATTTATTTTTTTTGGCAAGCAATTTTATTACCAACCAACAAGGAAACAAACTACACAACTCAAGGACATACCCCACGAGGCAAAACGCATCAGCAACTAAAACTAACCCTCACAAGGTACCCCAAGCAATAAAACAAACAGTGCCTACCTCAAACAAGTGCATTAGCAGTCAATCATATGTTAACAAAACCATCCACACCACAGAGCAACACCAGCATCATAGACCTCTTATCTATAAGAAAAGAAATATGACACCTTTAGCACAACTTGAGCATTTTGAATAACTATTGACGAGCTCAGGAGCTAAGGCCAGCTCGTCTTCTTAAATGAGTCAAGACTGAGCCTTATGAATAACTATCCACGATTCAAGCCTAAGCTTTAAAAAATAAGGTTAAAAAGAAAAGCAAGAAGAATAACTAACTTAAACTTAAGGTAGTTAATATCCCCAATTTTTTAGTTTACATGTTCTTGGTCTTAAATATAATCTGCTCAAAAGTTTGTTCCACCACCGATGTGGGACAAAATCAAACACCATTTCTAAATTTTACGCATCTTGATCTCTCTCTCTTTGAAACACAATACTCAAATATTGGATACACAGTATCTTGTTGTGAAGTCTCATGAAGGACAACGCACAACCACAAACATAAATGTGTCCAAAGTTGGCAAAAAAGTCACTTTCTCAACTAATTTGTAGCATTAATCAAGGCTTCACGTTAAATAATTGGGGATACATGTAGTATCGTTTGATTGCTAAAAAAATTGAAGACACGACAGCAATTATTCAAAAAGAATTCAATGAGTTAAAAGTTTTCGAGGTAACTTTGAAGAGTTTGGAGGCCTACGTTCCATGAATGCCGTCTTTCTCACGTTAGTTCTATAGAAAATGACAGTTGCATTTCCTCCTAGTTCCTGAACGAGAATCGCATGAACGATTTATAAGAAATATATAACAGAAATGGAAAGGAATATCAAGAACTCAGAAATGAAAATACATATATGGTGTCCAGCATGCCCATAATCAACCGCATTTAAGGATGATTTTGGCACCCGAATGGCAGTTGCATGGACGGAGCTGTGTGGGTGGTAGGGTATGTCATGGCCAACCCATAATTTTGAAACAAAGCCTATATTTTCCTTAAGACTAAAATACCATGTCTCAAAAAACTCCCCAAACTAAAACATCAAAATCAGCGCCAACAAAACATTCCAAACTTCCCAACACCAGCTCTTAATTTCCGTTTGACCGATCACTCACCAACCATTAATTTCAACCCGCAACCATTTTTAATTATTAATTAAATTTTAAATTTTAGTGCTTAAAGAAAACGAAAATGAAAAAATTGGTGTCAACGATTATCCCATTACGGTCAGGTGGTCATCAAGTTGTTGTAGGGAGAGAAGGCTAATGTGACGGTGGTATCCTCGGTCTTGTGTAACGGTATTGGTCACCATTATGGGTAGCCTTAGGGTTAGTTTGTCGTATGACAGACATTGTTGAAGAGTGATAATGTTATGTTGATGAATTCAACTAAATTTAAAAACTTGTACTCCATCACACAAATCGCTTCATCTCCAAGAACGTGTTTCTATTAATTTATCTACTTGCATGATTGTTACAACTTCGAATAAACAAACTGATGCAATACCATCTTTCCAAACTGTTTTGTTATGAGTGGTTGCCAAATCCAAGTTATTCCATTATTACAAAAACTGCAGATACAGACACCAATTGACCTTGTGTTCATGACAAGCATGATCGCCATATTACTAAAATGTTCCTGTTTTTATGGCAGGCAAAGATTGATACGTCGTGAAGCGTTTTCAGATGAGGGATGGAAGAAATTATATTATCTTGTGAATGGAAACGGGTCAGAAATGAGATGGTTGCTTCCCTTCATGCGGTGACACAGATTGTTGATGTTACTGGATTAGCCTGATTGCTAGAAAGTAGTACACAGAATAGAATTTGATTATTGGTCATTGCCTTTGATCTTCTGTGCAACTGAAGCATCTTCAACTAGTAAGTGAAGAAAATAACGCTGCCTTTTGGACTTCTGAATATGTCTAGACAGGTTAGTTTGAACACGAGTTACGTTTGTGTTCCTATAGTAGGCTAAAGAAGACGAAATACTGTGAAATCGACCAAACTTGTATGTTTGTTCCTGCACTTTCATGTTTTTATTTGGGTGTATCCAGGGCAAAGAGGGATACGAGCCATTGATTTTGTTGTTAATTTAACAGAGCAGTGAGGCTGTTTTCTGACTCAATTAGAGTAATTGTTGTTTAAATGGAGTATATGTTCATGAGTTTCCCTTCATTGTTCCGCATTTTGTTTTCTGAAGTTTATTGACTTTCTGACCAACATTGAAGGCCTTATTTATTTTATTTTTTTTGGAAAGCAATTTTAATACACCAACCAACAAGAAAACAGAACTACAAAACTTAAGGACATACCCCCACGAGGCACAATGCATCAGCAGTCCACACTGATCAACCAAGCACCCCACAGAGTAACACCAGCATCATAGACCTCCTATCTAAGAAACAAATATGACACGTTTAGCACAATTTTTACTTTCTAAAAATTAAAAACAAAGTTTTTAAACGAGTCAGCTGGAGCATTTTGAATAACTATCGACGAGCTCACAAAGAGGTAAAATAAAGGCCGAACCAAGCTTAAGGCCAAGCTTAAGCTTGGTTCGTCTTAAATGAGTCAAGACTGAGTTATGAATAACTATCCACGAGCTTGAGTTTTAAAAAATAAGGCTAAAAATGAGTCAAGACTGAGTTATGAATAACTATCCACGAGCTTGAGTTTAAAAAAATAAGGCTAAAAAGAAAGCAAGAGTAACAACTTTAAGTTTAAAGTTCTCACTAAATGCTTTCCTTTGTTGGTGACATGTTCTCAGTCTCAAATATAATGTGCTCCAAAGTTTGTTCCACCACCGATGTGGGACAAAATCAAACCATTTCTAAATTTTACGCATCTTGATCCAAGTATCTCTCTGTGAAACACAATACTCAAATATTGGATACACAGTAGCTTGTTGCGAAGTCTCATGAAGGACAACGCAAACCCACAGACTAATAAATGTGTTCAAAGTTGGCAAAAAATCACATTCTCAACTAATTACTAGCATTAATCAAGGCTTCACGCTATATAATTGGGGTACATGTAGTTTCGTTTGATTGCTAGAAGAATGAAGATACGACAACAATTATTCAAAAAGAATTCAACGAGTTTAAGGTTGTCGAGGTAACTTTGAAAAGTTTGGAGGCCTGCGTTCCAAGAATGCCGTCTTTCTCACGTTAGTTCTATAGAAAATGGCAGAGTTGCATTTCCTCCTAGTTCCTGAACGAGAATCACATGAACGATTTATTAGAAAAATATAATGGAAATGGATAGGAATACCAAGAACTCGGAAATGAGAATACATATATGGTGTCCCGCATCGTCATTGCCTTAGATCTTTTGTGCAACTGAAGCATCTTCAACTAGTAAGTGAAGAAAATAACGCTGCCTTTTGGACTTCTGGATATGTCTAGACATGTTAGTTTGACCACGAGTTACGTTTGTGTTCCTACAGTAGGCTAAAGAAGACGAAACATTGTGAAATCTACCAAACTTGTATGTTTGTTCCTGCACTTTCATGTTTTTGTTTGGGTGTATCCAGGGCAAAGAGGGATACGAGCCATTGATTTTGTTGTCAATTTAACAGAGCAGTGAGGCTGTTTTTCGACTCAATAGAGTCATTGTCGTTTAAATGGAGCATATGTTCATGAGTTTCCCTTTATTGTTCCGGATTTTGTTTTTTCATCGACTTTCTGACCAACATTGAAGACTTACTTTTTTTTTTGGAAAGCAATTTTATTACCAACCAACAAGGAAACAAAACTACAAACTCAAGGATACCCCACGAGGCACAATGCATCAGCAACTAAAACTAACCCTCACAAGATAGATACACCAAGCAATAAAGCAAACAGTGCCTACCTCAAACAAGTCCATTTGCAGTCGACGATATGTAAACAAAACCAACCACACTGATCAACCAAGCACCCTACAGAGCAACACCAGCATCATAGACCTCTTATCCAAGAAAAGAAATATGACACCTTTAGCTCAATTTTGACTTTCTAAAAACTAAAAAAAAAGAAAAAAGTTCTTAAACAAGTCAAGCTTGAGCATTTCGAATAATTATCGACGAGCTCACGAGCTTTAAAAATAAGGCTCAAAGAGGTAAAATGAAGGCCGAACCTATGTTGCACGGGGACGGATACGGACACGGGGACGGGGATGAAAACGGGTACTTAGAAACGCCAATATCCTAATATTCAAGAAACGGGTACGGCCAGAAACGTTTGTGTAATTTATATAAATGTATATATATTTATTGATAAAATTCAAGAAAGTGCTACAATTATAACATTTGTAAACTATTGAGTCTTCAATTGGGCTTAAATATATGTTTTTAATAGTAGAAACACTTTTAAATGGCTCAGAAACGTTTCCAATACGTTTCTGCCTAACACCGGATGTTTCCAAATGATGTGAAAAACGTTTCCTATTTTTTAAAAACGTTTCTAAGGTGTTTCCAGGCGTTTCGCGTTTCCGAAACGTTTTCGGTACGGAAACGTCACCCCGACGGAGTTTCCGTGCAACATAGAGCCGAACCAAGACCAAGCTTAAGCTTGGTTCGTCTTCTTAAATGAATCTAGACTGAGCCTTATGAATATCTATCCACGAGTCAAGCCTGAGCCTATGAATAATTATCCACGACCTTGAGCTTTGAAAAATAAGGCTAAAAAGAAAGCAAGAAGAATACAACCTTACACTTACAGTTGACATTCTTCTTCGCCTTCCTTGCAAGAACGCTTCCGGTACTGAAACGTCACCCCGACGGAGTTTCCGTGCAACATAGGGCCGAACCAAGACCAAGCTTAAGCTTGATTCGTCTTCCTAAATGACTCTAGACTGAGCCTTATGAATATCTATCCACGAGTCAAGCCTGAGCCTATGAATAATTATCCACGACCTTGAGCTTTGAAAATAAGGCTAAAGAAAGAAGAAGAATACAACCTTACACTTACGGTTGATATTCTTCTTCGCCTTCCTGCAAGAACGTTTTGTCGACGGAAACGTCCCACTCGGAGTTTCCGTGCAACATAGGGCCGAACCAAGACCAAGCTTAAGCTTGATTCGTCTTCCTAAATGACTCTAGACTGAGCCTTATGAATATCTATCCACGAGTCAAGCCTGAGCCTATGAATAATTATCCACGACCTTGAGCTTTGAAAAATAAGGCTAAAAAGAAAGCAAGAAGAATACAACCTTACACTTACGGTTGACATTCTTCTTCGCCTTCCTTGCAAGAACGCCACATCAAACACATCACCCCGACGGAGTTCAATGCAACATAGGGCCGAACCAAGACCAAGCTTAAGCTTGATTCGTCTTCCTAAATGACTCTAGACTGAGCCTTATGAATATCTATCCACGAGTCAAGCCTGAGCCTATGAATAATTATCCACGACCTTGAGCTTTGAAAAATAAGGCTAAAAAGAAAGCAAGAAGAATACAGTAAGGTTGTATTCTTCTTCGCCTTCCTTGCAAGAACGTTTCCGGTACTAAAACGTCACCCCGACGAAGTTTCCGTGCAACATAGGGCCGAACCAAGACCTAGCTTAAGCTTGGTTCGTCTTCCTAAATGACTCTAGATTGAGCCTTATGAATATCTATCCACGAGTCAAGCCTGAGCCTATGAATAATTATCCACGACTTGAGCTTTGAAAAATAAGGCTTAAAAGAAAGCAAGAAGAATACAACCTTACACTTGAGGTTGATATTCTTTTCTCTTTCTTTGCAAGAATGTTCTTGGTCTCAATTATAATGTGCTCCAAAGTTTGTTCCACCACCGATGTGGGACAAAATAAAACCATTTCTAAATTTTACGCATCTTGATCCAAGTATCTCTCTTTGAAAAACATTACTCAAATATTGGATACACAGTAGGTTATTGCGAAGTCTCATGAAGGACAACACAAAACCACAAACTAATAAATGTGTCCAAAGTTGGCAAAAAATCACATTCTCAACTAATTTCTAGCATTAATCAAGGCTTCACGTTATATAATTGGGGATACATGTAGTACCCTGTGATTGCTAAAAGAATGAAGATGACAACAATTTCTCAAAAATAATTCAATGACTTTAAGGTTGTCGAGGTAACTTTGAAAAGTTTGGAGGCCTACGTTCCATGAATGCCGTCTTTCTCACGCTACCTTCTTTAGTGCTATAGAAAATGACAGAGTTGCATTTCCTCCTAGTTCTTGAACGAGAATCACATGAACGATTTGTTAGAAAAATATATAGAAATGGAAAGGAATATCAAAAACTCGGAAATGAGAATACATATATGGTGTCCAGCATGCCCATCATCAACTACATTTAACGATGATTTTGGCACCCGAATGGCAGTTTTGCAGGGATGGAGCTGTGTGGGTGGTATGACCAACCCATAATTTTGAAACATCAAAAACTAAAATACCATGTCTCAAAAAACTCCCCAAACTAAAACATCAAAATCCCGACGCCAACAAAACGTTCCAAACTTTCCAACACCGGCTCTTAATTTTCGTTTGACCGATCACTCACCAACCATTAATTTCAACCCGCAACCATTTTTAATTATTAATTAAATTTTAATTAGTGCTTAAAGAAAACGAAAATGAAAAAATTGGTGTCAACGATTATCCCATTACGGTCAGGTGGTCATGAGGTTGTTGTAGGGAGAGAAGGCTAATGTGACAGTGGTGTCCTCGGTCCTGTGTAACAGTGTTGGTCACCATTATGGGTAGCCTTAGGGTTAGTTTCTCGTATGACAGACATTGTTGAAGAGCGATGATGTTATATTGATGAATTCAACTAAATTTGAAAACTTGTACTCCATTACACAAGACGCTTCATCTCCAAGAACGTGTTTCTATTAATTCATCTACTTGCATGATTGTTACAACTTTCGAATAAACAAACTGGTGCAACACCATTTTTGCAAACTGTTTTGTTATAAGTGGTTGCCAAATCCAAGTTATTCAGTTATTACAAAAACTGCACATCTAAACACCAATTGACCTTGTGTTCATGACAAGCATGATCGCCAGTTTGAAGAATGAGGCTCTAAAACTTTTGGTTTATTTTTTGCATTGAAATAATGTTTTGATGCCTTAAAACAAGAAAATGATATCATGAGATTCCAAGAAATATATGTTTCTGTTGGCAATGAACTACTAATTGATGTGTTGCGATTAAACTTCCAATACACAAAGACATATACTAAGCAGCAAAGAGGGAAAAAAAAACATGGAGCCAGAACCAAAAAACAAAGCGCATCTCCCTCAAAACCGGACTAAAACTGGTAAACTGGTTTTAATAGGTAAATGGGTTAAACATTTGCACCTCGGTTAATTGACAGAGTAGCTACATTAGTTTACGACGTTCTACATCTCCTGGATCATATCCCCATAAAGGTTTCAAGCCGAAAAGAGTTACAAGAAGCACCATATAGTCAACGTACAAAATATCCAACACTACCTACCATCAACTCGAACTATGCATGATTAAGATTGTGTTTCATATACAGTCATAAGGAAACCTAAACCCATTACCAGTAAGTCTCATCATCATCATCTTCATCATGATTCATCAGCTTGTCATCTTCTGACAGATCCTGGTATCGCATAGTTTCTGATCCTGAAGTATTGCTCTTCTCTTTCTCTGAATCCTCATCAGAGCTTTCACTACCATTTTCTTCTTCCTCGTCCTCTTCCTCTTCATCAGGATAATCATTCATGGGATTGTCTTCGGCTGACCTCCCAAAAGAAAATAAACAGAACATAAGAAACACCTAAAGAAGCCTACATGCTCTTTGATCAGAGGTGGCAAGATGAGCATGTTGGGTTCAGGAGTCAAACCAGGTACTGGATACTAAATGAAATGGGTCAGTTTTAGTATAGGTCGAAGCGGGTCAGGTCATATTGACCTACAAACAGTTTTTTGTCCATTGTTATGCATTTTACAATATTACTCTAAATTTTTTTAAATATATAATCGATTTAGGAGTATCGCTGAGGATGCATTCATTAACAATAGACCTTGGTGGCTTCCAATCCATTTAACCCATTCCCCTTTTTGGCAACCGGTTTAGGATAAAACACAACCACCATCAACCCATTCACAAGCAAATTGTTCAAATTGTCAACTCTAGTTATAATCATATGCGTAAAATGAAATATACCGTTAGAATCATCAGTATCGTAGTCTGAATTATCAGGGCCGTTGTAGAACTCGTCATCGTCATCAACTTGGACACTATACCCAAAAATCCAGATACATGTTTATAAAGGTCAGGCCTTTGAGAATTAAAATAATTAAACGAAACACAGAGGTGGTTTATAAAGGTCAGGCCTTACAATGGAAACGGAGATGAACTGTTTTCCTCCATCATGCTAACGTTGCCATCCTTGACAGCATACAGATCATATACATAGTCATCCTTGGATGCTGTGTAATTACAATGATACATACGATAGAATTTTTAACAGAAGAGAAGAATTTTTTTTTAGTACTTCATTAATCAAATGAAGGACTACAAAATAGGTAGAGAAAATAAATTTAAAAACTAAGAGCAAGACCTTGTTTTATGATTTGATGATCCATTTCAGTTTCAAGTTCCTCAGCAGCACTTGGGATGAATTCTTGTAACAGAGGCAAGAAACTGTACATTAGTCTCTGATCATCCTCATCTCTGCATCAATATTAAACGTGATCATTAGTGGCAATATGGGCAGATTCGATAAAGGGCCATATGGAATGATTTAGGTAAGGTATGGTCAAATTTGGTTGATCCGAAACACCATCCCAGAATTATTAAAACAAAATCGTAAATAATCAATGTGCCAAAATGATTAGGGAAATTATATTATTTCGGTTATTATCAAACATTTTTCTAATATAAAGAAAGGAGGTTTTATTCATTAAGAACACACTTTGGAGTTTGATAAACTTACCCCATTCAACCCAGTTTGTTCTCTTTTAAGCTAATTTATCTTGATTTAACCCATTTGACCCGTTAGGGGTAAAACATAACCCAAATAAACTCTTTCAAAGTAAGTGGGTCAAAATTGACTCCATAACAGACAGTTTACAGGATTGGCCAAGGACACGAGAACAAGTATAAGCGTCACTCACTCTTGTTCATGCACCCCACTAGTCTCCCCAGCATCAACACGTTCAACATCATAGAGATGATACATGTCACGAAATGCATCATCAGATGCATGGGTGCCGTTCTCCTTTCGGCTTTTCCATATTTGCTTAAATCGAGCATTCTTCGCCAAAAGCTGATGCAGTAAGATTGCTAGTGAGTTATATAAAAATGATGGTGAAGTTACTGGCATTCTTCACAACTATACATGAACATCAAACTCAAGGGCTTAAAACCGAAAGCGAAAATTGGCTAATATGGCATATGCCAGCCTGTTACGTTGAATCGTTTGTTGGTGATTGACACAGCTATTATACCATCATAAGTGAACTGTGAACTCGACGAGCAAGCATGAATGTTGAGTCATCTTATAGTATATCATATGGGGAAATGCATTAGCATGTACACATATATAAGGGAAGGGAATTTGGCTATAGTAGAGAAACTAGCAAAATATATATCAAGTATACCTCTTGTGTTTCTTTAGCTTTTCCCAGCAACTTCTTCTGTTTCTGCAATAAAAAAGAAGGGAAAAACAGAGCATGAAAAAGTTTTGCATCTCAGCTTAACACAGGTTCAGTTAGAATCAGACTTAATAAGGTTCAGTTAGAACCAGACGAAAAAAATGTAGTGCCAAGCAAGCATATTTGTCTTATTATGTTACATGCACGCACTAGAAGACTAGAAGATTGATGGCATTTGTTGATCACAAAAGATGGTATGCAGTCAAACTAGCAAAGTTCTTAATTGTCAAAACATTAACTGAACACATGTTGACGAGTCAAAATATTCTCACATTACCATAATTTAAATAAACTGCATGTAAACTTTGGTATCATTTTCGAAAGGGATACCAATAGAAGTCCTGGAGATATCGTTAAGTAGCAAAACTCAGTTGAGCGTAGGATGATAAAAGGAACACGAAACAAACTCATTTTGACATTTAACGAAACAAAGATAGCTCATCAGATTATCAAACTTTCTTACAAGGAAAAATATGTTTAGATAGGTTCCATAAAAAAAATTATCATTTGTCTGGCAGCCCCAAGATTATCAGTATGTAATGATTATAACTTAGTAAGTGACACAGTTTGTGTAACTTTCTTCATATATCCAGAATACCATAGATTGAAAAGCATTGCAACCAATAGAATAGACTAGAAGAGAATATTCATAAACAGCACCTGAAGTTACTAATTATGATAAACTGAGATCATTTCTCTGATTGTGAAAGCACCACAACCATCTTGAGCTTGACGTTGATAGATAACTACAAAACTATAATGCTAAACCTTTAAAAAAAATAGATAAAGCAAGAGCTGACAGACAGCATCTAACCCAATAATAATATCTGTTCAACAATCTCACAGATACATGGTCATAAAGCCCATTTCCAGCTCTATCATTACAAAAAGTCTATAATCACAGTATACATAGATATGCAGTTAATGAAGATCACATAGCTAGTATCATTCACACATGCAGCATACAGAACGCACGATATTAAATACAGGACAAAGGCAGAAAACTTACATTGTCAGTCTTATTACTACGCCTTTGGTCCTCGTTTTTTGCTTTAGAATCAAGTGCATCAGCAGAAGCAGGCTGCTTGAAAAAACCATAAACAGTAAGAACAACCAACAAACAAATACATTACGAATGACAAACAATGATATGGCTAAACACACACGTCCGTAAGACGAAAAGTAATCAAAGATTACCTTACTAGCGACAAACGACTGAAGAATGTCAACAGCAACATCAGAGCTGCTCACAGTCTCCACGTGTTGCACAAAAAACTTTTTGCTCTTCAATTCCTCAACTGCATTATAACAAACTGTCACATATCATAATCACAATCCACTAATGACATATAACCTTTTTAAGTTTTATCTCATAATTGTTTTATCATCTAAAAGAGTATTTAGGATTGCTCAGTTTTTATGCTTAGCAGATAAGCAGTTTAGAGAGTTTGGATCAAACAAACTGCTTCTGCTTATCTGCTTATTTTGGGGCAAAATAAGCAATTTCAATAACCAGGCTCGTCGCTAAACAAAAAGCAGGTTGGGACCTACATATTTGTAGGTGCTTATTTACGACTAAACTAGAATTCCCTCATATCTAACCTAAAACCCGCAATTAAAAGAATACAATCTACACTCTCAAACAAATTATTCTTTCTCTCCGGATTCTATTACATCTTTTAACAGCATAAGCAAATCCAAACACCAACTTCTGAAGTCCTTATTTCTATGGGAGTGTTTGTTTAAGCTTATATGTGGGCGTATGAGCTTATTTGGTTTCGGCTTATATTTCATAAGCCTCGATTTTCTGGCTTATTTTGATGTTTATTGGCTAATATAAGCTTAGCTTATATAAGCCCAAAGGTTACAAAATAAGCCGGAAAATCAGGGCTTATGAAATATAAGCCGAAATCAGATAAGCTGATAAGCTCACATGTAAGCTTAAACAAACACCCCCTAAGCTTCTTAGAATAATACCTTTGGAGGGTGAATCATTGATGGAGAGTTTATGAAAATCAAGCAATGGGCGCTTGACTGGTCGTTCATTTACTTCAAGCCCTAATTAATACAAAAAAAATATTTGGATCATAAAATAAGAAATAGTTGTGAAATAATAAATTATTAATGAAAAGTGTGAAATAAAGGAGTTACAAAAAGCTTCGAGTGGAGACTGGTAGCTTTTGCGTTTAACTCTAACGATCACTGGCTTATCATCGTTGTTTGGTAGGACGGGTGATGGTGATGGTACTGATGATGATGTGGCTGCTTCTGCAGCCATTTTGAAAGCTTATGGTGAGGGTTGGAAAGGTTTAGTGGGAGAGAGTTTGTAACAAGAGGGCTACGATCCTCCCATGTTCATGTGTTGTGCTTTTGTGATTATATATTTGAATTAAAATAATGTTGGGCTTGTTTTGCAATAATGACAATATACATTTACAAAATCATGAAATTACCTTTTATGTTCAAATAAATATTTAGAGGATCCTCATCCCTTATCAAATGGTATAATGTGAATTAATTTTTTTTTCTTTTTTTTTAATCATTACAATATCTTTTTGGTTCACTAGTTTAGGAGGTTTGTAATTAGAGATGAGCGTGCGGAATCGAATCGGTGGATTCAAAAATCGATTTTGTGAAAAGTAGGAAATCAGAATCGAATATAATTTTTGGTTTCATTTTCGGTTTTGGTTTGTTCAGTTCTTTGGGTCTACCTAAATAGGAACCGTTTATCGGGATAATAACCTCATGTAATAATGAATTAAGCCAAAAAAATAAAAATAAAAATTGAAGTTTGTAAGCACTTGCAACCATTTACGTTTAAACCAATAAGAATAAACAACTAAAGCATAAACTCAAAAATTCTATAGTCTCACTTGTTCATATATTTAACAAAACAATAATGCATAACAATCCGAAAGACAAAAAAAAAACTTAAAACTTTGTCCAACAAAATAACTAAGACCGTTTATAGTTTCACAGTTTGTTTCTATTTGTCTCTTACGGTTAGTTTCTCTAATTGTTCTTCCATATCCTTGATAATCTCATCATCTTTAATAAGATCTTCAACGTCATCCCAATTAATTTGCGTTCTCAACTTTCTCACCCAATCTTGGGTGCAAAGCGATGAGACTCATCTACGTTTGAGGTTGTTTCGTTCACTAAAAAACTGCACAAGCATGATCTCAGCATAGAACCACAAAAGATTTTGGGAAATATATAGTAACCTGGTTAGATGGCTAAATCCTCAAACGAGACATCCTAAGAATGAACAAGTTATAAGCTAGTACATCGAATGCAAATAAAAATAAAATTTAAAACTTACTTCCATTGTTTTGATAATGATGATCGTTGTTTATGTGAGTTTTGAATATTGAATGATCTTTGAATGTTATTAGGTTTAGATTAATTGTTGATTTGTGGATGTTTCAACGAATTAAAGATTAGGGTTTAGAGTGTTTTGCTTGATTTTTCTAAAAGTGGGCTAGTAGGGGTTTTTTATGGCAATGATCATTATGATTTTAGACTTTGAGTATGAGAAGTAAAAAAAATACATGTTTTTATATATTGTTGGGTATTTGGTTGGAACAGAAACCGGTGGAACCGAACCAAGAACCGAAAATCTCAAACTCAAAACCGGGCTGGAAAACCAACCCAATTGTCTCTAACAAGTATTTAAACATAACCGAAAGTCTTTACGTTGTTACCTAGTTTGAATATATGTGATAATAGATATTTTCCATATCCGACTTTAAATAGGATTTTTCTTTATTTTTATTGGTTTGTTAGGTTTATGTGTGTGTATTGAGAGGTGTTTGTGAGAGAGCATTTAGTTTTGTCCTTGTAATCGTTTTCTTTCTTTCGTTTGTATGTTGTGAACTTAGAAACATCATACTATACTATATTGTATTGGGTATAGATATATAGTTGTAAAAGAATAAAATGGGAGGTTGGTTGTATTTATAAGTATGTGTGTTGTGTTTATAACTTTAGTTTGATTTACAAGTTTTAAGATGGTATCAGAGCCATGGCTTTGTTACACAGATATAGTTGTATCGTTTTTTATTAAAAGAAATCAAGATTTAAAAGTTAGGGTTTGAAAGTTTTTGTTGAGGGGTGGAAAAGGTTTCAAGGGGATTTAAAGTGGCTTTGTTACTTGTATAGTTGTATAGTTCTTGGTGTCTTTTTTTCGATCTTTATATATATCTTTGTTGTTATTAGTGTTTATAACTGATTTTTGGTTAAAACCCTGAATTTGTGAAAGATTAGGGTTTTAAAAATTTTAGATATGCTAAGAGTAGTTAGTTATCTTGTTGATTAATTGTGTTTGTTATTTGTTTCAGGTATTTCTGTTGTGCTATTGTTTGGTTGTTGAGATCTTCTTGATCTTGTGGTTTTTGGAAGCTTGCATGCTCTATAACATATCTTACGCCTGTAACAACTCGAAAAATTTCACGTTAAATATTTATTTAAAACATAAACATTTTATTCCAAAATCGCATACAATTTTAAATTACATATAACCGTTAGGTTATCCCTCGCGTAACGAAAACCGACTCTGAATATTTTTATCACATTAGATTAATTTTTAGTTCACTTATACTCAATGTATAATATTTTAAAATTTAATTTCAAATGTTACCAAATAGACACTGTGTTTCTGAGTCTAAACTCACGTTTTAAGCATTATTATTTATCATAAAACTTAACCTATACATGCACCGTATTTTCTAAGACGTTTAAACACTTTTACATTTTTGGAAAAGTCAACACATTTCCCTCCCCATTTGACCATAAAATCATCCCTTGATTATTTAACATTTCCATTTTTAGACTTAACGTACATTTAACACCAACCGACACTAGCCTAGGCCCAGTTTACCCATTATAAGCCTTCTAGGATCATTATAATCATATTTGATATATCACCTTTCACTTTTTCTATTTTTCGTAACCTTAGTCGTTTTCGCTTTATCGCATACATTTAACCTACGATTTTAGGTTTTAACAGCGTTTACACTCAGTTAAAATTATCATTATCTAATATACTTTTGTAGAGTATATTGAAAAGTTTTAACATTTACCATAAGTTTTATATTTTTACGATAGCAGGTTTTAAGATTCGTGATTTAAATACCTAACGTTAGCAATTACCGGGACCAAAACTCACTCTGTAAGACATTAGATAATGTCAAAACTCACCTAGTCACCCCATAATTTATTATGAACAAAATTTTAGTGATTCACCAAGCCTTGATGGCTTGATGATAAGTCTTGATTCATTAGAATGAATACATGTGTTTACTTACATGTTAAGACTTGAAAAATATCCTAAAAACTAACCTCCTCATTTATACTTATATATACTTCCATATTATGATAAGAACTCACATTTCCTCTTTGTTTCATT
>OU343225.1:291629569-291766475 GCA_910596185.1 Chrysanthemum makinoi | reverse complement strand
TTCATCCAAATGGACTACACTTTCTCAAGAATATTGTGGTCAAAAGGCAAGACGAAAGGGATTATGCATTCTGAAGCGACTTTGAGAATTTGTCTCAATCCACATTGAAGACATGTACCTTGCCAAAGTACAGGGGTCGCATGAGACAATTTCGACTCAAGTACAACGTGAATTCATCAAGTCCTTGCTTATCTTCATCAGACGCATAGTCATCAAAGAACGCAGAAGATCTCCAGCTGCAGTTGAATCATATCGCACCTGTGTCAACTTCACTCCACCTCAGCTAGATCTTCCCGACATCAACCAGCTTTCACAATATACACTCATCAGCCAACCATTCGGAGTGGTTTACCTTAGTGAAATACTACGCAACTGCTTGATATGTGTAGAGATCTTCACAAGTTTGGGGATCACACATTGAAGAAAGTTAGGGACGGATTGGCTTATAGGTTGAAGGATATTCATGAAGGAATTGGGTCTAAAAAGCGATGGAATTCTAAGGAAAGACAGGATGTGAAGCGAATCATCACCATGATTGATGAAAGGTTGTATCGACGGGATCAGTTCAGAACACTGGAGAGCTTTGTAGGCGGTCGTCCCAAGATTGCTCTCGCCGGCTATCAACGCCCAGTTCGCATTCCTGGAAACATTGAGGGACTTCCTGGTACCCCTTGAACTGCTTCTATCTCATAATATTTTGGATGTGTGATTATATATGCCAGTGGCTTGTGCACACATTACATACAACACACGTACTTGTCAAGAAAGGACCATGTGGTACGCTTCCACAATCCTTATAAAAGGAGCGAAAGCTTCTTACTTTTGAGTAAAACCTATCAAACCTTTCACTTTTCAAGGTTTTGCTCAAAAGAACAAGTACTTCCCCTTATGATTTTCAAAACCTCAACCGTTTATATCACTCGTTGAGGGGAGTATTTGACTTAAAACTTTGTTCACAAATTGTTCACAGTGGTTATCTTCCCATAAAACTCAAAATGGTCATATTTATTCTCAACATATCTTCAAAAATAACACTTATATGCCATTTTTTAGGGGGAGAAAATTTATGTGATAAGAAATATGTTGTGTAACTGTAAATGAATCTTTGTGCTGACAACCAACGAATTGACGAGATCTTAACTGTTAGTAACTCGAAAAGACTTGTCCGGGACGGGTAATAATTTCAAGCTAGTTCGCTAGTAATGTAAACGTGTCTCGCAAAGGACTTGTCCGAGTAGAATGTACCATTCGAGAAACTCTTGGTAGACATGATCTTTGACGGGTTTGACAACCTTTCGAGGTTTGTCCACACCTTCAAGATAGTTATTAGAGCTAGTTGTCACCTAAAAGCTGACAATGTAACTCTTTAACTATTCAACGTAACCGTGTCTCGCGGGGGATTGTCTATCTTGAGTCGATCAATTCAAAAGTGCGAGCTCTTTCCTCACAATGCACATTTCTGTAAAAACTCTCAAGCATGTGTGGAGGGGGATTATTTATGCAAAAGATCAAACTCTTTCAGTGGTACAAAATGTTTTTCATTCACATACACTTTAAGAGATTTTCATGTAAATGGTTTTTATGGTAATGGAGTTATAAGGAGATTAAGGTTAGGAATAACCGTCCTATGATCCGCCAGAGCCGGAGGGATCTACCCAAGGACACTACCAATAGTTAGAATTAGAGGTCCTTAGGTACGATTGTAAAAAGGAGAAAATGAGAATCGGAGAAAGAAGGAGTTGAAGAATTAAAAAGAAATGCAAAGAAAAGGGTGAAAAGAAATAGCCCTCCAAATTATTCAACTTAGGGCAGACACCGGGTTCAATTCATATGCTACTATTTGTCACTTGATGACGCAGAGAAGATTAAAAGTCGTCATGGACCCGTGGACGCATGCACTAAACCTTCCTAGCCACTCAAGTTTCTCTCAATAGAAGCTTTTTTCATTCTCACAGGAACCCTACGTGAAACTATCGGCTTTTAGAGATTGCAGGTATTGAAGAAGGAGACCCTCTCCCTAGTCTCCGCTCAGGAAAAACCAAAACGCACTAATGAGTCTAGAGCCACGAGATTCATCAAAAGATCTCTTAGGTACACTTGACATTTCATCACTTGCTGTTCAACAATAAGAACATCAGTGGTACGTTATCGAGTCCTTCACAGATCTTAGCAATCTGTCGAGAACATTTATGAGAGGTTCACAATGTGATCCTCAGTGATTGAATGGAAACTCCCTGCCAGGTCAACATCAAACAGCCCTCACAGCAGTCACTTTAACTCCCCTCGTGATTACGCTTAGTGGTCTCAAACGGTCTACACAGAGGTGATGCTTCGTGTACCTCGCGACTCACTGAACCGTAGATGTACCTCTCTAGACATCGTGTTATCTCACTTGTGGGACTCCTGGTTCAGAACGGCCTCTGTGAGAATTAGAGTTGTGTTTTCACACATTATGTCAAGTACACTCTCAAGTTCAAACTTGTGTTTCTTCTAACCGCTATTACTATTCTTCTTCATCCAACATCATCACTAATGGAAGTTCTCTCAAAAAGCAACACAAAAGTCCGAATGATTCTACGTCAAATCAAAGAATCTACAAAGTTTAAAGAATTAAAGAACTTCATCATGATGAAATTCAACGTCAAATAGCGTGTGAGCATGTTGAAGAATGACGGAGACACTGAGCAAAGAAGGCACTGAAAGAGACTTGATGCAGACAACAACAACATATTATCACTTTCATCACAAAAGAACAAAGAACAAAGATAATTATGACGTCAAAGGTAATGTTTAAAGAAAACAATTTCTACACTGGGAGATTGTTTAAATCAAGGCAATTTTTCTCACAAAGAAGAATGTCGAAGACGTCAAAGCTACTATATCAAGTACCTTAACCGTTCATATTCATTCATCACCAACACTTAGAGGGAGATTGTTGGAATCACTCCTAAACCTAAATCAAGTGTTAGTGATTCATATGTAATAGTTAGCTTAATATGGCCTTTATGTTTGTTATTAGCCTTAGGCTTATGTAGAAGGCCCATAAGCCTAGGCCTAGTCCAATAAGGAAAGGGATGGGAATGGAGTGTTGCCCTAGCTTCCCTCCTATAAATACCTTGTAATAACCCTCACTTGAAGGTTGTTTGTTCAATTTATCTCTCATTCACACTCTACGCCTAACCCTTCACCATTTATACGTGTGTGTGTGTCTGTGATATTGTTCATCCGCCTCTCTTCTCCTCTCTACTCTTTCTATTGATGCTTGTGTTGTAAAACTAGTGACCTAACAGAAACATAGTGTACAATACTTTAATGCACATAATTTTCAGACGTACAAGACAAGAAGCATAGTGTACAACAAAACACCACATTAATGCTATTTAATGTAGTCAATTATTTAACTGGTCAATAAATACAATTAATACAGTTATTAAAACACCCCTTACATAAGAAATACAAATTATCAAGCATATTGTACAACCAAATTAAACACAATTTCTGCATTAAATTTCACTACTACAAATAATAAAGCACATTATATAAATATTCAAGCCCGAAGCCAGAACAAGCCAAATGCTTGAGCGAACCAAGCGGACCAAACGGGCTCGAGCCCAAGCGAGACGGTGAAAGCAAGCTCGAACCAGCACGGGCTATACGAAGTTCTTGATATCCTAAATTTATTGTTAAAAGAACATAATAAACTAAAATACATTATTAATCGAAATTTTTATTTTGCGGTACTTCGCTTACCGCAACGCTACGGTACCTAGTTTATAGTAATCGGTTTATAGTTGTATGAAAACACCTCATTAATTGATCAATAAAACAAACAGTGCAATACTTAAAAGTTTATATTAGATAATAAATAAATAAATAAATAAATAAATAAAAATAAAAAATAAAAAGTTTAGGTTGTGGTTAAACTTTATCACCATGTGAAAATAACATTTAATAAACTCGTTATTTTTATATTTATACATATTAATAACTATAATTATAGAAAGTGATGTTAAACATGAAATGTTTTGTGTTAATTAGTTGCTGATTTTTCAAATAAGGTAATCTTAATCACAACTAATAAGGTTGTGGTTAGCAAAACTTAACAAAAAAACATAGCTATTCGGTGTTTGTTATTGTCTATAAATTGGAAATGCTAACAACGGCCTTTAGGGTTGTTGTTAGCAACCAAATCTCCATAAAATCTTTTGATATTAAAACATAATTAAAGACAATCTCCGCATTTTCGCTAACATAACTAATCGGAATTTCGGAAAAGTGAGTGTATTTGTATTTGAGATATTCTAACAAATTGTTAAGATTTTAAATAATTTTGTTTAAACATTGTGTAATGTCTAAATATGAATTTCGGTAATTAATTGTTAACAACCTTGAAACCGCTTGTTAGCAAAACTTATTACGAAGTATTTGTTGCCCGAGAAAAAAAAAAATCATTCCACTGATTAAATGATACAAAATTCTTCTATGTCAAACCCTCACGAAAATACAATATTCATATTAGTGAATTTGATGTTGATCGTTGTATTTTTATTTTTTGTATATATATGAAATTCAGTCTTGTAGTTTACAACTACATATAGTTATAGAATTACAAAATTTATTCTCTTACGATTTCACTAAATCACAATAGTTCTTTTCAACTTAAAATTTTACTATATCATTTTGTGGATAATTAAATAAATTGCATGTTACTTTTTTATTACATTATGATAAACACTTTTAGCTCTAATTTTATTTTTCCTTAACTTGTCGTCTGAAAGGGAAACAAAAGTAGTCAAAAGGCATATTTTTTTGTTGTATTTAACAAAATAAAAATGAGAAACTTATAGCGTCTTAAGTATTACGGTTGGTGAGCGGTCAATTATTATGGGCCTATAAATCTTACTTAATTAGCCCAAATATTTAATATGAGGGCCCACAATTTACTTTGGTAACAACCAACAATACATATTTTTCAGGACATAACCTTCAAAATTTTCTTTTATTAAAATTTTGATTTGAGTCGAGCCAAGCTGAGTAGCTAACTTAGTTTTTAATCCTTCACTTTGATAAAAGTAACAAAATCTGATAGATTCACATATAAATGAGCTAAAACCATATATCACCTATTAATTTAAAATGATCACAAATTGCACATATACAGGAATGTGAATCGCATAAGAAAAGCAACGAAGAACAGAAGTTATTTATGGCTTTTTGAAAAGAGATTCTTGACTTAGATCAACGACTACGCTAGCGAATCAATCTTGTTACTCTCTCGAATTAAGATTCATAACAATCCCATGATATTTTAGTTTATAATCATTTGATCACTTAGAAATAAAAACACAAATCTCATGATCAGACGGAACTAGGGGGCATGAATTTTTGTGGTGTAGTATTAATTTTGTTAAAAAATACTGATTTTTCTTAAATGCACTTCCCTAAAATTGTGTTTGTGGTATTATTTAATTTACTCTAAGTAACCCGATTAATTTGTATTCCTATTTCGCCCTGCTCAGAATGGATGTATATCGCTTGTTCTTCATTCTTGTATCATAAACAAGCAAATCCCTTTTTTCTCCACATTGTTTTATTCATAAGGCTAAGCACAACAATGAGTTAAGCGTGGGTCGACCACCGACTGCATTGTAGTTGCCCTTGATGCTTCTTGGTCTTTGTAGGTCGTCGGTCACGAAAATGGGTTAGTCGATAGTATATTCGACCGAATTCTTGTGCACACAAACAAACAAAATGTGTATGTTTATTAATTAAAAAGAAATCTTTGTGGGTATTATTATTATTTTTTTTTAGGTCGACTTAATGTGATAAAAAGTTGTCTGTAGATCGTCGGAGAGAGAAATCTGATGTGACAGGCAAAATGAAGTCGCCCATGATCACTGATGTGCTTAGCCTAAATGATTTCTAAACATGAGTTAAACTAGAGCAAGGAAAACTAAACAATCTTAGTAAGAAATAGTCAAAGGACAATAGATGTCTCCATTCACCAAACACTACTTCATTAAACAAAGCAAAGAAAGAGTCAAATTTGTTCCAAGTCCATTATATGCCCAACAAAAAGTAGTCAAAAAGGTCCAATTTGTATGAACATTGTAATATTGTTCCAAATTCTGCATCATAATAAGTGACACTAATAATTTGGAGTTGGATTTAGGGTTAGTTTAGAAACGAATAAGGTACACATTTATTTATTAAACTTATCATTTTTCTCATACGTAAACGTATGCGTGGTTCATGTAATCAAGTGTGAAGTATAGATGTTGCCTAGTTCGAACAAAGCGCGCGAAAGATTAGAGTTCATCTAGAATCGGATGTACACGTGAACACTGGATGTTTGCCGAAAGAGTTGAAAGATTGTATTAGGAGCTGACATTTCTACATTCAATGTATATTTTCTTACGTAATAACGGGATCCAAAAGTTATACCTAGTACATACCTGAATACTTGGCACTAACATTCATTTTTATATAGTGCTAAATATAGATTTTTCTATTTATAGGGAAATAAATACACGTGATATCTATGAAATTGTTCATATCTTGTGTCATGTGTGCATGTATAAACGTCAACAAATTTATATGGGTGGATACTCGGTACCTAAATACTCTATGTAGCTTTAATACTATCCATCACATGCAACTCTTAGCTCTTACGGATATATATATATAGTGTGTATAAATGTTAGAAAAAGTTAAATGGTTAGATACCGAGTATACAAATAATATACTTCCTTCATCTTACAAAAAGTGTCCATTTTATTATTTATGTTTGTTTTAAAATAAGTGTCCATTTTTTATATATGAGCAGTAATTATGACTGTTAATTACTAGTATTTTTACTTTACATTTATAATCAAAACTTGCATTAATTACTCATTTCTAGTTCTATATTAACTATGAGTGTAAAAATGACTTTTTATAAATCAAAACTAGCATTAATTACGCATATCATAATCTGGTCATTTTTTGTTTGTGGATTTGTAATGCATTTATATAAAATTAGTTTTTTTTTTTTTTTTTTTTTTTTTTTTTTAACTTAAACATTCATTAAAAAAAAACTAACATCCGTACATATCACTCTTCGAAAATGAGAAAAATTCATCGGAGAAAGTGACATCCCAACTAAATCCTAAAGTGTTTGAATTTGTAATGCATGTGTATAAACTATCATGTCTAAGGAATAAACATTAATTTGAGTACTAACCATTTATCAATCGAAATGAAATTTAAGGTGCGTTTGGTATAATATCTGAAATCACAATCGGTATGACATTGATTAAAGGGTAGTATGGGATTGAGAATATCGATTCCATTTCTATTGTTTTTAGACTTTTGGTTATGGTTATCATATGTTTTTTAGCGCATATGGCCGTATGTTAGTGGTGGATCCTGAATGAAGAAAAGGTGCCTACTCCCTCTTCTATGAGTCTATGGGTATCAAATGATAGTTTCATTCCCCGACTTAGTAACCAAACATTGGTGTGTTTGTTTTTTAAAAGCTTACTAGCCCTCTTACTCTTACCAAGAAGAGGAGAGATACGCTTTGCTTGTTTGTTTTTTTCTTTTGAGTAAGACTCCGAGTAGACATATAAACATCTTACTCAAGTAGTGGGGACTTTTCTTACTTCTCTTACTGTTTTGTAAACTTTATATAATATATTTGATTGTTTATTAACTATGTTATATTTATGATAAAAAGTCTTGTTTTACATTTACATAAGTTAATTATTATTGCTTTGCGTTGGTTTAATAAACAAATTGCAAAAACGAGCACTAAAAGTCATTCGGACAATTATATAAAAACAAACAACATTATTTGTTCGTGATTATACTTTGAAGCCACCTCTTACCAAGAAGATGTGATAGTCATTCGACCCAAAACATCTTAATGAAACAAACACACCCTTACAATGATAATCATTATGATTGATGCATTCCGATAATGATGTACCAAACACACCCTTTGTTTTATGATATGTTCAGCGGAGAAGTTTTTTAGAGGATTATGGCAGCTTGAGCGTTAAAAACAAGGTAGCCTTCTAATATAAGATTTATCTGGCAACAATTGCAATAAGTTAGCTTTATAATATAAAATTTATCTAGCAACGATTAAAATAAGCTAGCTCTCTAATATAAGATTTGTCTAACAACAAAATTCATAAGAGCTTGTGTAACATTGAGTGGTTTTTTTTAACAAACCTTGAATCAAACCAAATAACTTATTACAATCACTAGGTTCATAAGATTTTGTTTAATTTGACCGGGTAAAGATTATTCAGAACTCGCAGCAGGCCCATATTAGAAATCACAAGTCATTAGGGGCATTTAAATACATGTTTCGGATCATTTTGTTTGTTCGATTTCTAAATCATGTCGATAATCTATCCGTTGTCAACAATATAAAGTTATATATATCATAGCATAAATGTATAATTTTTTTTCCTGCAGAAAATGAAGCCATTGCAAGTAGAGAAATGTTCCTGTCTCAATTAACCACAAGACGGTTTCTACAATATCGTCACAAGAGTTTTTAACAGTGCCAAAATTCCTTACAAAACTATCATAGGGAATTAGTTCAAAAGACCATCCACCAATACACAATTCGAGAAAGACTTTTTGCTTACTTTTTGGCATAACTGATGGCCATTGAGTTTTGTGGGGTAATTTTGAAGCCTTGTAGTGATTGCATTGCAGTTGAGGATTGATTGTCGTCATCAAACTCTACAAAAGCAATTCCAGGTTTTGCAGCAATCATTCGGACTTCTTTGAAACCTGGGAACTGTTTGAAGAGAAGCTGCAACATATCTTCTGTTGTATCGTGTGTCAAGTTCTGTACAAAGAGGATGTTGTTGGGTGGTGTCGCTTCTTGAGAGTTTGACTTACCATTTCGGTATGAATCCTGCGCGTGTTTGTAAAAAACAGTAAATATTAGACATCATGAATGGATTTAGTTGGTTAAGCTTATAGAATGTAGGTGGTTGGGTACGGTAACGAGTCAAAATGGGTACAGATCAAACCCACTTTTTGTCCAGAACTTTTAGATCTTGTAATCTTGTATATAGAATTAGTATCAAAAAAATCAAATTTTTTGAATAAACTGATTGTTTGAAAAATATGATTTAGATGGTTTTATGCATTACAAAATATACTTCAGGCAACTTTTTTGAATCGTTTTACCCATATGACTTGCTTCCTTTTAAAGCAAACCTATAAACTTTCAGCTGTTTGACACGTTGGAAATTAAAAATGACACAAATTTATCTATTCATAGGTAAATGGTTGAAACTGCCAATGTTTGATAGGCAAGAAGAAAGTTTCAAGAGAGTTTGGTTTCAAGAAACTTACAGCAGGGGTTCCATTGTTGTCAGTTTTAACACCATTAGTAGCTTGTGGAGCATCTCTCCTGTTTTCAGCTGTATACATTACAAAGGTTAGATTGATATACATACACTATAGTATATAATCCTGATGGTTAAGGGTAAGCAAACATATCAAACTTTCAAATATATATGATATACTTGGTTTTTAATCATTTCTTTAAAAAACAAGGTCGCTGTGTACTTTATCCTTCATACCGAAACGGTAAGTCAAACTCTCAAGAAGCGACACCACCCAACATGGGAGAGGTAAATCGAGTAATACCATTATATCTTTGTATTTGAAAACCCTTTGAATGAAATAAATTTATGGAAATTTTGTATGTCTAAATCAACAGTCAATATATTTGTAAAGATAATAATAGCTACTAACGTAATCTAAACAGATGTAATTTTCCCTATTCAGGTTACTCAGGGAGCGAGAGTTTACGCGGCCTAACCAGGGTATCCCATTGACCATTTCCGACCCTTTCCCTGGCCACCCCCAAGATGTGTACCTAGTGAGGTTTGAACCTGAGACCTCTTATGAGGACATCGGGTGCCAACTACTAGACCACCTTGGTGCTGGTTAGATAATCTGAACTTAACATATTAAAGAAAAAATGCTAGTACAATTTTAGTTACACGTCTAAATTAAGTGATACAATCATCATAGAGGTGAAACAGACCACACTGACCAGCATTACTAACTTCCATTAAGGTTTGTCAAAAAGCTGTCAAAAAATGTACTAAAGTAGTCAAACCCCTATTGGTGTCTAGCATTCGTACAGATCTAAGGGCTTATATATATATATATATATATATATATATATTTCCTTCTGAACCTGAACATAACTCCAGAAGGCACTGTATATAAAATTATAGAGCAAGAAAGCTTAATAGAACCGTAACTTACTTTTTTCCTCCTGCTTCCTTCTCTTTTCTTTCGGAACAAATGTATTATCTGCTTTTGCAATACAATCTGACTTGCCTTTGGCATACTGGATACGCTGCATTAGGGTGGTGTAAGAAACTTTGTTGCACTAAGATTATGTATTAAATTCAATCAGGCACACAATGCTTGCTTGATTATATTTATCTGTCTGACAATTAGTCTCAGACAGCACTTTTCTTAGATAAAAATGAGCCATAAGTGAGCATTTCTGATTCTTGTATTATTATAGCACCAAAATTCTATATTAGTTTAAAAAATGCAGCGCAAGTGTGCAAGTTTCAAACATCTTGGAATATCCGTACATCTTATTAGTTAGTGTTTGTAAACTTACCATTGGCTTTTCATAAAATGGAAAGTTCTGCATCTGGCGAACTGCATTACTGGCAGCAGTAACATCACTAAAAACAACCCAAGCCTGACCACGAAGTTTGGCCGTCTTCAGAGCGACGACATCCAAAATCCTCCCATATTGGGAGAACAAGGCATACAGAGACCTTTTTAACTCTGATAACCAAAAACAAAACATGTGAGCACAACAATATGAACAAGCAAGATGAATACTACATACAAGTGGAAAAACTATAACTAGCATGCACAGGTGACGACACTTTCCTTTGACGTACATCATAATAAATGAATAAAATACTTCCATTTTCAGCTTCAAATGCGATTGCTTGACCAAAATCTCCTTGAGGGGTTATAAGCTCGTGTCAATTAAGCATAAATCCCTATGAGTAAAAGTTCTGATAATACTTTTAACCCTATTATCAATTTTCATGTATGCATTTACTTTCATTTAAGAAGACATTCTAGGAAAGAAAAGTTTTTAACCCCCAATACAGTTCTAGTATTCAGCATGTTGAATTTACTCAGATGGTTCCACTATTTGACATGCGAAAAGTGTCAACATGGCTAATCCATTAAACATCATGCTCCTGAATACCTGTGTCAAACGATCATAGCTTACACCATGTTTTTAGGCCTAAATCCCTTTCATTTCTATCTTTTAATGTTTTTAGGCCTAAATTGTGTTTTCAACAACAATTCTCTCATGTTCAGATCAATTTTTTTTTTCTCTTCTTTGTTTTGACACCACTTCAGTTTCACAGGTCTTAGAGACTTCCAGTAACCAGCAACAAAGTTTGGGGCGTTATCTTCAGTAAGTCGCCTATTACCAGTGACTCAATATCCTCTTCAAGGTTGTTATTCTGAAGCGACATGAATATTTGTGGGGAAGGAGGCATTGGATAATGCTTATAAAGATGAAATGCCCTTGTTGCTGGTTGATGCTATCACCAAATAAAAGTGGATGATAAATTTGAGACACACCCCATGTGTTGTCTTAAAGCTTCCCGTGTCTCACTCTCTCACATATATCAATGCCTCTTCCGGATTCTAACAATGAAGAGAACATTTAAACGGTGATAAATGGCATACCTCAGTAATACCTCAAAGTATGTTGTCGGTCCCCAAAAGTCCAAAAAGGTCTTTTTCCCAATCGTGGTGGCAAAACAAAGAGAAGAGGAGCAGATTAATCCTAAGATAAGAAAGAACCATCATTGAAACACAACTTAAGTGTTAAGATGACGCCCACCACAAAGGGTGTCGGCAATTACTTTCATGGAGGGACAAAACTGTTTCTGGTGAGCTAAGGTAGATGCGGTGGCAACTCACCTTGAACAGCAGCTGGGTTGAGGGGCGCGTTTGAGCTTTGACAATGGTCGAGAAACAGGCCCTACAATAGTACTAGGTTGCAAGGTTTAAAAGTACGGAAGGCGAGCCTCGAGGCGTTTTCCCTTAGCCTCAAGAGGCGTAAGCCTCGAGGCTTAACCGAAAGCGTAAGGTTGAGGCGAATTAAAAAATATAGAAATTATATATCTAATATCTTATATTAAAAAAAAACTACTTAGCATCAAATAAAGTTCATAATTAATCAAAGGGAAATCATCCTCGTAATGAGGAGGTTAGATCTTGCAAGGTTATAAAGGAAGGACTAATTATATAAATCGAGAAAATATTGCGGGTGACAAATGCAAGTTTAAAACTTTTCTTTGGTTTTATAATGCTCTATGCCCCACAACACACATTGAAACACACTTTTACACAAACATTTCTCTCTCTAAAATTACGGTGACCTGAAACCTCCACCGCCTTCTCCGGCCAATATTCCGACACCGTCACCGAAAAATTACACCACCTATACCAAATGATAGATCGTCGAAAGGAGATCATTTTGACATAGGTAGCGTGGTGAAACCCACCGACGCCGCCCTAGATCTACATTTTAAGTTTCGAGACTTTTGGGTTTTGCCTCTTCCTACTTCATACCGCCTCGCCTCTTTGCCTCATACCGCCTCATTCAACAGAGGCGACGCTCCAATATACCACCATGAAGCAGCCTCATATGCGACTTATGCGCCTGCGCCTAGCGCCTCAAGCGCCTACACACCGCTTTTAAAACCATGCTAGGTTGATGGGTTAATGCCCTTAATGACCTTTGACGGTGTGACCCAACTGATGAGTAAACCTTCTTTTGGATTTTTGGTTGATTAATGATATTTTTTTCATGATTCCATGACTCCATAGTTATAAAAGCATAAATTACTTCAAATGAACACTTGCCAGAATATCTATCTATCCACCCTTATTCACATGACGCTGGACTTGCTAGCTTTATCTGAAGTTTGTGTCTTCACCATTGACTGCTTATTTACAATAGATGTAACAACTATAATAACAAATCCACAAGAATTGGTATTGATAGCTATTTAGTTATACTTAGCTAGTTAGTTTGCACTACTTACTTGATGGCCTTCCTCGTAAACTAGTAAACCAACTCTTAACCAACAAGTAAAATTGCATAACGACCTTATAAAGCATAGCCTGAAAGTTGGGATCCTAAAACCGAATTGAATGTAATAATCAAATCTTGCTTTCTTTAAAATTAACTTACAACAAACCTAACGACCTACCTAACAACATGTATCAACTAAATCAAAAAAATGTGTGTCCCCCTTTCTAGCCACAAAGTGGAAAAACATTAACGGCATTGACTATTAAGAAACAATAGATAACTTTGACTAAAGCTCCCATTGACTATACTTTACCCTTACATGAGCAAAATCTACTAGTATTCTAATTGTTTAAAGATAACTTCATGTTTAAGCCCATCAGCATTGAGTAAAACTAACGAACGAGCCCACTCCAATTGTTTTCATGAAATTCCTACATTGAACAAAGCAAAAGTGCTTTTCCCGAATACCCTCAATAACACACAAATCTCCTCGCTGCAATTACATCTTGTACTCTACCTCTTTACACCACCTCAATACATATTTATACATACATTAATATCCGCATCCTTCTCTAACAGGAGTTACTCATCACATACGAAAACAAGTTCCGTCTTCTATAAGTTCCTGGTATACTATAAACCCTCTGAACACCAAAACAAACACTCTATCAAAGTAATTCAAAAAATACAACACATTTACGAAAGCCTATAACAAGCCTCCATATTTGTATCAATTCCATTATATCATATATATATAACTGTACAATTATCCACACTCATAGCACACATAAATCTAACATACGAAACACTAGTGGGGAACGAGTCACTGGAAACTTTGTATGCAGAATTGAAAATGGGGTTACCCTAAATGTTGCAACCACAAGAAAGCTAACTGATGTTGTCACAACTCACAAGAAAAGTGGATATTACATACGAGAGACATGCATTTGCTCTCTTAAATGTATCATCACCATCTCTGGGAAATCAATTAGCTTTCTTTCATACGGATGCAACAACCAGCCCTATTTCCAACTCAATAAAAAGCTTCCCAAGTTTCATTCTCTCACAGATTTCCATGCCTCTTTTAAAAAACAGCAATGTAGAGGACACTCAGTTATCGGTGATGAATGGCCATTTACCAGAAATAATACAGCAAACTACGTTGTTAGTTGACGACAACACGAACCACTGAGGTTATTGGCAACAACAATATGCAAAATGGTATATTGTAGTAGATCTAGGAGAAACAAGGGCTTCCGATAAGATGAATGACTGGCCTCTCTCTAGCGAGATAAGGTTGATGAGGCGATGACTTGCCTTAAAACGCGTATCGGTTGAGGGGCATGTTTAAATTCTTAACGCGGTTAAAATAGATCTTAATAGGGGTTATGGGTTAAAGCCCTCTACTGGCATGGCCAATTTAGTGAGTACATTTTTTTAAGATCTTTACATACTAGAGATTTTCCTATGTATACACGGGTATATCCAAGAAAACCTATCTATCTATTGATCCATCCTTAATCAGATGACTAGTGACTTGAAAGCTTTCTCTAGAGTATTTGTCATTCACCATTGTTGGCTTCTTTAAGGTAACATATCCACGACCTTATAGACCACAAACTAAAAATTCAGATCCTAACCAACGTCAACAACAAGTAGCATCCTCAGCGCTTTAATACACTTCAAATTTCAGGTCCGTCTGCACACCGTATAACTACCGAAAGTGACAAATCCTAAAGTTCCTACACAGCCCCGACAAGACACGCGTTACAGTAACTCGTCATATACTATAACAAACTGCATCTTCTATACATTCCTAAACGCAAAAGTCAAAACACTCGACATATCTCTAACTGCACGCGTTAACAAAAGCCGACAAATAAGCAGCCTCTGAATTTGTAACAAATTTCATTATGAATCATCTAACCGCACAATTATCCACACTTAATTACTACTACAACAACTAATCACATTTCAATAAATTCAAATAACACAAATATTTAACTCTTAAAACTACAAATAAACTAAAATAAGGAATTAATAAGAGAATGAGTAATATATACCTTCTTTTTTAACCTTCTCGTTGAGATTCTTGACGTAAATTGTTTGGTTTGGTGGAATATCGGCGGTTAGCATTGTTGCTCAGATGCTACTGTTAGTGTGTGTTTTGAGGTGTTTTTGTGTGTGTGAATTTGAGCCCTAGAAAATATTGAATTGGGGATTTTGGGTGGGTTTTATGAATTGCCTTTTAGTTAAGTTTTTGAAAGTGTTCCCTCAAGTGTGTTAGTATTTGCATAAAAGCCCCTCTTCGTATAAATGATAGAGTAACAATAAAACGTTTTAAAGATCGGGATTCTACCGAGGATTTGTTTTCATCTTTACAAAACCGTGATCATAAGATTGGATCGGAATTTTAAGATCCTACTATAATGTTATTTTTTAATATGCGTTGTAAATTATGCAAATCTACACATTATTATACACTATATGTCATGATGAAAATGTATGTCAAATTATGATTATAAAGTGTTTAGTACAATTACCTTTTTGTTTTTGATATTTTACAAAACTTAATACATAAATTTGTGGTTTTTTAGCTTTTGGTTCGAGAAAAGTAAGATCGGATCGATCGAGATCTTATGGTCAAGATCAGGATCCTATTAAGATCATATCTCACAAAGATCCTATTTAGGATCCGGATCGTTTTTGTTTTGTAGTATCATAAAATCGTAAGATTCTAGAATCAAGATCGGGATCAGGATCTTAACAACCATGATAACAATAGCTATTTTTGTGTTTTAGCGGGTTCAATTTTCGTTATTACAATTGCGGGTAAAATGTGGTTCATTGTTATCTTTTTGTGTTATGCTAATGTGGCAACTACTTTTCACGACACCAATGTTATTACATTGCTCTTATAGTCTTATAGTGTTACCTTTATGATTCTAGTACATAAACACTAGAGCAGTCCGTCAATAAAAAAGTTAACTATGAAAAGTTAAATTACACTTGAAATGTATGTTGTTGCATCACACCCATAGACGGACCTTAATGGTGACCGGGGAAGGCCACGGCCCTTTCAAAACTGTGAGTTTTTACTTATATTTGCTTAAAGGAAATACAGTTTTGATCATTCCAAATTACTACGTAATTAATATAGTACTCGGCCCTCCCAACATATTCATCCAAGTTTCGTCTATGATCGCACCTTGTTGCTAGTTATAAATTAAATCTACAAGTTATGTCTAAACGCGTGAGATATTTTGTTTAAAATGTATTCAACTTGCAGAATCTACAAGGTATTATATAAACGTTCTGGATAATTTGTAATTTCCTTTGTTATTAATTAATGCATACACGTTCTAATCTACAAGTTACACAAGTTTTATGAAGTAAACCTTTACGGTCCTTATAATTATTAGTTTAAGTCTACTACAGAACATAGATGTATTACATTGTTCGTAAGCGATATCAAGACTAGGGTGTTAAGGAGTCGAGCTTTTAACGAGCTCCTCGAGCTTGAGCTAGTTTAAGGGTTTATCCCTCATCCAAGTATCCAACTACAACCAACTAACGTCTTCCAAGTTTCCTTTCAAACAAATGGACTTTGGACGCTTGTATTGCTATTGTTGCCCATCTTTGTTCATGTATAAACATTTTTTCATCTGGTTCTTAGTTGGTGGGATCATGGGATCACTAGAAAAATTTAGTTTTATTACTAAGAACACGCATCAAGAAACCAGACAAAGACATTGTAGTCCTAGAACAGATGATAATAAACACAAGAAAATTGTTGCTTTAATCCAAAACGACTGCACATATAAAACTAAAAATAAAAAATAACAAAGCTATCATACTTGTAATGAAGACGGGTTATTAGTTTCTTGATGAGGTTCAGGCTTGTCTTTTTTCTCCATGACTTGTTGTATGCCTTCTTGGTAACCTACTATAAAGCTCTTCAATGCATCTTTATAAGCGGAGGCTCTTGTCATGTAAACACGTTGCAAAGCTGGCCTAAGTGTCTCCATTCCACCACGAGCAGCAACAGCTATCATCATCAATCAATGCACAATGTCAGCAAGTTAGAAAGCTTCACTTAAAACAATTGGATGTCAAATAAATGGAAATGAGGAAATGCCAAATATGAATATCTAATGTGCTGATTATTTTGCATGTACAATTCCACGACTTCTGCTAAAAATGATTTGTATGAAATTTACCTAGATCCTCCAACGTTGAAGGCTCTGTTTCTCCGTTTGGACCCATGGCTCCATTAGACTCATATCCTGACTTATCCTTCTTCTTATATTCATTTGGTCGGAGCTCAGGACCTATATCTCTCACCCAGCTTGTGGCGTAGAGTCTAGTTGCTTCCTTTAGCACCTAAAGAATGGTTATGAAACAATGAGACCACGCACATTAGCATGTGAATCTACATTATAATTCGAAGCCCAACATGAGACCGTGTTATTTATAATTATGAAATCCACTAGAATAACGTAAAATTTATCTTCCACCATCTGAATTCGGGTTAATTATATGCACAAAGTGAGCTGATTCATAGATATAAGTTGTCGAAGAAAGAAAAAACTTACCAAATATTTCTCTTTCAACGTTAATTTTCTCCGCTTTTTAAAATGAGGGGGGTCGGGCAAAGATGAGGGGAATGCAATTTCTTTCAAATCATATCGGACATAATCACGTAATTTCCTCCAAACCACCTTTAGTTTCATGCTGAATCTTGAATTTCCTAATGCAAACCGGAAACGTGCACTTGAAAAGAAGAAAAAAGGATCTATGAGAATAACATTCATTCACAATTTAGTCCACAATAAGAACAACTAAACACCGAGTGAGCTTGCAGATAGAAAAAAAAAAAAAAAGTATACTTGGAGGGAGTTCGGGATTGCTTATGTCAGTATTCATCTGCTTAATAAACAGTCTCAAATAAACCGGTAACAATTGCTTATCTTAAAGTGCTTATTTACTCTAAATAAGCAAATAAGTATGTTTCATCCGAACACTACAATCGCTTATGTGCTCTATTATATCCATAAGCAGATAAACACTTAAAATCAATCTCAAACCCCTTCAGTTATTTAAGAATTCCCGATAAAGTTCATTAATTGCCATTCCTCATCATTTCAACAACTCACTACAATCGGTAAATAGTCTCTTCACATAAATTCTACAGTGGGTGAAACAAAAAAGCATTTTTTTTTTCCAGTTTATCTAGTATACTAGTTTATAGGAATTCAGTAAACATGCAGCTGTCAACAACATTAACCCGCAAGTGACTGCGGAACATGCATATGATCAGTAGAGTCCCAAACCGTAAAATAAAGTGAAAATGACATAAAAACTACAGAGGAATTACATCAAACAGTTGGTGTGCAATGTGTAAAGCACGTACTTAACCCCCCTCCCGACTATCTAACACAGTTACATTGATTAAAATTCCGTAAGCAAATGCTAGCCTTTTATACACTATACAATCACACATATCATAGTAAGAAGATGAAGAGATATTTGGAATTACTTTGAAGACACGGTTCACGGCGGAGTGTTACCGAAGACAATGACCGCTGCTAATGATTATGATAAACTTGTCCCTGTTTAAACTGGGTCAAATTAGGAGTGTTTGGATTACTTTTCAAAAGTGTTTATTTGATTTCACATGTTATATATCTGATGTTGAAGAAGGTACACATTTACAGCTTTCAACTTTCAAGCCTCTTGCTCTTTTCGGCTACTTTTATTTTCGAGGATGTTTGGAAATATATTAGCAAGGTAGCAAGGTGCTAAGGCGAAAAAAAAATTATTTTCATTGTTGCGTTCAGCAAACCACTCTAATTATTTGCAGGGGTCATCGCCGCTAGAAATCAGCAGTGGTGTTTGTCGTGCATACATCTCAATGAATACATGTTCTTCGATTCCTTATTGGATTTTCTTTTTTCTTTTTTACTTTCAGAAGATTTAAATAACGAGTTAATATTTACAACTGATATGAGATGGGTCTGATACTAGCAACGTAAATTTTAAATATACAACCATCAACTGATACTGCATGCGTCTGTCCGTGCCAAAAACAATATATTAGAACATCTTAACTAAATATAGATGCAGCTCAAAAGCATATGGAAGACAAGTATTGTAATACCAAATAAGTATATGTATCATTTTATTAGAATTGTTAAGGAACTGCAGATAGCCATACCAATGTGCTAGAACATGGAGGACCACTTGTTGATCATAAGAGTAGTATGTACTCAAACTAGAATGGTTCTTATATTTATAAAAGCATCAAATTAACACACCGGACAATATTCTACGATACTTTAAAGTAGCACAACCATTCTTAAATTCCTCTTCAATTGATTTGTCCCAATCTTGTAAATGCCCAAATGGGAACGAGGTTTGATATTTCTGCATATTTGATCTCCACGCCCACTCTCTGTGATTGAAAATGTTTGATACCAGCACTCGTGACTTGCCCACGTTTTCTCATGCATATCATTGATAGGCGTTTGCAACCATAACCCAAAGCTAGTAATCCTATATCACAAAGATTTTCACATTCGTACACATGAAGTCTCTCCAAATTTTTACAATACCGTCCAATCGACTCCCAACCAGCAATCCCAACCTTGTTACAACGCGACAAGTTTCACTCTTGCATCAATGGACACCCTTTTGAAATTTCCATTATAACATGGTCATCAACAAAGTCGCCCATCTGCATAATAAGTATTTTAAGATTTGCCGCAAATCCTAAACCAATGGACTCAAGTCCAGGTCCCCAATTAAAAAGCTTATGACAAAGGGAAGAAAGATTTAGATACTCGAGACCACCTCCACTAAAAATTCTACCAACAGCGGTAGAATCAAAAGCACAATTCTTAGCTTCTAAGCAAGTCAATGTTGAAGAAAACCCTTCAAAGCTTCTACCAACAATTTCATCACAACCAGATATGTTGAGTGCTCTAAGTTGACTACAATTTTTGTTGATAGACCGAATCCCACAGTCAGTTATCCTTATGCACCAAGAAATATTCACTTCTTTTAGAGATTTACATGATTTTGCTAAGATTTCCAGTCCACTATCCCTAATAGTACACCTAGAAAGGCTAATAACGGACAACAAAGGACAACAAGAAGCAATCGAAGTAAGTCCTACATTTGTGAGATGATAACAACTATCAAGATATAGAGACCGCAAGTTAGAACAATATCTTAGCAATGCAGTTAAAGTTGAATCAGAAACCTTAAGGCAAGTTCCCAAAGACAATGACTCAAATTGAGTAAACCGCTTAAGAAGTTTTTCAACGATAATGGAATCGTGTAACATAGCATGATTTGTGCAATTTGACCTGAGTAAGCATCCAAGTTTCAAGCATTTACAACTCGAATTTTGAATAGCAAGGAGAGTGCGACATGTTAGGCCAAAAGATCTTTTATCATGACATGACTTTAGTTTATCGAATATCAAATACAAGGAGTCACTAGGAAGCTGTGTTAGTGTAATACTACAAGAGAGGCTGATCCTTTTATGACCTACATCACATTCTTCGTCTTCATTTGAAGCAGCACAACTACAAGAAGCCTTTGGAACGACTGACCCCATCTACAAAGGCACAACACATAAATCAACAACAATGTACTCAAAATACATAAGAAACTCGTCTACATGTACAAACTATATCAAACGAGCTTAAATAAAAACTGATCACGTGCATAAACCAAAAACATAGCAAAACATAAATCATTAACCAAGTGGGTCAACCAAATAGTTATGGGTTCAAGTCCTACTTAAGACATATTAGACAGATTTGTGGCGTAAATATTGTGAGATATTCAAAATTGCCGTTCTAAATAAAAAAGAATTAATCAAGTGGGCCAACGTTCGGACAATAAGTGGATACAGAAAATTAGTGATCAAAAAACAAAATTAATAAACAAATTAGCATAACTTACATACACGAAAAATCAATAACTTATGAGTAATGGATAGTGAATCAAAGAATTACCAACGAAACACTAAAAATTGAAGGTGAAAGTTAGATGATAAATTGATGATTACCTTTTGGAGAAGTGATCGAGATTATAATAAGTTAAATTTTGGAATCTTAAGGGTGCGTTTGGTTCGTAGAATGTTTTTGAAGGAATTGTAATCTTTAGAAGCAATTGTAATTTGAATAAATTGTAATTCAAAGAATTGGAATGTGTTGGAATTGTAATGTGTTGGAATTGTAATTGATGAAATCTATTATTGTGTTTGGTTGACTTGCAACGTAATGTAATTTAGAAAGTAATAATAATAATAATAATAATAATAATAATAATAATAATAATAATAATAATAATAATAATAATAATAATAATACTAAATAATAAATATAATAATAATAATAAAATTATATAATAATAATTATATTATTTTATTATTATTATTATATAAATATTATTATAATAAATATTTATTATATTATAATAAAAAAAATTATTATTATTATTATATAAATATTATTATAATGAATATTTATTATTATTTTTATTTTATTATTATTATTATTATTATTTAATATTTATATTAAATATTTATTATTATTATTATGTTATGATCATTTATTTTTTTATTTTATTATTATTATCGTATAAATATAATTATAATAATTATTTATTATTATTATATTAATAAATATTAATATTATATATTTTGTTATTTTATTATTTTATTAATATTATTATCATATAAAAATATTATTATAATAAATATTTATTATTATTATTATTATTTTTATTATATAAATATTATTATTTTAATATTTATATAATAATAGTTATTATTATATAAATATTATTATTTTAATATTTATATAATTATGATTATTATTATTATAAAAATATTATTATAATAAGTATTTATTATTATTATTATTATTATTATTTGTATAATAATAATAATAATAATAACAATAATAATAATAATATCAATAATAATAATAATAATAATAATAAAATTCTGAATTACAACGTAATTCAAAACTTTACATCCAACATCCTATGTAATCTGAATTCCCTCCTTTGATGTAATTGTAATGACTGAATTACAATTAGAACACAAACCAAATGAGCCTACGTAATGTAATCTGAATTACAATTCCCTTAATCATGCGAACCAAACAGCCGACGTAATGTAATCAAATTACAATTACATCCAATTACGTCGGATTACGGTGAACCAAACTTTGAAGGAATTCGTATGATTTGTATGCCTCTCTTTCTTAATTAAAAGAGTTAATTGCAATTTTGGTCCTTGTGGTTTGGTCAAATTGCAAGTTTGATTCTCAAAACTTTAAAAGTGCAGTGATAGTCCTCATTTTGAAGTTTGGATAGCATTTTTGGTCCCTGAATAAAGTTAAATGACTAAAATAGCCTTTGTCTTCTTCAGAAAAAGGCAAGGGTACTTTGGTCATTTCACACCGATAAGGACCAAAAATGCAACCCAAACTTCAAAATGAGGATTATCGCTGCACTTTTAAAGTTTTGAGGACCAAACCTGCAATTTGGCCAAACCACAAGAATCAAAAATGCAATTAACTCTAGATAAAAATAGTAGCTAATTTTTTTTTATTTATTTTTTATAATAATAACATAAAAGCATTTGGTCATATATAATTTGTATAAATAAATGAGTAAAATGAGGTAGCATATTTAAATAGAGAAGTGATTGGCATGCCTAAAAGACATGCCTAATTTCATGCCTAACAAAGAGATCAAAACACATGGCATAATCAAAGGTTATCATCAAGAGAGAGAAAATGCATTCTCCACTTGTCATATTTTGTATGGATTAGTCTCATTATTAGGCATACAAATTAGTCACCTATATCATTTTCCATTTAAATAACATAAATAAGTAAAACGAGGTGTGAAGCCTCGCATTTCACGGCGGGAGTTTGAATACAAAATTATTAATTCTGTTGCGAGCTACCGCAATGGTCTAATTCTGTAACGGATTGATAACCCTAAAGTTTATTTTTGTAATTTTTTTAGTTTTGTCACGGAAACTGTCCTTCTGTTAGCGTTGCATTGCAAAGTTAGTCATAAAAGACTGACTTTGCAACGTACCTATTACATGAAGGACCAATTATGTAAAATATTTGTTGTTTAATATAAAACAACAATTTATATTAAAAGAAAAGAAAAGAAAAATAACCGTCGTTAGTTAACGACCGTTAGGACTAATCACATAAAATATATTTTTTAATATAAAACAAATATATGTTTAAAAAAAAATAAAAAATAACCGTCGTTAATTAACGATCGATAGTAGTTAACGGCCGTTAACTAACAACCGTTAGTACTGTAGCTATCACTGTTCATTAGCCCCATTACCATTGGGTGTGTCATAAGCAAAAATAAGATTGCCCCTAGCAATCCTTATGATTATACTTTATAGTAATGTACTTTATAGTAATGAGGTAACATATTTAAATAGAGTATAGTTATATATGTAAAATGGTCGGGTTTACTTACATACAAGACAAGGTTATATTCAACTTTCCTTTGTGACCAAACAACTACGATATATGTATCTACTAATGCATCCATAGCAAGATAACACAGAAATAGAGACTAAACTGTCACAACTCACCGCTCATTTGACACAACTTCTTAATCAAGCATCGGAGAATTAGCCTTTCTAAAAAACAGCCACAACTCATCGCTCCTTTGCCAAACGATCAAGAAAAATCAAAATGTTCACCGCTCATTTGCCAAACGACCACTAAATATCAAAATGCTCACTGCCCATTGCCCCAAAAAGCTTCACAACGCTCCGCGCCAAATATAATTTAAGTTTTTAGTTTTTGTTTATGGCTTTTGCTTGTTTGTTGTTTTGCCGTCGTGTGTTTTATGTGTTTCTCTATACTTGTTCTTTTCATTTTCATGCACTTGCTTCTTGAAATTTTTTCAACTGCATACTCACACTGACCGATTGTCTTCCCTTAAAGCAGTCTCTCTATTGCCGGATTTATTCTAGTGGTAGGGGTAACATTTGCCTATATTTCACATCCCTTTTATTTTGCTTTAAGGGTGTGCAGAATTCGGATAATACCCACATGAATTGAAAACCGAAAACAAACCGAGGCGAAAAAAACTGAATCGAAATTGTAATCGAATCGAATTTGTCAAAATCAAACCGAACCGAATTAAATATTTGGTTTTCGGTTTGGATATGGGTTTAGCAAAATGAAAACAAAACCGAATTCACATAAGTATATATTTTTTTTTTATATATTTATGTAAAAAAATACATTAAAACTCTTTCAAAGTATAATTATAACATTTTTTAATGTTGAATATTTTTTTTTACTAAAAATCTATATAATTAAATGCTAAATAGTTAAAACTATGTAATTCGGTTCGATTTTCAGTTATTCGGTTCGGTTTAATCCAATTTGGGTTTGATTTTCGATTTTATCCAGGAAAAATTTAACCGAAATAACTGAACCAAATAAACCAAACAATCCGATAACATAATCGATGAACATCCTTATTTCGCTCTAAAGGGATTGAGTTTGTTGTTGTTGGAAGCTTTGAAGGATATCAAGCGGGCCTGGCCCCTTTAAAGTGATCTACTAATAGTCCTGTCCTTGCATAACCCTGCCCAGCCCAAAACAAACAACTAACAAAATTACACATTTACCCTTTCATTTCACCCCCCTTCAATCCCCCTCCCAAACCCCAAATCACACAATCACCAAACCCTAAAAATGCTCCGATCACTTCTCCGATCAGCAACCACCGTCACCCAAGCCAAATCATCCTCACTCATCGCATCCAGAACCTTCGCCACCAAAAAACCAAAACCCTCGAAAGGAAATGACAAAAAACAACAACAGCAGCAACAGAAGGGCAAAAAAGTAAAGTTCAACAAAAATGAAGAAATGATGACGTCATCCAGCTTGGATGAGGCCGTGCATGACGTCATGTCTGATGAGAAGAATAGGAGGAGGTTGTTGGAGGAAGATGAGAAAGACAAGAGCTTGGATGTGGGGCCCAATGGGAAGATGCTTTTTACGGATGTCGAAAATGTTACGGATTTGTCTAGGAAGGATGCTGGTAGTTATATTAAGTTTAGGTAATTCTTTTTTTTTATGTGTTTGTTAGATTAGTATTGCTAAATTGATGTTTAGGAAGTGAAATGTTATTAACTACTTTCGTTAACTCTAGCAAAATAACAATGCTCGGTGTCATATCCGTTATTTCGCATCACTTACAACCTGCATCAGTAAAGCTAAGTGTGACGGATTATGGGCTTATTTGAATTTGGAGAAGCTCGTAAGCTTACTTTTTCCTGCTTATGTGCTTTGTTTAAATGAGCTTATGGCTAAGCCATAAGCTTAAGTAGATAAGCTCATAAGCCAAAAAAAGTGAGCTTGCGCGCTTCTTCAAATTCAAATAAACCCCATAAGCCGACACACTTAGCTATACTTTTGTAGGTTGTAAGCAGTGGCGGAACCAGGAAATGAGGATGCGGGGGGCAATTTTTTTTTTTTTTTTTACAACAACAACATAATGCGGAAAAAAAACGAGGATCGTAATGATAAATCGAGTATTTTTACTTTAAAATGACGTATTTTTAAAGCTTTAAAGTGTTGAATGTTGGGTTTTAGTATGTGGGTGGGGGGCAATTTGAGTTTTGAGTGTGGGGCACTTTCGAAAAAAGGTCAAGATTTAAAAAAAATTACACTAAAATCGCGACTTTTTCGGCTAGCCATGGGGGGCACTTGCCCCCCATTGTTACCAAGTAGATCCGTCCCTGGTTGTAAGTGATGCGAAATAACAGATATGACACTGAGCATTGTTATTTTTTAGAGTTACGAAAGTAGTTATACTGAAATAGGCTATAGGTGGTTAAAGAAGAAATATAAAAACAGGTATCGCAATTTTGAGGATATCGGTATGTGTACGTTTGTTGGAGTGGGATTAGATCTATAATACCACATTCGTAACAATTGGCGTAAGTATATATATAGGAACTTTGGCGGGTGTAACGATTTAGGTGCTAACTGGCAATTGATGGAAAAAGAATTGATACGGCACCTAGTATTATTAAACTTTAAGAAAAAAGTCCAGCTTCTATAGCTATACTATCAAATTAGGTGGTAAAAGAAGAAAAACAATGTATTATAAGTATTAACTCACTTTTTGGCAAAATTGATATAAACTTACAAAGGTAGATGGATTTTGCAAGTATTCATAGAAAAACAATGGAAAGGAGTAAGCTTTCCACTATTTGTCACAATCAGGCTGTGTAGCTGGTAGTGGATATTTAAGTTATGTTTTTTGGCATATACAGTAGGAAGAAACTGGAGGAGATGTTGCCAGAGAGGCTGCCGGTGGGGATGGTGAAGGAGTTTGATGAGTCGATGAGGGAAGCATTGCTTGTTCGACACAGCTTCTTGGATCTTCGTGATAATTTCAGGCGCATTGTTGATCCCACGTTGCAATCTAGTAACAGTAAAGGTGTGCTCTTAGCTTATTGTTTTTATGAGACATGTTGTTTGCTATTCAATAGAAGACATTGAAATTTGTTTACGCCTTTAAAATAGTATTAGCTTGTGGTTGATATGATCTTATGAAGTTATTATAAGCCTAATAAGTTGCTGAATATTGTTTAGCATATTTTATGTGACATATAGGCTTAGTGAAAGATAGTTCCGTTTGAAAGTGATGCTACAGTTAGTGTCATCATTAAGATCATCATCAGTTAGCCACATTTTATATTTATGTGCTGATGTGCATATTTAGAAGCTCACAAACAGATTCATTTTTTTTGCTTCATAAGGGAATGCGTTTGGCATAGGGGATGTCATAGTTCATAGTTGTCAATTTTGATTGGTATTGGCCATTGAAATCTATCTTCAGCGAACTGTAAACTGTACCAAATCGGAAGATCTGTTTCAATAAGTTTCCATAGCTACTGTGAATTTAAGTAAACGGTTATAAACACTCATGTATTCCATAACGGAGGCATATTATACGTTATTTAGCTACATAAAAGGATTATGTGATTCAAGTTCAAGGACAATTTTGTCCCACATCGATAGTTTTATAACCATCGCTTGCCGATATTATTTACAATTGTCTAGATAATAATAACAACGATTGTAACATAACTTATTGATAAATTTTTTGTGCTTGGAACTTCACTCAGGTGTGATTGCTCAGAAGCAAATAGTATTGGATGGCCCTGTAAGCTGTGGAAAGAGTATCGCTCTTGCAATGCTTGTTCACTGGGCGCGTGAACAAGGTTGGTTGGTATTCTATGTCCCTGAAGGTCGAAGTTGGACTCATGGAGGACTTTTCTATAAAAACCCTGATAATGATTTGTGGGATACCCCTGTACAAGCAGCCAACATTTGTCAGGCAAGAGAACCAGTCATAACATATTAAATTTGTACTCTACATGCTCAATATATACTTATCTATTTACTTTCATTCATTATTATCATGTTTCATCGCTAATAAAAATATGTTTCTGCTCTGCAGGATTTCATGAAGTACAATGAGCCAATGCTAATGAAGCTGCCTTGTAAAGTAAATGATCCTATACCACTTGGTGAAGGTGCTGGTGTTGGGAGGACGAGAGATACAGATACAATGGACATGCCTGAAGGTTCAACTCTGTATGACCTGGTTCAATTGGGGATCACTAACACACATGCTTGTGTTGGAGTGGTAGTTCGTTTGAGAGAAGAGTTGTCACTTGTTAAAGATATTCCTGTTCTTTTTGCAATCGACCAAGTGAGTTGACTTTGTCTCTGCAAATTTGATACTTTGTTTGCTACATCTGACCAAAACTCCCTTTTGCTGCTTGCAAACAGTATAATTGTTGGTTTACGTTTACTGAATTCTTGGAGCCCGTGACTGAACGGTCCGCCCGTCCCATTCATGCGAAAGAAGTTGCAACGGTTAGTTGGTTGTTTCCTACTTCATTCTATTACCATTTATATTTATCAAAGTGTCAAGTTACCTGGTTTAATAGCATTATCTTGGTTTATGATAGTAGTTACCTTTTTATATCAATTTTGTTTTGATTTGTGTTTCTCTAATTGTTTGTCCCCAGGTTAAAGCATTTAGATCTATGATGCATGACAACATGATGGTGGGTGCCTTCTCTCATTCAACTGCAGTAGGCAAGCTAAGGAAAGACTTACCAGATGTACCATCAAATGCTCGTGTCATGTTTCCTCGCTACACTCTAGATGAAGCTGCTGCCGTGTCTCACTATTACCTGCGGTATGTCTCTTCCCTACTTTCTCAAGTAGTTATTATTTGATTTACAATCTACACTAATATATATGGAAAAAAGATTGTTACAAGTTTTACCAGAAACTTTTAGTCTCGGTGCACAGTAAAAAAAAGGAAACAATGGGTTGAGCAGGACAGACGGGTTGAAAGTCATCAAGGGTTATTTAAACGTTCAAATCTCCTATTCCAACTTTTTATAATAGCTCTTGTAAAGTTTACTCGAGACATTAGTCGATTATAAATTTCTCAAAAGAAGCTGAAAGACGGCTGCCAGTCAACCTAATCAATCTTGACCTGCATGAAAATTTAAATTTATTGACATTAACATGTTTTGACCTGTAACACATTCTTTGGCTTCAACATAAAACTAGGACTTTTATGGCTTCTCTCATAAAATACTTGTTTATGTCATTCTACTATCCTAAGTCAGTTAATCATCAAATTACCAAAATGTTCCTTTTTTTTATGGCAGGCAAAGATTGATACGTCGTGAAGCGTTTTCAGATGAGGGATGGAAGAAATTATATTATCTTGCGAATGGAAACGGGTCAGAAATGAGATGGTTGCTTCCCTTCATGTGGTGACACAGATTGTTGATGTTACTGGATTAGCCTGATTGCTAGAAAGTCGTACACAGAATAGAATTTGATTATTGGTCATTGCCTTTGATCTTCTGTGCAACTGAAGCATCTTCAACTAGTAAGTGTAAGAAAATAACGCTGCCTTTTGGACTTCTGAATATGTCTAGACAGGTTAGTTTGAACACGAGTTACATTTGTGTTCCTATAGTAGGCTAAAGAAGACGAAATACTGTGAAATCGATCATACTTGTATGTTTGTTCCTGCACTTTCATGTTTTTGTTTGGGTGTATCCAGGGCAAAAACGGATACGAGCCATTAATTTTGTTGTTAAGTTAACGAGCAGTGAGGCTGTTTTCTGGCTCAATGGAGTCATTGTTGTTTAAATGGAGCATATGTTTATGAGTTTCTCTTTATTGTTCTGGATTTTGTTTTCTGAAATTCATTGATTTTCTGATAAACTTTGGAGACCTCTTTTTTTTTGTTGAAAAGCAATTTCATTACCAACCGAGAAAGAAACAAAACAACTACAAAACTCAAGGACATACCCAACGAGGCACAATGCATCAGCAACTAAAACGAACCCTCACAAGATACACCAAGCAATAAAGCAAACAGTGCCTACCTCAAACAAGTCCATCCAGTTGACGATATGTAATCAAAACCATCCACGCTGATCAACCAAGTACCCCACAGAGCAACACAAGCAACATAGACCTCTTATCTAAGAAAAGAATTGTGACACCTTTAGCACAATTTTGACTTTCTAAAAAAAAAAAAAAAAAGTTCTTATAAGAGTCAACTTGAGCATTTTGAATAACTATCGACGAGCTCACGAGCTTTAAAAATAAGGCTCAAAGAGGTAAAATGAAGGCCGAACCAAGACCAAGCTTAAGCTTGGTTCGTCTTCTTAACCGGAAAACAAAGCATCGTCATTGCCTTAGATCTTTTGTGCAACTGAAGCATCTTCAACTAGTAAGTGAAGAAACAACGCTGCCTTTTGGACTTCTGAATATGTCTAGACATGCTAGTTTGACCACGAGTTACGTTTGTGTTCCTATAGTAGGCTAAAGAAGACGAAACATTGTGAAATCGACCAAACTTGTATAGAGCCATTGATTTTGTCGTCAATTTAACAGAGCAGTGAGGCTGTTTTTTGACTCAATAGAGTCATTGTTGTTTAAATGGAGCATATGTTCATGAGTTTCCCTTTATTGTTCTGGATTTTGTTTTCTGAAATTCATTGACTTTCTGACCAACATTGGAGACTTATTATTATTTATTTTTTTTGGCAAGCAATTTTATTACCAACCAACAAGGAAACAAACTACACAACTCAAGGACATACCCCACGAGGCAAAACGCATCAGCAACTAAAACTAACCCTCACAAGGTACTCCAAGCAATAAAACAAACAGTGCCTACCTCAAACAAGTGCATCAGCAGTCCATCATATGTTAACAAAACCATCCACACCACAGAGCAACACCAGCATCATAGACCTCTTATCTATAAGAAAAGAAATATGACACCTTTAGCACAACTTGAGCATTTTGAATAACTATTGACAAACTCAGGAGCTAAGGCCAGCTCGTCTTCTTAAATGAGTCAAGACTGAGCCTTATGAATAACTATCCACGATTCAAGCCTAAGCTTTAAAAAATAAGGTTAAAAAGAAAAGCAAGAAGAATAACTAACTTAAACTTAAGGTAGTTAATATCCCCAATTTTTTAGTTTACATGTTCTTGGTCTTAAATATAATCTGCTCCAAAGTTTGTTCCGCCACCGATGTGGGACAAAATCAAACACCATTTCTAAATTTTACGCGTCTTGATCCAAGTCTCTCTCTTTGAAACACAATACTCAAATATTGGATACACCGTATCTTGTTGTGAAGTCTCATGAAGGACAACGCACAACCACAAACATAAATGTGTCCAAAGTTGGCAAAAAAGTCACTTTCTCAACTAATTTGTAGCATTAATCAAGGCTTCATGTTAAATAATTGGGGATACATGTAGTATCGTTTGATTGCTAAAAAAATTGAAGACACGACAGCAATTATTCAAAAAGAATTCAATGAGTTAAAAGTTTTCGAGGTAACTTTGAAGAGTTTGGAGGCCTACGTTCCATGAATGCCGTCTTTCTCACGTTAGTTCTATAGAAAATGACAGTTGCATTTCCTCCTAGTTCCTGAACGAGAATCGCATGAACGATTTATAAGAAATATATAACAGAAATGGAAAGGAATATCAAGAACTCGGAAATGAAAATACATATATGGTGTCCAGCATGCCCATAATCAACCGCATTTAAGGATGATTTTGGCACCCGAATGGCAGTTGCATGGACGGAGCTGTGTGGGTGGTAGGGTATGTCATGGCCAACCCATAATTTTGAAACAAAGCCTATATTTTCCTTAAGACTAAAATACCATGTCTCAAAAAACTCCCCAAACTAAAACATCAAAATCCCGCGCCAACAAAACATTCCAAACTTCCCAACACCAGCTCTTAATTTCCGTTTGACCGATCACTCACCAACCATTAATTTCAACCCGCAACCATTTTTAATTATTAATTAAATTTTAAATTTTAGTGCTTAAAGAAAACGAAAATGAAAAAATTGGTGTCAACGATTATCCCATTACGGTCAGGTGGTCATCAAGTTGTTGTAGGGAGAGAAGGCTAATGTGACGGTGGTATCCTCGGTCTTGTGTAACGGTATTGGTCACCATTATGGGTAGCCTTAGGGTTAGTTTGTCGTATGACAGACATTGTTGAAGAGTGATAATGTTATGTTGATGAATTCAACTAAATTTAAAAACTTGTACTCCATTACACAAATCGCTTCATCTCCAAGAACGTGTTTCTATTAATTTATCTACTTGCATGATTGTTACAACTTCGAATAAACAAACTGATGCAATACCATCTTTCCAAACTGTTTTGTTATGAGTCGTTGCCAAATCCAAGTTATTCCATTATTACAAAAACTGCAGATACAGACACCAATTGACCTTGTGTTCATGACAAGCATGATCGCCATATTACTAAAATGTTCCTGTTTTTATGGCAGGCAAAGATTGATACGTCGTGAAGCGTTTTCAGATGAGGGATGGAAGAAATTATATTATCTTACGAATGGAAACGGGTCAGAAATGAGATGGTTGCTTCCCTTCATGCGGTGACACAGATTGTTGATGTTACTGGATTAGCCTGATTGCTAGAAAGTCGTACACAGAATAGAATTTGATTATTGGTCATTGCCTTTGATCTTCTGTGCAACTGAAGCATCTTCAACTAGTAAGTGAAGAAAATAACGCTGCCTTTTGGACTTCTGAATATGTCTAGACAGGTTAGTTTGAACACGAGTTACATTTGTGTTCCTATAGTAGGTTGAAGAAGACGAAATACTGTGAAATCGATCATACTTGTATGTTTATTCCTGCACTTTCATGTTTTTGTTTGGGATTATCCAGGGCAAAAAGGGATACGAGCCATTGATTTTGTTATTAATTTAACAGAGCAGTGAGGCTGTTTTCCGACTCAATAGAGTCATTGTTGTTTAAATGGAGTATATGTTCATGAGTTTCCCTTCATTGTTCCGCATTTTGTTTTCTGAAGTTTATTGACTTTCTGACCAACATTGAAGGCCTTTTTCTTTTTTTTTTTTTTGGAAAGCAATTTTAATACACCAACCAACAAGAAAACAGAACTACAAAACTTAAGGACATACCCCCACGAGGCACAATGCATCAGCAGTCCACCATATGTAAACAAAATCATACACACTGATCAACCAAGCACCCCACAGAGTAACACCAGCATCATAGACCTCCTATCTAAGAAACAAATATGACACGTTTAGCACAATTTTTACTTTCTAAAAATTAAAAACAAAGTTCTTAAACGAGTCAACTGGAGCATTTTGAATAACTATCGACGAGCTCACAAAGAGGTAAAATAAAGGCCGAACCAAGGCCAAGCTTAAGCTTGGTTCGTCTTAAATGAGTCAAGACTGAGCCTTATGAATTATCCACGAGTCAAGCCTGAGCCTATGAATAACTATCCACGAGCTTGAGTTTTAAAAAATAAGGCTAAAAAAAGAATAACAACCTTACACTTAAAGTTGTGACTCATACTTGAATGCTTCATAATGTGTTCTTAGTCTCAAACATAATGTGCTCCAAAGTTTGTTCCACCACCGATGTGGGACAAAATCAATCCATTTCTAAATTTTACGCATCTTGATCCAAGTCTCTCTCTGTGAAACACAATACTCAAATATTGGATACACAGTAGCTTGTTACGAAGTCTCGTGAAGGAGAACGCAAAACCACAAACTAATAAATGTGTCCATAGTTGGCAAAAAGTCACTTTCTCAACTAATATCCTAGCATTAATCAAGGCTTCACGTTAAATAATTGGGGATACATGTAGTATCCTTTGATTGATAAAAGAATGAAGATACGGCAACAATTATTCAAAAAGATTTCATTGGGTTTAAGGTTGTCTAGGTAACTTTTAAAAGTTTGGAGGCCTACGTTCTACTGTTTTTCTCACGTTACCTTCTTTAGTTCTATAGAAAATGGAGTTGCATTTCCTCCTAGTTCTTAAACGAGAATCACACGAACGATTTATTAGAAAAATATAATGGAAATGGAAAGGAATATTAAGAACTCGGAAATGAGAATACGTATATGTGTGCAGCATGCTTAAGACTAAAATACCATGTGTCAAAAAACTCCCCAAACTAAAACATCAAAATCCCGACGCCAACAAAACGTTCCAAACTTTCCAACACCGGCTCTTAATTTTCATTTGACCGATCACTCAACCAACCATTAATTTTCAACCCGCAACCATTTTTAATTATTAATGAAATCTTAATTTTAGTGTGTTTAAAAAAATGAAAAAAAAAATGGTGTCTTTGGTCATCTCATTACGGCCAGTTGGTCATGAAGTTGTTGTAGAGAGAGCAAGCTGATGTGACATTGATGTCATCGGTCCTGTGTTGGTCACCATTGCGGGTAGCCTTAAGGTTAATTTGTCGTATGACAAAGACATTGCTGAAGAGCGATGACGCTATATTGATGAATTCAACTAAATTTGAAAAATTGTACTCCATTACACAAGACGCTTCATCTCCAAGAACGTGTTTCTATTAATTCATCTACTTGCATGATTGTTACAACTTCGAATAACAAACTGATCCAATACAATATTTGCAAACTGTTTTGTTTAAAGTGTTAGCTTTTTGTTACAAAAATAATCTTCTTAAAAATATATAGCTCCGTTTGGATACATTAACTTCAAGCTTTTATTTCAAACAAATAGCTCCTAAATGAAAAGATAATTCATAAAGCTTTTTAAACATTTTGGAGCTATTAAAACTTTAAATTACTGACATACCCTTCAAACATTTATTTACAATTATAGATATGCCCTTTATGTCATTTTACATCTTATAATATATTTAAGAGCTAACTTACCAAACACTTTTATTAAACAAATAGATATGGCTTGTAGTTCATGTTAATAGCTTTGCAATTTACAACTTACATTTTACAGCATACAGCAATTTTTGACAAACATACCCTGAGCAGCAAAGCAAAAAGGAAAAAAATAATAATAAAAAAAAATAATAAAAATAAAAATTGGAGCCAGAACCAAAAAACAAAGCGCATCTCCCTCAAAACGGGACTAAAACTGGTATACTGGGGTAAATGGGTTAAACATTTGCACCTCGGTTAATTGACAGAGTAGCTACATTAGTTTACGACGTTCTACATCTCCCGGATCATATCCCCATAAAGGTTTCACGCCGAAAAGAGTTACAAGAAACACCATATAGTCAACGTACAAAATATCCAACTACCTACCATCAACTCGAACTATGCATGATTAAGATTGTGTTTCATATACAGTCATAAGGAACCCTAAACCCATTACCAATAAGTCTCATCATCATCATCTTCATCATGATTCATCAGCTTGTCATCTTCTGACAGATCCTGGTATCGCATAGTTTCTGATCCTGAAGTATTGCTCTTCTCTTCCTCTGAATCCTCATCAGAGCTTTCACTACCATTTTTTTCTTCCTCGTCCTCTTCCTCTTCATCAGGATAATCATTCATGGGATTGTCTTCGGCTGACCTCCCAAAAGAAAATAAACAGAACATAAGAAACACCTAAAGAAGCCTACATGCTCTTTGATCAGAGGTGGCAAGATGAGCATGTTGGGTTCAGGAGTCAAACCGGGTACGGGATACTAAATGTATGGGTCGAAGCGGGGTCAGGTCAAATTGACCTACAAACAGTTTTTTGTCCATTGTTATGCATTTTACAATATTACTCTAAATATTTTTAAATATATAATCAATTTAGGAGGATCGCTGAGGACGCATTCATTAACAATAGACCTTGGTGGCTTCCAATCCATTTAACCCATTACCCTTTTGGCAACCGGTTTAGGATAAAACACAACCACCATCGACCCATTCACAAGCAAATGGTTCAAATTGCCAACTCTACTTATAATCATATGCGTATAATGAAATATACCGTTAGAATCATCAGTATCGTCGTCTGAATTATCAGGGCCGTTGTAAAAATCATCTTCGTCATCAACTTGGACACTATACCCAAAATCCAGATGCATGTTTATAAAGGTCAGGCCTTTGAGAATTAAAATAATTAAACGAAACATAGAGGTGGTTTATAAAGGTCAGGCCTTACAATGGAAACGGAGATGAACTGTTTTCCTCTATCATGCTTACGTTGCCATCCTTGACAGCATACAGATCATAAACATAGTCATCCTTGGATGCTGTTTAATTATCATAATAAATAAGATACAATGAACAAAAAAGAGTTGAAAAATAAGATTAAAAACTAAGAGCAAGACCTTGTTTTACGATTTGATGATCCATTTCAGTTTCAAGTTCCTCAGCAGCACTTGGGATGAACTCTTGTAACAGAGGCAAGAAACTGTACATGAGTCTCTGATCATCCTCATCTCTGCATCAATATTAAGTAACCGTGATCATTAGTGGCAATATGGGCAGATTCGATAAAGGGCCATATGGAGAGTAATTTAGGTAAGCTATGGTCAAATTTGGTTGATCCGAAACACCATCCCAGAATTATTAAAAAAAATCGTAAATAATCAATGTGCCAATATATTTAGAGAAATTATATTATTTCGGTTATTATCAAAAGTTTTTTTAATATAATGAAAGGAGGTTTTATTCATTAAGAACAACTTTGGAGTTTGATAAACTTACCCCATTCAACCCAGTTTGTTCTCTTTTAAGCTAATTTATCATGACTTAACCCATTTGACCCGTTAGGGGTAAAACATAACCCAAATAAACTCTTTCAAAGTAAGTGGGTCAAAATAGACACCATAACAGACAGTTTACAGCTTAAGATTGGCTAAGGACACAAGAACAAGTAAAAGTGCCACTCACTCTTGTTCATGCACCCCACTAGTCTCCCCAGCATCAACACGTTCAACATCATAGAGATGATACATGTCACGCAATGCATCATCAGATGCATGGGTGCCATTCTCCTTCCGGCTTTTCCATATTTGCTTAAATCGAGCATTCTTCGCAAAAAGCTGATGCAGTAAGATTACTAGTGAGGTGAATCTAATATCGTATATAAAAGAAAGATGGTGAAGTTACTGGCATTCTTCACAACTGTACATGAACATCAAACTCAAGGGCTTAAAACCGAAAGCGAAAATTGGCTAATATGGCATATGGCAGCCTGTTACTTTGAAACATTTGTTGGTGATTGACACAGCTATTATAATGCATTTTTTTTTAAAACTTACCATCATAGTGACTGAACCCGACGAGCAAACATGAATGTTAAGTCATCTTATAGTATATAATACGTGGAAATGCATTAGCATGTACCCATATATAAGGGAAGGGAATTTGGCTATAGTACAGAAACTAGCAAAATATATTTTAAGTATACCGCTTGTGTTTCTTTAGCTTTTCCCAGCAGCTTCTTCTGTTTCTGCAATAAAAAAGAAGGGAAAAACAGAGCATGAAAAAGTTTAGCATCTCAGCTAAAAACAGGTTCAGTTAGAATCAGATGAAAAAAATGTTGCACCAAGCAAACATATTTGCCTTAATATGTTAAATGCATGCACTAGAATACTAGAAGATGGATGGCATTTGTTGATCACAAAAGATGGTATACAGTCAAACTAGCATAGTTCTTAATTGTCAAAACATTAACTGAACACATGCTGATGAGTCAAAATATTCAAATTACCATAATTTAAATAAACTGCATGTTGCCTTTCAAAAAAAAAAAAAATAAACTGCATGTCAGCTTTGGTATCATTTTCGAAAGGGATACCAATAGAAGTCTTAATATCGTTAAGTAGCATATCTCAGTTGAGCGTCAGGATGATAAAAGGAAGATATAACACGAGACAAACTCATTTTGACATTAACCAAACAACGATAGCTCATCAATTTACCAAACTTGCTTACAAGGAAAAACATGTTTCGATAGGTTCCATGAAATATTTATCAGTTGTTTGGCAGCCCCAAGATTATCGGTATGCAATGATTATCTATACTACTTTATAATGCATTTAGGCCTTCTAAAATTAGAAGGCTTAAAAATTAAGCCTTCTAATTTTAGAAGGCTTAAAATTAAGATAAGGAGCTCCAATCATGAGATGACATGTGTCACTTCTTAACAAACTCAAGCCTAACTTCTAACAAACTACAAGCCTAACTCCTAACCACCAAAAATTAAGATAAGGAGCTCCAATTATAAAATGACATGTGTCACTTCTCAACTAAAAATTCGTCTTTATTTTCAAATTAAAATATCTTTTTATCTACTTATTTATATTATAATCTAATTTCACCATATTTTCTAAAATTTTATGCTCTTTAATTCAACATCCATTTTAATATATTTTTATGAGTTTTTAGTTTTTATATTTTTAGTGGTTTTATTTTATTTTAATTCAAATTTTTACAACTTTAACCTTTATTTCATTTATTCCAATTATATTATAGTCATCGGTAATGGCGGGTACCCTTCTAGTAGCTTTATAAGTGACATAGTTTGTGTAACTTTCTTCATATGTCCAGAAGACCATAGATTGAAAAGCATTGTTAACCAATAGAATGGCCTAGAAGAGAATATTCATCATAAACAGCACCTGAAGTTATTAATCATATCCCACATGCATATAAACCTATCAAGTGTACACCCCAGCAATAAATGATAAAACTCCCATCATTTCTCAGATTGTGAAGGCACCACGACCATCTTGAGCTTGAAGTTGTAATATAACTACAGAACCAAAGTGCTAAACTGCAAGGAAATTAGATAAAGCAAGAGCTGATAGACAGCATCTAACCGGATGATAATATCTGTTCAACAATCTCACAGATACATGGTCAAAAAGCCCATTTCCAGTTCCATCCTTACATAACGTCTATATACCACTATAATCACAGTATATACAGGTATGCAGTTAACAAATATCACATAACTAGTATCATACACATATGCTGAATAGCTGATATGCAGCATACATAATACATGTCATTAAATACAGGACAAAGGCAGATAACTTACATTGTCAGTCTTATTACTATGCCTTTGGTCCTCATGTTTTGTTTTGGTCTCAAGTGCATCAGTAGAATCAGGCTGCTTGACAAACAGAATACAATAAGAACAACCAACAAAGAAATACATTACGAATGACAAACAATGATATGGCTAGGCTAATCGCACAAACACACACGTCAGTAAGAAGAAAAGTATTTAAAGATTACCTTGCTAGCGACAAACGACTGAAGAATGTCAACAGCAACTTCAGAGCTGCTCACAGTCTCCACGTGTTGCACAAAGAACTTTTTGCTCTTCAATTCCTCAACTGCAATATAGCAAACTTCTACATAATAACCATTTCATATAATCATTATTCTAACTACACATACTTCATAATCGCAATCCACTAATGACATATAACCTTTTTAGATTTTATCATCTAAAATAGCGTTTATAATAGCTTAGTATTTATGCTTAGCAAACAATCAGTTTAGAGAGTTCGGATCAAACAAACTGCTTCTGCTTATCTGCTTATTTTTGGGCAAATTAAGCAAATTTCAATAACCAGGTTGGCACCTGCTTATTTCTAGGTGCTTATTCACGAATTACGATGAAACTGGAATCAAATTTTATTTTTTGCTCTCATATCTAACCTAAAACCCTCAATTAAAAGAATACAATCGAAGCTTTCAAACAAATTATTCTTTCTATCCGGATTCTATTACATTTTTTAACAGCATAAGCAAATCCAAACACCAACTTGTGAAGTCCTTATTTCTATGGGGGTGTTTGTTTAAGCTTACATGTGAGCTTATGAGCTTATCTGATTTCGGCTTATATTTCATAAGCCCCGATTTTCTGGCTTATTTTGTAACCTTTGGGCTTATATAAGCCCAAAGGTTACAAAATAAGCCAGAAAATCGGGGCTTATGAAATATAAGCCGAAACCAAATAAGCTGATAAGCTCACATGTAAGCTTAAACAAACACCCCCTAAGCTTCTTAGAATAATACCTTTGGAGGGTGAATCATTGATAGAGAGTTTATGAAAATCAAGCAATGGGCGCTTGACTGGTCTTTCATTTACTTCAAGCCCTAATTAACACAAAAAAAATATTTGGATCATAAAATAAGAAATAGTTGTAAAATAATAAATTATTAATGAAAAGTGTGAAATAAAGGAGTTACAAAAAGCTTCGAGTGGAGACTGGTAGCTTTTGCGTTTAACTCTAACGATCACTGGCTTATCATCGTTGTTTGGTAGGACGGGTGATGGTGATGGTACTGATGATGATGTGGCTGCTTCTGCAGCCATTTTGAAAGCTTATGGTGAGGGTTGGAAAGGTTTAGTGGGAGAGAGTTTGTAACAAGAGGGCTACGATCCTCCCATGTTCACGTGTTGTGCTTTTGTGATTATATATTTGAATTAAAATAATGTTGGGCTTGTTTTGCAATATTGACAATATACATTTACAAAAGCATTACATTATCTTTTATGTTCAAATAAATATTTAGAGGATCCTCATCCCTTATCAAATGGTATAATGTGAATTAATTTTTTTTTCTTTTTTTTTAATCATTACAGTATCTTTTTGGTTCACTAGTTTAGGAGGTTTGTAATTAGAGATGAGCGGTCTGGAATCAGAATCGGTGGATTCAAAAATCAGATTTTGTGAAAAGTAGGAACCGAGAAATCAAACTGAATATAATTTTTGGTTTCATTTTCGGTTTTGGTTTCAGTTCCGGTTCTTTGGGTCTACCTAAATAGGAACCGTTTATGGGAAATAACAACCTCATGTAATAATGAATTAAGCCAAAAAAAAATAAAAATAAAAAAATTGAAGTTTGTAAGCACTTGCAACCATTTACGTTTAAACCAATAAGAATAAACAACTAAAGCATAAACTCAAAAATTCTATAGTCTCACTTGTTCATATATTTAACAAAACAATAATGCATAACAATCCGAAAGACAAAAAAAAAACTTAAAACTTTGTCCAACAAAATAACTAAGACCGTTTATAGTTTCACAGTTTGTTTCTATTTGTCTCTTACGGTTAGTTTCTCTAATTGTTCTTCCATATCCTTGATAATCTCATCATCTTTAATAAGATCTTCAACGTCATCCCAATTAATTTGCGTTCTCAACTTTCTCACCCAATCTTGGGTGCAAAGCGATGAGACTCATCTACGTTTGAGGTTGTTTCGTTCACTAAAAAACTGCACAAGCATGATCTCAAAGATAGAACCACAAAAGATTTTGGGAAATATATAGTAACCTAGTTAGATGGCTAAATCCTCAAACGAGACATCCTAAGAATGAACAAGTTATAAGCTAGTACATCGAATGCAAATAAAAATAAAATTTAAAACTTACTTCCATTGTTTTGATAATGATGATCGTTGTTTATGTGAGTTTTGAATATTGAATGATCTTTGAATGTTATTAGGTTTAGATTAATTGTTGATTTGTGGATGTTTCAACGAATTAAAGATTAGGGTTTAGAGTGTTTTGCTTGATTTTTCTAAAAGTGGGCTAGTAGGGGTTTTTTATGGCAATGATACGTATGATTTTAGACTTTGAGTATGAGAAGTAAAAAAAATACATGTTTTTATATATTGTTGGGTATTTGGTTCCGGAACCGAGAACCGGTGGAACCGAACCAAGAACCGAAAAATCTCAAACTCAAAAACCGGAACTGGAAAACCAACCCAATTGTCTCTAACAAGTATTTAAACATAACCGAAAGTCTTTACGTTGTTACCTAGTTTGAATATATGTGATAATAGATATTTTCCATATCCGACTTTAAATAGGATTTTCTCTTTATTTTTATTCAGTTGTTAGGTTTATGTGTGTGTATTGAGAGGTGTTTGTGAGAGAGCATTTAGTTTTGTCCTTGTAATCGTTTTCTTTCTTTCGTTTGTATGTTGTGAACTTAGAAACATCATACTATACTATATTGTATTGGGTATAGATATATAGTTGTAAAAGAATAAAATGGGAGGTTGGTTGTATTTATAAGTATGTGTGTTGTGTTTATAACTTTAGTTTGATTTACAAGTTTTAAGATGGTATCAGAGCCATGGCTTTGTTACACAGATATAGTTGTATCGTTTTTTATTAAAAGAAATCAAGATTTAAAAGTTAGGGTTTGAAAGTTTTTGTTGAGGGGTGGAAAGGTTTAGGGGGAGAAAGTTTTAGTTCTTGGTGTCTTTTTTTCGATCTTTATATATATCTTTGTTGTTATTAGTGTTTATAACTGATTTTTGGTTAAAACCCTGAATTTGTGAAAGATTAGGGTTTTAAAAATTTTAGATATGCTAAGAGTAGTTAGTTATCTTGTTGATTAATTGTGTTTGTTATTTGTTTCAGGTATTTCTGTTGTGCTATTGTTTGGTTGTTGAGATCTTCTTGATCTTGTGGTTTTTGGAAGCTTGCATGCTCTATAACATATCTTACGCCTGTAACAACTCGAAAAATTTCACGTTAAATATTTATTTAAAACATAAACATTTTATTCCAAAATCGCATACAATTTTAAATTACATATAACCGTTAGGTTATCCCTCGCGTAACGAAAACCGACTCTGAATATTTTTATCTCATTAGATTAATTTTTAGTTCACTTATACTCGATGTATAAAATTTTAAAATTTAATTTCAAATGTTACCAAATAGACACTGTGTTTTACGAGTCTAAACTCACGTTTTAAGCATTATTATTTATACGCAAACTTAACCTATACATGCACCGTATTTTCTAAGACGTTTAAACACTTTTACATTTTTGGAAAAGTCAACACATTTCCCTCCCCATTTGACCATAAAATCATCCCTTGATTATTTAACATTTCTAGTTTTAGACTTAACGTACATTTAACACCAACCGACACTAGCCTAGGCCCAGTCTACCCATTATAAGCCTTTTAGGATCATTATAATCATATTTGATATATCACATTTCACTTTTTCTATTTTTACGTAACCTTCGTACGTTTTACGCTTTATGCGCATTTAACCTACGATTTTAGGTTTTAACAACGTTTACACACTCCGTTAAAATTATCACTTATCTAATATACTTTTGTAGAGTATATTGAAAAGTTTTAACATTTACCATAAGTTTTATATTTTTACGATAGCAGGTTTTAAGATTCGTGATTTAAATACCTAACGTTAGCAATTACCGGGACCAAAACTCACTCTGTAAGACATTAGATAATGTCAAAACTCACCTAGTCACCCCATAATTTATTATGAACAAAATTTTAGTGATTCACCAAGCCTTGATGGCTTGATGATAAGTCTTGATTCATTAGAATGAATACATGTGTTTACTTACATGTTAAGACTTGAAAAATATCCTAAAAACTAACCTCCTCATTTATACTTATATATACTTCCATATTATGATAAGAAAACTCATTTCCTCTTTGTTTCATCACCAAAAACTAGCCATCATCATAATCCATAGCAATTTCATCTTTGATCTCCAAGTTATAAATCCTATATCAGTTCTAAAGCTCTTGTCAAGCTTTACATGATCCAAGTTATAGTTTCTTCATTTCATGGTTGATTTGCAAGCTACACAAGGTGATTAGGAGAATATTAGAAGTATTTTTTCAAGTGATCTTAAGTTGAATTCAAGAGTTGCAAGAGTTGTGAAAGCTAGGGTGTTGTTGAAGGATTAAAGTTAATGATTTTGTTTTTGTTCTAGTTTCCCTTTTTAAGGCCAAAAGCTGTAAGAGAGCTCTTACTCATGTTTATTTCTATGATTTCATACTTATATATTCTATATTTATGCTTTTTATATTGATCATGTTGTACAAACTCTGAAAAACACAAGTAAAACTTGCTTATGATCTTATGTAAAACCTTGTTAGCAAACTGATGAAACAAATAGACTTATGCTATAAAATTCGACAAAACCATGAACCTAAGACCTTAAATAAACCCATACAATTATAGAGGAGATAAAAAAAACCGTACCAATTCGAATCAACTAAATCGGACTTGTGGTTTGAAAGTTACGCCTAGATAAGTTACTAAAAGAAAATATCGATTTTGTCAAAAAGTTTGTTGATCAGATTTTGAATCACGAATTTGACCCCTTTCTGGTTCGAATCATTAAAAGTGTAAAACACGAAATTTGTACAGAATGATGTGTTACATCTAGAATTGTGAGATTTTAACCTGAAAATGTAAAACGAAGGTTGTGCAACGCGGGCTGTTTAGACCCTAAACTTGTTTTTATCCAAAATCCTTTCTCTTTCGACCTAGTTCCCGAGCTTGATAATTTACCAAACTTCATTACTAACTTATAAACATCATTTTCATAAAATAAAATCATATACTTAACCCTCGGAATGGTGTTTTCACAAATGACGGGAATTATGACCATTTTGCCCTTTTCTGCGACTTATAACCAAAAACCGTTTTTGACCTATTTCATAATTCATAACAAATTACCTAAGTGTTACATATAAATTCATAACCATGATCATTAACTAAATACGGCAAAACCATATGTCTCACTATAACTCTTATGAGTACACAGAATACGTTTTAAATATTAAAAACGTAACATGTTAGTAGAGAATTTCATGTGATGGATTTCATTGGGGTGAACGTATTGACGAGTTTCTGGATTTACGATTTAAAGTGTCCTAACTCCTCAAACGTTTACTACATGACCTTTGAATTATGATAGCCCGAACAGTGATACGGCATTTAAACTAAACACGTTTCACGAACAGTAAACCATTTCTACAACATACACAATCACTATAAACTACCATGTACACTATCATGGTCAATATAATGATTTATATATAAAAAAAAAGAAACAATGGGTTGAGCAGGACAGACGGGTTGAAAGTCATCAAGGGTTATTTAAACGTTCAAATCTCCTATACCAACTTTTTATAATAGCTCTTGTAAAGTTTACTCAAGACATTAGTCGATTATAAATTTCTCAAAAGAAGCTGAAAGACGGCTGCCAGTCAACCTAATCAATCTTGACACGCATGAAAATTTAAATTTATTGACATTAACATGTTTTGACCTGTAACACATTCTTTGGCTTCAACATAAAACTAGGACTTTTGTGGCTTCTCTCATAAAATACTTGTTTATGTCATTCTACTATCCTAAGTCAGTTGATCATCAAATTACCAAAATGTTCCTTTTTTTATGGCAGGCAAAGATTGATACGTCATGAAGCGTTTTCAGATGAGGGATGGAAGAAATTATATTATCTTGCGAATGGAAACGTGTCAAAAATGAGATGGTTGCTTCCCTTCATGCGGTGACACAGATTGTTGATGTTACTGGATTAGCCTGATTGCTAGAAAGTCGCATACGAATAGAATTTGATTATTGGTCATTTCCTTTGATCTTTTGTGCAACTGAAGCATCTTCAACTAGTAAGTGAAGAAAATAGCGCTGCCTTTTGGACTTCTGAATATGTCTAGACAGGTTAGTTTGAACACGAGTTACATTTGTGTTCCTATAGTAGGCTAAAGAAGACGAAATACTGTGAAATCAGCCATACTTGTATGTTTGTTCATGCACTTTCATGAGTTTCCCTGTATAAAAATATAAGAAAAATGGACGAAAACGTATAAAACGTATAACGCATTGCATCTAAAAACGTATAAAAACGGACGAAAACGTAAAAAAAGGGACAAAAGAGTATGAAAACAGATGAAAACGGACGAAAACGTATAAAAAAGATAAAAATGTATAACAACGGAAGAAAACGTATAAAAACGTAAGAAAAACGAACGAAAACGTATAAAATGGATGAAAACGTATAAATACAGATAAAAATGTAAAAACAGGCGATAACGTATTAAAACGGATGAAAACGTATAAAAACAGATAAAAACGCAAGATAAAATGACGAAAACGTGTAAAAACGGATGAAAAATTATAAAAATGGTAAAAAAAATGTATTAAAACAGATTAAAACGTATAAAAACAGACGAAAACGTACAAAAACGGACGAAAATGTATATAAACGGACGGAAACGGACGAAAACGTATGAAAAATAACGAAAACGTAATAAAAAAGATTAGGGATTAAATTCGTGATACCCTACAAACCACAAGGACCTTACTTTTACGGATATTTATGTCATTTCCGTTAGTTTGACAGTCAAAATAATAGAAATATTAGTCAAGAGACTAAACCCGATATGGGTCAGAACCATGGGGAGAGGATCCAGAAGAAAAAAAAATAGGGACTATTTTCATTAAACCCGACAGACCACAGGGACCATTTATGTAATTAACTCTAAAATATACTAATGTTACACCCTACGAACCATCATTGTTTACACTAGGACGTTTTCGTTCGTTGTCTTAAGTTTTCATACGTTTTAGTCCGTGTTTATACATTTTCAACCGTTTCATACTTTTTATACGTTTTCGTCCGTTTTTATTCGTTTTCGTCTGTTTTTATATGTTTTCATCCGTTTATATATGTTTTCATCCGTTTTTAAACAGTCGAAAACGTATAAAACGGACGAAAGCGTATAAAAGCGGACGAAAACATATAAAAACGTATGAAAACTTAGGAAAACGAGCGAGAACGTATAAAAACGTATAGAAATGTAGGAAAACGTATAACAACAGACGAAAACGTATAAAAACGGACGAAAATGTATAAAAACGGACGAAAACGTATAAAAACGACCGAAAACGTATAAAAACGGATGAAAACACATAACAATGGATGACAACGTATAAAAACGTAAGAAAAACAGACAAAAACGTATAACGTATAAAAACGGACGAAAATGTATAAAAACAGATAAAACGTAAGAAAAATGGACGAAAACGTGTAAAAACGGATGAAAACGTATAAAAACGGTTGAAAACGTATCAAAACGAATGAAAACGTATAAAAACGGTCGAAAACGTATCAAAACGGATGAAAACGTATAAAAACAGACGAAAACGTATAAAAATGTATGAAAAATGGACGAAAACGTATAAAAACAGACGAAAACGGATAAAATGTTATGAAAAATAACGAAAATAAAAAAATTATGGACTAAATTCGTGATACCTTACAACGACATGGACCTTACTTTTAATGATATTGATGTGATTTCTGTTAGTTTGACGATCAAACTAACAGAATTATTAGTCAATGGACCAAACCCGATACTTGTCAGAACTATAGAAAGAGGATCCGGAAAGAAAAAAAAGTTTAATGACTATTTTCGTTAAACCCGGTAGACCAAAAGAACCATTTATGCAATTAACTCTAAAATATACTAATGTTACACCCTACGAACCATCATTGTTTACACCAAGGCCAGAAACTACATGGGCAAAAATAAAGCGTGGTAACTTGGAATAATACTTTTAAAATAAATACATGACAAGTTGTGATTTGATGAATAATTGATGTTTGATTTGATGAAGTGTGAATAGCAACACCTTGTTTTTCTATCCGAATTTTGAAACAAATATAGGTTTTTGTCTTGTAACTCTAATATAGGTTTTCGTGAAGGAATGAAAACGTAATACACAAGCTGGTATACGACATTTTTTTCACATAAAACATACACATCGCCCTCTGATCCACAGAACTTTATGAAGTAAATTCAACATAAATTTAGTTGTAATGTTTTAACCTACATATTGGATCTTCATGTTATATAAATTAGAAGACACGTGTCAAGAGACATACTCTAGTCGGAAACCAGATTATGGTAACCTGGCGGTGGGAGCAAAGGAGTGTGTGCCAAAATCATTAACAATAAAAAGTTGGCGGAGCTATGGCAATGGTGCCATCACCTTAGCTAAAAATCTAGCAAAAAAGCAAACAAACAAATCAAATGTAAGGAAACAATCTCAAAATTCCGACTCAAAACAAAAGGAAGATCAAGATAAAAAAACCAGCAAATCCTGATACTTTTTTTTTTTTTTCATATACTTAAACAAATGGATGCAAGATACCACTAACCTTTAGCTCGTTGAATCTCTTCAAGTATTTTCGGTTCCCATTATGTATCGAGCATCGTTAACACTATCTTTTCCAGCTGCAGACGCATGAATAAAAGTTAATAAAATATAACCAATTTTAAATTCAACTAGACGATTACCCGCGCATAGTGATGACAACGTACAATAGCGTCAATTTGTGTGTACAATTTTTTATGTGTATATGGGTGTTGAATAAGTGAAAGTGAAGAAAGTTATTGATTTAAATTGTAATTAAGTATTTAAATATCTAATCGATTGCATCGCCTTTCATAAGTAAGAGTACTTTAGTCTAACAACATTACTCTATTTTTCTAATTTTTTAAGTTTTAGGCAAATGTGTTTTCTCTTAATATGTTGAGTATATATAATAGATATAGATAATTAACTCTCTTACAACTTGCGTGTTTTGCCAAATCTAATTATTTTATAGAAAACGTCAAAAACTATGAATTTTCCAGATTTTTCACATAATTTTCAGACAGAAAATTTGCAAACAAATTCGCAAAATCTCAAAAGACTATGTCAATTGTTATGATGTGCCAAATTCATGGTAATTGGGGACAACCATAGAAAAGTGGTACATTTTGTTGTCCCACTAAAAAGATTCTTATTTGCAAACTTACACACAAAAATAACAATAAAAATCATTATCATAATCAATGTGAAGATTCAAACTTTGTGAACTTACCATAAAAAAAAGCTATGATGGCTCAACTGTCTATTTGTCCTTCCATGCCATCCAAGCATTTTTTACTTCATCCAACTGTGAATCTGGAATCCTGGTGTTTCTATCTAACAATTCGACCCACTCATGCCAAGGAGGTCTTGAAGGGTCCAAGAATTCTGAAACTTGAGGCAACAAGATTGATTTATAGAAATCTTCAACATCTTTCAGTATAACTTCCGATTCAACCAAAGTAACCATTTCAGGCCTTGAATCAAGGCCGGTTCTCATGGCGAAATTGTTGGATCTTAGAAATAATACTTCAGATGGAGCAATTGGTACAACAATACGCGAGAATTTGTTTAGTGATAGTGTGATTACATCTCTCCGCAGTAGTCCGCGCTTCACTGCCACAGCTGTCCCCACCATTTTGCGGATCTGACCAAGTAGCAAAATCAAGCACATGTGTGAATTTAAAATATATGAATATCATGATTCATGATGGTCAGTTCATCTGTTCAAGACCCAATTACAATGAACATAATGAAAACCGGCTGACAGAAACATTTAGATACCAAACCAGACTGTGAACTGAATACAAACTTTTTTTGCTTAAATTAAAAAGAAAATCATAAACAAAGACACTGTGACATGTCTCAAGTTAAAAAAGAATATTTATAAATTATATAACTGCTCTGGCTCAGGTTTTGATCTGGACTGGAACTTGAACAAAAAACTGTTTCTTTTATGTGTATAAATTAGAACCCAGAACGAAACCAAATACAGCTGGTTTAGTTCAGTTAAAACCAGTTTGGTACTTTTGCTTTTTTTTTTACATGAATCAGTTTTACCCACCCCTAATACTTGTAGCTTGTTTCCTTCAATTGGGCGGTCACATCTCCATTATAATGACTAGATGTGGCCATCTTATCCATTTATACATAAACAGGTTTACTTAAATTGTGTTTCATCATAGACCAGCCAAATTATTTATCTAAAAGGAGAACAAGAAGCCAGTCTTCGATGCATACAACCACCTACATCATTTTATTTATAGATTTAGATTATTACTGTTATGGTATTGATTTATAGATAAAAAAGAATAATTGTTAATAAAAAGAGTGACAAATAGGAGTTTGCGTTTCAACCCAACATGGGCCAACTCGTTTCAACCCGTATTAAAAACACCTGTTACAACCCGACCTGTTACCTAACCTGCCCGACCAGCCCATCTTGCCACCTTTAAGCATGACCCACCAAATTAACGATAAATGTAGTTGAATCTTCTGTAGCTACATTTAGAAAAGAATTTACTTACTTGATGCAGCATGAATGACTCCCCACAAATGGATATCTCAACATAACTAGCTCCACACAATTGTTCGAGTTTTCCACATGAACACTGAATAATTCTTCTAAAATGAGCAGCACTTATCTTATCTTTCTCATCAGGTTCATGTAGCCATTTAGCAAGCCTGTGTACATCAGTCGAACTGTTACCATTTGCATCAGATTCATCAACCCTTTCCTTATCAGAATCAACATGCATTAGATTCATTTCATCTGCCTCTAGAGCTTCTTCTTCACCATCAGATTCATTATATGCTAATTCAGATGTTTCTTCCTCGTCATATTTGTCAACCACGGTTTCGAGTGGCTCACTTGACCATTTTAATTTTGCTCTTCTATTGGCCATACGACCACTGTCAGGCGGACGTTTTGCAGTATACTTTTTCCTATAATTTTTCCGGACAGTATAGTTATGGAAAGGATGTTTTCCCTGAAATACCCCATTAAATTTAAGTCAAGTTGCACAAAAAGGTCATAATTATCTCTTCACAGAACCTCACAAGGATAGTGCAGAATACTTGTTGCATACACAGATAAACACCATTATAGAATCAATGAAGTATTGGAAGTATACCTCAAAAGAATTAAGTAAATCATTAAAGTCTGATAAGTGATGTTCAATTTCAGCTGCACTAAAGTTACTAGTGATCCCAATTACTTCAACAGGAAGGAGGTAACTATATTTCCGGTTATTACATTCCCTTCTAGCATCAAAACTCCTGAAAACATAGCGACGGGAAATACTACTAGTGAGAAAGGGACCACTATAACACAATTAGCCATAACAAACAGGTTTTAGAGTTTTGAAATGTCTCTTTGGTACTACGGCAGATACATGAATGAGGACCACCAAAAAAAGAAACTCCACCCTTTTCGTAATTATAACGTTTTAAGAGGTGAGTACAGTCAACTGTTGTCTCAAGTTCAAGATCTACTGCATCTATTACTTTATGTTTGTTTCCATAATTTTATTGAACCGCTTAATAAAAAATAATATAGGTAACCAAATAGCACGCGAAAATGACCGAAATTGACACCTCTAAGAAGCAATAATCATGCGAAAATGATTATACTGAACATGTAGGGTGATATATATTGAACATGTAGGGTAATATATATCTCACCTCTGTGAAGGTAGAATACTGAAAACTCTGATACTTTTAGGAAGATATGTATTGACAAGATTTGCAAGTGCTATCCCATTCGGATCACCAACCCAGGCGTATTCAGGGATTTCCATTTTGAGGGATATCATGGTTGATAAAGAATGAACCTAAAATGACCAAAAAGATTTAATTATGCAGGACACAAAACTAAAAAATAAAAAATAACAAGTGGTAGGTCTAACTTCACTTAAAACTTACTCCTTTATCCGTGCGGCTACTTCTAGCCCATGCTATCTTGTTCAAATCCCCGAAGTTACTGTCACGGATTCCACCCGCTTTGTAAATGGCTGTTTCCAGCTCTTTCTCTATAGCTATACAACACAAATGATAACACTTTAGAAAAGCCACAAAGATAATAAGATATGATTTTGTCAGCAGAAGTTACTTGCGCATGTTAATTTTAGACAGGATTTATTAGTAACCAAGTAAGTTTATTGGGCTTTTCTACTTTTTTAGCAGGCGATTAATCAATTGCGATTGGTATCAATATACAAATCAAAGATCCATACTTTTGGAAGTCTAAGATAGGACATGTGTTTTTAGTTAAGATAGTAGGTAACGAGCCATTTTATTGACCAATTTTGATGTTTACAATGTGATATTTACATAAAATTAGAAGAAAATGGTGTCCCAATTTCCAAGCTCGCTACTTTAACCAACAAAGTTGGCTCGAGTGGGATTACCCAGGTCACCCAAAAAAAAGGAACACCTTTATCCAACAAAAGTACTAATATCTACAGTTAATTTGCCTATCTTACACCACCACCACAACTGCAGATTGCAGCCAGCAAAACTGGAATCCCAAACATAGAACAAGCACAATGGGTCCCTTCATCAACATCGGTGACATGTGGTGGCGGTAAGACCCTACCATTAGCAAACAACATCCGTCCACCATTCCTATGATGATCGCCCAAGTTCACATCCATTAATTCATCACTAAACAGTGCCTCCACACCAAACCTCCGTTCAAACTCCAGAAACTCCCCAAGTTTTGAAGGCTTTGTATCCTCATCACTGCATAACCGCCACCAGTTCCACCTCCTAACCCTATTACTCCTCCGTTCAGCCACCATATCTGTCACCTTGTCTTTCTTCTTCCTCCTTCGTCCTATAGAATTTCTATTATTAGGAGTTGATCCAAGTGTTATAGTAGGCGTGATGTCACGACGATGTGGAGGTGTCCTGAATGTGATAGTTGGAAACAAGGTTGTCACACCCATTAGAGCTCCTAAGCTGGTGCTACGGTCAGGGAAAAAAGACCCGGTTGACTCGGTATCAAAACCAGAGGACGAAATAGAAGAGATTGTGGGTGATGAGGGTGGTGGAAGTAATTCTGTTGCCTGATGTAACATCATCATTCTGATGAAATCAGTTTTTTGCTTACTTTCACTTTCACACACACACTATTTGTACAGTTGGCTGTGAAAGTGTATTTGAATTCAAGAGGCTTTCGGGAATCATATATATATTCAAGTTTTTGGAAGTATCTAAACACCAAAATTATTTCATACTTTTGCTTATAATTATGGTTTTTAATTACCCACCTCTACTCAAGTAGATAAAGTCTAAAATCTGGGGCTACCAACAACTTTTTGTTTTTTTCTACAAATCATATTTGTAAAAAAGAAAATGGGACATTCCCTAAACTCTTAACTGTATATTTGCAATAAAATGACCGACGATTATCAATATAATATTACGCTGTTCTTTTTAATAAATTAAGTACTATTATTGTTATAAATAATAAAGTGGTACAAGAAAATAAAATAAGAATCCAAACAAACTAATAATTCGTGTTTAGTAATTCGATTAAAATTGTATATAATCAATTAATTGATAACAGATATATCAAATACGTGTGTATTCCATATTGCCATTGATTAACTTTTAAGTTTCAGTATGTAACAAAACACTGTGAGAGTAAGATAATTATGTTTAGGCCTTATTTTTTGAGGTTTATGCTCAGAAGATGACTAATAAAATCGTTAAGAGCTCCAAAATTTAGACTTCTGCTACCAACTATAACTTTTTTATCGGTAGAACTCTTTGTTCGTATTAAAAAGTCTAAAATCAAGAACCACTAACTATTTTTATTCCCACTTTGTTTGCCTTTACTTATTTTAATTTAACTTTAGATATTACTTTTTTTTAGATAAAGACCATTTAAAGAATTGTTTGCGCTTATACATGGAAAAACAAACATATTCTTGAGCATGTGATTAGTCAAAAGAGTCAAATTCGGAACAATTTTTCTACACGTTATTTATATCTGATAGACCAAACGTACTTGACTTAGACTAAACTTCGGTAGATGATAGATGACTAAACAACGCTTACACAAGAGCCTACTTAACTCCAACCTGATTTGTAAACCATAAATTCGACACACCAAATTACCTACAACTTGCTCCGTTAACCACCATTAATAAAGATCCGTATATTTTGCTATAGTGCCTATAGAATACAAACTACATAAATACATATTTAATATGAAAAAACTGCCATTTCATTAGGTTCTACCCATTTTTTGAACCATGTATCGAGCATAAACTATAAACAAGTGATACGAAAATGGGTCAAGACTGGATCCAATATAATAGGCATCTTTTCAATCATCAGAGTTCTACTGATGCTATCCATATGTTATTAAAATATTTAAAATGATGCCTTCTCAGTTCTCATGATTAATGAGCTTCAAAACTCGGGTACAAACTGGTTTGTCAGTAGTTAACGACTAGCAAACTACGCTGTATATCATTTTATCATAAACTAGTAGAAGAGTAATTCTAATCGTTTGAGTTAAACCGGAACAAGACTATTTGGCATGTTTGCTTGCTATTAACCTTTTTATGCAACTTTATCAATCTAAGAATCTCTTTACAAAAAGAACGAGATACTTGATCAATCATGTAATGCACTAAAGACATATATATCCAAAATGCCATCTAAGACAAGATACAAAAACAGTGGACCATATCATCCAAACAATGGTTTATCAGTCCTTCTAGAATCCCCAAAGATGCACGTTTCTTTTTGTAGAAAGATTATACCTAAAGTTAAGTATTTGTCGATTATCAATCCTTGACAATATTTGCCGTCGAAAGGTATTGAGAAAAGCACATGATATTTCAAGCATTAGGTCAATATGACCAAAACTGCACAAATGATAAAAATAAAAAAAATAAAAAATAAATAAATAAATAAATAAATAAAAATAAAAATTGCTGGTTTCGTATGAAAAAACTAAACCTTAATTCATATATCGTTAACAATTCTTGTTAATATATTTTACCTTTTAATGGCAAAGACACACTGCCTCCCTAATCTAACTTAGCGGGTGTTTAGGGTTGCTTTTTTTTTTTCCTGTTTCCCCTGCAGTTTTGCTTCTTTTTAAGAAAAATCAGTTTTATTTTATCCAAACTGCGAGCAGGTACTGATAAGCAATGGCAGCAATTTGTTTCAAAGTATTTATTTGTGTTGACATCAAAATTACATTTTTACAAACATATTTCACTTCATTCATTTTATAAATGAATTTGATTGAATATTCTCATCAGAGAGTTATTTTTTCGAGTATTCTTGCATTTGGGCTTGTCCACCTATTGTCCACATTTGCGCTTGTCCGTTTGTCCCTTTCGTACATATTGTCAACAAGTAGAAACGTAATAGTTTAACGCTTATGCCTTTAAAAAATATAAAATAATAATAATCTAACACTTGTAAAACAAATGTTCGTAAATCCAGCATAAATTACATAGATCATTCATGTGCCTTGGTGAAAGTTTCGTGTTGCATAATGGTCCATGATTTTGCTTTCACTTTACTCCTTCCCCCGTTACATCAGGACCAGAAGTAAAATGAATTAACTACTTGAGGGACTAATTATGTAAAGCAATAATACAATGAGGGACCATTTATGCAATAGGGACATATAATTAAATGCTATGCGCATGTTCCACCTGTGAACTAAAAAGTGTTCCCTTTACTGTTACGAAATTTCGATTTTGTTCTAATATGCACATTTAAAATTTTTTTACCCCAAAAAAAATTGCAATCTATTCGTTTACTGTCCGCTACTTGGTAAACAATTGGAATGTGCGGATTTCAAACTAGTGGATCGTAAATAGGTAAATAACAAAGTTTAATTTTTTTTTGTATTAGAACAAAATCGAAAATTCGTAACAATAAAGGGACCACTTTTTTGTTCAGATACTCAGGTGGAACATGAGCATAAGTATCAGGCATTCATTAGCAACAAACTCAAAGTCAGGGTACCAAACAGTAAATTCACCAAAAAAAAAAAAAACTTACTAGATACGGAGTCATCCTTTTGCATCTGCAAACCTTCAAAACAAATATCCACAACAAAGAAACATCAGCCACAAAATAAGTGTTCAATTACTATTTGTGTTTCTTCTGATAAGTATCTATTTTCAAGTTTTGAGTGGTGTTCGTTTAAGTTTATTTGTCAGCTTATGAGCTTATTCAATTTCGGCTAATATTTCGTAAGCCAAAATTTCCTTGCTTATTGTGAGACTTTATATAAGTTTATCATGACATGATACACTTTAGCGGTGGCAATTTGTGCCCAGAATCAAAAAAATCGGCTAATTTGGGCAATTTTTAAAAGATTTTGGCACATTTAGCCCACTCTTTTTTGTTGAAATGGGCATATATTGCCCATTTAAAAGTTAAATGGGCACAAACGGGCACATATTTTGTATCAATTTGATAACATTATAATTGTTTTTAAAGAGAAACTATAGATATAATATATTTATTTTTTTAAATATAGAATGAGGGTTACGTTTGAGGAATTTATTTCGTCTTTTCTAAAGCAGATTGTTTAGCCCATGGCCCGTAGCCCGTGTCCGCTCGGCCCGCCCGTTTTGCCACCTCTAATAAACTTACATAAACTCAAGTCCCAAAATAAGCATGGAAATTCAGGCTTATGAAATATAAGCCGAAATCAAATAAGCCAATAAGCCAACAAATAAGCTTTAAACAAACACCCTTAAAAAAAAGCACACACAGTTAAAACACCACACCTTTGTAATCAGTTCCAACGTAACCAACACGCATAACGACTTTCTTTTTCCGGTACGGCTCCCATTTCTCATGACTCACCGCAGCCGGAGGTAGGGTTTCGAGCGGCGGCGGAGATGCGGTGGCGGAGGAGGAGGAGAAGCATAGGAACCTGATTGATTTTGAATAAAAGTTAGGGTTTGTGAATAAGAGTTTAACAGCGTTATGACGGTGAATTAGTGGTGAAAGTGTGAATCGTACGGACGTGGTTGCCATTGAAGAGGTGAGGGGATGGGGGAGGGGTTAGTGACTGTACAGTTGTGGTCCTTTTTGTTTTGATTTTAATTTAAGGGGCAATTTGGGAATTTCATATCTACCCCGTGCCTAGCGGCAGATAATTAACTATATATGATATCGTGATAAATGTTTCGTATAACGTTCAAAATAGAACGTGAAAAGATTAAAATGTAATTGCAAACGGTTGTAACATGTGATAATTCAATTATAGTAAAAATCCTTAACATGTATCAAACGACATATAAAAATAGTTAGTGAGAATGAAAAAGAAAACGTAACATCAATAACGAGATACTAACTTTTAATGCACGTTACTTGTCGCGTCAAACTTCTTGGTAGAAGACAGTTGAGGTATAAACTCCTCCTTAACCGAACTCTTTGACTAGTTTCACTAATACCTTTGTATCCCTCTAGACAAAGTAACATAAAGTTGGTCATGCGAAAAAACAGAATCGGGCAAATAGATACCCACATTTAGAATTATTTGGCCCTGAACTATTCTATATAAACGCGACATATTTTAATTAAGACTTAAAATCACAACCATTTGAGCTACAACTCCTATACAAGCCTTTGGTGATACTTATAACATATAACATATAACTTTTTGTGTTGCCTATTCAAATGTGTTTTGATTGCTTAATGTTTAAAGTAGCATAGTAATTAGCATTTTGTTGGCGGTCGTTGAGACCTTATTGTTGATCAATAAAAGTTGAGAAATATCAAGCATACCGATTTTACTGAATAATTTTTAAACTTAACTTTTCAAATAATGGCTTTTGTAACTTGTTTATACTTTTAATAAAATTTTTATAAATCAAATAATAAATTAGTTTCTTAAATCTGCCCCATTGGATGTTGAAACAAAAGATGTTGGTTGTATTAGGTTGGTTCTGTTTAGTCAATGATGTTTACTTATACACCATCGTCGAATAAACTTGTTACTTGTAATACGGACTTTTACATGTTTTCCGGTCTTAAGGCTCACGATGTCATATATTAAAATGTATGTGGTCCACTAGGTACCAAGCTCGAAAACTTAGTGGGAGCCTTTTGGTTTTCCAATTGGGGAAGACTCTTTCCTTGTAATAAGGATTGAGAACTCAGAATTTTACTTGTTATTGCTTTAAGACATATGATATGTGTGCCAACCTGTCAATTAGTCATACTTACTTATACACTTGTTACTTAATATGTACAACCTTCAATTGTTTCTTATTAAAATGGTTTTGATTTATCACGTATCGTAGGTAATAGTTAACTTTATTTTAGCCTCTAAACATGTTGGCTGTATTAGGTTTTTTCTGTTAGTCTAGGAATGTTTACTTACACCATCGTCGAATAAACTTGTTACTTGTAATACAAACTTTTACATTTTTCTTGTCTTAAGGCTCACGCTGTCATATATTATGATGTATGTGGTCCACTAGGTACCAAGATCGAAAACCTAGTGGGAGCCTTTTGATTCTCCAATTGGGGAAGACTCTTTCCTTGTAATAAGGATTAAGAACTCGTAATTTTACTTGTTATTGCTATAAGACATATGATATGTGTGCCAACCTGTCAATTAGTCATACTTACTGATGACGTATAGTATGTATAACAGGCCTACTAAGCCCAAAACATACTCTACGCCCACTCTAGGCTCAAGCCCAATGACTGCAAATCCTGGACTCAGGTCCAACAATCACAGACCCTGGGCCAACAGTAAGCCCAATGACTAAATTGGCTACGGCCCAGGCCTTGGAATGCGCGCAAGGTACATAACGGGCTGAACCTTCAACCGTTAGGCCTCTCACGTCCGCATCCGCGATTAACACGGAACCCTTGTCCGTCAAGGGTCCGGCTCCGGCGACTAACCACTATATGCGATAATCCAGGAAGCCCCAGCGGCAAACCTCGCCTATAAAAGGGGCTCTAATCCCCATACAAGGTACAACAACTTTCTCTCTCATAATTACACACACATACTTCTACTTTCCCTCTCAAGAATGTATACTTACTCTCACGCCGGAGTCTAATCGTGGGTTCCGTCCCCACGGTAAGACTAACGGTTTACCTTTCTTGTGCAGGGATCTCATTCAAACTACTTGAATTAGTACAAGATCAACCCACCGAAGGTTCATTGGCCCAGTTCAGTAAGCTACGTCCAGACCTTCTATAACCCATCGCACAAATTGTACTAACAAGTTGGCGCCATCCGTGGGACCCAGTACACAACTGCGTTCCAGAAAATACTCACCATGAGCACCAGATTTGGATCAACTCCTGCCTTCATGTCCACATTGCGGAGTACGGTAGAAAGAGAAGATCACACGGTCTCGACGGACCCTGAGGGACCTGTGTCCGACGTAGCCCTCCGGAGGTATTGTGATAAGCATTTCGACAAGATCTGGCCTATTGTGACGGATAAAGCTCAAAGACAAGAAGAAAAAGCCAAGGTAGCAGAAATTCGGAAGGATTATCATGAAACCCAGCACTACAGCAGAGCAAAAGTGCCAAGTGAAGACCTGTGGAAACAACTTGAGATAGTGAAGCGGAGGAACACACAAAATGATGGCAGACAAGGAGATACCCGATCCAGGTCACTCAAAAGGAAGGAAGACGTAAGGGAAACGGTGTTCAAAAGGCTGCGCCAAAGTGTGTTCCACCAACTCGGAAATAAGGAGGGAAGTGCTTCCATTTGTCCCAAAGACCGCAGGCAACAAGTACCCAACGGTATCGGAAGGAAAGAGAGAAGCAACCGCAAGGGTTCTCAATCGTGGCCGATAGGATCAGGGGTGAGAAGTCATGAAACCGAAAAAACTCGGTCGCGGAAGGCGAATAACTGTTTAAGCGATGAATCTCACGGAAGCAAAGGCCGAGGATTCAAAGTCAAAAAGCGGAAGCCAAATGATTATGACTACGACCTGGCCAGACCCTGGGTCTGCAAGGAAACTGATCCATTCACCTCGCGTATCCGCTACTTCGAAATGCCCGTGAAAACGCGGATGCCAACCAGTGTGAAAACATACGATGGAAGCGGAGACCCTGAGGATCACCTAAAAATCTTCCAAGCAGCAGCAAAGGTGGAACGATGGGCCATGCCAACATGGTGCCACATGTTCAACTCCACACTCACCGGATCTGCTAGGGTCTGGTTTGATGACCTTCCGCCTGAATCAATAGATAGCTACGACAAGCTAAAAGGGGCTTTCTTGACTAACTTCCTGCAACAAAAGAAATGTATCAAAGACCCTGTGGAGATTCATCACATCAAGCAATAGGATGGAGAACTAACATAAGATTTCGTACAAAGATTCAAAAAAGAGACAAGGAACGTAAAAGGAGCCCCAGAAATTATGAAAATCTCAGGATTCATGCTCGCGATTATTGACCCAAAACTGATTAAGCGGCTACACGACACAGTCCCGAAGTCAATGGCCGAGGTAATGAACATAACTACTTCCTTTCTTAGAGGGGAGGCAGTTGTGGGAAGACGTGATAGGAAAAGGCCATGGATACAAAGACCAAAGGAACAAGCAACAGTCAAGCATCGACAGTATTTTAGGAAAGAACATAAGAATAAATCAAGAACCAAGGAAAGGCAGCAAGGTTTCCGTAGACTGATAAGGCCGCCCGAGGAAATACCAGCGACAAGAAGAGCTAGGTCCCCAGACCCGCCCTCAAAGACGGTGATCAAAGAGAAGGTTGATGGAAAGTTATGTGAATTCCATGGGAAAGCAAGGCATACCACAGAAGAATGTTTGCATTTGAAAAAGCAAAGAGAAGCAAAAGGGAAAGAGGCGATGGTAGAAGCTGACGAATAGCAAGAATAAACAGAATCGCACAAATATATATATATATATATATATATATATATATATATATATATATATATGTATGTATATATAATATATATATATATATATGTATATATATATATATATATATATATATATATATATATATATATATATATATATATATATATATATATATATATATATATATACATATATATATATACATATATATATACATATATATATATATATACATATATATATATATATATATATATATATGTAGCAAGGAGTAACAGCAAGGATGGAAACATACTACGAATGCGAAGGAAAACACAGTGCGGAACAGCTCCCAGAGAATAGAAAGAAACAGAAACCCGTAACCTGTAAAAAGTTAGCTCTGGAAGGAGTAACACACTAGAGAAATACGTAGGAAGTCGCGGCGGACATGATATGTTAAAAAAGTCATGAAAAGAGAGATAATAGATAACAAAAAAGGCAAAGTGTGGTGGAAAAAGGATAAACCTTATCTAGATAACTAGAAAGGAAGAAATCTGCAAGTACAGATGTGCGTTCCTTCCCAAGGAATATCACATCAAATAAAGCAGAAAAATACACCCAGGCTACGAACCTAGGCATGTAATAACCTACCAACTGGTAGAAAAAGACAAATGCCAGCGCGTGAAAAACAGTAAAATCTTCGCTATAAATACGCGAAGTAAAAAAGGAAGACACAAGAAAAGCAAAAGCAATAATCGCCGTTCTCCAAAATCAAACATTCCTAAAAAGAAAAGTCTGAAGAAGTTTGTCACACCCCCAAAATACCTGTTTTGTAGCGGAATGAAATTCCTGAGGAATGACTACCATAGCATCACAGTTACAGTAATATTGAACGACCTAAAGTGTCGTTTGGAAAATACATCGTTTGATTGAGTAAAATAATTAGAGTTTACAAAGTATAGGTCCCAAAAGATTTCCAAAGTACTAAAATGAGTTTGTTACAATCAAACGACAGTTAAGTGCATAAAATATATTTGAGACGCGTCAACTCAGCGACTCCATGCAAGCCATGATGATATGCTAATACCTGAGATAAAACATGCTTAAAACAGTCAACACAAAGGTTGAGTGAAATCCATAGGTTTAATTAATTCGTTTGAACACAATATTCGTAGTGTGAGTTACATTGTTGCACACTCATCGTTGAAAACAAAACATCATTTATTTCACTAAATTCATGACAACCAAAGCGTAAACCTCGTACCAATAGAAATTGGTAAAAATCATTTCATCGCGGCCCTAGAAGGTAAACTTGCCAATTCACCTTATTGATTCAAATATAGTGCGTTCGATTTCCCCTAACTGGGTCAATAAGAACGGGAGTGTTAATTCCAATAGGCCTATTCATAATATTCGCGCTCACTGCTCAGAAAGCGACTAATGGTGCATGATGTAGGGACTTCAAACATGGCAATAGAATACTTAGTGACAATAAAGCATTTTGATATAACGTATAGTTCAAAGCATTTGTGTTCGATTAAAAATATAACATGTATCTCCCCCAAGAGTTTGTAAAATAATTAAGTAATAGAAAGTGGGGCTATGAACTCACCTGATGCAATGATTATGATGACAAAAGTGGATACACTGAAATGAGGCGCAACTCTCTAACCACGACATATTATGAATGATATGATCTAATATAAGTCATGATGTTATGTTATGCATGCAACTCATATGATATCCATACCACTTGTGCATTTTTTAAAATAAAGTTTATCGTTGAAAAATAAGTTTATAACGTCTTGTCAACTTATAAATTATTTTACAAGTACTTACGTTGAAATGATATCATACGATAGTCATTTAGTGATTTATTATGAAATTATAGTTTTTCGTCGCAAAATAATACACTTTGACAATACATGAAAATGACTAATTTTTTAGTGATCGTAAATTATTCATTATAGCTTCGCTTGACAAACGGTTAAACATTTTGGAAAATAGAATAGGGGAACTCACTTTTACTTGAAGACATCGTTTTTCCAAAAATATTCTATCGATATGAAAAATGACTCCAAACATGGTCACTTGCGATAACCATTTTGGTCTAGTAAAAATATGTAAGTGTTGTTACTTGTGAAAAATAGTTACGATAACCCTATTTAAATCGCGTGTAACTTAGTCGTTATAAGGCCGTTTTCTACGTTTTATATATCCTTTGTTTCGTGTTAATATATACTAATATATTTTTGACAAATCGACTCATTTAGATTATGTTTAAAACTCATTTTTGCCCTTTAAATAACCCTTAACAGCTTACTTATTTTCAGAAAATGGGTTTTCGTCGCAAAACTTGAAAATATCGTAACTTCTTCGTTATAAATCCGTTTTAACCCGTTCAAGCGACCATGGTTTCGTTTTAAAGTATATTTTCTGAATATCTAGCCCAAAATAATCCATGACCTGTCGAAATTTCCAGAGTTTGCAAAAACGATCAGACCCAAATCTAGTGTTGTCGAAAAATGGTTTTTCTTGCGTAACTCTTGTTTCAATCACTTAAAATCAACACCAAATCTATTCTAAACCTACCATACACCTTCTTAGGGTGTAATGGGTTCCTAAACATCATCAACAATGATATGTTTCAAGAGATTAATTATAGGATGATTAAAACTTAAAATAAGTACTAAAAACAATTAAAAGTGGTATGAATCACATAATACTTGCATGTTTTCTTACTAAAATGATAAAATAACTCAAGAATTATTATGAAAGATTAGTAAAGATCATGAAAAGCTTACTAGTTAAATGATGAGGTTTAAGTAACTAGGTTTCCTAAATACTCCTAGGTTTTTATTGCAAAACCTTAAAAGAAGTATACTAGTGTTTAGATGATCACTTGATCTTGAAAAACAATTTTGTGTTTCTTCCTTGTTTTTTGATCTTGGCCGAATTTTAGAGATGGAATGAGAGAGTTTTGATTTACTTTTCACCTTGAGCTATGTGTAACTATGTGTTTAAGTGTATAATATCTAATACTTAGTAAATATCTAGCAAGATATGTGTAGGTGTACACTAGTAAGATTTTTACAAAATAAAAATGGTGAGTCATGGGAGGGGGGGGGGGTCGGCAAAAGGGGTATATGGGGAGGGTTGGATGAGTTTTGATATTTAAGTGTATTTTTAGTTAAGTATCATGTGTAGTTTATACATAAAATTAATTATTAAGTGTAGCGTTAGCTAGAAATCGATTTTAACGGAACAAAATAAAATATATCGAAGTCATAAAAATTATAAAAATGCATTTCTCGCAAGTATTGAGTGAATAAATATTTATCGAGTTGAATTTACGAAAACCGTCGTAAATATTTATATATAACAATTTATATACAAAATAAATTTAAACATCGGGTAAACTAATAATATAATTTTTATAGTCTTAAAATGAGTATAAAAATATATTAGGATAATTTTTGGAAGTGTCAGATCAAATATTCAAAATAAATGATTATGCGATAGCGTTTATTTAATAGGAAAATGTACGTTAATGAAATATGCAAACCCATGCATGAACTAATATGATGATGACGTTACTAATGATATGTAGAGTAACTCTAGTCTATATGAAGTGTTATCAATGATTTTTCATGAATGCGCAGCTAAACCCTTACGGTTACGCGAATTTGATACTCGTAAACCTAGTTTACGAAAAATAATGAATAGTGAATTATGAATAGTGATTTTTCTCCTGGAATGAATAGTGTTTCATAAATAGTAAAATTTTGAAATAACATTTCAAAATATCAAATCGACTTCAAAAACGATGAATAGTAAAATGATGAATAGTAACCGATGATTAGTAAATTCCCGAGATGAATAGTAAATTTTTTAAAGTTTGTAAAATGACCTGAAATTACGAGTTGTCACATTCGCCCACCCAAAAAGGAATTCAGTCCCTGAATTCAGTTCGTGTTGGTCTCTCAGGTTTAGGGTTTGTGATGAATAACGAGGAAAGAAGACATGAGGGAGTGTCGTTACGGTTAGCTATGATTAAGAGTGTATAAACATCGCGATGGAGAAAAAATATTGGAAGAATCTCCCATGAGTATCACTTTGACTTTTAGGAATACGTGAAAATTTTGCTTGCACTAAGACTTATAAATAACTGCTCCCAACATAACATGATCCCTCCAGAATTAGACATAGTTAGCTAGGCTATGTATAATTAAGGAACGATAATGTGACGTTTGGTTTAGTTGTTATAACTCTCAATGTTTAAAGAGATTTAAACCACGTCATTAAAATGGCAGTTAAAGTAAGAAGGACATAAAATTTTTGTAAGTGATAACAAATCGAAAAGGAAAATAAAGTACGATAGATGAGAATATTACACAACGAGTGGTTTATCAAACAGTAGATAGTCTTAAATCATAAATATCCGAATACGATGGAAGACATAAACTTAGTACGACATAGTGCATAGGGAAATAAGACTGCTAAATTCTAAACTTCATCAGTCTGTCGCGTTGTTGAGACCATGGCGAGCTTCTCCTCCTTCTAACATGTATGCTTTCCCATGAGCACCTTCAACTTGTTGACCTTGGTTTTGGGGACATTGGTTCCGATAGTGTCCTTGCTCCCCACATCCGAAACATGTGACTATGGCTTTACCTCTACAATCCCTGGCGAGGTGTCCTGATTTTTGGCATTTGTGGCACTTGGCGGGTCAAGGACCTGAGTGATGAAACTTACATCGATTACATAGTGGGTGTGTTCCAGCATAACCTCTGCCTTCTATTGGTGCAGCAACATAAACCATTGCAGCTTCTTGCCTTCTATTCTGTTGTTGGTGATGGTTAGTGTTACGGTTTTGGTTGTCGTTATTATAACCTCCCTGGTCATTTTCCCATTTCCTTTTGTTGTGGTTAGTTTGGTTGTTGTTGTTGTTGATGGTGTGATTGTTGTTATTGTTGTGGTGGTTATTGTTGATAATGTTTTCCCCCTTCACAACTTGGGCTATGAGTTTTTGAGATACTCGGATAGATTCTCCAATTGTTTGTGGATCAAAAGAAATTACATCACCTTGAATAATCTGTGGAAGTCCTCCAATGAAACCTTCCAGTAGTTTCTCATTGTCAGAAACCATAGATGGACATAAAGCAGCCAACTCTTGAAACCTTCTGATGTAGGTCTCGATGTCATAACCAACGGTCACTAACTCATAAAATTCCGTTTCCAATTTCTTCACCTCAGTGCGCGGACATTACTTCTTAGTCAACAACCTCTTGAATTGATCCCATGTGAGCTTGTAAGCATTTTCCATACCAATAGGCTGTGCATACGAATTCCACCATAACATTGCCCCATCTAAGAGCGTACTAGTAGCGAACTTCACCTTGCAGTCATCTGGGCAATTGCATAGAAGAAATACAGACTCCATCTTCTCAAACCAACGGATCATAGCAGTGGCTCCTTCCGTGCCTTTAAACTTTGTGGGATCACCGCTCTTAAATTCCTTATATGTACAATTTCGAACTCCAGACCCTCCTGCAGCAGTAGCAAGTCTGGCAGCTTCAGCAGCAGCCGCAAGTCTAGCAGCTTCAGCAGTAGCAGCAGCCTCGGCAGCAGCAGTTACTGTTGCTCGTTCATTCCTCAGTGCCTCGGCTATACTATCCTCTACATACTTTTGGATAGCAGCTTGTGTCATTTCTGGTGCAGCTTTCTTCGGCGCCATAACTCTTCAAAATAAGAGGAAAGGTGAGACGTAGCAAAGTCTTATGTTAAGAATAAGCGCTCTAAAGAGATGTGATGGGAGGTGATAAATTTGAGGTTATTTTTCAAAATGATTGACGAATTCCTAGGAGATGGGTTATGAGATATCGTAAGTGCTTTGAATGTATGACAATTTAGTGACTTAATGTGTGAATAACGTGTAACTCGCCATGTTGGTGGTGAAACAGAGGAGTGAGAGCGACTTCACCCTCCTTGAAGGTTTTGTCTCGGCATTCGATGTTATCGGTGATGAGTCAACTGATGTTAAAATTGTGATAGGGAATGACAAGACATTCTCCACATTGGAGTTTAAAGAAATGATAATGGAATGGGTATTTTAAGACATTTATGTGACAATCGTTTTGAAATGAAAGTAAATAACTCGCAAAATGTACGTATAAACAGCATGTATAGTGAATATGCACTTATGATGAAATGATGAGATGCTATGGTGACGTAGTTATAGTCTAGGGTCAATGATGCAACCTAGTTCTCTATAACTCTTGCTCTGATGCCAATCTGTCACACCCCCAAAATACCTGTTTTGCAACGGAATGGAATTCCTAGGGGATGACTACCATAGCATCACAGTTACAGTTATATTGAACGACCTAAAGTGTCGTTTGGAAAATACATCGTTTGATTGAGTAAAATAATCATAGTTTACAAAGTATAGGTCCCAAAAGATTTCCAAAGTACTAAAATGAGTTTGTTACAATCAAACGATAGTTAAGTGCATAAAATATATGTGAGACGCGTCAACTCAGCGACTCCATGCAAGCCATGATGATATGCTAATACCTGAGATAAAACATGCTTAAAACAGTCAACATAAAGGTTGAGTGAAATCCATAGGTTTAATTAATTCGTTTGAACACAATATTCGTAGTGTGAGTTACATTGTTGCACACTCATCGTTGAAAACAAAACAGCATTTATTTCACTAAGTTCATGACAACCAAAGCGTAAACCTCGTATCAATAGAAATTGGTAAAAATCGTTTCATCGCAGCCCTAGAAGGTAAACTTGCCAATTCACCTTATTGATTCAAATATAGTGCGTTCGATTTCCCCTAACTGGGTCAATAAGAACGGGAGTGTTAATTCCAATAGGCATATTCACAATATTCGCGCTCACTCGCAAGTGACTAATGGTGCATGATGTAGGGACTTCAAACATGGCAATAGAATACTTAGTGACAATAAAGCATTTGGATATAACGTACAGTTCAAAGCATTTGTGTTCGATTAAAAATATAACATGTATCTCCCCCAAGAGTTTGTAAAATAATTAAGTAATAGAAAGTGGGGCTATGAACTCACCTGATGCAATGATTATGATGACAAAAGTGGATACACTGAAATGAGGCGCAACTCTCTAACCGCGACCTATTATGAAAGATATGATCTAATATAAGTCATGATGTTATGTTATGCATGCAACTCATATGATATCCATACCACTTGTGCATTTTTGAAAATAAAGTTTATCGTTGAAAAATAAGTTTATAACGTCTTGTCAAGTTATAAATTACTTTACAAGTACTTACGTTGAAATGATATCCTACGATAGTCATTTAGTGATTTATTATGAAATTATAGTTTTTCGTCGCAAAATAATACACTTTGACAATACATGAAAATGACTAATTTTTTAGTGATCGTAAATTATTCATTATAGCTTCGCTTGACAAACGGTTAAACATTTTGGAAAATAGAATAGGGGAACTCACTTTTACTTGAAGACATCGTTTTTCCAAAAATATTCTATCGATATGAAAAATGACTCCAAACATGGTCACTTGTGATAACCATTTTGGTCTAGTAAAAATATGTAAGTGTTGTTACTTGTGAAAAATAGTTACGATAACCCTATTTAAATCGCGTGTAACTTAGTCGTTATAAGTCCGTTTTCTACGTTTTATATATCCTTGGTTTCGTGTTAATATATACTAATATATTTTTGACAAATCGACTCATTTAGATTATGTTTAAAACTCATTTTTGCCCTTTAAATAACCCTTAACAGCTTACTTATTTTCAGAAAATGGGTTTTCGTCGCAAAACTTGAAAATATCGTAACTTCTTCGTTATAAATCCGTTTTAACCCGTTCAAGCGACCACGGTTTCGTTTTAAAGTATATTTTATGAATATATAGCCCAAAATAATCCATGACCTGTCGAAATTTCCAGATTTTGCAAAAACGATCATAACCCAAATCTAGTGTTGTTAAAAAATGGTTTTTCTTGCGTAACTCTTGTTTCAATCACTTAAAATCAACACCAAATATATTCTAAACCTACTATACACCTTCTTAGGGTGTCATGGGTTCTTAAACATCATCAACAATGATATGTTTCAAGGGATTAATTATAGGATGATTAAAACTTAAAATAAGTACTAAAAACAATTAAAAGTTGTATGAATCACATAATACTTGCATGTTTTCTTACTAAAATGATAAAATAACTCAAGAATGATTATGAAAGATTATTAAAGATCATGAAAAGCTTACTAGTTAAATGATGAGGTTTAAGTAACTAGGTTTCCTAAATACTCCTAGGTTTTTATTGCAAAACCTTAAAAGAAGTATACTAGTGTTTAGATGATCACTTGATCTTGAAAAAAAAATTGTGTTTCTTCCTTGTTTCTTGATCTTTGCCGAATTTTAGAGATGGAATGAGAGAGTTTTGATTTACTTTTCACCTTGAGCTATGTGTAACTATGTGTTTAAGTGTATAATATCTAATACTTAGTAAATATCTAGCAAGATATGTGTAGGTGTACACTAGTAAGATTTTTACAAAATAAAAATGGTGAGTCAGGGGGGGTCGGAAAAAGGGGTATATGGGGAGGGTTGGATGAGTTTTGATATTTAAGTGTATTTTTAGTTAAGTATCATGTGTAGTTTATACATAAAATTAATTATTAAGTGTAGCGTTAGCTAGAAATCGATTTTAACAGAACAAAATAAAATATATCGAAGTCATAAAAATTATAAAAATGCATTTCTCGCAAGTATTGAGTGAATAAATATTTATCGAGATGAATTTACGAAAACCGTCGTAAATATTTATATATAACAATTTATATACAAAATAAATTTAAACATCGGGTAAACTAATAATATATTTTTTATAGTTTTAAAATGAGTATAAAAATATATTAGGATAATTTTTGGAAGTGTCGGATCAAATACTCAAAATAAATGATTATGCGATAGCGTTTATTTAATAGGAAAATGTACGTTAATGAAATATGCAAACCCATGCATGAACTAATATGATGATGACGTTACTGATGATATGTAGAGTAACTCTATTCTATATGAAGTGTTATCAATGATTTTTCATGAATACGCAGCTAAACCCTTACGGTTACGCGAATTTGATACTCGTAAACCTAGTTTACGAAAAATAATGAATAGTGAATCATGAATAGTGATTTTTCTCCGGGAATGAATAGTGTTTCATGAATAGTAAAATTTTGAAATAACCTTTCAAAATATCAAATCGACTTCAAAAACGATGAATAGTAAAATGATGAATAGTAACCGATGAATAGTAAATTCCCGAGATGAATAGTAAAAATTTTAAAGTTTGTAAAATGACCTGAAATTACGAGTTGTCACAAAGTTTGTTCCCATGGCAACGTATCGCCAAGACAGCGGCAGTGAAAATATAAATAACCTAAACCTTTATCACCATCACAAAGGGAAAAACGAAGGAGAACATGGAGAGCACATAAATATGTTCTTAAATGACTACTAATAACATTTAGTCGTTCTAAAATGACGGCTAATCACCCACCACCCCAAAGCACCATGACGCCCCGTCATTCAAACCTCCTCCTACGGCGTTTCCAAGTTCCTTGCCAATTAGAGTTGTGGCACTCGTGACCGGAGCACTACTGTCGATTAGGCTCCCAGCAGCCGTCGGGAAGCAATATCGAACAGGTGCTCATGGGTCAACTGCGGAGACAGCCGGGTCAAGGAGGCACGTGGGAACTGAAATGGTAGGGGCGGGAATGGTGGAGTGTGAAAAAGGATGGGTCCTCAGGGAAGGATAAGAAGGAACGTTAGGGGCAAGGAGCTATATCAAGAAGTCCCTAGCTATTAGGAAGCTTCCCTTACAATGGCAAGCAACAAAGGATGCAGACTACACATACATCCTATTGTTGCTGCACCCCGGCTCTCAGGCAAGCACACGTCTACCGACCGAAGTAAATCTGGTCGGACAGACCGAGCGTAAGATAAAAATGACCAGCTTGCAGGGGACATGATATATATACAAAAGCTACTCTCACATGCTACACTTTCAAAAACACGGAACTTTCCAAAGAATGAAAGGTAATAGCCTCGTAGCTCCTCCGGGATCATCGTCAAAAGAGAGTGACACGAGGTCCCAAAGGAGAAAGTAGCATACAAGGAGAGGATTATAGCCCACGAAGAAAGTACGGATACTTGCAAAGAAGTTATCCACACCAACAAAGCCAGAAGAATAGCATGCAGATGACAATCAAAACAAATCTCCGTAATATAAGAAATCTCCCAAAGAAAACAATGTTTATCATTAGCAGAACTCTGAAGAGAAGCACGGCTTATGTAGCCACAGAAATAAAAGAGTAAAGCCGATAGCAGGGAAGTATAAAATGTATTTGGATTTACCTATTTTCTGTAATGTATTTAAAAAATATGATCAATTAATGAAAGAATGATGAACATTAGCTACCTTCATTATTTTATTCTTTAAAATGTTTTTTATCTTTATCAAATGCATAAGACGCGCAAGCACACGAATTGGGTACAGCCCAAAAATATGTTATTTCCGAATAGGATAAGGTTATCACAAATAACACAACTAGTGAACAGCTTAATCACCAAAGTACGTAAGAGGTATTGCAAGCCCAGTACTGGGAGGATAGCCCAACATTGTCCAAAGACTATTACAAACGTGCATATCCGTATAACGTTAAAAATAGCACCGTACAGACCAAAAGAGTGTGTGCGCAAAAGACTATTACAAACATGCATATCCGTATAACGTTAAAAATAGCACCGCACAGATAAAAAGAGTATGTTCGCAAAAGACTATTAAAAAACGTGCATATCCGTATAACGTTAAAAATAGCAAACAAAAGTGAAAGATAACATGCACCGAAGGCATCAAGAACTTGAATATAGAGAAAAGTTGCAGCATAAATACAAAGCAAAGAAAGTAGGCGGAAAGATAAGAAAAAAAGGCTGAAAACAATCACCGGAAGTATCACAAAACAAACAGACAGGCATTGTTCAGATGATTACAAAAAACACTAACTAAATTCGCACTAAAGCGGTAGTACTTGCTTAAGGCTCGGACAGAACAGTGGAGACCTCACTTACTCTAGAAGATGGGTCATTTGCAACTTTAGCAAGGGTGTTGGACCCACCAACATCATAATCTTCAACAGAAAGGGGTATCGCGGAAACATCAGAAGTACTAGTAGGAAGAGGCGCAACCGGCAAAGAAGCAGTACAAACAAAGGCCAGCTCACCAGCTGAAAATGTTTCCATACCCATTACGTTGCGAGCGGACAAAGGATCAATGGAGGAATCAGAAACATCAGAAATAGACAACCGATAACCATCAAGGCGTTTTCTAACCTGATCAATCCTCCTTTGAACAACCTCCAAAGAGCAAGACAAAGAGTCGTTGCCAACAATAACATTATTGCCCTTATCATAAACAGGGACAATGAGTTGCTCAAGATCCGGCTGCAACCCTGCAATCATTGGAGCATTCGCGGAAAGCTCATCAACGCGGAGAAGGTCCATAACTTCAACAATATCGGCATTCTTGCTAGACTTAAGCATGGCAAGCAAGGAAAACTCCAAAATTTCAAGGGCCCTCACAGTGGAAACATAGTGATCTTCTGCGGAAGGATTATATGCAGCAAGCTCCACAAGCTCTCTTTTCTCCTTACCATGAATAATACCCGCAGCTAAGCCTTCTTGCATACCCTTATCAACGGCACGCTCAATAACCTTTGCCATTGCCGCAGTATACTCTGGAGAGTTTAAGCACTTAAACACAGCGAGGCTCATACCATTCGTCAATAACCAACGACGGCTAGATAACAGTGTAAGGAATCTAGGATAAAACTCCTCATCAAGATGACTAGCTAGGGCATACAAGTCAGCAATGGCCGAATCAATCTTCCGCATAAGTCCGTCTACCTTAGCATCCTGAATCTTACAAAATTCCTCCTCCAAAGCAAAGAAAGGATGGAGCTCGACTGCGGAGCTCAGAACATGACTCTTCCAAAGCCCGTACCTACAAACAAAATAAAGTTAAAAAAGGGGGGGTAGGATGCACACGTGTCTGGAAAGACTAGAATTCTGAGACTTAAGAACAACAATCTCAGCTCTCAAGGAAGATGACTCAGAATCCTTAGCATCGAGAGACGATCGGAGCGTTGCCACCTCGGCTCGAAGAGAGTTTCGTTCTTCCTCAAGTGCAGAACTTTGGTTCTTCAAAGATGAAAGCTCTGCAGCAGAAGAGGACGTTCCAGAAGAAATAGCATTGGAAACCTCAGACTTTAGAGTCGAAATCTCCTCATCCTTACTCGCCAACAAAGAAAATAAGCGTTTCCGCTCCATAGCATTATACTCTAAACGCTGACGGACTTCAGAACTAAAGTACAATTGTCGCGCCACAACAACATTGAACTCACCCAGGAGACGCTCATACCCCATATCACGAATAGAGGAAAAAAAGGCAGGAGGAGCAAACTCGTCCACCATAGAACGACACTCATCAACATCATCAAGAAGTGAACTCTTAGCAACATTCCACTTCGGAATATGAACACTAGATAAAGAGCTAGAGTCCGGGTCATCAACAGTCCGAATGTCCTCATCCGGGACATCAAGACCTGTAAGGTCATCAAGAATCGGATAAACACTCCCAACCGAAGAAAGGCCACCTGGAAGGGAGGAAGGAACATTAACTTGACCCTTCCCCTTCCCAATAGAATAAGCAGCAATAATGACAGCATCCGTCATAACAGGCGTAGGAGAACTACGAATAAGCAAGTGAAGAACAAGTAAATAAAAGGGAGCAGAGACAAAGGAATAAAGAAAAATAAAAGCATAAACAAACAAACCTGGAAGGAGAACCATCAGGATGGAGCAAACCAAAACCAAATTCAGTGGGCATCCCAGCTTCATAAAGGGGAGTAATTGATAATAAAGGAGAAGAAGAAGAATGAGTGGGCAAAGCATTTAAACAGTATTCAAGAGTTTACGAACTTTGAGCTAGCAACTTCTTAATGGACTCTGAAGACTTACCACCAGTAGAGGCCCTACTAGAATTGTTAAGGTCGCTCCTTGCCTTTTTAGGGGGATGAACGAGGTTGATACCAACTTTCCTACTCTTCCTACCAGAACTAGAAGTCACCCAACTGTCAAAACCAATATCAGAACTTGAATAATCAGGTCGCGGAACAACACCACCAGACGATTGAGAAACTCCAACTCCCGAACAAGCAGCTACACGCTCAACTTCACCAGAGGAAGGAGGAACAAGAAAGACAGTACGACCTTCGGTCAATTTTAGCAAAGGAACTTCATCATCCTTCCGTGGCCGAGTATCAACAAGAAATTCCATCGGGTTTTTATTCTTAACCAACGACAACAAATCCATAGCTGCAGCAAACAGACAAAAAAGAAACATAGATCAACAGAAAATCAAGATAAAGTAGTAAAAGGAAAAAACATAGATACGGTATACCCACCCCGATTCTCTTGATCATAAAACACGGGATAAAAGTCATTGCCCAAAGTGTAATTACGGCTTAACCCAACCAAACAAAGGAAAGGTTCTAAAAACTTAACAAAAGAAGAAGCATTGGTAACTAGGGAGGCAACATGTTTAGCATTAAATTCAATATCCCTAGGAGTGGTATCCTTAGGAAGACGTTCACTAACAAAAAAAGGATGAATAGAAGGACAAGCAAACGAGTCAATCCAGAAAAAGTGGTCGTTCCAACTTTTAAGACAATCAAGGGGCTTGGTATAGCAAACACCAAAGCTATCAGCACGTTTACTAAAAGAAAGTCAACCATGGCTGCGAGACAAGATATAAAAACACCTAAACAAACCAATTGAGGGTTCAATACCAAGTGCAAAGCAAAGAATTTAAAATTGAGAAACCTTAGCAGCACCAATAACGGAAAGCTGTGAGATATGAATGCGATAGTAGTCAAGAATCGAAAAAAGGAGAGAGGACAAGGGAAGGCGGAAATTAGTAAACTCAAAGAAACGGGTGTAGACACCGATCTTTCCATCCGGCGCTTCACGAATACTTTTGTCAGGATCAGGCAATTTTGGATGAACAAAGCTCGAAATTGAATAATCAATACAGAAACGATCAAGCGCCTTCCGGGATAATTTAGACTTAGTAGAAGAAAAAGTACCCATAACGGAAAAAGAAAAAGGGAATCAAGAACCTAACCTGACTGCGGAACGTGGAAAACAGATACACCAAAAGTAAAACCAAATCGAAGAATAGCGTTCGCAACAGAAGAGCAGTAAAAAGAAAAAATGGCTAAAGCCAACATATGAGGTATTTATACAAACGGAATGACGATTAACTAAGAAAACCCCAAGAGAGGACACGCGTCCAAAAAACAATCTAATCCAACGGTCAAAATCAAAGCCACACGGATAAGGATGGTAGAAGACCAAGGGCCCACGGAGTCAAATCAACCAGAACATGAAAAGCCGTAAAACGTCCACGTTGTAAACAACACTTCCCAAGGAAAGGGAGCGTCAAAGGAACGCTTCGAGAATACGGAAGAAAAATCAACCCGCAAGACGTAGTCTAAGTAAATCCACCGCGTGCGACAATATCCGCACGCAGTGCACATACTAGACTGGGGGGACTTGATGGTATAGCAGCCTCTAAGGGTAGAAAAAAGTATCTCCAGAAAGGAAAAAACGCACAACGAAATCCTTCGTCAACCCAAGTCTAGTGACATCCACCGCATGCGATAATATCCGCACGCAATGAATATACAAGACTGGGGGGATTTGATGACGTATAGTATGTATAACAGGCCTACTAAGCCCAAAACATACTCTACGCCCACTCTAGGCTCAGGCCCAATGACGGCAAATCCTGGACTCAGGTCCAACAATCACAGACCCTGGACCAACAGTAAGCCCAATGACCAAATTGGCTACGGCCCAGGCATTGGAATGCGCACAAGGAACATAACGGGCTGAACCTTCAACCGTTAGGCCTCTCACATCCGCATCCGCGATTAACACGGAACCCTTGCCCGTCAAGGGTCCGGCTCTGGCGACTAACCACTATATGCGATAATTCAAGAAGCCCCAGCGGCAAACCTCGCCTATAAAAGGGGCTCTAATCCCCATACAAGGTAGAACAACTTTCTCTCTCATAATTACACACACATACTTCTACTTTCCCTCTCAAGAATGTATATTTACTCTCACGCCAAAGTCTAATTGTGGGGTCCGTCCCCACGATAAGACTAACGGTTTACCTTTCTTGTGCAGGGATCTCATTCCAATTACTTGAATTAGTACAAGATCAACCCACCGAAGGTTCATTGGCTAAGTCCAGTAAGCTACGTCCAGACCTTCTATAACCCATCACACAAATTGTACTAACACTTACTTATACACTTGTTACTTAATACTATAAGGGTACCCGTGCGTTGCGACGAAGGGTACCTTGTAACTAAAATTTTTGGCGAGAAAATATTTCGATTACAGGTTTTTCGCGATAGTGACTTTTGAGTCGGTTTTTGGCTAAAACCAAAACCGAACCGAAATGTGATTTTGGTAGAAGATGAGGTGTGGAGGGTAGTGATGTGCGGATATGAAAGTGTGTTTTTTTATGTTTTTTGAGTAAGTTGTTCGATGTGTTAAATTTATAGATGATGGTTAAAGACAATTAATTTTATAGAGGTTACAAGTTTATGAATTTAAGACAGTTAATTTTTTAGATGTTACTTTTATATGTGTGTATGTAACAAGTTATTAAAATTTATTTTATAGTTATGTTTTTTGTTTTAAAATTTTTAAGACTTCCTTATTTAGAAAGTCTTAAACTCTTTATATAGTAGTATAGATGTACAAGCTCAAATATCTTCTATTTAAAATGGTTTTGATTTATCGCATATCATAGGTATTAGTTTACTTTATTTCAGCCTCTAAACATGTTGGTTGTATTAGGTTGTTTATGGTTAGTCTAGGATGTTTACTTGTACACCAAAGATCGAATAAACTTGTTACTTGTAATACAGACTTTTACATGTTTTCCGGTCTTAAGGATCACGTTGTCATATATTATGATGTATGTGGTCCACTAGGTACCAAGCTCTAAAACCTAGTGGGAGCCTTTTGATTCAACAATTGGGGAAGACTCATTCCTTGTAATGAGGATTGAGAATACGTGTTATTGCTTTAATACATATGATATGTGTGTCAACCTGTCAATTAGTCATACTTACTTATACACTTGTTACTTAAGATCTTTTATGTGGCTATTGATTTGCTTATTATGTGGCTATTGACATCTCAGACTTAATATAGCAGTATGTTATTCTAGTACTTTAGGCATCTAACCAAAGTATCCACCAAATGCATTAAACAGTTTCTCAAATGACATTAGTATTTGTTCAAAAAAGTCCTTTGTAACAACAAATAAAAGTATATTACTGACTTTAGGTGGTTTCCGTTGTACATATACTGCAAGTGTTTATTAAATGCATTTCTTCGTTTTACACAGGGCTTAAGTAAACTATTACTTAATTCTTTGTTATTTAATTTGTTACACAGATATTGCAAGGGTTTAGTAAATGCATTTCCGTTGGACAGTAATAAAAATATATCACTAGATAATTAGACTAGATTAGTATTGTAGTTAGTAACTAGAATGCTTTTCAAATCATCAAGTATGCATGAATTTGATCAACAATGAATGAAATTGATTTCTAGAAAACCCTCAAATAATTTTTCTTAAAATTTTCTCATGGACAGGGAAATGATGAAACCATTTTTACTACATTGTTAATAAACATTAAAACCATTTTCATTCATGCACGATGATCTCTCTAATATCGTTTAATATACATAATTAATATGTATGTTCGTTCGCCACATCTAAGTGAGCAATATCAAACCTAGAAGATGAACTTTAGGTTATCTCAAAACCTATTTAGCTAAATTTTACTTTTGATTGAGCCGAGATAATCACGTCTTCACATAGTTTGCATATAGGCACACACTAGGCTTAAATTTATGTTTTGTAACAACTATACTCGTTCTATTGAAATTTACTTATGTGTTTATTGTGTTGTCGTAATGAGTATGTGTCTCGTGTCGTTGTTATTTGTATAATATTCTACTTTTGTTATTGGGTTCTGCATGTGATGTATTCTAGGGTTGCTATTAACATTAATAAATAAGTGTTGAAACTAATTTTGTTTCTATAATGTTGATTTAACAAAAAAAAAAAAAAAAAAAAACCTTTACATCTTCTGTGTCGACCTCGACATCAATGCAAATAACTTGTACTCTATTGTCACTTCCATTACCCTCATCCCCTTATGGTTCTCCTTTTATGTCAGCCACGTCCCTAGCCAGTTCTTCTTGTGTTTCAGCCCCCTCCCTAGATAGTTGTTGTGTTGTTCCAGCCCTCTCCCCATCAAATTCTTGTTGTATATCAGCCACCTTCTTAGCGGTTTCTTCTCCTTTTTTAGCCCATCCTCCTCAGGCGATTATTTTTGTACATTAGGCTGCCATACTACAATCTCTTTTCCCGCCACATGCTCAATTTCCTTTTCGTCAACATCCTTATCCATCAAATCCTAAAAAAACAAAAGGGTCATATATTTAAAAGACAATACAACTAAAACAGAAAAAAAATATATTATATAAATGAAGTCATACTGTAAATATATACATACATCATGAGGTGTTAGATCGATCCCATCATCACCAAATTCTGAGAAAGCTTCATTCAAATTGGGTAAGGATGCACAATCAAACCTATTATCATAGTCCACTTGCATAAAATCAGTAGCAGGATCAGATGGTGATGGGACGATGGCTTTCATAAGTTGTGTCATAGGGCCTGTAAACGCTTGCATGTCCGTATAATACAACTTATGATCCTTGTCTTCAACAACACTGGCCTTCACAGGTGTGTCGACATGCACATCTGGGCAAACAATCTGCAATTCAAACAGGTATACAAATTGGTAAATGCTTATACAATGAAAAGGAATTGAAAAAGAAATAAATACACAAAAAAATCATCTAAGTTGTATTCATACCTTATTGTGACCAACAACATCTTGTGACTTGTCATCATGAACTTCCAAATTTTCTTCAAACTCTACTCCTAACACATCCTCAATCACCCCAATTCTTTTTTTAACAACGTCTAGCTTACGTAATAGGTGTGATACATCAACGTCTCCTACACGTTCTTCAACGCCTCCGACTATTGACTTAATAGAATTAACCTCAGCTTCAATCTGATCTCTATCAGACTTTGGTAACACTTCAGCCTCATCCAAAATATTGTGAGCCTTTGGAAGATCTTCATTCAGAACCACGGGAGTTTGCCTCATAGTCTCATCTTCAACATAACATCCGGAATATCAGTTTTCCGGCATGTTTGACCAATCTCGGGACCAATAGCTTTCTCTTGTTCACCATGTGACCCACCAGCTCCTAGTCCACAATATACACTTCCACCAGCCCCTTCATCACCATATCTACATCCACCAGCCCCTCCATCATCATATCTACATCCACCAGCCCCTCCATCACCATATCCACTTCCACCAACCCCTCCATCACCATATACACTTCCACCAACCCCTACCGCAACAGCTCCATCTACACCAAACCACTATGTCCACCTACACCACCAGCTCCTCCAGCAACACCATGTCCAACACCGCTTCCGGCTCCTTCCCACCATGTTCATCACCATGATCACCAATGTCAATACCATTCTCAATTGCGGCATCACCATCAACATCCGTAATATCATTAGCTATGTTTGCATCCGCTTCAATTCCATCACCACCAACATCCACAAATTCTTTCTCTTCTTCAACTGTCACAGGATCATTCGCCACATCTCTTGTAACGACAAGTTGCAACTGTAGTCCTCAGATATAATCCATACTACGAATGTACCACGGACAGACATGCTCGTCATTTCTTGGAACCAACTTCTTTAATGGTTTAAAAGCCTAGAAAAGAAACAAACATAGATGATATATGTTGGTTTAATGGACAAAATATTAATAGATGTGTGTTAGGATCGAACTCGAGACCACGGGATTGCACACTTTACGTATGAGAATTAAAGTTATAATAATTAAATGTAAAATGTTATATTTAGTTATTATTTACACGAAACGCATAACGAACGTTAAGTAATTAAATGTAATGGACTAACGATTGTTAAATGTTAAAGGAAGGACTAAATATGAAATTAGATGTCAAGTAGGTTCTAGAAATGTAGGATATTGGATTTCACATACACATCAAACCATAACACAAAATAGGCGTATAAGTGGAATTCTAGAGAGAGAAAGTTAGAGGTTTAGGGAACTTTAGTGAGAGAAAGAAAATTCTTATTATGAGCTCCAACTCTCTACCTTGGAAGGTAGAGAGTATTTATAGTCTTACATGAAACGCCACACAACGGGCGTGGATCGTGCATACAGTGGGTAAAGACCCGTCCGTCCTCCACGGTGTTACTAAACTAAATACTACTTAACATAGAAGTACTATGACTACGAGCTTTCTAACGATTACATATACTTGAGGTGACCGACTCTTTAATACTTGGAATTTCTAATTCCTAACAATCTCCCCTAAGGGAGGTCACCTCAAACATATACTAAAATGACATTGAATACAATCCGATATTACATTAACAATTGATCTTGCATTCTTGATGTAGTACTTTGCTCCCAAGCTCGTAGTCATTGATTCCACTCATTGCATGTTTGGTTAATCCAAGTGGAGGTCTTTTAGTGATCCACTTGATAATAATGTTGAGCCAGCTTTTGAGATCATCAGCTAATAGAAAATCTCGAGACATCCATTGTGGTGTTGGTATTATGTGATGTTGTGACTTTCGGACCGACATGCTCACATTCTGGATCATGATATCTTCTCATCAGAGTAGCGAAGCTTTCGCTGATTCATGATATTGGCAGCAGCGTAGCGTAAGCATGGAGTTAGAATATCCGAGTCATTGATGCACCAATCATGATTTCTTTCGATATGAATGTGTTGTGTGAGCAAGTGGCTATGGATTGACCGCCCATTCTGATCACCGCGAACGCCGGGTGTACCGCATAAGACAGTTAGCAATAAAGCGCACGAAAGTGTCTTTGATCACTTTCGATGAATTGAGGTACACGGCCCATGGTTCCCCGCTGATCGCATAAGTACCTCGTGATCGTATAATTCAAGAATTCCTTGACAGGGTTTCGCAGCTGCTCTAGCTGTTCTCAAACCGAACGTCTCAAAGAAGACAACACAGAGTGAGTGAACCAAATAATTTAAGTCCATCGATTGATGAAAAGAGATTTGAAAAACAATCGCGTATTGCTCAATAGAAATTGTTTTTGCAATATAACGAAGGTTTTAATGAAAATCATTTATCAATCATAAAACACCTTTTGATTTGAAAAATTAGTACACGGCCGACGTGCTAATGAAAAGAGTTTTAAAGCACAAAGACCGGTTTTTCAAAGGTATCCGCCAATCCATAACTCGAACGTGATTGATTCAAAAGATTGAATCGCCCATTGTTTGTTCAGCTTGTCACATGGTTGATTCAGATAATAGATCTCACATGCCACCTACCAGGAGCTTGTTAGATGTTGGCTCCAGAAGGCTTTCCATCTTCATAGTGAATAGGTAAACACATCACTCGATGTTCCTGCAATACCACAAGGATAATGCGTAGGACTCAGATATAGTTTCTCTTCCACATTGTGTGAAACAGAGTCTTCATTGAAATTGTCCTAATGAGATTTATTGATGATCTCGTGGCTCTAGACTCAATTTGTGCATTTTTGGATCCTATATCGGAGACTAGGGAGAGGGTCTCCTTCTTCAATATCAACAATCTCTAAGAGAAAGTCGATAGATAATGTAGGTTTCCCGTGAGAATGAAACAAGCCCTTTTAAGAGGAACTTGAGTAGCTTGGGAAGTTTAGTGCAGTGCGTCACTGGGTCCATGACGTCTTGTCTTCAATACCGGAGTTACCTAAGTTACCACCAGTTGCATATGTATTGAACCCGGTTTCTGCCCTAAGGTTGAATTATTGGAGGGCTATTTCTTTTCACCCCTTTACACATTCAATTCTTTTTCATTCTTCAACCCCTTCAGTGCTTACCGAGACTTCATAACTAGAACCTTGTTGGGTTTATTCCAGTACTAGCTCTGTCTCAGTCCGCACTCTTCCCATATCTCACTTTTCTCCTTTTTTCATCATACCTAAGGACTCTACACTATCTAGTGGATTGTCCCGGGTAGATCCTCCGCTCTCGGGATCATGGGAACCAATACCTAACCTTATCATCCTTATATCACCTTACATAAAGTAAAGTTGGTCGGTCTATTTGGTATTGTTCATCCGCCATAGGAACCAATTGAAAACCATTTGAAAATCAATCCAGATACTTGTGATATATTATCAAAGCATTTTGTACCGAATTGTTTTTGATATTTTTAGAAGAAGAACTCCCCCTCAACATGTGAATCAAGTATTTAAAATAGTTTTCCACACGGAGGCAAGAGAAAGAATTAACTTCTTTGATTACCATTTTCTAAAAATATCAACATCACTTCCCTAATCGAATCAAGTAGATAAAGCATTTTGGGAAGGATGAGGTTTTCATGATTTTGCTCCCTCAATATGTGCCTCGAGATTTGAAAAGAGTTTTGCACATACTAGAGGGAACCTGCACATTGAGATAAGTGATCACGCTTCAAATCATAGGTTTAAGATAGATGCTCCCCCTCAACATGTGCATGGAAAATTTGAAATCGCTTGTCACATGTGGGAAGGAGAGCTTGTACATCCTTATAAAACCATTTACCGAATTATCAGTTTAAATCCAATTTAAATCACACATTCTCCCCTATCACAATTATCAAATCATTTGAGATTTGTGATCTCTTATAGATTTAAATTGATTTTGAAAGCTTTTGAGGAGAATTGTGACTTGATTATGAAAGCGTTTTAACTGATAAGGATCCGATTTTGAGATTTTAAACTCCATTGGTTAAACATGCATGATTATCTTTTGAAAACAATTGAATGCCAAATAACTTTTTAATTTAATTGAAATCATTCTCCCCGTCAATCAATGACATAGGTTGTTGATTGAGAGATATATATATTGACAACTAAATCCAGATGATTATCAAAAATAGAGTCCGAGTTATTTTTCATAGCAGTTCTTTCAGCCAGATAAATGTTTTTAGAATCGAGCATGGAATTTTGAAAATATGATACAAGTAAGGCTCTGTTCTTTCTTTGACAAGCTGGTTATCAGCCTGACATGACAAAAAACCATTTTTTCTTTTCTCCCATTTTTTTTTTTAATAAGAATTCGAGCAACATCTAAAGTCCCGTGTCATTCTTTGAATGACAAGACAAAGACCGTAGATATTATCGAATCGAGAAAAACATGACAAATTGACAATTTTTATTTTGAAGATTTTTCAATTTTTCGATTTTTATGGATTTTGAAAGTTTTATAATTTTGTATTTTGTTTTTCGAATAAATATTTACAAGAGATAGATGAGCATAGACCTTTACTCCTCGTCTTCTTCCTCAAGACGCTTTGAGTGTTTTCGTTGAAGGCTTTTCAAGCCTAGCCGTGGAAGTATGAACTCAAAACGTTCTCTTGGAAGAGCTTTGGTGAAGATGTCTGCTAACCGATATTCAGACCTCACAAAATAGAGTTCCACCACACCCTTTTCCACTTGTTCCCTGATGAAATGATGACGAATGTCGATATGCTTAGCTCTTGAGTGTTGAACGTTATTGCATGAAAGAGCAATAGCACTTTTATTATCACAGTACATAGGGATTTTGTTAAATACAAAGCCATAGTCAGGTAATTGAGATCTCATCCAAAGGATTTGAGCACAACAAGATGACATGGCTATGTATTCTGCCTCTGTAGAGGAAATAGAAGTACTCATTTGCTTCTTTGAAGACCAGTCACAAGCTTATCACCCAAAAACTGAGCACCTCCGACGCATTTCGACGAGTATCTTGACATCCTGCATGATCAGATCTGCATAGGTCGTTAGTGACATACCGGTGTCCTTCGTGTACCAAAGTCCCATATTGATGGTTCCTTGGAGATACCGAAAGACCCGCTTAACCGCTTCAAGGTGCTTTTTAGTAGGCTTAGCCTGGTATCTAGCACACATGCAAACAAATAACAAGATGTCTGGTCTACTAGCAGTGAGGTACATCAGGGATCCAATCATACTACGATATTTCGTTTGGTCAATCATGATCCTTGAGTGGTCCTCATCTAGTTTGGTTCGATCAATCATGGAGTGTCAACAGGGTCACTTGAATCAAATCCAAATTTCTTTAAGATCTCAGGAGCATATTTAGATTGATTTATGAAAATGCCTCCGGGACTTTGTGAAATTTGTAGTCCCAAGAAAATGACATTTGTCCCATCATTGACATTTGAAATTTTGAACTCATTTCATTTGAAAACGGTCACACATTCATTGGGTCAGCCGAGGCAAAAATGATATCATCAACATAAATTTGAACATGAATTAAATGTTTGCCTGACTTTCTGGTGAACAATGTTGGATCAACTGCTCCTTTGCTGAATCCGTAGATAGAAGAAACTTTGATAGCGTATCATACCATGCCCTTGGAGCTTGCTTTAAACCATACAGAGCCTTCTTCAAACGATAAACGTGGGTAGGATGTTCTTGATTCACAAAGCCTTCAGGTTGGCTGACATAGACGACTTCTTTAAGATCTCCATTCAGAATGCCGCCTTCACGTCCATTTGATAGACTACCATGTTCTTACTTGCAGCATTAGCCAAAAGATTCTAATTGCCTCGATTCGAGCAACAAGAGCAAAAGATTCTTCAAAGTCTATACCCTCCTCTTGACGGTATCCTTTAGCAACTAATCGAGCCTTGTTCTTCAACACATCACCATGCTCATCAAGTTTCACTTTGAAGATCCATTTTAGAGCAATAATCATAGCACAATCTGGAGCAGGTACTAACTCCCATACATCAAGTCGATCAAACTCATGAATTTCTTCTTGCATGGCATTCTTAATTCATGGCGGTTTTGACATCTTTTGGTTCGATCTTAGAGAGTACGGAGTTGAAGAAGCACCACAAGGCATCGGTTGCAAGTTGTTTCCGTGTTGATACCGGACGAGAAGGATTTCCAATGATGTTGTCTAATGGATGATCGTGAGTCCATTTTCTGAGGTGTTCATGTGGTAGTTGTTGAGGGACTGAAGTAGAAGAGTCGATGTCTCTCAAGAAGATGGTTCTGATGAAGATTCAGGAGCAAATATGTTTTCAAACGGAGCATCTTCAGGAGTAGCAAAGGGATTAACTTCATCATTGATGCCAAAAACAGTTCCATGATGTACATTTGAAGAATGATGATTTGTTGATGAGACTCAAGGATCAGCAGCAGGCGCTTCTTGACTTAATGATATTGAGACAGGGATTGACTTCATTCACAGTGAATATGAAGCCTCTGTTGTAGTAATCAACACCTCATTAGTACTTGGATCATAAAGTTCATCAAACATAGGATCAAACAGTTTCCTTAAATCATCTTCATGGAGGTACATGGAGGTACATATGGAGTTTCTTGAGAAAAGTTTGGAACAAGGGATGAACCAATGGGACTGTGTTGAAGTGCGGGTTCTCAACCGATTGTCCAGAGCCATTTGACCGTCACTCATCAAACGTAACGTGAATTGTTTCCATGATATTTCGGGTTCTTTTGTTGTAGATTCGGTATCCCTTTTGTTTGGTGCATACCCTACAAATATTCCAATGTCTGCTTTAGCTCTAAGTTTGCCTAAGTCTTGACCCTCATTAGTTGGATAACACAATGCACCAAACACACGAAGGAAAGAGAGATTAGGTTTTTCTGTTGTGGACAAATTCATATGGAGTTTTTCCATGAACAGTGTGAATCAGGGAACGATTTTGTGTGTAGCATGCAAGTGGCAATAGCTTCAGCCCAGAGAAACATTGGAACCTTTGAGTAAATCAGCATTGTTCTAGCGGCTTCTACAAGAGTTCGATTTCGCCTTTCAACTACACCGTTCCGTTGAGGAGTTCGTGGAACACTTCTTTGATGGCTGATTCCAATGCTTTCATAAAATTCACTAAGGTGTTTGTTAACAAACTGCCCATTGTCCGTCCGATAATTCTGACGGTTTTGTTAAGTCGAACTCGCAACTGTTTGATGAGTTTGATAATGATATCAGGAGTTTCATCCTTTGTCCTTAAGAACTTGACCTGTGAATCTAGAGTAATCATCAACCACAACTAACACATATTTCTTCCCAAAGATATTCTGCACTCTCATTGGTCCACATAAATCCATATGAATTGTATGAAGAACTTCTGTGACAGAGTTAGTAGGTTTGGGTTTATGGGCATACTTCTTGCTTTTTCCCAATTGACATGATGAACAAAGATGATCTTTTTCATACTTTAGTCGAGGTAAACCTACAACTAAGTCCTTTCTGGAAAGATCATTGATGGTGCCGAAGTTCAAATGATTGAGACGACGATGCCATAACCATGACTTTGTTTTTGAAGCCTTTGACAACAAGCAGATTGGATAAGACTTCATCATATCATCGATAGAGATGGTGTAAAGATTTGAACCACGAGTTCCTCTTAAAAGTTCCTTACCATCAAGTTCTCTAACAAAACAAGTATGTTTTCTGAAGGCTACTTCTAGATCGAATCACAGAATCAATGACCGACAGAGAACAGATTATGACCAAGACCTTCCACATAGTATACGCTAGAGATAACACTATCACCAACAACATAATCACCATAACCCATAATTGCACCGAAATGATCATTACCGAATCTAATTGTCCCGATGAATTTGCTCACGAAGTTCATGAGCCGCGACCGGTCTCCAGTCATATGCTTGGAACACCTGAGTCCGTACCACGTAACGATTTGAACGATCTGCAGTTGAACACGCACAAGAATGGATAACGGATAATTGGGATCCCCATGCAAGAATGGGTTCCACTTGGTTAGTAACAATGATTGGAACACCCACATCGTAAATAGAAACATCCATATCAGAAGTAAAAGCAATGGAATCATTGGGAATAGATGCAATGTCGGTGTCTGATTTGACCTATTCAAAGTATGTTCACTTCTTAAGGGAATAGTTCTACCAATAGGCATCCATTTTCTAGTGGGCATAATCTTAGCAGTTTGAGAGCAAAACTAATTATTCTTATGGCCAAAAGGTATCCAATAATAACCTATTTTTATAAAAGTTCTTCCCTGGTTTCCACTGCTTTCTAACAATCTTTCGCTTTTGCCTTTTGCCTTCTTTGCACGATTATTAGCGTAACAATTTTAATCGGGCATTTGACAAAGATTAGACAAACATTCACACCACATTCATGATTAGCAAATGTAATTCAAGCGCACATCATTACAAGGTTTGCAAATAGTATCAATTCGAATTAATTACAAGACGCCTAAGGCTAATACTAGAATCAACACGATTCGCTTTATTCAACTCAAGCTTAAAGATCCTAGGTTGGTCTTCTACTCTCTTCCAATGCACATTTTTAGCTTGCATGGTCCTATCATTCCTTGTATTGTCTTGAGACTTTGACTCGCCGCTTTAATGTCATTGATTACTCCTGTAGAGGGAATTATGGGAACATTAGTTGGTTGATCTACTTTTGCATTCCTGAACTAGACGTGCAAGGATCAGATACTAGACGACACATTGATGTATACTTTCTTAAAACTGGGCCTAGAATGGTTTGAAGGCTCGGCACTAGGCATAGAACAAGGCATCACAACTTTGCCTTTTGCACCTAAGGTTAAGGATTTGGGACATGTTGCAATTACACATTCTAGCAACTCTTGAGATCGCTTGGCCTGGAGGCAAGCAAACCTAATTTCACTATCAAGAGGTTTGTTAATGAAATCCTCTTCGACAATCTTACGGAGACATTCTAGACTATCCTTAAGGTGAGCATAGTAGTCATGAAAAGCATGTTCATTATTCCTAAGATGAGGAGGAATATTTTTAACTGTCACAGTGTATTTGCAATCTAAGGGTGACTTTGAGACAACATTCTTATTGAAAACAAGTGGTAGTTTCCCATTTCCCTGACTTCTCAGATTCTCAATTTCCTTTTGTAAAGACGTTATTTTTCGTTGTTTTGGTCACGGTGACTTTTATTGAATCATATAACTCTTTAAAATGTCGTTTAACTTTTTCATTTTCTTCTAGAAAACTCTCCTTTTCCTTTTGTAAGGCATTAACTAAGTTTTGAAGATGAAAAGTTTGAGAATTCTGAGAATCTAAAGGATGAGGCATTTGGGAGCCTGTCATATTATTCTTTTGACCCTTTAAGTGAGAGATTTGGGCTTTCAACTTTCTGATCGTGTTGCAATGAGCTTGAATCTGTTCATCATGTTTGTTAATTTGAAAAATCGCATCAAACTCGAGCATCCGAGGATGTCTTGATATTTGAAGTTTTGACATTTTCTTTAAGATGTTGATATTTTAGTTGTAAATTAAAATGCTCAACTTCTAGTTTAGAAAAATGTTTAACCAAATTGTCGTGATCATCCAGTTCAATTTTCTCAGCTAATTTAGAATTAGTTTTTTCAAGCTCAATGACACGATCATGGGAGACTTTCATGGCAACAGATAATTCATGAAATTGAGAAGCATTAATAGAACAAGTTGTAGCAGTGAAAACACATCTTGAGCAATACATTCAGAAATAATATTCTCATTCTGTATGCAAGTTCTTCCTTTCAATCTCATTATATTTTAATGCTCGCTCATAGTCACTAACCTCAACTATCATAGCATCAAATTCCTTTCCATTTCTTTAATGTCTGAATTCATTCCCTTTTAAGACTCTCAAAGTGATCTTTTAGTTGTTTAAAGAAAGGCATGACTTCACTTAAATAACATTCTTTAGTTTGCTCAAAACCTCTTTCTCCTTCAGTTATACCAGTGGGTGTGATCCTTTTCTTGCAAGTTTTCTCAAAATCAACAAATAGTTGAAAGATAACATATTGACTGATTAAGGTCTTGCTTTTAGTGGCAATTGTTCTAGGAACTAGATGCATTGGTGTATTTGGAGGATGCACAGTCGCTCTAGGCATTTTCCAAAGGGGGGTTGGTTTCAACAATATTTTCAGCTTTCTGCTTATCTAAATCCATTTTCCGGAACACTTGTTCGGGAGTTAACAATGTCTGAGGCTTAAACTTGTTTAAGGCAATCCATTCTCCTTTTGTAATCATGGGGTGTGATGATTACTTTCTTTTCTTTACATTTTGGATCAGCTAGTTTCTTGTTTAACTTTTCCCTAGTGATTTCATCTGATTTCTTATCATCCTTTGTGCACTCAGCGAACTAGGTTTCGTCTAGGTTTAAGGATTTCCTTGCCATCATAAAGAACCTTATGAGCATTTCTAGCCTTTTTAATGACCTCTGGATTTGGTTCCTCAACAAGGGGAATGCTATGCTTATCGCTTAGGACTCTATGCTTAGTGATCATGTGAGCAATCTGAATGGTGTTTCCTTGTACGTACAACTTATTTTCAAGCTTGTTTTTCAAGGTTTTTAGATTAGAAAAATCATTCAAAAGTTTTGATTCCTTAGCAATCAATTCTTGCTTAAGCATTTTAACATTTTCTTGAAGTTCTTGTTTTTGCTTAGCAGCTTTTGAAAGTTTTTCTTGCAAGGAGTTTAACTCTTGTTTTAATACTTCTTCTCTAAACATACTTTTTCTAATAGTTTACGCATTTGGTCATCCATTTCCCGCTCACGGGTGGTCAACTCAAATTTTGCACGTTGTTCATAAATAGCAACACGCTCTTTATAGGCATTCAGTACAGAGATAACAGCATCATCAGGGGCACATGCAGTGTATTCATCAAAAACATAGTCATTGTTGACCGCAGAAGATGCATCACTTGATACAATTTCACTTTCACTTTGTTTCACATATTGATCATATGGGACAACATTGATATTACCCATGTTTTCAATATTTGATTCAATAGTTTCAGTTGATTGTACTTTGTCATGCATCTTTTGTACATCAGCATCATCGTATAGTTTTAATACCTCTGAGATGAGTTTGTCTTTGGATTGGCCAGCTTGTGGTGAAGAAGAGACCTTGGGAGAAACCATTGGAGAAATGCTAGCCATAAAAATTGTGTGTGCAGTAGGTCCATCATCCACATCAGAGTCGTATGCATCACAATCAGCGACTTGAAAGGCGTTCTGATGATTGTGACCTATCTCCTGAATTGGCTGCTCATCCACATCTGCATCATATTTCTTGGCATTGCCCTCTAAAGAAACAATAACTCCTCTTCATCCAACGCAACACCATTATCCCGAGCTTGTACAAGCAAAGATCTTATCTCTGAAGTAGTCAGTATTCTGTGGACGTTTTGGAGATGTGCAGTTCCTTGCAATGTGTCCCTCACCACCACAGTTATAGCATTTGATCGGCTTAGTTTGACCTTGATTTCCATTTCTTCCTCGATTCTGATTACCAACATAACCTCTACCAGCTCCTCCTCTTCCTTGATCATCCTGTCTTTCCTGAACTGGTTGCACAACAATTTTCCCATCTCTGACAGTAGCTTGATTGTGTGGGTTAGAAGCCGTTCTGAGGTTGTTGTTGGTTTGTGGGAGAGAATTCATGTTTTGACTAATCAGAAGAGCCAGTTGATTAATGAAGTTACCCACGGTGCATCAAAGATCGCTTGTTTGAACTTTGGATCGGGAATGAGTTTGTGAGTTCCATCACCCATGGGTATAACTTGTGAAGCTTTAGTGGTAATCCCAATGTTTGAGTAGAAGGCAGTTGAATCATTTGATGAGCTTGTCTCTCCTGGATTTGTTTTGAATTGTTCAAGAATCCTATTTTCAAACATGGCATGTCTCTCATTCTGAAGAAGGAAGGCATAGAGGTGCTCATAGTTAGTATTCTTCAATCCTTTAGTGAGCTTCACAGAAGTAACAAATTTGTGCCATTCGAGATTCATGTTGTTTACAAATTTTGAGTTCAGCTGAATGTTAGGCATAGTCATTCTGATGTTCCTCATGTCATTCACCACCTTATGAAATCTCACATAGTACTCATAGACACTTTCATCTGGTTTCATCTTGAAATGCTCAAATTCATCATACATTGTGGATTCTCGGTCTTCAACAAGTTAGCTCGAACCGTAAAGAAGCATCTTGACATTATCCCATACGGCTTTTGCCTCGGTGTTGTGATTGATAAGCTTGTAGATGTCCTTTGGTAGACTTTGCAGTATAATGTTGAAGCTCGGATGTCGTGATCGAATATCTTTTTCTCCTTATCGTCAAGCTCATCATACATCTTTGGTCTGTCTATTCCGTAAATCAAAGTTCCATCTTCAGCAGTATCAAGTATATCTCTAGTAGTTTCAACTCGTTAAGGTCCTTCATCAATGGATTTGAGAATGTTAACCCTATTTCTTTCCAAGACAGATAATCTGATTCGTTGAGCCCAAGAGTCATAGCCTCACAAGCATGGGTGGACGAGTGTCTCGAACCACCGCTTGAACATCCTCGGCAACAGTGGAGATGATTGTAGGAATGTTGGTAGACATGATGACAAGTTAAACGAGATTTTATAACTCTATGATTAAACCGGGAAATAGATTCTTTCACCGGATTTTCTCAATCAAGATAAAACCGTATTTAAAGGAAATCACTCAAGTCGCTAGGAAAATTTGAACCAAGTCGCTAAGTGCCAAGTCGCTATAGTCCCAAGTCGCTATATAACAACTCGCTACAATCCAAGTCGGTAGCAAAATTTTGACAAAGAATTCGCTTATCACCAAGTCGCTGATTTGTCAAGTCGCTAAATAGCAACTCGCTAGGTACCAACTCGCTAACACCAAGTCGCTAACAAAATAAAGTACAAGTCGCTAACTTACACCAAGTCGCTACGTGTAGTGGAGAATCCACTACTTGTACTTTTGTCGGCTTGTCTCACTAGACAAGTCGCTAACCCAACTCGCTAAAACTTTCAACTACAACTAGCTACCAAATTGTAAAGCAAGTCGCTACCAAGAAAACTTTTACGTGGCTCAAGTCGCTAGCATGAAAAACACATAAACACCACTTTTCAATCCAAAAACAACCCAACCACTATGATTCAAACCTTCTAAATCAAAACCTAAACACTTGTGATGATTCTAAACACAAAAGTATTACCAAAATCCACACTTTAACACTAGAAATCAACCAAATGATGCAAAACCACTAAACTTTTTCAAGCTCAAAAACCACCTAAAACCACTAGAAATCCAAAGATATGTAAGATATGATCTAACCATGGCTCTTGATACCAATTGTAGGATATTGGATTTCACATACACATCAAACCATAACACAAAGTAGGCGGATAAGTGGAATTCTAGAGAGAGAAAGTTAGAGGTTTAGGGAACTTAGTGAGAGAAAGAAAATTCTTATTATGAGCTCCAACTCTCTACCCTGGAAGGTAGAGAGTATTTATAGTCTTACAATAAAACGCCACACAACGGCCGTGGATCGCATACAAAGTGGGTAAAGACCCGTCCGTCCTCCACGGTGTTACTAAACTAAATACTACTTAACATAGAAGTACTATGACTACGAGCTTTCTAACGATTACATATACTTGAGGTGACCGACTCTTTAATACCTGGAATTTCTAATTCCTAACAAGAAACCTTGTGGGTTTCCATAACCGATCGGTGGGGGGTTTCCATAACCCATTCATACCCTAACTTGGACTCTAAGTTTCTACAAGTATAAATACAAGGCTTAGGGTAATTGTTATTTACTCTTGTACACCTAAACCTAAAAACCTAAACTTGTTTGTGTGTTTTTTTAGTCCATACGATCGGATCTCTACTCCTAGGGATCGATTACTTTTGTTTTTCGTTAACAAATGTTTTGTGTTAATTAAACTAGCATTTACTTTAATTCGTTAATAGTACGTGTGTACAAGAACGTGGTACAATCACACTATTGATTGTATCTTGGATTGAATTACAAAACGGTAAGGGGTAATTCACATAATCCTATAAACCCTAATTAGGGTTCATCCTAATTGCTAGTTTGTGGATTTGATTCTTGTTCGGCTAGAATCAATAAAGGTATGCATATTCTTGTTTATGTTAATTAATTATTCGTTAATCTTTCCTATACGCTTCCGCATGTGTACTTGATGTTTATTGTTTATATTTATGATGTGTCATGTTATATAATTCCAAATAAAGGGCATCACGAGCTTGGTTTAATGAGTAATTAATTACTAAACGCGTAAAAAAAACTAATAATTGTTATGTGTTTAATTATATATGTCGACCTAGGGTTTAGGGTTTTGAGACCCTATTTTTTTGGGCCGATTTGCCCTAATTCGGATTTTTTTTTAAAATAAAAAAATCAAGTAATCGTTTCATCGGGTAATATCACCCAGACACTGCTCATAGGAATGTACTCGCTCATTGTATCGCGTTCATCGGCTTTTACCGCTCATTGGATCTGCATCGCTCATCCGAAAAAATAAAGTTTTTTTTTAATTGAAAGAGAAACCCTAGGATTGCATGATATAATTACGTGTTAATTATATGCGATCTTGTGACTATTTGAATAATTGTTATGTTATATACATGCATGTTTGTCATGGATAGTTGCTTGAATATTGTTTAATTGTTAAGAAATCTTTATCACATGTTTATTTATGATAAATCTTGAATTGAGGAAGACTCCAATTATATACATTAATGAATCAATTATGTGCAATTTGGTATATCATTAATTATGGGTTTACGCAATCGATTCATTGATGTATGTGGCTCACTTTCAATTGAGATAGTGAAAGCCCTAATTAATATATACATTAATTTAACCTAGACATTGATTATTAATAGGGCTTTATCGAATAAGTTGCATGTGTCTACTTGTTTACACGTATTAAATTGTTAGTTATGTGCGCATTGTTTTTAGTTGTTTATTTTTATTTGTTTACTTGTTTGTTTATTATGTGTGACACTTTTAAGCAAAGGGTAATTTTGAATAGAAAAATAATACGGACTAAACAATGGTGAAATTTGATTTGTTTTTGAAGAGTTAAGTTTTCAATAGTTTAATTGATTGATGATTTTGGTACAAATGGTCCGAACGGCTCACCCACTAGAACAAACTATAAATGGGTTAATAAAGAAGTGCGCATACACACCGAAGGATGTCTAAGGTTATGCTTTGCGCTTTACCTGGTCCTCTCTCCCTGTGAGTTCGATTGGAACTACTTAGTAAGCCATAAATGTACAAACTCAGCTTAAGGGCGAATTAGTTTTAATTCCATGCGCTACTTCGGTGGTAATTACCCGAAACACTAAGTGTTTACACTTATGCAAAAGTACGGTATAATGGACTTATAATTATCGCTAAATTCCTTGATTGGTGAACCCAATACCTCAATCAAAACTTTGATAATTTGATCTTTATGAATTGGTAATAAAAAGTTTTTTATTAAATTTATGCTATGAGATGAATGCATGACATCTTTGTACATATTTGATTTGACCACACAAAATCAAAACTAGTACCCTTTTAAATTAAGTTATATGCCATCTAACTAAAGGGACACTTGAAGTTGCAATTTACGCCATGACAAGATTTGGCGAGATTGTGATGGAGAGGTAAATCTCTATGTAAAGTCAGACCTTACATGGGCATATTTGCAGTTCTTTAAGCTAGACACTTAAGTTGAGTAAGAAGTGAGAACTGGACTCATGTCAAAAGATGGGATGAAACATGTTTATATTTGCAATAGCATTGGAAAATATAAATCTCATAATGATCTAGGAGTTGGAAATTGTTTGCCAATTATTGTTCGACAGATTACCCTATTATATGCTTTCGTTACTAGCAGATCAACTGATGTAATGGAACTATGATAATTTGGATCCTAGTTTTCGAAAAAATTCTATGGTTATATGAATATTACCTTGGGTATTTTATTTTCTTGAAAAGTTTAATTATCGAAAATACTAAAATTGAATTTTGCTAATTCTTTAAATGTATTAATGCAACATTAAACCTTAAACGTAGGTTATTCCTGTATTGGTAAATTGATCTAAACCTGTAAGGGTTTTTGGTAGAGTCAACTTTGCTAAATGAATAAACCTAGTCCCCTTTTTATAAGGAAGAGTGAGATTCAATCCTATTCCTTTTCATGAATGAAGAAAGGTATGATAGGAAGATTAGAATTGTCTAAATTCTAAATACATAACTCGTAAGCAAATTTTAATAGTTAAGAAAATTGCATATTTCTGAGTTATTAAATTAGAAGCTAGACTAATTACTGTATAATTGGTAAAAGACAAACTAGCATATTTTATCTAGTTGTTGTGCTTTGACCATTTAAAAGTACTACTTATAATTGTTGGAATAGTAGAACTATTAAGAAAGAAATTGCATGCCCAATTTTTCAAGTTAATAGCATTAATGGATAGTTCATCATCTACATAGTAGAATACACTCTTTTAGTACATAAGTAATTGTTATGTATGGACTTTATCAAAAGTGTATGGAAGTAAATAGAACACTATTTTCTTTCACTGGTTAATGAAACACTTACAATGTTGTCAAATCCAGTGGGAGTATTCTGTTCTTATTACTGAATAAAGAATTACGGTAATGATCTCTAATTCAATGGGAGTTACAAGCTTTATCATCTTAGTAGTAACTCAGATTATCTCTAGAATGTCTTAAGATAATTACTTTCCACTTGTAGACACTTATGTTTTCAAGGATAGTCATGTACATTTCCTTATTAGACAATGAAGTGGTTCTATATCTAGTAGTTATGCTAATATCAATGACACAATCATATGAGTCACATAAACAAACATATGTCGTGATGTTTATCTGCTACATGATGTTGTTCCATGCACAAGTGGGAGAAATCTATATTGTGTGCAAGGTACAACATATAAGTATATGATTTAACGGATTCTCTTGACTGCAAGGTAAGAGACTAACGTTCTAATATAACTTGAACATATCTAATTCAAGAAACACTTGGTGTTACAATTTACGTCATGTGAGAATTTGGCGAGATTGCAACAACAAAGTAAATCTCTATGTGAAATCAGACCTTGCATGGACATATTTGCAGTTTCTAAAATTAGACAAGTATTTAGAACATGTGTCAAAATGATATATAAGACTACTTCAAATTAAATATTTATGTATTACTAGAATGACATAAATAAATGAAGTAATCTAATACTACTTCAATTTGTTTATTTATGTATTTTGGAATGACATAAATGAAAAATATTGTAGTCCTACATTGTTGTGAAGTATAATAAATTAACTTGAAATTACAATTGAAACCAAGAGTTGTGTTCATAATTACTTTAGTTAAACATGTTTATGATTTATTGTAAAGACATAAACATAAAGTCTTTTAAGACTTATAATAAAGTAAGACGTTAACTTGTTATGTTTTTTAATTAAGACATATACAAGAAGTCATTGAGTTGATCAATGATTTATAACGTTAAATGGGATTATAACAATTTATGTTTTCTTGATGAGACATGGATATGAAGTGACTTGGTTAAAAAGTACTTGTGTTATAAAGCATGTAATTGGCTTGAAAAGTCTATTATACCATTAAGTTGACTTAGTTGGTAAATAGGTAAGCCAAAAGAAATATGTTTATCTTGTATATTGTTATATTGTCTTACAATATTAATTCTAATGAATACCTCAAGTTGATGGTATGTTCAGTTAGGAGAATCAAACTCTATTTGATTTGTTTGATTCAAGATAACCATAACTTCTTTCTTAAAAAGTAACAAGGTTAAAAAATTGAGTATGGATTGAATATACTCAATATGACTCCAACCTAGAAGATTGATAAAACACCATTTCATTATGAAATGTGATAAATCACATTAAGTTTTAAAATTGAAGATTCTGAATTTGTTAAAACTACTTATGAATATGTTATTAACAAACTTAAGTCAGGAATTATCAATGTGTATTTGTAATGTCCCAAAAAGAGAACAATGTAGTTTTGCTCTAATTGCTAATATATATAGATAGTCTATATATTACAAAAGGCAAGTGGGAGTTTTTTTTATCTTGAAAGATAAAATTACAAGATACATAATCTTCTTAAATACACTAGTAAATATCATGATGAGGCTAGATATTAAATGTTAACCTCAAGATGATGGAATTCTCATTCATAGATCTGCAAGGATATCTCAAATATTTAATTTATATGCTGAGAAGAACATGAGTTGCAGGATTATAGTAAACCTGATAATTATTATGATGGATTACCGAATATTGAATTGGGTAAATTATTCATACTATGAATGTTAAAGATGTTGTCCATAAAGATAATCAATTTTGGAAATTTTGTTTATCTTAATAGTTAGACTAGAGAATGGAAATGAGTTTTTTCAAAGAGATGAAAAACCCTAGTGGTTTGAATTTCTATGTAGAAATCATATGGACAAAATTTGTACACATATTTAATGCATGTTCTATGACAAGATTATTAATCATATTTAAGCAATTAATTGTGATTGAATATTCTTTCCTAGACACATTAAATATATAAAGATGATAATTGTCATACTTGTTTTCATTAATATGAAATATGACAATGGAATATCAAAACTCTTTCTTGAGAAATTACTTGAGCGAGTACGGTAAGTAATTGAAAGTTTTTTTTTATTTCATATAATCTTTGGAAGTGTACTAAGTGCAATAATTCATGAATGGATAAATGCATTCATCTATGAAATTATTCTTATGTTTAATTATTAAATCATAGTTTTGATTTATAATTGAAATAAGATAAATTTTAAGTATTCCTGAAAGCTAGTGGGAGTATTATGTTAAGGTTTTTAAATATTATAAGTTGTATAACATATAAGAAGTAACATTCCTTGTAAGCTAAATGTTAAGTCTTAGATTGGAATGAAACTTCACTTGTAAGATTTAAGAATTGAAACATATAACATTGGAATATATGTTTATTGTTAATAAACATGTGCAGTAAAATAAATGATTCTAACAAAACATGATATATCATTCGGGAAATGGATAAATATCTTTTGACAAGATAGAACATAAATGAAATCTAAGTTTGAGATGTAGATTCATCATGTACATCATGTAGTATATTCAAATTGTTGTATCATTCTTGAATGATAGATGATTTGACAACATTGATATCTAACTAAAAGTTATTAGATAATTTGTGTAATGATTATTATAATAGAATTACATCCTCAGCCTGGAATTGCTCCTAGATTCTATGGATAAACAATATGTTAATTGTTGTGCAAATTATCATCAGCTTCAAACTTGAAAGTTTGGAAGACATCAAACATTACACAATAAGATATTAAAGTTTACGGAGTTTTAATGAGCATATTGTTGTTTGTATACAATGATGCTGGTTTAATTGAGATGACACTCAATACTAGTCATGGTAGGATTTCATCCTTGTTAATGGACATGTGAACTAGTTGTGCTACTAAGAGTGCAATTGCATTATACATTAAAAGAATAAGAATACTTTAAAAAACTTTAAAATGCTTGAAAGTTTAAATTGTCATAAATTGGTGATAGAGGGTGTCACACACTTTATGAATTATTATGTGGATTGGTGAATGCACACATACAAGGATTTCACTAATTGAATTTTTGAAATAAGTATTCTCAAAATTACGATAGATCAAGTTGGTTGATTTATGCCTTGTCAACAAGTATGATTGTCATTACTTGAGGCATAATTCATCAACTGGAATTTTCATGCATTGATCTATTTAGTATTTGAATAAGGGATGTTAAACAATTGTTATAATATAAATCAAATACTTGGTATGTTTGATTTTATAATATATCGTATCCTATATTTGCATGTTTAATCCGTGAATAAGTTTATTTATTCTAAATCGTCCATTGTCAATTAATGATATGGGAGTATCGTTAAATTAAGACAAATATGAGAGATGTGGTAGAATATACTTGAAAGTATATTGATGAGAAAGCATACCAATTTCAGATGATATTCAATGAATTGAATATAGGACTTATCCCAACTACATGATTTTACTTTATGGATATTGTTATTAAGTAAATCAGAATAGTTATCCCTCGACTTGAGATACCGATAAGTGTCATGAATGTAGTGCACTTCTGTGGAACAACTTAACGCTATAACGAATCGTAGTCATAAGGGTTGTTTCCTGAAGTGTTGCAAAGTTCATGGGTTATTCTCGTAGTCAAGATAGAATTTGTTCATTCAAATTTATTTGAAGTTTAATACTGCTAGGCCCCTCGTAGGGTTGACAAGATGTTTGCATGGCCATGCCCAAGATCTCCCTTGAATATGTTCAGAAGATTTGGTAATCTTGCTCAATCACTAATAACGAGAAATGTAATGGTTGAATAAAGAATGGCTTAATTCCATATCTTTATTTAACATGGTATTAGAAACAAAAAGATAATAATAATGAGAAATCATTAAAAGGTTTTTCCTGGAGACCTTACTTGAGTTGTGCTAGAGGCATCGAAGTGTTGCTAGACGCTAACCGATGTGATCACACTATTAAGATATGTCCAAGTGGGAGCTGTTGGTTTAATGGACAAAATATTAATAGATGTGTGTTAGGATCGAACTCGAGACCACGGGATTGCACACTTTACGTATGAGAATTAAAGTTATAATAATTAAATGTAAACTGTTATATTTAGTTATTATTTACACGAAACGCATAACGAACGTTAAGTAATTAAATGTAATGGACTAACGATCGTTAAATGTTAAAGGAAGGACTAAATATGAAATTAGATGTCAAGTAGGTTCTAGAAACCTTTGGGTTTCCATAACCTATCGGTGGGGGGTTTCCATAACCCATTCATACCCTAACTTGTACTCTAAGTTTCTACAAGTATAAATACAAGGCTTAGGGTCATTGTTATTTACTCTTGTACACCTAAACCTAAAAACATAAACTTGTTTGTGTGTTTTTTTAGTCCATACGATCGGATCTCTACTCCTAGGGATCGATTACTTTTGTTTTTCGTTAACAAATATTTTGTGTTAATAAAACTAGCATCTACTTTAATTCGTTAATAGTACGTGTGTACAAGAACGTGGTACAATCACACTATTGATTGTATCTTGGATTGAATTACAAAACGGTAAGGGGTAATTCACATAATCCTATAAACCCTAATTAGGGTTCATCCTAATTGCTAGTTTGTGGATTTGATTCTTGTTCGGCTAGAATCAATAAAGGTACGCATATTCTTGTTTATGTTAATTAATTATTCGTTAATCTTTCCTATACGCTTCCGCATGTGTACTTGATGTTTATTGTTTATATTTATGATTTGTCATGTTATATAATTCCAACAATATCATGAATGCAATAGAAACAAACTAGACATAACTAATTTTGGGTATATACAGGGTTTACTTACCGGATCAAATAGAGTATAGTATTGTCTTTTGTCAAATGTTTTAAATTTTGACCAGGCTAGACCGCGTGGGGTCTTTGTAGGGTCTTTGCTCCACCATTGCGAGCTGTTAGGATACGTTTCCAAAATCCATATCTGAAAAACGCAGCAAACTTAGGCACGAAAGGTTTGTAATTGCCTACTTCATAACAAATAACTTAACTTAGGCATGAAAGGATTCTAATTGCATACTCGTACGCAACAAAGTAAACTATACCAGTTATGATGGTAATTTCTTATTTCTGTTTGCACGTAGAGTGAAGTCAGTCAACCATTTATCTTTTACACTTGATACTAGAGTTACCATTTCTAAAAATTAATTGTATAGCATCATGATTATAGCGATGCCGATGGTGAAGTGGAGTTGATGATGTGTTGTTTGCCTATTTTTGCAGACTGCCAGGCAAGAAAGAAATCTAAAACTAGTCTTAAATATCACAATCATATTAAGCTAACCGATTATCAACGTGTTCTCAATCACAATCATAACTATGTTTGCATATTGCCAAAAATCAATATAAACCTAGTTTAAATATCTATATTTAGACCCGATGACTTAAGGAAAGGTTGTCACACATGTATGGCTAAACATATTAAGCATGATAATTATATACAAGTAGAAAGCCCGCATGTTACAAATAAAGTCTCGCCTTGAGGGCCCATACATATTAATCTAATCGATTATCGATGCGTTCTCAAGCACGATCATAACTATGTTTGCAGACTGCTAGAAAGCAATATAAACCTAGTTTAAATATCTATGTTTAGAACCAATGACTGAAGGAAAGGTTGTCACACATGTATGGCTAGACATATTAAGCATGATAATTATATACAAGTAGAAAGCTCGCATGTTACAAATAAAATTTCACCTTGAGGGCCCATACAAATCCATATAGATTGTATGTTTGCTCTTTCTTTGGTGGTTTTTGTACTGGCTTCTTTGATTCAAGCTCGCTATGCTTCTTTACAACATTCAAAGTTCTTTTGTGCAAATGTGCCCACATATACTCACCCCATGGATAAGAATTCCAAATAGAAAAATCCTCAATAATTTTGAGCAGATGATCCGAAATGTTGAACCTTCCTCATTAGATAACGAATCCCACGCTTGACCAGGCTTCATCAGTGCCAAAAGCTGATCACCCCTTATTTTCTTAGTCCTACGAGCTTTGTTTTCAGGAAACAATCGATCACAGAATGGACTATGTGTTAGACCATGAACAATACGACCTACGTCAGTTTCTTCTCTCGCAACAGGCCTAAAAAGAAAGCCGGTTATCAGAAAAAAAATTTCACGTCCAAATTCATGCACATTATCACCTATTTTAAAACTAAGGGAAGGGCAATCATCACTTTCTAGGACATTAACCTGATTTTGATAAAAATAATTTAGTGAATGGGTATGAGGAGAAAACAGGGGGATGTCTAACCATGGCCCAAATACAGTCGTCTTAAACAACTTGTTTCAATTTATATTTAACAAACCTCTAATCGTTGTAGTATGTTCTAATCTATATCTAAATGTTACCTTTGTGTCAAACATTTTCGAGGGAGTATATGAAGAGTCTTCTTTTTGATTGTGTGTTTATCAGTTGCAAAATTGAGTAGCAGGGAAGTGTGAGTAGCAGGGGAAGTGTGGGTGTGTGATAAAGATTTAAAACATACGTTTTTAAGGGGTTATTTAAGCCCTAAATTGACACATTTTATATCCGTTACTGCTTAAAATCGTTCCTTTTCACTTTTTAGATCTTTTGGAAGCAAAATACTGGAATAAAGCATATTTGGACGAAAAGGAGCGAAAACATGAAGAAAATGGCAAAGTCAAAATTAAAGGCCATCCAGCACACCTGACAGCGTCCCAAAAAAAGGGCGACGCCGTCCCTCTATTGAAGACTTGATCAAAAGTGGACGCCGACGGCTCAACGGAATTTCGTCCTAAAGCCTGACGCGCCACGCCTTATTTTCGAAGGCGCACTCACAAACACTACACCAGACGCCCAAGATCCAAGATTCAGACGACGTCCTGCATGAAGACTAACGGCGTCACACATCTTAAATGACGTCGTCCCAACGATGACTTGGCCCAAACGAAACCCTAATGACGGCGACCTGACGGCGTCACTAGCAAAAGGTGAAGCCGTCGCGATTGTAAATCTATATATATAATTCAATTTTTCTGTATTTGGAGAGGTAGAATTTTGGAGAGCAAACCCTAACTCAGTTGTAGTCCGACTTGGACAGTATTCTAGGGTCCCATACCATATTTTACATTGCAAGATAAGTTTGTTTATCCAATTTATCATTATGTCTACCCCATGTTCAATTGATTGTGTGTATGCTTGCTTGTTTAACATGTCTAGCTAAATTATTCTTGTGTTTGCTTAGATCTATGAAACCTAGTTATTAATTGTTGTTAGGTTGTCTCTTGTCTTAATTGGTAGACGCTAGATTAAGGAAAATTGGCTTCTTCTTTCATTGTTGCGAGCTTGAACGTCCTAAATAGCAAAAAGCCATAGGAGTGCATCTAGGCCATCATTGTGTTTATTGCGTGAGTTGTAGCTTTAGGATAGTAGTGTAGTCGGGGGAGATGCTATTTTACTTGCCGATCCTGGGTATTCTAAAAGAGAGTTACAATTCATAGAACTAGGGGATTAGGCACTGCCCTACGACTAATCGGAATACAACGCACCAATTAAGATAAAGGAAGTGACAATTCAACCGACCAATAAAGATAACTAGGGAGTAATAGTATCTAAGTGAACACATCTTTAATCATCATACGAGCACACCTCAATTAGCATAACCTATCCATTAGTTACTTAGAAAATTAGATAAGTAGTTAAAGTAGTGAAATCGGTAGAAGTACCACCCCTCAATCATATACCCCGAGATTTTACCCTTGCTTTATAAAAAACCATAAAAAAGAATAAAAATAATCATCATCAATCCCACCTTCTCCTCATATATCTCTTTCTAGCATTCCTATTCCCCTAGAGAACAAAATCAATCCTCGAGGCTTACCCCATACTACACTACAACGATTAGGTTCACTGCCTAGAGGGTTGAAAAGCTTGCTCGTAGAAAATGAGGTTTTCTCGACCCCGAACCCTGCTATCAGTGTGTGAGTAGCAGGGGAAGTGTGAGTGTGTGTGAGTAAAAGGTGAAATGTATTTTAATTTGTTTTGAAATAAAGTGTATTTATGTAATTAAATGTATTTATAAGTATAAAGTGTATTTTGGTATATAAAAAGTATGACACAAGTACCAATGGAATACAAAATATAAAAGTGTACTCTCTACCTAACCAGTCGTCAAAGAATAAACAAGAGTGGGACCCAGACACCCAAGAAATATGTACTATTATATAATATAAAAAGACTATACTTTTGCACAAAAAGACAAAAAAAAAAGACAAAAAATAAGTCGCCCAAAGAATTGTGGGCCCAATCGCCCAAGAAAGTACCTAGTATAAGTAGTACTATGTAAGTACTGGTAGGGCCAATGATAAGGTCATTTGACACTTTTTTATAATAGTCGCCCAAGAATTTGGGTGACCTTCGCCATGGGGTATTTGGAGAAAATGAAAAATTTTGAGGCACTAGAGGTGAATGGGTATGTACTTGTGGGGTATTTGTAGAATTAGCCTTGTAAATAATGTCAATGAAAGTGCAAACTACAATGCTTTTGTAAACTTTAGTACAATACTTTTTATGTGAGAAAAATAATTCTTGAGTTAATCAAAATATAGTTGTTAAGGTCTCGATCTAGCTTTTAAGATCTTTCGATATTACGATTCCGCTAATAAAAAACGAGTCAATATTTCATAGGATCTTAAAAGGCATAAAATCTTAAACAAGATCTCGATCTTACAATAGGATCGTAAGCTCGATCCGATTCGATCCTACTTCCTTTTAATTAACTAACTAATAAACTATAAATAAATGAATTTTGTTAAAGTAAAACAATAAAATATGGGTGGACAATTATAAAAATGTTTTATAAGAGTAAAATATATAGATATTTAGATCAAAAGATTAAGTGTCGTTAATCACCGGTTATATATTTTAGTATTTTAAACCATTACGCATTGCATTTTCTCATTTCATAACTTTGGGAACACCCTTTTTTTTTCTTCATGAATTTGCTATAAAATTAGTTGTGAATACGATTTACTAAACATATAAGACATTTGAACATTTAAGTAGTATCTTCCGATCTCGATACGATATTATGATTTCGATTTTGCAAAGACAAAAACGATCCAAAATAGGATCTCGATCTTGACAGCCCTGCGTCAAAGCTAGGAGCGGCGATTTTCGACACGACACGATAAACGACACGAACCCATTTAATAAACAAGTCAACTCGTCTAACCCGTTTAATAAACGGGCTGTGTTTGGGTTGAATAAGTATTAAACAGGTCAACTGTGAACCCGTTTAAGTATATAAGCCTTTAAAAGTAATATATAAATTGGTTTTTATGTTGAATTTGAATTAAATGTATTTTGTTATGTACTTAATATGAGAATGATTATAACTCAAATATAATTGAAGTCGTATAATTATTTGTATGTTACTATTACTACCTCCGTCCCATAATAATTATCCTCTTTGACTTTTTTAAGTCTTTTTTATTCAACTTTGACCATAAATATTTCTATTTGTGTAATATAATACTTGATAAAAAATATATGAATAGATTGGTTTTAAATGTATTTTCATTTGATATAATTTTTATCAAGTATTATATAACACAAATAAAAATATTAATGGTCAAAGTTGAAGTAGAAAAACTAAAAAAAGTTAAAGAGGACAATTATTATGGGACGGAGGGAGTATCATTTTTTAGATAGTTATATTATTTTTGGATTTAAACTATTTGAATCGATAAATCACAAACATTATTCACCGATTGATCTATTACTTAAACATATTAAACGGGTTACACGTGTTATGCAGATCTGGGTTAGAGTTGAGTTTCATGACACAATTATTAAACGGGTTATGTTTGAGTAGAGGTTATACTAACCCGCCAACCCGCGAACCCAAATATGTAAACCCAAACACGACTCGGTTGTCGTCCATACTCAAAGCATGCTACTCGTATATGCCATTGTCCCTAAAAAGCCCAAAACCCAACCCAATCGCTACGTATAAAACAAAACCTCCTGAAGGAGTTTTATATGTTTCGGTCTTTGATTGCCTCCATTAGCCTATGTCGATCAAAGGTATATCGAAATTTAAGCAACTTTGATTTGAACTTAATTGTTTTTCACTGATCGATTTAATTTCCTTCATCTAGTGATTTAGAAGTGTTGTGCTTAATAATGGATTTATGTGTAGAAAATCACCCTTCTAGTATTATTAGTACTATTAAACATCTTTCTGATGATTGTTGGCATTTGATATTTGAAAAACTACAATCAAGTATTGATCAAGAATCTTTTGGCCTAACATGTCACAATTTCCTCAATATTCAAGAGTCTAGTCGTAAATACTTGAAAGTTGGATGCTTACGACTGTCCGATTCCTGCTCCCATCATGCTACTATCAATGAGTCTTTTATCATTCATAGACTTCTTAACCGTTTTACCCGATTACAGTCACTATCTTTGGGCCATTGCTTTGAAATCAAGGATTCAGATTTAATTCCATTGATAAAACATGGCTCTAATTTGCGCTATCTTCATCTTAATTTTTGCGGTGGTGTCACTGACATAGGACTTAGTTATGTTGCTTCTGGCTGTAAATTGTTAAAAGAAGTTGATCTTGCTTGTTGCAAAAACATAACTGACCATGGTATTCGGGCTCTTAACCAAAATTGTCGTCAACTTAGATCACTCAACATATCTGGTTGTCATAGAGTTACTGGTGTAAGTTTCTACGGGTTTTCTTCAACATTGGCCTGTTTAGAAGCTAATAATTGTGCTTTTGATTCAATGGGTGTTGGTGGGATTTTAAGTGGAGGTGGTCTTGAGTATCTAAATCTTTATCATCTTCAAAAGCGCATCGAGGGAAATGGACTGGAAGCCATTGGTTTAGGACTTGCTTCAAATCTTAAAGTTCTTAACTTTCTTATGTGCAAATTTATTGAGGATGATGCTATAATCAAAATATCGAGAGGGTGTCAATTACTGCAAGAATGGAACTTGTCATATTGTGATAAGATTGGGATCGCTGGTTGGGAGTCAATTGGACTGCATTGCAAAAATTTGGAGAGACTTCACGTGATCGGATGTAAAAACCTTTGTGATAGAGGATTACTAGCTTTAGGCAATGGCTGTAAACGCATGTCAGTGATATACATGAATAATTGCCAGCAAATCACTCAATCTGGGATCCTCAATTTCAAAACGCAGAAACGGGGTGTGGAAATCAGTTATAAAGTAATATGGAAGATTCTTCCCAGTTGGGCATCTACAACCTACAAGAAGAATCATTTGAAGAGGAATTGAATGTTTGTGTTTTTATTTGTTATATCTCATATCTCATTTGTCTACTTTTGATCTCCCATTATCGTTTTAAAATTGCTTTGGTTGATTGTTGTTTTTGGACAATTTAGTTTATGTTAGAAACATGGGAAATGCAGAATCTGTTTGCTCATCCTTATCTGTCTTTTTCCCACTGTCGATTTTTCTGTTTTTGACACGTTATGTGGATGAACAAAGATATGTTCTGAATTCTGACTTCTGATTTTTGTTTTTTGTTTTTGATCTTGTGGATGAAAAAAGATGAGTCGCCACTAATTGGCAGCAGAGTAACAAGATTCAGTTCAAGACGTTTAACCAGACCAGACCTCGATGTGTGAGGGTAATAAACGATACAATATATTTTTTGTTAATTTTTGTTAACAGCTGATATTTGCCATTTAATTTTTGCTTTTATGGTTCCCTGGCATTGGACCATGTGACTATTGCGACAAGTTAAATGAACAACACGAAAAACGTCTTAGAGGCTAAAGCCGGCTTGTTATTCATTACACAGTTGTATATTTATTTTCTATAAAGCCATTGACTGACATTATGAAAACACTGCTTTACCCTCATTTGATAGGGTGTAACAAAACATCCATTTTAAACGAACATTCATTTTAGGCATCATGTGTGTGCAGCTTTTGTATATTCAGATTTTGAGTGTAATAACACTTCGGCACCGTGTGTGCGCAAGTTTCAGTATAATTCACAAAAACCAAAGGCCTCTTGGTCCAGCGGTATGTGAGTGGCCCATCAACCTAGAGGTTGTGGGTTCAAGTCTCGTTGGAGACATGTGAGATAGAATTTGTGATATAGGTGGTTTAGTAAAATTCACAAAATTTGTGTGGTCTGTATCGGTTTACATATCTAGATTCTAGAGATCACAACAAGATTAGACATCCTTCCCTATCCTACAATCCTACATGGCTACAAAGCAAACTTTGTGAAGAGATATTTCAGTCTTTTTTCGCTCAAACTTACGAGCCCTTAGAACCAGCTATGCCGATCAAAGGAACCAAAATCCGTGCAAGTCTTTTATGGTCATTTCATGAACGTTTGTACTCTACTTTGTTCATTAGTATTCTAGTATTCATAAGGTATTGGTATAGAGGCGAATTAGTTACATGGGCTGCGACAATGCTTAATAAAAAAATCACTTTAATTATGTGTTAAGTTTAAGTAGTAACCATTATGTTTATGCTGAGCTAGTACGTTTTTATGAACATATTTAACTAATTAGGAGATAATATTAAATAGTTTTTAGGTTAAGAAGAAGGGTTACTGAACAACCACAGCGATCCTATTGTGAAATTCATTAATTCAATGTATACAATTTTTGAAGTCACAATAGTATTGTGACAATACCATTCATGAGTTTTATTTTAATCATCAGATAAATGTTATTTCTTTCTTGATACTCACAAATGGAGGATGTATAGTAGGTCTTAAAAATTACCTGTGTCCCTGTATTAGTCCTACGCACCTTCTTCCTTATGATGTTTTGTATTTGATTTTATGGAACTAGAATCAAAACTTGATCAAGAATCTTTTGGCCTAACATGTCACACTTTCCTTGAGATTCAATATTCAAGTCGTAAATGCTTGAAACTTGGATGCTTAATGTCTAAATGCTCTTCTCATGCCAAATTTCATGATTCAGTTAACATTGATCAACTCCTTAACCTTTTTACACAACTACAGTCATTGTCGTTGGGCAGAGTTATAACATCAAGGATTCAAATCACACTCCATTTCTAAAGTCTAAACTATGGTGTTTTATTGCACTCTCTATCTTAATTATTGTGATCATATCACTGATATAGGAGTTGCTTCGGTTGCTTCTAGCTGTCAGATGTTATCCATTAATTATCAACCTTTCTAGTTGCCCCATTACAGAAACTGAAATGGAAATTTCAACAAAATCATGTACACTCTTAAAAGATTGAATATATCCTTCTGCAAAGAAATAACTGATGATGGTATTTTGTCTGTAAACCAAAATTGTTGTCAACTTTGATCACTTGGCAGATCTGGCCGTGTTAAAATTTCTGGTGTAAGCTTCAATAGGTTTTCTTCAACATTTACATGTTTAGAAGCTGAATGTTGTCTGTTCAGTTCAACGGGTTTTGGTGGAATTCTAAGTGGAGGTGGTCGACTATCTAAATCTCTCTTTTCAACATTTTCCAGCTTTTGGTTAAGGTTTTACCTCAAATCTTAAAATTCTAAACATTAGTTGGTGCACATTAGCTGACGATGACGCTATAATTAAAATCTCTGGAGGTTGTCCATTGCTGCAAGAGTGGAACTTATCACATTGTAGAAGGATTGAGATTTTTGGTTGGGAGTCTATAAGATTGAACTGTAAATATCTAGAGATACTACATGTTAGCGGATGTGACAATCTTTGTAATGTGGTTCGTATGCCTACTTTACCTACTTGACGATAGAGTATTATTAGCTTTGGTTAATGGCTGCAAACGCCTTTCAGTGATATACATGACAAAATGCCTTCAAATCTCCACTATTGCGCTCGACCCTTTAAGAATACAGAGAGAGGACGTGCAGATCAAATATAAAAAAAATGTTCACTATGTCCCAAGTTGCGTATTTACAATATATACAAACAATTGAAGGTGATTTGTACTACATTCAAGATTTTAAAGACTATGCTTTAGTTTATTAATCATTATTACTTGTGAATACTTTATTACTCTGTAGTACACTGGTATTACACGCTTGTTTATTACTGTATTATTATTATTATTATTGAATAGTTACTTACTTCAAATTTGCTTTGGTGTAATTAGGGCTTGAAATCAGTGATGCAATCATTACTGCATCCATAAAATAGAACTGTTTGTTAGTCAATGAGCCTACAGACCACTTATGCATTTGATTCGAAGAAAAAATTTGAGGACCAAAGGCGCAGTAATAAGACTGCCAATGTAAGATCTCTGATTTAAACATATTATTGACACGTGTAAATAAAATAAGCTCATGATCAGTTGGCTCAGACGCGACCACACAATCAGGCTGCAAAACCAGCAAATTCAAGTACACGCTTTTCCGAAGCTAACTATCATGGATAGAATGCAACCTGTTGTTTGCTGAGTAGTATTCGTGTTTTACTTATTTCCATCTACAATAGTAACAGTTATTAAACACGGTCTTATTTTAATCTGGGTGATACAATTATTTTGCAAGCAATATTGCCATGAGTTTGCGATGATGAGGTCAGAAATAAAATGAATCCATGACATCATATTTACTTAGTATATAAACAATTTCATATAGTCTAGAGGAACCCATTATTGGCATTTGGTTAGATGTTGCAACACAATTCACTATGCATTGGTCGATTTTGGTTGTACGCTGTGTTTCTAACTGGCTATTAACATCAACGAGATCAGCTCAGACTGAAATGGGTCAAAGGGGACGAAAGCTCCGCCCAAAGTGTATTTATAATGTATACAACGGCCAAAGATCACTATATTCAAACATGGAGGATGGTTTTGGTGGAATACTCTAGTAGTAGAGGAATTTTCAAATGCTTACTCTTATTTTAGTGCTTACCAAGGGACAAATCCCCACCATCCATCTAGTTTGATCTAATAGTGGGGATAAACCTAAAATTTAATATGGAAACCTAAGTCCATGTTTTTTTTTTTTTCCTTTTTCTTTGTCTTTTTATTTTTCTTATTTATTAACATCTTTTTCTTTTTCTTTTTTTTTTCTTTTTTTTGAAATTCACGTTTTTATTAAAAATTCACGTATTTTCTTTTTTTTTTACGGTTTTTTTTAGTTTACGTTTTTTTTTTTTTTTTAATTCACGTTTTTTTTATTCTAAGTTTTTTTTTTGCTTTCATACGTTTTCATCTATATTCATGCGTTTTCGTTCGTTTTTATACGTTTTCGTCCGTTATTTTACGTTTTCGCCTAATTTCAGACGTTTTCGTACGTTTACATCCGTTTTCGTCCGTTGTTGTACATTTTCATACGTTTTTACGCTTATATCGCTCGTCTGTTTTCAGACGTTTTTGTCCGTTTTCATACGTTTTCGTCCATTTTTAGACATTTTCTTCTGTTTGAGACGTTTTCGTCCATTTTTAGACATTTTCTTCTGTTTGAGACGTTTTCGTCCGTTTTCATACGTTTTCGTCTGCTTTCTTACGTTTCGTTTTGTTTTCATACGTTTTTGTCCATTTTCTTACGTTTTCGTCTGTTTTCTTACGTTTTCGTTTGTTTTCATACGTTTTCATCCATTTTCTTACGTTTTCGTTCGTTTTCATACGTTTTATTTCATTTTCGTCCATTTTTCATACGTGTTTTTACGGTTTCATATGTTTTCATCTGTTTTCTTACGTTTTCGTCCGTTTTCTTACGTTTTCGGCCATTTTCAACCGTTTTCATGCGTTTTTGTCTGTTTTTTTAGGTTTTCATGTATTTTCGTCCGTTTTTAGACGTTTTCGTCTGTATTTTTATGTTTTCATGTATTTTTGTCCGTTTTATATGTTTTCATACGTTGTCATCCGTTTTTTTACGTTTTCGTCCATTTTTAGACGTTTTCGTCCGTTTTCATCCGTTTTTATACCTTTTTGTCCGTTTTCATACGTTTTTATACGTTCTTCATTCGATTTTATACATTTTTGTCCGTTTTCAGACGTTTTCATTTTGATATTTGTAAGTGACACTTATTTATCTCTTGTGATATAACACTGTAATGAAGATGAAAAGTATTACATTCTTCATCATGTATGTGTTATCAGTTGTGATACCCAATTAAGAATGTGACGGTTGTGTTTTTGAAAATATTTAGGAAGATTTTTGTGTTTTATGATATTATGAAATATTAGAAAAGTTGTTCAACTGAAACAAGAGATGTTATGATACTTTTTTTAGACTTGTGGTGAATTTTTCTATTTAATGGGTACATTGTGCATGTTTCGATAGGTTTTATAATGGGATTTGAAAATATCTATGGTTGAATCAGCAAACTAAATAAGCTATGGTTGAAGATAGCACACATCGTTATAAACAAACTGAGGAAGCTCAAACACCTGTGATATCACAGGTGATATCACCTCACTTGTGATATCACACATGATATCGTGTGTGATAACACCGGTGATATCACCTGTGATATCATGTGTGATATTACTGGTGATAGCATGTGTGATATCATAGTTTATATCACTTGTGATATCATGTGATATCACCTGTGGTATCATGTGATATCACAAGTGAGGTGATATTACTTGTGATATCATGTGTGATATCACAAGTGTTTGAGCTTACTCAGTTTGTTTATAAAGATGTGTGCTTTCTTCAACAATAGCTTCTTTAGTTTGTTGATTCAACCATAGATATTTTCAAATCACGCTATAAAACCTATCGAAACATGCACAATGTATCCATTAAATAGAAAAATCCACCACAAGTCTAACAAAAGTTTCATAACATCTCTTGTTTTCAGTTAAACACTTTTTCTAATATTTCATATTATCATAAAACACAAAAATCTTCCTAAATATTTTCAAAAACACAAATAAGAAAAATGAATAGAATCATCACAGTAATATAATAAGTGATGTTTATTATCATTTCTTTCATATATACTTGGTAAAATACTAAATTCTTATCACATTTGGTATGAATTTAATATTTCTCATTCTTAGTTGAGTATCACAACTGATGACACATACATGATGAAGAGTGTAGTACTTTTCATCTTTCTTACAGTGTTATATCACAAGAGATAAATAAGTGTCACTTAAAAATATCAAAATGAATAAAAAGGAAGCAACGTATGAAAATAGAGACTTGACATATTCTCAAAATCAAACAAGTGTTGCATTAAATTAGCATTTTTTTGAACAAAATAAGAATTCACCTAAAGAGACTTTAACCCTTTTATTTCTACTAAGCGCATTAAAAAAAATATGCGCTTGTCAATTGCGATGAAAGGCACAAAAACTATCTTGTAACTCAAAATTATAAAAATATTAGAAAGCATATAGGTGATAATATATAAAAATATACAAAGCAATGAAATATCTCAGATGATATTAAAGGTTAAAAAAACATACTTGTTTTTTTATGAAATATCACAAGTGATATTAGACATTAACTTTTTTTTTAATAAAATATCACAATTGATACTAGACATGTAATATAATAAAGTTTAATAATAAACATGAAAACGTATAAAAACTGCAAAAAACGGACGAAAACGTATGAGAACGAACAAAAACATATAAAGACGAATGAAAAGCATATAGAATTGTATGAAAACGGAAAAAGCATATGAAAACGGACTAAAACGTATAAAAACGGATGAAAATGGACAAAAACTTATGAAAACATCTGAAAAAAGACGAAAGCGTCTAAAAATGGACGAAGATGTAAAAAAACGAACGAAAGCGTATATAAACCTATGAAAACTGATGAAAACGTAAGAAAACGGACAAAAACGTAAGAAAACAGACGAAAACGTAAGAAAACAGACGAAAAGGTATGAAAACGGACAAAAACGTAAGAAAACGGACGAAAACGTAAGAAAACATCGGAACATGGACGAAAATGTAAGAAAACAGGCGAAAACGTAAGAAAACGGACGAAAACGTATGAAAACGGATAAAAACGTATGAAAACGAACGAAAACGTATGAAAATAGACGAAAACGGACAAAAATGTAAGAAAACGGACAAAAACGTAAGAAAACAGAAGAAAACGTAAGAAAACGTATTTTAAAACGTATTAAAAACGAACTAAAAACTTAAGAAAACAGACAAAAACGTATGAAAACGGACGAAAACGTAAGAAACGGATGAAAACGGATGAAAACGTAAGAAAACGGATGAAAACGTATGTAAACGAATGAAAACGTATGAAAACGGATAAAAATGTAAGAAAACGGACGAAAACGTAAGAAAACGGACAAAAACGTAACAAGACTGACGAAAACGGACGAAAACGTAAGAAAATGTATGAAAACGGACGAAAAAGTAAGAAAATAGACAAAAACGCAAGAAAACGGACGAAAATGTATGAAAACGGACGAAAACGTATGAAAAGCGGAAAAAACGGACAAAAACGTAAAAAAACTGACGAAAAAAAAAAAAAAAAAAAAACGTGAAATTAGAAAAAGTGATTAAAAAAAAGGACAAATATTGAGAAAATAAATAAGAAAGATAAAAAGACAAGAAAAAAACATGGACTTAGATTTAGACATATTAAATCTTAGGTTAATCACTACCATTAGATCAAACTAGATGGAAGGTGGGGATTTATCCCTTAGTATGCAAGGAATTTTGAGTATGCAAAATAAAGTGCCTCTACTCTAGTACGTATAATCCTATCTAGACATGAATTGTTTCTACAATTTTGGGTCAACTGGATTTACACCCATCCAGTTTGCCACGTCTCAAAGACCAAAAATAGACAAATGTGAGGATTCATTGTATGCAACATGATTTGATTAGTATAAAAGCATAAGGTACGGTGAGGAGGTAAAACTCCCCATTTGAGCCTCACCGGTTGCCACTTCAATTCAACACTCCCACTTCAAAATACCTCTCACTCATAACAACTTTCAACTCCTTATTTGAGCCCCACCCACTATTAATTTTATTTTCTTTTTCATTTTTCAAACAAACTAATTTATTTCATTAAAATAAAATTACAATTCGATACGAAAAAATAAAACATAGGACGAATAAAAACATTCGAAACTTAAGAAATACAAATAAAAAAACATCAAATTATAAATAAACTAATTATTTTGTTGATCTTGTAGATGTTGTAGATATTGTTGCCAACCATGCTCAATACGTAATATTTCGTTGCAGCTTTGCGTGTGTTTGTTTATCACGGAGTTCTTTGGATTTCCTCCGTTGCACTTCGCATCGCTCGATCCATGTCTGTGCCAAATTTGATCGCGGACAAATATAAATGTCGTTCATTTTGGATATCGCATATTTTGTATCTTTCAAAATCATATGATGCACGTGTACATGACGTTTCCTAGCTTGTTGACACTCCAAGCATTCGTCGTTGGCTTATAACATGCCAACGTACTTGGAGGACACCGAAAGCTCTTTCAACGTCTTTTCGAGCATTTTCTTGCCGCGTTTAAATAAGGTATTTTTCTCGGAATTTGCAACTGAAAATGATTTGACAAAAGATGCCCATTGTGGGTAAATTCCGTCAGCTATGTAATACCCTTATTGCAATGTAACTCCGTTTACTTCAAACGGAGCCACGGGGGCGATGTCATCAAGAAGGTTGTCGAATAATGGATAATTTTTTAAAACGGTAAGATCGTTATCGCACCCGCTACCCCAAAAAATGCATGTCAAATCCACAAATCATATGACGCAACGACTTCAAGCATTATAGTTGGGTATTTTTATCACCTCTCGCAAATTGCCCGTGCCATTTTTTCGGATAATTAGTCCATTCCCAATGCATACAATCAATGCTTCCAAGCATTCCCGGAAACCCATGAACCGTGTTACGTGCGTTATATAAATCGTGAATGTCATTCAAGTCAAGTTTTCTTAAAAACTCAAGCATATACAATTGGCTAATGCACATAGTAAAATTATCTAATGTTCCCCCATTTGTAAATACCCATCTAATGCAAGACGTGCATTTCATACTAAAACTAAAACTCATTTGACCCGTAGCATCGGGTCAGGCAACAAAGTATTTAAAATGATCGGGAAGAGGATGAACAGTTTGAATATATATTTCAATACCTTTGACTATTTCTAAAAATAGTTTACGACTCATACGATATCGACGCCTAAAATAAGTCTCCGGATATTCTGGGTTATCACCAAAATAGTCGACCGTAACGTCATGTAAATTTCCTTTTATCTTAACGGGCTTTTATTTCACCTTAATGGGCCTAATTCACTAATTATTAACCAAACGGGCCCTTAATCTATTTCTCTTTGGGCATAAACCCATTTAAAAACCAACCCGACCCTAAAATGATTTCTATTGGGCCTTATATTAATCCTTAGCCCAATTAACAAATCCAAAACATCTAATTCATTTAACAAAAACGTTCCAACCCTCGTTTACTTTAGCTCGACAAAATGAAATTTCGACACACAAGCTATCTCACAAATTCCATGGATCGATTAAGCTCACTCCAAAGAATCGAGAATGATAAATTACTCGACCTCTTATGATCATTTGATGAACAAACAAACATCCAAGCTTAAACTGTTTACCGTTTCACCAAAAATTTTAGAACTTGTTTATAAATGTTAAAAACATATTTCGACTATGTGTTTATCACGTATAAGCTACGAAACGGAATTAGTAACCCCAAACGAGCACCCTCTCATTGTTTTGGTCACGATGGAAAGTCGTTTGGACCATTTTTGTATAACAAAAACAAAACCGAAACATGGAAGTGATATACAAATCGATCTATACAATCATTTGGCAACTTGGCACAACTTGTGTTATCTCTTACACACCCTTGAAATATTCCGACACCTAATTGTTACATACTCCATCATTGGCTGCAACTTGTACAAGTTGATATAATACCTCCTACATTCATGCGTATACACACACACTTGCAATATTCACATTTCAAAAATATTTCTGAGTTCTTGGAACCTGCTGAGTATGAGAAGCTTGGGCCAGAAGGGAAGGAGCTAAAGTCATGGTATTGGAAAGCAAGGTCTTGTTCTCGTATCTTGGTTGGTTCGTGAATCGAGTAGCATCCATTCCCTAGTGATAACTTGTCCATACGTCATGTTTTCCCACCACTAGTTGGTGTCGTAAGTCATTTTTTCTCATATACACTTTTATTTTCACTTCTTATAACTTTATCCTAACGCTCATACCTACTAACTTAGCCCCTTTATTCCTCACTATCGTTATCCATTTTTCGAAAACATTGTGGCATCTTAATTCGTTGTGTGGCTATGCTTGAATTAGTATCAATATTAGTAACATATAACAATGTATAAACCATTTTTAAGACACGTTTTATAATCATATTGTCACTTTGAACCATAAAAACTATTATTAACAAACTAGGCAGAATGTAAAAGTTGCTTAGGAATGGGCTTGTAAAACCCAAATGGAACTTTCACCTTACTGGGCTAAGGGCCCAACCCGTTTCCTTATAGACCAATGAAATAAGTTGTATCAATTAGACACCATGATAAGCTCGTTTACACAATTTTTATAGGCCTAAGCTCGACGCGTTTGAAACAGTTTACTATATACTTAAATTTCACTAATTGGGCCTTAAGGCCCAATAAGTCAAAATAAGCTCATTTTCGTGTATTAAGTTGTTTTATAAGCTCCATTAAGCTTATGAAAACTTATTAAGAACGTAAAAATGATAAACTTTGTGATTTTTTGACTAATTATGCAAAATTTACAAATTTTGTGTTAAAAGTGTAACTTTTGTGAAAGTTAAGGTCAAAACTGTCAAACTGATATTCTGAGGACATAAACTGATTTTATAAATACTTTTGGGTATAATATGTAATATTGGAAGAGTTTGGACCTAAAATACAAAGAAATATAACTTTGGACTAGTTTTGCAAATATTTCACCGTTAGGGTTAAAAGTGAAACTTTCCTGAAATTTATATCCCAACTATAACTTGAGGATAGAAAGTGACTATTTGGAAACCATGAGTGTTAAAATGTCATTTTTGAATAATATAAGCAAAAAATGTAACTAAATTTTAATTATGGACTAAGACTGTAAATGTTTTATGGTTAGGGTTAAAGGTGTAAGTTTTATATAACTTGAAGGTTATTTAGTAACTTTGTTATTATAACACACAAAAGTCTTACTCCCTCCGTCCCAAAATAATTGTCTTCATTTGACTTTTTAAAGTCTTAATTTCTCAAATTTGATTCTTAAAATTTTTATATGTTTTATATAATACTTGATGAAAATTACACCAATGAAAACACATTATATAGTCAATCCATTCATATCTTTTGCATCAATTATTATATAACACAAACAAAAATATTTAAGATCAAAGTTGATAAATTAAGACTTTAAAAAATCAAATGAGGACAATTAATTTAGGACGGAGGGAGTATAATTTATAAGGAAACTTTTAAACGATTACGTAAAAACTATTTAAATAACATAACTTATCGTCCACTAACTTTTGAAGAGAAGATATTTACTAAATTTAAATACATAAAAACAAGATAATATTATTTTTGAACTTTAAGCATTTTAAGCAGTCAAGCCACCTTTGCCACAAAACCATTTTTGGCATTCGACACTGTTTCAAATCATTATTCGCGATGAGTCAAGCTTAAGCTGTCGAAATCTCAGACTTCCCTATTATTCAGGTCATTTGTTGAAGACATTCTCATTCTACGTTTGACATTACCTTACTCTGTCAAACTTAACACCGAGGTGAGTCATAGCCCCCCTCTTACTCTTTTAATACTTGTTTTAAACTCTTTGGGGGAGATACATGCTTAAACTATTTGCTTTTACTTTTACAAATACTCAAAGACAATTTTATTTATATGCTACGCTATACTTTTATACTTTTGAAGCATGATGTGTAGTTTTATTACGATATGCGCCTTAATCTATTAAGCTTATTCTATACGCTATACACTTTAACCGCTGTTTAACTCCTGGATGGAGCCGATGGAGAGGTATTGATAGTACTATCTGGTTGACGCCCCCACCCCTAGCCTCAGAACTCTTGGCCTTGGGTGCATATAATCTAGCTATGTTATATTCTGTTTATTCTTGTCATGAGGTTCAGCTGGTTGTTAAACTTTACATTAAGTGCATGCATATATCGTATACACATATGTCTTAATCATATTATACGTTAGCAGTGGGTTGTGAACACACAGGTTGCAAGTTTTGTATGGGCGGGATTTGCAACTGAGTGGATTTACAATGCCTTTGTTGTGGGAAACATTCTCTAAAGGCTTCTCAACTGCTTTAAAAACAAACTCTATGAACTCACCAACCTTTGTGTTGACGCTTTTAGCATGTTTATCTCAGGTTAGTAAGGCGATAGCGGGTGCACGGATCATAGTCAATTACATGCTTTTATCATTTACCCTTTGATATGCTTTGAAAACTTATGTATTATCATACTTTGGGACATCTTGTAATAATTCTGACTTTAATAATTCGAATGGTAACTTTTCAAAACGTCTCATTTAGAGGTCGTTTTCTATACCTTGTACTTTGTACTTTGAAGTAGCACCTCAGTGACACTATCGTTCCGCTGCGATATTTTGGGGGTGTTACATCGACCATTAAACATTCTTTAGCAACATCACATTCACGGCAGATGTAATTACGGCTATTTGAACTTTTAGCTTCTTGTTCTTGCAACGATTGCTCATACCGAAGTTGTTGCATAGTCATCTTCATGTCAGCTATATCATCAAGATCGAACATACCACCAGAATAGGATGAATCACTCATGTTTATTGGTTAAGATGAAATGTTTTGAAAGAGTAGTTGTATACAAATTTGTTAAAATGAGGTAATATTTATAGTGTAAAACTATGTTTATTTAAAAAATATATAATTAAATCAAAATGCAAATGTTAAAAAATGGATACCTGCAACACCATTTGTCGTTTACTTCCTCACATGCAAGGCGAGCCACCAAACGAAGAGCCACCTTGGTGTAGTGGCGAGCATATGGCGAAAGGTGGCGGGATGCCACGTCAGAAACGACGAGCCCCCTCGCCACCATACCCCTTGCTCTAATGTAGCATCTGAATTCTTTGTGGTTGCATCTAAGACCCTAATACATTGATTCCAAGGATCTTTCAAAGGATCCAAGACTTATGAACAAGAATCAGAGGCGACATGATTGATTTGTATAAATATTTTAACATTTTTTAATATTATTTCAAAAGAAAAAATTAGTTCATTTTAAAAAGAGGAATGCTAGATGCCTAGATTCAAGGATGGAGCTTCAACTATCTCTTGGGAGGAGGGGGGGGGGGGAGGCAAAAATCATGTGAAATTAAGCGTGTAGTTTTATATTTTCTATGTACAAGAAACATAATTTACGATTTTCGGCCAATGTTACTTATGTAATGAGATAAAATTGGCTATTATACAATATGTAAGCATTAGCTATTTATTCAATTATGGTAGCTAAATGATAATTAGATGATAAAAAAAGCACTTAATCGATATAAAAATTAATAAATTGTATCAAACTAATAATTGGACTATTTAGATAGAAATTGAAATATTAAAAGTAGTTTTTCTTTTATTAGGAATGCATATTTACCGGATGGTTGAAAAGAGGACGTGCAGCAAGAAAATAGGAGGGGATTGTTTGTTTCCTATTTTTGTGGGAGGCTACAAGTCAATATTTTCTTTTTATCCCTTATATATCGAACAAAACCACCATAACAATCGGAATTTTTTTTGGGGAGGGGCTCCTCCCCTATACAAATTGGCCCATGCCTAAATTGGCACATATTCTACAAAATAACTTTCACTTGCACTTGTCGCATGTGTGTTGCACCAATCACACTGTATTATATTTTCTCTTTCCTTTTTTTACCATCCACAAATTAAGATAGGAAAGGGTGGAGAGATAGGATTAGGATATGCGGTTAGTTTTGACTTGGGGCTTTGTGGGTTTAGGTGGGTTGGGTGGGATAGGCTTTTAGGGGTCTCGTTGTTGCCTTGCCCCGGAGGTTTCGGTTTTTTGGTGCCTCACCTTTTTGCTTTGCCGTAGTTTTAGGCCCCGTGCATTTTCTTTGTCCGCCTGTGGTTGTTTGGCTTGCCTCGCTTTTCTTGCCCCGCTTTGCTTTGGTGCCTTGTTTTGCTCTCTAGCTTTAGGCTCATACATTGTTTTTGCTTTGCTCTTTGTTGTTCCCTTTAGGTGCTCGCTTTACTTAGTGCTTTTCTTTGATGCCTTGCTTTGTTTTGCCTCTGCTTCTTTCATGCTTGTGCTTGTCGTTTATTGTCTTATGCTTGCTTTTCTTTTCTTCTCACCGCGACACACTTGCCGGAGGTCTCGCCTGGAAGCAGCCTCTACTCCCGGTTTATCCGGGGCAAGTGTGGGTAAGATTTGTTCACATTTTACATCCTAATACTTTAGGGGCGGATTGGGTATGTTGTTGTTGTTGTTGTTGTTGTTGTTGTTGTTGTTGTTGTTATTATGATTGCGTGGATTTTATTTTGTAAAATTTATGTGGATATAACATTGCCATTTTAAAAATGTTAACATTATTGTTTAATTTTGAAAGACTAGTCACAATGGGGGTTGTGGGGTCACAACTATCCCATCCTTCTCACGTGCAACCACCATTAAAAACACCCCATCACATCTATTTTTTGCACATAATGTTGACCATCCTCATAATTATTATTTTTTTGGTTTGTGAATGTGTGTGGAGTATTTTGTGAGGTATGTTTATATAAAGTGGTTATTTTTATTGGTGATAAATATTAAAGGTAAAAGATGATGATAGTGGTGTGTACTGAAAGATGATATAACGCTAACGTGAAGATGATGGTAATGGTTACCATTGTGACCAGCTTAATGGATACAAATTGTGTTACAACTTTTCTGAACAAGAGTCTTCCGCACTAAATGCTGACAACAACATTTAGAGCAACAAATTTTATCGCAAAATGTACTAATAATTGTTAGAGGATTTATTAGTATTATTTTTGGATTAGTATTTTTATTAGATTAGGATTGTTATAAGCAAAAATGTTAGCTTATAAATATTGGATCGTATGTAATATCTCATTATTCAATCAATTCAATTAGTCAATCAATATTATTCGTCTAACATGGTATCCGAGCTTGAGTTAGGATCCACCTACAAAAATTTGTTATCTTTCGATCATCGATTACTCGCCGGTGATCCGGAGTATTTTTTGTTTAATTATGATTTGTTCTTTTAGCCAAGAAAAAAAATTCGATTGAGGTTCTTTTGGATTAAAATCGTTTGTTTTGTTCTTTCTGAAAATCTTCTTTATCGATAAAATTCGATTGAGGTTCTTTTGGATTAAAATCGTTTGTTTTGTTCTTTCTGAAAATCTTCTTTATTGATTATAAGAAACGATTAAAGTTCAATTGGTGTGTCCACGTTTGCATATTTTGTTTGATAATGGGCTTCAAATTTGACTTGGGCTTTCTTGAATATTTGTGTTAGTATCAGGGTATTTGATTTTGGCCTCAAGTTATATGCTAATGGTTTCGATTTGGTAATAAAAGTTTGTTTGGTTCTTTTCTTCACAAAGTCGAATAAAGCTCGATTGTCTTTACGTTAGCTTTTTGTTTGCAACTTCAGTCGACTAAAGCTCGTCTGTCTTCACGTATTTTTTTTGTTTGCAACTTCAATTGACTGAAGCTCGACTGTCTCCACATTTTTTCTTTAGTTTAAAGTAATCATTTGTATTGATTTTCAGTTTTAGTTAAAAAAATCATTTTAATTTGGTATTGGTTGAAGAAACAATTAAGTTTAGTTGCTTTTTTGTTTGCTTTGTTTCTTTAAAATTCTTCGTGTTTTTTTTTCTTTAAACTTAAAGTCGACTAAAGCTCACCCAGTCTTCATCTAAAGTTCACTTAAAGTCAACTAAAGCTCAACCAGTCTTCTTCAATATGTTGCTCGGTGTTACTTTTTCCAGAATCACTGTGAATTTTTTTGATATTCTATAGCACATCATTGGTGAATCTACAAGTTATTTTACAAGTATCGCCTGCTTTGTTTCCTGATTTTCAAGACAATTTGATCGTTTGTTCCCCGCCCGCTCCAACTGCAAGGACTGTTAGAGGATTTATTAGGATTAATTTTGGATTAATATTTGTATTAGATTAGGGTTGGTATAAGCAAAATTATTAGTTTGTAAATATTGAATCATATGTAATCTCTCATTATTCAATCAATATTATTCGTCTAACAATGGTGAGAAATGCCTACCAACTAACTCCACATAAAAGTCAATTGCGCTTGTATCTGAAAATTCTAGGTAGTAGTTAATAATTATTGGTGATTTTTCTTAACAACACTCCTACTCATAGTTGTCAGGATCCCGATCCTGATCTTAGGATCGTACGATTTTACGATTTTATAAAGCAAAAACGATCCGGATCCTACGTAGGATCTTAAAAAGCTCAGATCTTACAGGATCCCGATCTTGACCGTAGAATCTTAAGATCTAATCCGATCTGATCTAACGTTTCTCGAACCGCAAACTAAAAACCGCAAAGTTAAGAGTTATCTTTTAATGGAATTAAGAAAACAACGTGTGATTCTTCCTAAACATTCACTATTCATAATTTAGGACAACGTTTACGTAAAACATTCATATATTTTTTTATTTATGATATATAGTAATTTGTAGATTTAAATAATATTACAAAGACTATTAAAAAATGACGTTGTAGTAGAATCTTAGGATCTAGATCCGATCTTACAATCACGATATTGCAAAGACGAAAATGATCTTAAGTATAATTCCGATCTTAAAAACCTTGCTCCAACTCAAATAATAATAGTAAAAGTTTTTAAGGACCAAATCAATAGTTTGATACATACGCAAAGATTATCCAGGTAATTTAGTCAAATACCTTTTTGGAACATTGAATTAATGTTTTGAGTCGGTGATAAACCTTTTCCTCCCACAAAACAAAAACTTGGGAAAATATCTATATATATTTGTTTCGGTCTTTAATTCTTGCAACTTACGAGCCATAGTAGCTTGCGTCGATTAAAGGTATCAAATTATTATATTTTCTATTTTGTTTGTTTAACATTTGTACTTAACTGATATTTATTTATTTGATTCCCTTCATCTAGTTTTTGGAATACATAATATAAATGGATTTTGGTTATAAAAATAAACGAACTTGCATTCGTAGAACATAACCTCTTCCTGACGATGTTTTGTGTTTGATTTTCAAGAATATAGACACTATTACTGATCAAAAATCTTTTGGCCTGTCATGTCGTAATTTTCTTAATATTCATAATTCAAGTCGTAAATGCTTGAAACTTGGATGCCCTGCTTGGTGGTCAAATTGCTCATTTGATACTATCACTAGAACACTCCCTAGCCGGTTTACGCAATTAGAGGCATTATCTTTGGGCAGTTGCACACATGTCTCGGATTTAGGTTTAACTCCATTGCTAAAGTATGGTTCTAAATTACACTCTCTTTATCTTGATCATTGTTATCGTCTCACTGATGTAGGATTTGCTTCAGTTGCTTCTGGTTGCAAATTGTTATCCGTAATCAGCCTTTCTAGGTGTACTATTAGCGATAGTGGATTGGAAATCTTAACAAATTCATGTAAATATTTAAGAGAAGTGAATATTTCTGGGTGCACAAACATAACTAGCAGTGGGATTTTGTCTCTCAACCATAATTGTCGTCAGCTAAGAGCACTCAATATATCTGGTTATGATAAAATTTTTGGTGTAAGCTTTCATGGGTTTTCTTCAACATTGACACTTGTTTAGAAGCTCAAAAATGTGCTTTTGATACAACGGCCTTTGATGGAATTTTAAGTGGAGGTGGTCTCGAGTATCTAAATATTTCAGGTCTTTGTAACAGACCTTCAGTTCTGGGAGCTAATGGTTTAGGATTAGTCCCTTCAAATCTTAAAATTCTTAACTTCGGTGGGTGCAAATTTTTTGACGATGATGCTGTAAAGAAAATTTCAAAAGGGTGTCCATTGCTGCAAGAGTGGAACCTATCATACTGTGACATCGGGCTTTTTGGTTGGGAGTCAATTGGATTGTATTGTAAAAATTTGGAGATACTTCATGTGATCGAATGTTACAAGCTTTGTGATACAGGATTACTTTCTTTGGGTGATGGATGCAAAAGCCTATCGGTGATATACATGATAAAAAGTTGGCGTATCACTACAAATGGGTTCGAGAGTTTTAAAATAATGAGAGAGGATGTGGAGATCAAATGTGAAATAATATGTGACATTGTCCCGAGTTGGGCATTTACAAGCTATGATAACAATCATATGAAGAAGAATTGATCGAAGGAGAGCTTTGATATTCTGAAAGACTTGGAGATTTTGTTTTGATTTGTTAATCGTTATTACCTGTGAAAAACTTAATAATACACAGGTATTACAAGCTATGTTATCCTTTAGTACATATGTTTTTTTCAGTACCAATCTCACATTGGCACCGTCGATGGTGCAGCAACGGCGGGGCGCCATTGGTTGTTTTATTTGAAGAATGGAAGGTAACAAACCCCTGTACCGTGCCTCTCAGTAGGCGTGGTCTTTAGTATTTATATCTTTATTACTTTATACTCTTTGTGATTGCATCCATTGGTTTACAAATTTCTACACATCTTACAGTAAAATTTACAATACTTGACTTTGATTTATGCTCATTTGTTAAGGATGATGACGTAAGGAAAAGAAAAACATTAACTTGTATAAAAAAATTATAAAGGCATCACATGTTTTCATGGAAAAACAATTTCGGTCACGTACGCTCCGTTATCAATATGAAAAGTCTATAGGTGACAAGTAAATCAAATATAAAGAGCTAAATATTTTAAGACTATCTAGATTACATGTAAGTAGACTTTTGATTAAAATTTGGTAATATCATTCATATGCGATTTTTTTATTTATTTATTTTTTTTCCTCCTGGGGGTAACCGTGGTTTTCAGTCTTTTGGCCTATGATTTTCAAGTTGTACATATACAGATTGAAGGAATGCTAGGTGCCACAAAGGAGAGACGAATGTTTTAGCTAATGTTAATTGTAATGTGGTTAATATAGTGTGAAAGAAACTTCAAAGCTCACGGACAAGAATCGACTTGTGTGAAGTTGCAACATACAAACATGGTGCAACTCTCTTACATGATCAGTGAAATATGTGCATCCATAAAAATATGACACGTAACTTTAATCAATTTGCACCATTAGTTTTCTGATCCAAGAGCCCAGGTTGGTCCATAGGTCTCAAATTTTTTATAGTTGCTTAATCCCTTTATGGGCCTAAAGTCAACTTTTAAAGCTCGGATATTTACACGGAATAAAGTGATGAATATAGATAGGGTTAGTCAGGTGACTACAACTTTCTCCTAATAATTATCATGCAATTTGTTAGTTTTAAATCAATAAACATCACAACAAATTCATTAGCTTCCTGAACCTTTTGAAGAGATGCCAATCTATCACTAGCCAATATCGATTTAAAGGTATCAAAGTCTATACACGTTTGTTTATTTTTCAAACAAGTTTTTGCTTGATTGATATTCATTAATTTGATTCCATTCATCTAGTGATTTGGACATAAAGAGTTACAGCAAATATACAAATGAATTTACGCTATAAAAAGACGCGGTCTTGTAATTGTACTACAACACATCTTCTTCCTGATGATGTTTTGTATTTGATTTTCGAGAAACTAGACTCAAAACTTGATCAAGATTCTTTTGGCCTAACATGTCACGCTTTTCTTAATATTCAAAATTCAAGTCGTAAATGCTTGAAACTTGGATGCTTGGTCTTTCCAGAATGTTCTTGTCATGATGTCTTTCATCCTCCTGCTAATGTTAAAAGACTCCTTAACCGGTTTACGCAACTAGAGTCATTATCTTCGGGAAATCGCCATCTTGTCTCAGATTCATGTTTAACTCCATTGCTAAAATATGGTTCTAAATTACACTCTCTTTATCTTGATGATTTTTATAATCTCACCAATATAGGACTTGCTTCCATTGCTTCTGGATGTCACTTGTTATCCATAATCAGCCTTTCCGAATGCTCTATTACAAATAGTGGATTAAAAATCCTAACACAATCGTGTAAATCGTTAAGAGAAGTTAATCTTTCTTGTTGCAAAAATATAACTGACAATGGTATTAGGTCTCTCAACAAAAATTGTCGTCAACTTAGATCACTCAACATATCTGGTTGTGATAGAGTTGTCGGTGAAGGCTTCAAAGGTTTTTCTGAAACATTGGCGTGCTTGGAAGCTAATAATTGTGTGTTTGATTCAATGGGTGATATTTTAAGTGGTGGTGGTTTCGAGTATCTAAATCTTAATGGTCTCCACAAGTGCATCGGGGAAAATGGACTGGCAGACATTGGTTTAGGATTTGCTTCAAATCTTATAATTCTTGACCTAGGTTGGTGCACATTTATGGACAATGATACTATAATCAAAATTTCAAAAGGGTGTCCATTTCTGGAAGAGTGGAACTTGTCATATTGTGCAAATATTGGGACATCTGGTTGGGATTCAATTGGATTGTATTGTAAAAACTTGAAGATACTTCACGTGAACTTTTGTGCCAACCTTTGTGACAGAGGATTACAAGCTTTGGGTTATGGTTGCGAACGCCTATCCGTTATATGCATGTGTAGATACTTGAAAATCACTGAAGTTGGGCTCCACCTCTTTAAACTACAAAGAGAGGATGTGGAGATCAGATATGAACAAATTTGGGATATTCGCCCCAGTTGGGCATTTACAGGCTTTAACTATAAGCATTTGAAGAGTAATTGACGGAAGTTGAGATACTTTAAATACTTGAAAGATGGTGTTTTTAATAATTATTCCTTATATCTATGCTTATTGTACTAATGAATATATATTTTCTGGATAATTTTTGGTTCTTTAGTTATGGGGATCGTGCTGATTTTTATGATATCAAATATGCTGTGATGTTGATGATCATATATTATATATAAAGATAAATGCAATTCAGTAATTATGTTTTACTAGATGAATACACGCGCAAATGGTGTATAGCGGCAACTAATTATACTTGCAAAATTGTGATTCTGGTTTAACCCTTGATGCAAAACTTACGGGTTCAATTTGTATTCATCGCGAGAAAAAAGTTTCCGGGTTAGAAACAAAATATGATAAAAGTTTAAGGATTAAACAATATTTAAAATATTAATTTAGTTGTAGATGATGTTACCACATTTTTAATCAATAGTACATTAACATTCTCAAATCTTAAGCATTTTAATTTTAAGGATATAATGATCAACTGATATTTTGCTACTGAATGAGTAATATGATATTTAAACGAAATTAGAAGATCGATACGGATGATAGTCTGTTTAAGGAAGTTAGCATGGGAAATTCGGAAAGGTAAATCATGGCGGATCAAAGAACAACTAAATCAGGATGCAAAATAGCATAGTAGACGCACACTTTTCATAGAAAGTAAGATAACACCAATGTCAAGACTCATGAGCTCTTTTACAATATTGAGAATCATTAAACACAATCATCTTCTCAAGCTGAAAACATGTAAAAGCAAACGAATACAAGCATAAGTATCCATACACAGTTGGTTTTTAAAGCCAAATTAAATGATTAATGGTAGGTTCACATTCCGTTAGAAGGTCATGTGAGCATGATAATCTCGATTCATTGCTCCATATCGAAAGACGTAAAACATGAAGGACCAAAGTTGCTTATTATAAACCTTTAAACCGAATAGCGGTTATTTTAGTTATAGTAGTTATTTACCGAACCATTGTGTCTGTTGGAGATACCCATTCGGAACCTATATATAGACATGTACATGATTACAGAAATCTAGTTTTACATTTTGAAAAGTTATCTAGTTTATTGCAATTTCATATATTTGTTTTACTCAACATTTGGGACGAACAATTGGCATCAAGAGCCTCGCCTATATACTCGTTACACCGTTACACCATCACTCAAACACGAGAATCTTGTAACCAAAACCGAACAGTAATCCTTTTAACGAGTACCATCACGAAACCATTCTTGAACGAGAAAGAAGGAAACAGAAAAAGATATTGAAACTTTTGTTTCAGAAGAAGAAGAAGAAGAACGCAACGTATTATCATACATACGCTGCCCGGATAACTTGATAACGCAAGGAAAGTAATGCACGACCGTACTTGTGTAGAAATTGCATACGACAAGGCACCAAACAAAGTAGTGACTTGATATTTTACGTTGGTTTGATTCTGAACGCAACAAGAACAAGACGAAGGAAACTTTGTTACACTTGTTGGCTTTCAATCTTACAACAACAAATAGCCCCCTTTGTCGAGACAAAGAAGAGAAGAGACGAAAGAAAACGAAAAAAAAAAAAGAAGGACGCTTTGCTTGATTGAAGAGAAGGGTATACCGAACAAGAAAACAATCAAATTGTTTTGGAATAACGCCGCGAATACAAAGAGGGACAAACAACATGAGCATCCCGGATCATTTGCTCGCAAGGATACCGCGGTATTTCGTAGGTTGTTGTAGATAAGGTGTGGAATAAAGAAGAAGAGGTATTGTGGAACGCGGACAAGCAACAAGGGCAACAAGGACATCACTTGTTGACATACTACCGTCGAGTAGTAGAACAAAGACAAACAACTCGTTTCTTGGAAAGAATTACCGAGAGTAATTTCAAACGCTTTGTGTCTATTCAAACTTGAGATAAATAAAGCAAGTCTTCCATCAAAAAAGAATCCGAGACTTGGAGATAAAAGAAGTGTTCCACACAAAAGAAAGGACAACGTGATACGAGGAGTGGTATATTTGAAGAAAGCAAGTCGCATAACATCAAATAAAAGGTAAAATTGATTGCTTTGGAATTAAGAACGAGGGAAAACATAGTTGGTAAATTCTAGTACCGACAAGAAGGGAATACGCGAGTGACGAACACATGTCACACAAAAATCTTAAACTTTTGGATTTCCTTTCATATTTATAGTATAGATACTCAGTTTATACTATTAGAAATCCATAGTTCCATATTAGGATTCCCGGATAACTATTTCTGTTCCCGTAGTATTAAGTGATACCACTAGTTAGAAATCCCCATACAAATTAGAGAGTGAAGATCATAAGCACTATCAAAATGCGGTGTGATGCAAGTGGCATAACACTGCACAAAACCCGTAACCCCTATGACACATATCAATGCCCAAAACTCAAAGCCACAAACTACACAGTTTGGACTATACAAATTAAGGTGATACTAGAAGCACAAGGCTTATGGGAAGCAATAGAACCTAAGGTTGATACACAATTAGATGTTAAGAAGGATAAGGCAACAACAGCCTTCTTATATCAAGCTTAGAGGATGTGATCTTACAAGTAGCAAGTTGCAAAACAGCAAAGAATTATGGGATTCGTTGAAAAGAACACGTTAGAGAAGAAAAGGTGCAACAAGCACGGTTACAATCACTGATGATTGGATTTCAGACTCTTCAGATGAAGGAGGATGAAACGGTGGATGCATTTACAGCCAAACTAAACGGCTACGCCACGAAGGCTAAAGAATTAGGAAAAGCTTTGGATGAATCACTTTTAGTACGAAAGCTATTAGATCCCACACCAGATAGGTTCATTCAAATAGTAGCATCCATAGAACAGACGAATAATCTCGATGACACTACGTTAGATGAGATCGTTGGAAAGCAAGGCATTCGAGGAAGGATAAAACTCCGAAGGGAGGACAAGTGGAAAGCCAGGACAACTTATTATTCCACAAGGAACACTCTAGAAATAAGAAACGATTTACCAAATATAGAGGTAGATCAAATTATTCCGTGGAAACTGGCGAATAAGGAAATAGAAACAACTTCGAATGGAGGAAACTCATCCCACTTCGGATAAATCAAATAATGGAAAACAAGGATGGGATAAGAGTAAAATCACATGCTATAATTGTGGAAAACTTGGACATTACAAGAAGAATTGTAGAAGTCCACCAACAACTCGGGAACAATCAAACCTTATCTTAGAAGACGATGAACCATCATTACTAATGGCTACACACGAAACTGAAGAAATCTTGTTAGATGAAGAACAAGTACAACCCCGGAAATATGCTACGATAGATGATAGCATATGGTATCTAGATAATGGTGCAAGTAATCATATGTCAGGCACCAAAGGCCATTTTAAAGATATTGACGAAAGCATCACTGGACGCGTTCGTTTTGGAGATGGATCGTATGTAGAGATAAAGGGTAGAGGTTTGATACTATTAGGATGTAGAAACTTACAACAGAAGATGATTTCGGATGTTTACTACATTCTAAACCTCAAAAGCAACATACTTAGTCTAGGACAACTTACTGAAATAGGTTGCAAGATCATCATGGATGGAAATTTACTGACTTTGTATGATAAGAACAAGAAGTTGTTGATGAAAGTAGAATGATCTAAGAATCGACTTTCAGATGATAGATTACATATAGTAGCACCTATATGTCTTTTAGCAAACGTAGATGACCAAGCATGGTTATGGCATGCTAGATTAGGTCACCTGAACTTTGACGCAATAGATAAAATGACAAGGAAAGGTTTAGTGGATGGAATACCAAGAATAAAACATGCAAGACAAATCTGTGATGCATGTTTATTAGGAAAACATCGAGAACACCATTTCCAAACCAAGCTAAATTCAGATCAAAGAACCCATTGGACTTAGTATATGGAGATCTTTGTGGTCCCATAAGTCCAGAAACACACTCAGAAAAGAAGCTCACTTCTTATTAGTCGATGACTGCACCGCGTTTTATGTGGGCTTACTTTCTAAACTCGAAAGATCAAGCGTTTAGCACATTCAAGGAATTTAGACACCAGATCGAATCAAAGTTGAAGTTGAAAATCAAGATGCTAAGAACCGATAGAGGAGGTGAATTTACATCACATGAATTCACCAAATACTGTAAGGAAAATGGAATTGAGAATGACAGTGACACCACATACTCACCGCTTGTGAGAATGGTGTAGTAGAGAGGAGAAATAGAACAGTGTTATCAACGACTAGGAGTATGATGAAAGCACAGGTGAAGATTGTTCCGTGGCTTCAAGTGGGAGATTGTTGAGTTGGTGAAGCCACTCAAACAATAGTGGCAGAAATCATGTAACCACTCAAACAGATAGTGGCACACTTAACATTTAGTGGCAAAAAAAGATGATCACTAATTCAGTAGTGGTAGTTAGTGGCCTGGCCAGTTATCTCTTATCATCTCTATATAAGAGATCACTATGTATTTGTAAAACACACCTCTTGATTACACAACAAGATGTAATAAACACTCCTAGTTACCTCGTGTGGACGTAGGTCAGATTAGACCGAACCACCTTATATCCTTGTGTTCTTAATTGTGGCAGTGTGTGTGGCAGTTAATTATGTTTGTATGTGTCATCCGATCCTAACAATTTGTTGATACTGTAATACCATTTTGCAAGCACACATCAAATCCTACAAATTTGTAAATAGTATATAAATACACTATATAGAATCGGCCTACTCTAGCGGTAATGCTGTTAGCCTTTATCTTGGGATCTATAGTCTAAGCGTTTCAATCACAAGTATATACCAAATGAATGTTGTGCAAATATTATGTAAAAAGCTTTGTAAATGTGTTTTATGCAATTAATCAAAATATGTCATCATATGTTTACAAACAAATGTAAAGTATATATACATGTGAAAAGTACAATGAACCGTTGTGTTGGTTCGTGATTTAGGCAGTTATTGATAACTGCTATGTGGCGGTTGTAACTGCTTTGTTGACTTTTCTTTATGGTTGAATTTTTGTTGACCAAGGTCATATGGGGTGTGATGGGTTAACTGTTGGGTCGATGGTGATTAACCCAATATTCTCCCCCTTAATCACAATCGGCTTGCTTTAGATCTTTGACTCCAATTAGTTGTCTCATCGTAGGGAATCGATCTTGGGTAATGCCTTTGTCATGTGTCATTCTTCGAAACTCTCCACTTATAAATTGACTTGTAGGTCTTCTCTCGACGTTCTCTTATAAAGTGGTACTTTATGTCAATGTGCTTCTTCTTCCGTGGAATAAAGTTCTTCATTATTCGATGGCGGACTTGTTGTCTACCAGTATTGTAACTTTTTTCTTCTTCCGTGTGTGTAAGCTTGCTAAGCAGTCTCTTTAACCATAATTCTTGTGTTGCTGCTGCTTTGTGCTGCAATGAATTGGACTCACATGATGATAGAGCTACCGTGGCTTGCTTTTGTGTACTCCAACTGATTGGTGATTCATCGTAGTAGAAGATAATTCCAGTAGTGCCTTTGCCTTCTTGAGTGTTGACTCGTGAGCTGCTTTACTATAACCTTGTATCTGTTTTCTTCCATTGTACTTGTAGGTGATTCCATAATCTTTTGTTCCTTTAACATAGCGTAGTACTTGCCTTATAGCTTTCATGTGTTGTTCCTTTGGTTCTTGCATAAAACGACTAAGTAATCCAACGGAATAACTTAAGTCGGGTCTTGTATGTAACAAAATGTCGTAAGCATCCAATCAAGCTTCTATATTCAGTTGAGTTGACCGTTGTTTCTTGATATTCTTTGTTAGTCTTGTTCCGGATCCATAGGTATTAAAGTTTTAGTTCTGATCTAGCATTCCAACTTCTTTTAGGATCTTGCTTGCGTAGGCGGATTGCTTTATTGATATGTCACCTCCGGTTTGTGTGACTTCAATTCCTAAGTAGTAGGATAGTAATCCTAGGTCACTCATCCTAAATTTCTCTTCCATTTGAGCTTTGAACTTGTCTATTTCTTTCTTTGGTGTGCCAGTGATGATTAAATCATCCACATAGACTCCTACTAGAAGTATTGGGTCTTTTGACTTCTTTGTGTAGACAGCTTGTTCTAAAACGCACTTCTTGAAATCTAAGGACTTCAAGGTATTATCTAACTTTATGTTCCATGCACGTGGTGCTTGTCTTAATCCGTATAGAGCTTTTATCAATCTGCAGACTTTTCCATTTTCTTTTATAAATCCTTCGGGTTGTGTAACATACACTTCTTCTTTTAAGTCTCCATGCTGAAATGCAGATTTGACGTCTAGGTGATGTACTTCCCATTTGTTATTAGCAGCTATGGCTAATAGTTAAGACATTTCCATTCTTGCTACAGGTGCAAAGACTTCTTCAAAGTCTATGCCATGCTCTTGTATGTAGCCTTTTGCTACTAGTCTAGCTTTATGCTTGACTATATTTTCATTAGCATCTTTCTTGGTCTTGAATACCACTTTAATCCAATGGCTTTTTGTCCTTTTGGTAGTGTGGTTAATTCCCATGTATTGTTTCTATTGATGGAATCTAATTCGACCTTCATTGCTTCGATCCATTTTTGATCGTTCGATGCTTCCTTGTAATTCTTTGGTTCATCTTCAACTAGTAATAAATGCTCGGGTAAAACTTCCTCGGTGTTTTCATATAAATCATTCAACGTTCTAAAACCTTGTAATGGTGTGTGATCAAAGTCTGGATGTAAATTCCGGGTTGTAGTTGAGTTACTTTGATTGGTTGAATGTCTTGAGGTAGTTGGTGTAATTTGAGTATTTATTCTTGATGAAATTGTAGATGGTGTGCGAAGTGTTTGTGATTGTGAGGGTGAGTCAGTTGTTGATGTTTCATATTCATGATCATCATTCGCAGGGATATCATTGTCTTCTTCATCTGGTTGGTTTTCGTTTTCCTGATGTTCATTAGTGGCTTCAAGGTTTTCAACTCTGAAGTCAAACCATTCTGGTTCATCGTTGGTGTGTTCATCTAGGTAATCCTTCCAGTCCCATGCTTCATCCTCCTTAAACTTCACATCTCTACTAACACATATTCTTTGTGTTGTTGGATCAAACAATTTATAAGCTTTTGATCCTTGTTCGCCTTCTAAGTATACCATTTTGTTGCTTATATCATCTAACTTGTCGGATGTTGTGATGGTACCTTTGCATATGCTATGCAGCCAAAACTCTTAAAGTTTCTAAGTTTGGCTTTTTCTTCTTAATTGCTTCATATGGAGTGATGTCTTCTAAGGCTCTTGTAGGAACGCTGTTTAGAATGTATATAGCGTGTCTAACAGCTTCAGCCCAAAAATTTTGTGGCATGTTAGTTGCTTTCATCATGCATCTCGTAGTAGACATGATTGTCCTATTTCTTCGTTCAACAACTCCATTTTGTTGTGGTGAGTAAGGTGCGGTTAGTTGTCGTGCTCTGCATTTTTCTTTGCAATATTGAGTGAATTCGTTAGATGTGAATTCTCCTCCACGATCAGTTCTCAACATTTTTAATGTTGTCCTTAGCTCCTTCTCTATTGTTTCTTTGTATTCCTTGAAAGTATCGAATGCTTGATCTTTCGTGTTTAGGAAATACGCCCACATATATCTTGAGTAATCATCTACTAACAAGAATATGTATTTCTTTCCAGATGGTGTTGGTGGTGTGATTGGTCCACATAAATCTCCATAAACTAAATCTAATGGTGTTTACCAACTAAACAAACATCACAAATTTGTGTTGTATGTTTAATGGCAGGTATTCCATGAACTAACTCTCTTTGAGTCATAGATTTTAATGATTCAAAGTTGAGGTGTCCTAATCTTGCGTTGTAACATATTGGATTTCACAAACACATCAAATCATGATCAAATGGGGCGTATACAATAAGGTTTTAGAGAGAGAAATAGTTAGAGGTTTGGGAACTTAGTGAGAGAAAGTAAAAGTGTTATTATGAGCTCCAACCCTCTACCTTGGGAGGTAGAGGGTATTTATAATCTTACATAAATCGCCACCTACGGGCTGTGGATCAGGCATACAGTGGGTAAAGACCCGTCCATCCTCCACGGTGTTACTTAACTAAATACTACATACCATTGAATAACTACGACTACGAGCTTTCTAATGATTACATATACTTGAGGTGACCGACACTTTAATGACAGAATTTTCTAATTCCTAACAATCTCCCCCTAAGGGAGGTCACCTCAAATTACATTGAATACAAACAGATATTACATAAAGATTGTTCTTGGATTCTTGATAATGTTTTGAGCCAGCATTGAGATCATCAGCTACCATAAATCTCTGACTCTTCCATTATGGTGTTGACATCATGTGAAGTTGTGACTTTTGGACCGACATGCTCACATTCAGGATCATGAAATCTTTTCATCAGAGTAGCAGAAGCTTTAGTTGATTCATGATATTTGCAGCAGCATAGCAGAAGCATGGAGTGAAAATATCAGAGTCGTTGATGCACTTATCATGATTTATTTAGAAATGAATGTGTTGTGTGAGCATGCGGCTATGGATTGACCTCTCCATTCTGATCAGCTGCAAACGTCGGGCGTACCTGCGTACAACAGTTAGCAATAAAGAGCAGGAAAGTGTCTTTGATCACTTTCGTTGAATTGAGGTACACGGCCCACGGTTCCCCGTTGATCAGTACAAGTACTGCCTATGATCAGGTAAAATTCCGAAGAATCTCCTTGACACGTTTCACAGCTGCTCTAGCTGTTCTCAAACTGGAACGTCTCAAAAAAGACAACACGGAGTGAGTGAACCAGCGAATTTGAGATTCACTGATTGATGAAAAGAGATTTGAAAAACAATCATGTACTGCTCAAAATAAAGTGTTTTGCAATACAACGAAGGTTTTAAGAAAAATCAATTATCAATCATAAACACCTTTTAATTTTGAAACATTAATACACAGTCGATGTGCTAGAGAAAAGATTTTTAAGCACAACGACCGGTTTTTCAAAGGTATCCGTCAATCCATAACCTGAACCAGGATTGATTCATAATTATGAATCGCCCTATTGTTTGTGTTCAGTTGTCACATGGTTGATCTATTGGATAGATCTCACATGCCACCCACCAAGAGCTTGTTTGATGTTGGCTCCAGAAGGCTTTCCATCTTCATTGTGAATATGTTTGCATATCACTCAGATGTTCTAGCAATACCACAACCATAATGCGTAGGACTCATAAGATATAATCTCTCTTTCCACATTGTGTGAAACAGAGAGTCTTCATAGACAGTGTCCTAATGAGATTTATTTGATGATCTCGTGGCTCTAGACTCAATTGTGCACATTTGGTTCCTATGCCGGAGACTAGAGAGAGGGTTTCCTTCTTCAATATCAACAATCTCTAAGAGAAAGTCGATAGATAATGTCGGTTCCCCGTGAGAATGAAACAAGACCTTTTAAGAGGTACTTGAGTAGCTTGGGAAGTTTAGTGCAGTGCGTCACTGGGTCTATGACGTCTTGTCTTCAATACCAGTGTTACCTTAGTAACCACCAGTAGCATATGAATTGAACCCCGTTTCTGCCCTAAGGTTGAATTATTGGAGGGCTATTTCTTTTCACCCTTTTCACATTCATTTCTTTTTCATTCTTCAACCTCTTCAGTGCTTACCGAGATTTCCTAACTAGAACCTTGTAGGGTTTATTCCAGTTCTAGCTCTATCTCAGTCCGCACTCTTCCCATATCTCACTTTTCTCCTTTTTTCATCATACCTAAGGAATTCTACACTATCTAGTGGATTGTCCCTGGGTAGATCCCTCCGGTTCTGGCGGATCATGGGAACTAATACCTAACCTTATCATCTTTATATCACCATACATAAAGTAAATTTGGTCGATCTATTTGGTATTGTTCATCTGCCATTGTAACCAATCGAAAACCATTTGAAAATCAATCCCGATACTTGTGATATATTATCAAAGAATTTTGTACCTGAATTGTTTTTGATATTTTTAGAAAAAGAGCTCCCACTCAACATGTGCATCATGTATTTGAAATCGTTTTGGCACACGGAGGCAAGAGGAAGAATTAACTTCTTTGATTACCATTTTCTAAAAGATATCAAGATCAAATCAAGTAGATAAAGCATATTGGGGAAGGATGAGGTTTTCATAAATTTGCTCCCCCTCAATATGTGCCTCAAGGTTTACCAACTAAACAAACATCACAAATTTGTGTTGTATGTTTAATGGCAGGTATTCCATGAACTAACTCTCTTTGAG
>OU343225.1:291539882-291629469 GCA_910596185.1 Chrysanthemum makinoi | reverse complement strand
TCATCTTTGGATTGATCTAGGAGTGGTCCCAAAGAGATCCATATGCAAGAGGTGAAGGCAGCTTTTGATAGAGAAGTTTTGCTTGGTTTTGAAAGATGCTCTTTTATGTTTGCCTTTTCACAATTTGAGCATGGTTTATCTTTTGCAAAAACCAGTGATGGTAAGCCAAGGACCTTGTTTTGTTTTGCCAAGTTGTTGATGTTTTGAAGTTTAAGTGTGAGAGTCTCTTGCTGCCAGCCAGCGGTTGATAGTTTGATGGCTTTGGCAAAGGCGAGTTCCATCTTTAGAGAGAGTTGACATGTCTAAGACATAAACATCGTCTCTCCTAGGAGCAATCAACACAACTTCCTTGTTGGCATTGAAAATGGTACCTTGTTTGTCATTGAATTGTACAATGTATTTAGCATCACATAGTGACCCATTAAGCGATGAGATTGTATTTGAGACCATTGACATAAGCAATCCTAGAGAAAACTATTCCATTCACAGTTCTTGAACCATATCCTTGATGGGACATGATGAGTTATCACCAAACACTACCTTGGCCCTGGTTCCTTTACATACTTGTGCGAGATATTCCTTCACACAGTCATACTTCTTGAACATCCCTTTGTCTAGCGCCGATAGGTTCCTTGGCATGCCGCGCACAAGTAGTAAAGCTGAATTAGTTTCTCTTCGTAACCCACTTACTATTGGGTTTGGGTCTCATGGTCTCTTTGAATTGAGCAATCGATTCATGGTCAGTGGAGTGCAATGAGCTACCACGTGTTTTACATCTGAGAGAGGATGACTCGTGGATTTTGGTTGTTTTGAACTTCTCCTTGCATGGATGACATTGTCATGATGAGATGTCTTATGATCGTGTTACGCCAAATATCACGCGGCATGTGTTCATAAGACAATCATCGACGATGATCATTAAAAGCCACAGTAAGGGCAAAGGAGGAAAAGGCTTTTTCTCAACTTTTGAGCTTTGGATGAAGAAGCATCTCGATGACCAACTGGTGTAGTTTTCTTGGTGAGAGCTCACATATTGCAAGTGGTCACAGCCCGCGGATCATCCTTTTACGGATCATGCAAAAGAGGATCTCTATAACAATTGTCGGTGGTATGGACCGTATAGTGGCACGATCACACTTACGCTTATTTTTGGTGGTGGCTTTTGACTTTGAGGAACTAGAGGGAAGCCGACTTTGTCTCCTTGATTGGTTCGAGACCTTTCAATAGATTCCATTTTGTCGATTAGCTTTCTCACAAGTTTAGTCGATTCTTTGAACTGGATCGACCTCTGGGACCGAGGATGTGGAATATTCTTGGGTTGGATTCTTGTTGAGTTGGTTTTGATGGTCTTTTCAAAATGGTTCTACCAAGTCCAGACCTTTCTTTGGGAGAGTGTGGATTGTAATGTAATGGAGTAAGCTCAGAGCTAGGATCAGCACTCTGAAGAGGTTCCAAAGGTGGAAGTGGTGCTTGAGATTCATCTTCGACCTCGAGATGTGTGTTCGCTGCTTCGGGCACAACTGGGAATCAAGCATGCTCTTTAGAGCTTGACTTTCGAGCTCTAGAATTTTTCGAGTCAAAGTTAGGAAGCTTACTATCGGGATTAAGTCTTTCAATCCAATCACCGGTCTTGGGAGCAGACAACATATTGGTAATCATGCCACGCAACACAAATGGTTTAGGACTCTCGGTCTTTGTTGAGAGAGTCAAGAAGATGATGTTCACCTATGACTCTCTTTTTGCTCTTTGGGGGCACCCACAACATCAAAGACTCTTGGATTCTTGGTGGTCCAATTATCAATGATTTCCTTTTCTTTCTTAAGTTCATCTTGAAGAGCCTGATTTCTTTTAACTAATTCTGTTTTGAATCGTAAGGTGATAGCCCTGCTTGCTTTTTTGTTTTAACACAAGTAACTCATCCCTACACTTATTCAATTCAAAACTTAACTTGTTGTACTTAGAAAAAAGATTTAATCTTTGCTCCTCTACAAACTTAAGATCAACATTGATATAGTTCATATAGGGATCGCCAATCAATCATCATCCATAGAAAGTAGAATATTTACCTTCTTCATTGTGATGTTAACCCATTCTCCATTTACGGCATGATTCTTCCAACATTTAGCTTGTCTTCCTCAGAGGGGCCATCGTCTATACCGACATGCACCATTTCATCATCCGATGAGATCGGCTCTTCATCCCAAATAAGGTTTCTCGCAACAAGACCTTTGTTTTACCCCGCTTACATTGAACACTTTTGGTTTCGAGGGACCTGGCCTCAAGTAATGCAAGCTTAGCTTTGATCTTCCTATACTTGGCTTCAAGATCTATTGTTTTGTTCTCGTTTATTACCAAAGTTTTGATGAGACCGATAGATTTTAGGTTGAAATTTGCTAAAGCCCGAGGGACCGATTTGACCACGATGGTCCGTAGAAGGTTCGAAATTGTTTTTGAAAACGATCCTTTGCAAAATGACCCTTTTGTGACACTTAAAGCATTCAGTGTCCTCGTTAGCTTTAGCAGTTGAAAAACCTTTATTTCTTTTAATAAACCTTCGAATTTGCAAGGAGTGCCCTTTCACGAAATTCAGCGTTCAGTCATTTAGGTAACTCCTCACTTGATCTCTCATCGCTCATATCATCAATTTCTTGAAAATCTTGAACCACATTGTTAGAAAAGAAGGCGCTTGATATAGGTGAGGTGATGGTCGGGGACTTCTTGACTTCCGAGACTTCTTTAAGTCGTGGTATCGCCTCTGATGAGGTTTTCCTCATAGACAAATTTCCCATAAATTCTGGGAAGCTCAAGATTTTGGATGTGATTTGCATTTCTAAGTCCCTGAGAGAAGTTTAACCATTTCTTCGGGAGACAATTAACAAAACCAACATTTATCTCATGTTTGGATAACTTAACACCATCATTAGCCAGTTCATTTTGAAAGAGTTTTGTAACGGTGTAAGTTTGAGAGAGAGTTTAGAGTCCTTAGCCCCGAAGGTGTTGTACTCAAGTTTCAGGTCCATTATCCTGTTTTCCTTGGTATCAGATGGACCTTCATGGCTATGGACCGGTCATCCTGTGTTTTTAGCCGTGTTACGACTTATAACCGACTCCATTATATCATCGAAGACATGATATGATGATACTTTTAAGTCTTTGGTCCCTGGTTGACCACTCTCCTTTCATCCTGAGTCCACTGAGCTTCAGGTTTGGGCAAACCTTCAGAGCTTGGGAAACGGGCCTCATTAATACACTTGATATAATAAGGTTCCATCCCAATCAAATAGCAAAGCATACGCTTTTCCATTTGTTGAATTTGCCAACTTCAAGTCTAGGGGCAACAGCTGAATAAGCTCCACCCTTTTTATCGACTAGTTGGGGTACATCAAGTTCAGCCATAGGAATCTGATTTAAACGCTTTTAGAGCGGCTTAAAAGGTTTTATAATCACCGCTCTAATACCACTTGTTATTCCCTATTCACTATCGTTAAAAAGACAATTAAGTACTTAAAGCAATTTAACAGTGAATAATGACTGAAGTTAACATAAGTAAAACACACTAAGTAATTTTCAACATCATATTCTTATTAGAAACAAATCAAAAGAAACGTTACCCAAGTACTTGCGGAATAGTACTTGGGATTGAAATGACAAAGTTTTGGGTGACTCCTCTAAGCTCGGGCTAAGTCCGAGCACAACTCTTAGAACCCAATGAGCTAGCTCAAGGATAAAGTTGTATTTGGAGGAGTGAAAAGTTGGCTTGTGTGTGTGTGTTTTTACAATTCACAAGCTTAAACTTTTCACTCATTCTCTTATGCTATTTATACAAGTATGATTATTAACTATATCCTAGAAGACAAAACATGGATCCGCGGAAACACGAATATTGATATTCGTTATCGTTCACCTTTCTATATAGAAGTGAAGCTTCTTTCCTTGATAGAGAATCGCTGCTATATAAATGGGAAGATATGATCTTGATAGATTGAGACAGTGTATAGACTGGATAAACACTTGAGGGACTTAGTTTTATCGGTAAAACTTTCCAATCCAAACTCATTCTTGATCTTTAAAAGTCCTGCTCCTTCGCGATCTGTACCACTGAGAGAGAGTGGTGGACCAGTTGAGTCATCACCAAACTCACCATCTTCTTCTTGACTTAGTCTTCACCCTTTAAGTTCCACCTTGCAGAGTGGAGAGGCTCCTTAGCCCATACCTAAGTGTCTCGAAGATAGCTCACTGAGAGACTATGCCGCTGACTGATTGTGTTTAACGGATTAAATACTTAGGATATTTTCTATTCAAATCCTAGTTTAAGGGGTTTGGGTATTTACTGAACCCAACAGTAACCGATAAACAAAAACCTATATAAAACTTGGTAGCAAACTAACCCATATCAACCGAAAATTTAAATACACAGGAGTAGAAAACCTCACCTGCAACATAAATTCCACGAACATTAGTCTCCCCTCTCACAGCTTCAGATATAAAGAACGCACACATTAGGAAATTGAAAGCATAATTTAGGAATTAACACGATACAAATATTATAAGAGAATTTAGATTTATTACTTGAATCTATACAGAAAGGAATTATGTCAATTTATAAACAAAGTGATAAGATTATGAAAAAAACTCAAAGATTTCTTGATACCTGAATGGGTGTTCAACATCAGGAACAACATGACCTTCATCAGAAACCCGTCATGTAGACAATGTTGAATACATCAACAACATTGTTATTAGTAACCTTATCAGCAACACCATAATTTTTAAGAATTAAAAGTGGCTATTCTCAATATACCATTCTAAACAATCACAATGATCCAACACTTACAATTATAAATTACCACAAAAATCAAATATATCAAACCTCAGTATCATCATTCGTTGTAAGATGCTGAGTATCAATCCTAGGTACATTTTTTTTCAAATTTTTAGAAGCAAACAACGTAACAGTACACAAAAAAGTGACTACTATAAGGCGGGCAACCCATAAAAGAGCACATCATGTTAGTAACATGGATCAAAAGCAACCAACGAACATGGAAACACATACTTGAAACTTTGTAGTCTTGATGTCACAGCAAGTACTGTCCAATAACCTGTCTTCACTAAAACCACTTGCAGCAGCCAGTGCAGATACTTAAAATCTCGAATGATCTCAAACTTTCTCTTCGTGCTGTAAGTCCCTTTTAATCTGCAACCTTAATAATCCACATAAACATACAGAAACTCAGTCATTAACATGTAATTGTGGGAAAAAAATGACCGTTTTTTATTCAAAACCTAACAGTGTTGAGAATCGACTCAAAGAACACAAAAATACATTATTATAGAATACTGTATGCACAAATAATCTTATACTCAAGCTCTTAGGCACATAGCACCCACACATATCTCAATTCTCAAGAACCATGCTTTGGCCATGCAGCAACATATACATCTCTGAAAAAAACCAAATATGCTCGACATAAGGATTTAGGGTTTTTGAAAAAAAAGCTGAGAAGAATGATTGGTATTAGGTTTTTAGGAATAAAAAAAACTCCGTGAAATAAATTTAGGTTTAAAGATATGTATTGGCAATTGAAGGTGTTAATCTTCTAATATAATTGCCAAGGAAAAACTCAATATTAATTACATGTTATAGATAATAATATGCAACATAATTATCAAAATAACTTGTTGTCTAAGTGGTAAACACACTTGTTATTCAACCAACCAACCAAGGTTCAATCCTTGCAAGGCTAAATAAAAAAAAAAAAAATAATTAAATAAATCCGAAATATACATTATAACAAATTAAATTAAAAAATTATTGCTTAGGTGGATTTAAAAATTGATTAGTTGGACAACAAATGCTTATGTGGCATGAAATTTGATTATTTGGCATTGAGGTGATATTAATGCCAATGCCTCCTATTATATATATATATATATTATATATATATATATATATATATATATATATATATATATATATATATATATATATATATATATGTTTTTATGTACAACTACAATTATAAAACTTTAATTCCATTACAAGTCCAAGGAAGTCAATAGTTTAATTCAAAAGTTTTAACATAGTTCAACCCCCAATGATTTTTATTTTATTTTTTTTATTTTTTATTTTTTATTTTTTTAATGTATAAAATGTTAACATGCCATCATAGTCCAACATTGATTTTTTTATTTTTATTTTTATTTATTTATTTTTCTTTTTAATTTTTTTTTTTAAATGTTAGTGCATATATCTCTCATAAAAATTGAGACTTGTTTCATGAAAGATGTTCTATTTGCATAACAAAGAATTGAAGTTATAAGTATGTTTCAAATAAGACTTACCGTACAACTACTTTCATGATTCACCATCTGGTGAAATATGAACCCTGATTTTATGCCAAGTTTAGTGTTAGTTGCCCCACAATGCATGCAACTAAGAACACCATTAGCTTTCACCACCATTTTTAGTCCGACTAGATCTTGAACACCGAATTGAGATGAGGGAGGGCTATGTGTGTTATATCTAAGTAGGTGAAAGATGAATAAAGTAAAAGGTGATAGTTGATCAGACGAGGAATCGTTGTGTGTGTTATGATGGTATATTTAGTGTGGTTAGAATGATTAGAAGAAAAAAGAATAATTTAACATTGCAGAATATTTTGTATTTTCATAGGAATTCTTAGATATGTTTGCATATTCTATAATGTTGTGCTTAATTCTTGATTATTGTATATTGTATAATGTTTGTGATTCTTGCTAATAGTCTTCCTACTTAATGAATTGAATGTCAATAATAACACTTATGGTATACTAATGGTTTTAAACACACTTTGTTAAAACGAGCCGAATTACGTCGAGTACTGCCAAATTCTAGCTCGTGCTCGACTCGAATACTAAAACTCGAGCTTAATTTTTTATCATTTTATGCTCGAACTCGATGAATACTCAACATATCAAGCTCGGCTCAACTTGATTTGTATGTAAACTAAGTAAATTTATGTAATATGAAATGATAAAAGGGTAATTTAATCAAAACTCTATAAGGCTCGCGAGTTTTTACTGGCCGAGTATTTCGTGTGGTTTGGACTTGGAATAAATGAAATAGGGCACGTACATAACCTTTCCGCCACTTTCACAAACCAAACCAAATTCACACACACTTCCATCAATGACGGTGACCGGAACGACTTTCTCATCCGACGATATCGTCATCAAGTCACCAAACGACAGACGGTTATACCGTTACATTCGGCTTCCTAACGGCCTATGCGCTTTACTCGTTCACGATCCTGATATCTACGCCGACGGTCCGCCGAAATCCGTCGCAACAAACTCCGACGACGAAGACGAAGACGAGGAGGATGAAGATGAAGATGATGATGACGACATGGACGACGATGAGGATGATGAGGATGATGATGATGTAGAGAAGAAGAATGCTGCTCAGACTAAAAAGGTCTAATAATTCTATTTTAATTGATTTATATCTATTTAGTTATTTTACGACGAGTTGCGTGTAGTTTATTAGAAATGTGATATTATTAGGTTTTGCTGATTTTAGAATGTTATAACTTACTGTAGTATATTGTAGTAATAGTTATAGTTCTAGCAAGCGTTGTTTGGTAACACTGACTTCATTACTCGATTTTTTGTTGTAACATAGAGAGTTATTACGCACTGAGGTTAGGTTGCTGAACTTTGCCTTTTTGAGTATTTCGAAAGGAGATTATTAGCAAGCATCATTTGATGACAGTGAATTTGTTAGTCAGTTTTGTTTTGCTTTTTTTTTTTTTTTTTTTTTTCTTTTTTCATTGGTTTGTAATTGTTAGCTACCTCCGTCCCATATTTATAGTCCATCTTTCCTTTTTCGGCCGTCCCAAAATAATTGTCCACTTCCATAAATAGATAGGGAATATATATCTAGTTTACCATATTACCCTTAGTTGAGGTTATTATTACAAACTTTAAAGAAGTTAGAAATTAATTGGTTAAGGGTAAAACTGTCTTTGTGCAAAAAGTAAGAAAGAGAAAGCTGTAATGATGATGTTTTTCTTAAACTGTGTGTTTTTTGTCTGTGGATGTTTTTAATTGGTTAGTCAGTAATGTTTATTTTGGATTGTTTAGGATATAATGTAAAAATCTAGAAATTAATGTCTGGGGAGCTGATTAGGTTCAGCTCAGATAGGAAAGATAGGAATGCGTGGAGAGATAGGACTATAATCTGCGGGTAGTTTGGGCTAGGTTGTTCGAGGGGTGAGGTTGTTGTTGCGTTTAGGCCTTATAGGAGTCTCGTAGTTGCTTTGTTCCTTGCGTTTTTAGATATAGATTAGGCTTTAGGCGTTTAGTGGTCTATCTTGTTTATGTTGCTTTGCCTTAGCTTTAGGCCCTGCTTAGATCTTTGCGGCTTTCTTGGGCCTTGGGCTTGTTTGCCTTTAGCCCCCTTTTCTTTGCCTCTTTTTTTTCTTGGTGCTCATTCCCTTTTGCTTTTTGCGTTTTTGCTTTTGTTCTTGTATGCTTTGCTCGTGTCCCCCTGACTCTTTTGCGCTTTATCTTTTCTTTTTTCTGGGCTTCTTGCGGTGTTTGCTTTTTATGTTTATGTTTTTTCCTCTTATGTTCTTTTGAGGGTTTTCTGCCTATCTGCCATGTATGTTTGTATGCTTGTTTTATCCTTTTGGCTTATTTTTGCTTATCCTTGTCATTGCTCACTTTCACACACACACTTTTTTCCAAGCACTTTCACCGCACACACTTGCCGGAGGTCTTCCGGGAAGTAGTCTCCTTACTCCCGGGTGTATCCTGGGGTAGGGGTGGGGTAGGGGTAGGATCTATCTACATTGTACCTCCCCCATACCCCGCCCTGGCGGGATTGGGTATGTTGTTGTTGTGGGGCTGATTAGGTTGAATTTGGACAGACTTATAGAGATAGTTATTGTTTTTGTTGTTCTGCAGGCTGCTGCAGCAATGTGTGTTGGGATGGGAAGTTTTCGTGATCCTTTAGAGGCGCAGGGTCTTGCTCATTTTCTTGGTATGTTCTGGTTCTATTATACCTGTATCTCAGAATTGTGCTTTAGCATGCTGTGTTATATGGAGAGATATGGCTGTCTAGAGTTAAATAGACATTTAGTTGGTGTTACTAAACATGTTCACATTTTCAGTTCTGTATATTTTGTTTGTGATATATAAGAAGTTGGTTTTGTTTTGCATTTCCTTTTTGCTTTACTCAATCATTTGCTATGTAAATGAGAAATACACAAACTTAAAAGTTGGCTATATTGATATGGTGGTGGATGCTTCAATATGAAACACCTAAACAACAGTTTAGGACAACTTATGTTTGATGCATTTTATAATTTATCACGTGGTAATGTTGCTAAAAGTAAGGGTCTTGCTCATTTTCTTGGTATGTTCTGGTTCTATTATACCTGTATCTCAGAACTGTGCTTTAGCATGCTGTGTTATATGGAGAGATATGAGTATATGACTGTTTAGAGTTAAATAGACATTTAGTTGGTGTTACTAAACATGTATCGCATTTTCAGTTCTGTATATTTTGTTTATGATATATAAGAAGTTGGTTTTGTTTTACTTTTCCTTTTTGCTTTACTCAACCAATTGCTATGTAAATGAGAAATACACAAACTTAAAAGTTGGCTATATTGATATGGTGGTGGAAGCTTCAATATGAAACACCTGAACAACAGTTTAGGACAACTTATGTTTGATGCATTTTATAATTTATCACGTGGTAATGTTGCTAAAAGTAAGGATAATGCTTGATGGTTTGTTCTGATTGGTGGTCAAATGGTACTCATTACATGCTTTATTGCAGAACACATGCTTTTCATGGGGAGTGCTGAATTTCCAGACGAGAATGAGGTTTTTCTCACTATTTAGTATTTAGTTAGTGCTTTGTTTGGAAAGACACCCATTGACTCTGAGTTTTGAAAATTGATGCCAAAGAGAAGTCTTTAGTTGTTAGTAGTGGTTGCACTTCGGGTTCATGTACTTATGAACGTGTCAATGCGGGTTATGTTTGATCTTTTATGACTCAAAATTTTAAAATTAAAACAATTTGCTAAAAAGATGTCAACTGGGTTGAGTGAGTTGAAAGTTACACAAAGTGTGTTTTTGACTTATACAACCTTCTTTACAACTTCATGAAATATTAGTCTATTTTTGTTATACTCCGTGACGTAGTATATGTAATCATATTAAACAATTAGCTATTTTGTTAAAATACTTGATACTTCAAAATGGGCACAAGATTTGTGGTGCGTCTATCCAACCTGACATGTTTAGACCCGTACTAAACAGTAACTGTTTGACTTGCTACCCAACCTGTGCGACTAACGTTTTGCCACCATTAGTTATTAGTGATGCATCGGATATTAAAGTTACACCATTTACAGTAGCATGCCCTCTGCTGAAAATGCAATAGAAGTTGTTTTTACGATGAAGAATTAGTTTATTAGTCTTTCTGCAACTTAATACTCGTGTCTAGTTGCTAGAAGCAGTATATACTCGTATCTAGTTGCTAGAAGCGGTATATGCCCCAATTATAAATAAACTGAGACCTTTTTAAATTTGAATTTCTTACAAGGAAGTGGCAATCGTATACGAAAGAGATGTGTTAGTTTTTTCTCACAAATTTAATTGAAAAAGTCCATAAATTCTCAAGTTCACAGTGTTTCAAGTTAGAATGAAAACAGCATAACAGAGATCTTTATACTTGTTGATTGCAACAACTGGTTCATCTTAGACTCCTATAAGCAGTATATATGCAAAACCTCATCATACAAGCCCATTTTCACAACTCTCTTCCATCTATGGCACTTCCTGTTTAACTCTTGCTTGTGCTAGTATGACAGTTACTTGTCCAAGCATGGGGGCTCTTCGAATGCATACACCGTAGTGGAGCATACTTGCTACCATTTTGAAGTTAAACCCGAATTTCTCGAGGGTGATTTGAGAAGGTAACTTTACATCGTTTTAAGTATGTTGCTATTCAAATGTGTGGAAATTATCCCATCCCGACTGTGGTTGATTTCATGTATACATTAGTATCGTAATCTGGAGTTTGTTAGTTTTGGGGTAGCAACAAGGTTACTTACATAATCCTTGTCGTTCTTTTTCCCTGATATCTTGAACTTAGGATGACAAAGACCTCATTGTTTATCTTAATGATTGATCTGTATATTAGAAATATGTACTGAACAATGAAATTACAATGATTGTTAATGTGTTGCTTGGCATCGGGAAATCACAGTTTGTTGGGCAATTTTATGCAATATCTGTTACTTGTTTTCATTTAGTGGAAACTCGTAAGTACAGCTGTTATCTGTATAAAAGAAAAGTGATATTGTAACTTATCAAGCATTTCAGGCTTCTTAGACTCCTCAAGTGAGCTAATTATCTGATAACTACCATTGACTTGTCTACTTCTATTGTCTTAGTGCTATGTAGACACTGTAATACCATTTTGCTAGTACACGTCAAATACGTAAAATGTAAAGGACTACATAGCTTGAGAAGTTTTACAATGGTCTTCTAAAACCCATAAATTACATATGCTTTTGTTTGAAATAGGATTGGAACATACCACAATGCTTATATATCACAAACTTCTCTAGGTCTTCATGTATGTATTGCGGGAGTCTATATTACAAGTGGAATGCCCTTCTGAATCTGACTGACTCTGCTCTTATGCCTTCGTTTAATAGACATTTTCAACATTAGCCTAGCTTTGCATACATGATATTTCTTAGCTAAGATTATAACATACTAAAACACTTGTTTTTTTCAATTTCTCAGATTTTCGCAGTTTTTTGTTTCACCACTAATAAAGGCCAAAACAATGGATCGGGAAGTACTGGCTGTAGATTCAGGTGCTCTTATCACGCCATTTTCACGACTCCAATATTTAACCCAATCATGAGAATGGTGAAGAGAAAAAACCAGTGACTGACCTAACATCAAACTTTTTGACATGGAAATTGACAGAATTTAACCGGGCTTTGCAAATTGATCTTTGCCGACTTCAGCAATTACAGTGTCATACAGCAGCCCCGGGTCATGCCTTCAACAAATATTTTTGGGGTAAACTTGAAGCTTTCATTGCTAGACATTTATCCGGGTTCTTTCAAATGAAGCTGTTAACATTTTAGAATCTGAAAGTTATTTGTTTTCTTATTGATCTTTTCCAATTTGTTGTATTGAAGGTAACAAGAAAAGCCTTGTTGATGCGATGGAAAAAGGAATCAACTTACGTGATCAAATCTTTAAATTATACAACGACTTTTACCACGGTGGATCGATGAAGTTAGTTATCATCGAGGGCGGTAACTATTTTGTTTACTATAACGAAAAAGAGAATCATTGTAAATTAATTATGTTAGCTCACCTTGTGATGCTGAATTGTGGTTTTGTGTTTGGACCTCTGATATTCTATCGAATTGAAAAATCTGTCAAAAGTACTGCAACCAACTAACCAAGTAGTATGTGCATTGTGCATGTAAATAAGCTAAAGTTGACTAAATTGTGCTAACACAGAAAGTTGCCAAAATTTTTTAGTACCAAGTGGCATGCTGCTTAGACTAGTAGATATCATGCTGCTTTAGATAAAGGTTTTCATTCAGTTGTGATTCATATAGGTTGTTTCATACGAGGAGCTACATTCTCTCATCTGGATATCTATGCTTTTTCTCACCTCCGATTGTGATTCATATAGAAAATATATATCATTTAAGCTATATAAGCTGTTCATGGCACCGATATATAGAAAAGAATAGTTATATGAGCCATTTTTTGAACTTTTTGAAGCATCTTTATTGTGCCATCACTGTCGTTCTGTAGCATGGCACATTGCTCAATCTTAGCTGGTAACTCCGTCCGAGTCATCTATTAGCAATGTTGCGACAAGATTTTAATATTATTTTTTGTGCTGCAGAAAGTCTTGATGTGCTTGAAAGTTGGGTTCAGGAGCTATTTAGCAAAGTCAAGGCCAGCAATGAACCGAATGTAGAAGTCAAACCAGGGCTCCCCATTTGGAGTGCAGGTAAAATTAATCGTTTAGAGGCCGTCAAAGATGTCAATATGCTCGAATTAGCATGGACATCGCCATGTCTCCGGAAAGACTATATGAAAAAAGCAGAAGACTATTTGTCACATCTCATAGGGCATGGTAAGTTTTTTTTTTTTAATATTTGTTTACTATTACTACGTAATAAGCTGATAACACCTTGAGGTTTGGGTGATGAATGCATTAACTTAGAGCAACTTTATGAGTACAGAGGGCAGAGGAAGCTTGCTCTTCTTTTTAAAAGCTAAAGGGTGGGCTACTTCTTTATCTGCTGGTGTTGGCGATGATGGAATGCAACAATCTTCAGTAGCATATGTTTTTGACATGTGTATATACCTTACCGACTTTGGACTTGATAAGGTAATATTACAGTTATACCTTACCATGTAAATAATTGCTATCGTCTTTGGTTTGCATACACAAACGTGGGTAGTGGTGGTTGTTCTTTCATTAGCATGGTACCTTCCACCTCTAGTTTATACTTGTGAGTCCTATGGAGGATGTGTCGAATTCAAATATTGGGTTTCTTTATGTCCAAGTATAACTGTAGATCTAGGTGTGTCATAATAGTGGTCTTCAAGTGACAGTTTCTCACTCTACAATCATTCCTTTTAGTTCTTATATGAAATGAGATTTATGTATTGCAGATTAATGAGATCATTGGTTTTGTTTATCAATACATCAAATTACTGCGACAAGCTCCTCCTCAAGAATGGATATATAGAGAACTTGAGGACGTTGCAAATATGGATTTTACATTTGCCGAGGAGCAACCTCAGGATGAGTATGCAGCAGACATTTCAGGTACCTTCTTTGACTTGTCATCTTCGACTTGATTTTCCATACGAGTAGTGATCGGCTGGCAAATTGTGCTAAACAATTGCCTTATGCATTCAAAATTTTAACATGTAGCTTGTGCATCTCCTCACTTCTCAGTTCCACCTTTCATTTTGCCACGTGTCTCAAGTCTCATTTTTAGGCATATAATTAGGCATGCAATTTAGTCCTTCTAAGCCCTAATTATTTTCCTTCCCATATTATATACGGGACTGTGTTATTGTTTGAGCAATATAATTACGTGTTTTGTCTTTAAATGTTGACAGTTCTATCATTTGCAGTTTATATCCTGTCCGCCATATACGTTGTAGAGTGTCAATAAATTTGGAGTCTACCCAGTTAGGAGTTGTCGTGTAGAAGAGATCTTTTGACCACTTGTGATCTATTGCTAAATGTGATTAAATGCGATAACGGTTTCTTCTTATACTTGTGGAATAGTTTTTGCTCCTCATAGTTTTTATTTGTCATCTAATTAACATGCAAGACTGGGCCAAGTGCATTAAGTTAGTGTTATCATATCTGTTTCCCATCTTTGCACTGTCAGTACCAAGGTCCTTGACTTCTTTACTTACGTGGATGATACTTCTGACTTCATTTAGACTATATAGGAGGCTTACTTAATTGCTCTTAAAGAGAGTTTTTGTGAGAAAAAGAGTTTTTTTGGTTTACGTACCGGGATTCAAAGTGTTCTACGCACTTCTGTGCAGTACATTGCTTCTCACTCATGCATAACTTTCAAGTTTATCTGTTATATTCGTCTTGATTTTTTATCAGCCACATTAGTTTTCTCGTCAATTGTTTCATATTATATATATCTAATTGATTCTTATTGTCGTTTCAGAAAATATGCTTATTTACCCACCGGAGCACATCATTAAAATAGGCAGTTGGCAGATAATGATCGTGGTAACAACTGCTCGACACTAAAATGAGATAATAATTTTTTTCCCTAGTTGTGCATGGATGCCATTTTGTGTATTACCATAATTTTTGTAGATTTCTTGAATCTATAGCTGACGAATCAGATACTTTTTGTTTAGTAAATTAGATTTTCTGATTTTCATTGCTCTCTAAGCTTGCTTTTTTGGTTCCAACCTTTTTAAATTTCGTTTTCCTTGTTCTGCCTATGAACAAAAGGTGTTTGAGAAATAAAACGGAACTCTATATGATACTGTTAAGTGGTAACTACTTCCCCTAAATTTCTTGTTATTTTATTTGTTCTTCGAGATGTCCAGTGTGAGCCGTGGTTTGGATCACACTATATAGAAGAAAATATTTCTCCATCCCTTTTGGAATTATGGAGGGATCCTCCAGAAATAGATGCATCATTGCATCTACCTACAAAGAATGAATTTATTCCACAAGATTTTTCCGTTCGCGCAAATAGTGTATCATGTGATTCCGTGGGTGCATCCCTTCCAAAATGTATACTTGACGAGCCATTAATGAAGTTTTGGTACAAGCTTGATACGACTTTCAAATTTCCACGTGCTAATACTTATTTTCGTATTACTCTGAATGGTGCTTATCGTGGTTTAAAGAATGTATTGTTGACTGAGCTATACATGAACCTTTTAGAGGACAAGTTAAATGACATTGTCTATCAGGTAAGTAATTATTCTTTGCTTCATTATTACTATTATTTTGTATTTGATACCCGAGGATTGTGCATAATGGCCCTGTTTTTGTGTCCGCAGGCAAGTGTGGCTAAGTTAGAAACTTCTATATCACTTGCTAGTGACAAGTTAGAGCTAAAGGTCTATGGCTTTAATGACAAGCTACCAGTTCTTCTTTCCAAAGTTTTGGAAACTGCTAAATCGTTTTCGCCAACTGATGACCGCTTTGTGGTAATCAAGGAGGATATGGAGAGAAATCTAAGAAATGCCAACATGAAGCCGCTAAATCATGCATCGTACTTGCGACTGCAAGTTCTTTGTCAGAGTTTTTGGGATTTTGATGAGAAGCTTGGTTTGCTAAATGACCTCTCTCTTGCTGATTTAAAGGCTTTCATTCCCGAGCTATTCTCTCAGGTTCGCAGTCACACCTATTTGTTTTTTTTCAAGATACACCTACTTGTTAAGCACATATAGATATATACTGCAGTGTCCTTCCCCATGCACAACGTAAAAACGCTGTGTAAGCACATTACTTGGTCGGTTAAATTTGTATATGTATATGCCACAGTTTCACCGTTTGTAGTTCCAATGAAACCACGAGTGTATTCTTGCCTACAGAACAAGAGGAGAAGACTATTTACCATAGCTGAAATTCGTCTTGTGAATTTTGAAGACTTATTTGGGTGTTTTTTTGGCCCCTTGAGAACTCATTTAAAGCCGTTATTCGATCTGGGAAAATGGGCGGGTTGGGTAATGTGTCACATAAGAATGATTAAGCTATGTTAAAACAATAATCTATTATTTTTACGCTAAGCGGTTTAGTAAGTTTAAGCCTTTGAAAACACTTTGTGCAACATGCGGCCCGTTTGACCTTGCCAACCTGTTTGGCATGTTTTAAAAAATTTAATGTCTGACCCCGTTAAAGATTGAATAGAGACCCATTTTTAATTGTAAAGGGCCGGAATTTCCACCCACAGCTGTTACGTATTTTGGTAACCATTCTCTTTTAAAAAAAAATTATGCATCTTCATTGTGCAGCTGTATATTGAGGGTCTTTGCCATGGAAATCTACTTGAAGAAGAAGCCAAGAACGTTTCAAATATATTTAAGAAGTATTTCTCTGTACCACCAGTTCCACCTAAGATGAGACATAAAGAGAGCATTTTATGTTTTCCTTTGAGCGCAGACCTAGTTAGAGATGTCCCTGTAAAAAATAAGCTTGACACAAACTCTGTGGTTGAGGTAATTTAATCCATCCTTTTCATTATTCTTCATGATTATATTTTTGTGGAAGCTGTCATGATATAGTGTCATTTGTATGATCCTGACTTTGCTACTTTTTTGTCTCAGCTTTATTATCAAATTGAACCAGAAGTTGATTCTAACTTAGCCAAATCAAAAGCACTGGTTGATCTTTTAGATGAAATCATTGAAGAACCATTTTTCAATCAACTTAGGTATGGTGAGGTTAAGTGTCCAATGGTAGCGCAGTCATTGGGTTTGGGTTGAGGGCAGCGTTGGTAATTTTTACCCATTTAATTATGAATGGGTCAATTCACGTTATGTTTTATCTCTAACCGGTAAAAATAAAAAGTTTTAGCTTTTATGTAAACGGGGATGAATGACTATGGTGTATTTCAATGCATAAAGGCTCGTTTCCTATTTGAAGAGTTATATCGGTTATGAAATAAATAATTTTTGTAATCATACCTGACATTAATTAATCAAGAAATATTGAGACTTTGGACAAAAGTGTCTCGGGTCAACCGCATCTTAATTCTTAAATATTTTGCTGTTCTGACCCGTTATCCAACCCTCTTGACCGACCAATTTTACCTCTTGTTTAAACTTCACACCACCAGTATCACTATGGTTAATCTCTTCTATGATGTAGGACAAAGGAGCAGCTGGGTTATGTTGTTGACTGCAGCCCTCGGGTAACATACCGGATATTGGGATTATGTTTCCGTGTTCAATCTTCTGAATATAGTCCTGTTTATCTGCAAGGGAGAATTGATAAGTTCATTAATGAGATGGATGGTTTGTTGGTAAGCACACTTGTAATTATATCGTTAAAAACTGTATTTAAAGTTCTCAATATCATCTTACTTCCTCTATATGCATCCATTGTACTTGTAATTGATGGTTTGTTGGTAAGCACAATCTTGTGATTATTATTTTTAAAATCTGAATTCTTATATCTTAACTTCGTTTAAATGCATCGGTTGTACATATGATTGATGTTTGTATGTTATGTTTTGTTTGCTGGGATTGCAGAGTGAAGTTGATGACGATTCTTTCCAGAATTTTAAAAGTGGGTTAATCGCAAAGCTTTTAGAGAAAGATCCTTCTCTCGCCTATGAAACCAATAGATACTGGGGACAGATTGTAGACCAGAGGTAAAATTCTGTGCACTTGTTATAATATATTTTACTGCACGTTAACTTTTTTGTTATCTTTACATTACTGCTCAACAACAATCAGCCTAATATTTCACCCCGTACCTTTTTTCAACCTCTAAAGCACAATGTACTTTTCAGGTATATGTTTGATTTATCGGCGAAAGAAGCAGAAGCAGTTAAGTCTCTTGAAAAAACCGATATTTCTGACTGGTACAACACATACCTTAGAAAATCATCTCCAAAGTGTCGAAGACTTGCGGTTCGGGTGTGGGGCTGCAACACCAACATAAACGAGTCTAAAACAGAATCAACATCTGCTCAGGTAATCAACGACCCAATTACTTTCAAGGCGTCATCCACATTTTATCCTGCGTCTTGTTGACAATTTGCAAGCCGGTTATGTGCGGCGTATACAAGTAAAACCACTTTGAGAACCATGGTTTTGATGAGGAAATGCAAGCACAGGATGTTTAGATGAATAAAGATTTGACAATTAAAATTCAGCTCTTGGTAGAGGAAATTTTTTAATGATTTTGTTGTTTATGCACACAATGCATAAAGATTAACATTACGGGATTTTATTCTTTGTGCTTGTTTCATTCTATTGAATTAGTTCTCTTTTTTTGGATAAAATTTGTTGTGGTTTCTATAAAAATGAAATGAAATGATATGCTAAATCAATCATCCTTGATACATCTGATTGTTCGTGACGCGATATCTGGTTCAGTTATTATTTTCTGTCGGTAATGCATGCATATCAGTTAGTGTGTATTGAACCAATTCTCATGGCATCAACAACTTGTAGAAATGAGGCGCAAGTGTTTTCGCGGGGTGTCCACCCTTTTTAAGATTTGGCATTCTTAAGTGTTGTATTAGTCGTATTGGATAATAAGGTTGAATACAAATCATTATGATGATATCATATAAGGTACCTTTATAGCGGGTTAGTAGATTATAAATACATGATAAGCAGTTTTACTTCAAAAGGTTGGTCCGTTGAAACATGATGGCTTAGTACTTATGTTTGCTTTTTTAATTAGGCGTCGGTCATTATTTTCGAGTCATATTTTCTGGTTCGGAAGTCTATAATCTCTCTGAGATATTGGAGCCTTGGAGGTGTCTGCGATTGCTTATATTTAAACTGCTTATATGCTTATTTATTTTTAGAGTATTGCTTTTCAAGAACAATTAATTGCATTTCGATACACTCCGTAATCAAATACGTGGTTGTATAACCACTTCCAAATACTTGCATCTCAAGTTGAGAGGGTCAACTTGAGTCAAGTTGAGACACTATGAGCCATTGGATTAAAGCTAATGGCTTAAATCAAAATAAGTACTTTTGATTCGAAGATTTGATCCAATGGCTCATAGTGTCTCAACTTGACTCAAGTTGAGGATCCTATTCCTAATTCTTATGATAATGATAATAATCGTAACAATAATGGATTCTTAACATGCGTTTAGAACAAACAAAATCAAGAAAAGCTGCAACTAACCATATGAGATGATATGTAACATGGGTAGGACCAACTTCATTATTTCATATCTTGCAGGATGTTTTTCCAGAGCACGATCAAATATACCTATCTAGTCTAGTTAATATTATAAGTTGTAGTATAATTATTTATTTAGCCCCTGATCGCACACAAAAAGATCGATGAACCTTTTTACCATATTTTGGCTATTTCTGTATAATTTATATTATCACTTCATATTGTTTGTGTTCATTTTGCACGTCCCTTATCGGATGATGTAAAATAGCCGAAAGAAAGGTGGTATGATAACTACATGTTGAAAAGATGCACGTCAATTTTCTTTGGCAAATTTGCCAATATACGACTACATAATTCAACATGTAGTTATCATACCAACTTTCTTTAATTTAGAGAAAATGGTCTAAAAAAGTATTCAATTTGTCACTTTTTCTTTTTATAGGCATCAAACTTTTAATTTCCTATTATAGGCCTGTAACTCAAAAAGTGAGGCGACAATAGGAAAATTAAGGATGTTAGATGCCTATGAATATAAAGATTAAGGAAGTTGGATGCATACAATAGGATGATTAAGAAAGTTGGATGCTATAATAGGAAAATTAAGAAAGTTGGATGCTACAATAGGAAAATTATAAGTTTGATACCTACAAAAGAAAAAAGTGGCAAGTTAGATGACTTTTTAAATCATTTTCCCTTTAATTTACTTTTAAGAAATGAAAGATTCCTCTTGATTTCCAGATTGTTCCCAAAATCACGGATAGAAATAGAGCTGATAAGGCTAATATACGGGAGCGAATTGATCGAGCTCTTGCCAATGAAACGCTCCTTGTAACTTTCCCATTTCAGACTCTCACGCATCAGCCCATTATTGGCAGTGATCATGCTCCTCTTTTATACAATACATGCCCGCTACAAAAAAAGAGGCGGAAGGGTTTTCGTTTTGAGTCCATGTGGACGGTAGAAGCTGGTTGTGAAGATATTATTCATAACGCGTGGTCTGATATCTCTTCTTCAAATCACATTGCTAGCCTTGAAATAATCTCGCCATTGTGCTAAGGATCTACTTGGAGTCGCAAGAATTTTCGAAATAACAAGAAGGTCATTGAGGAGCTTACAAATGAGTTGAGGCTTGTTCAATCAGCAGCTCCTACGGCTGCTAACAATGCAAGACAAATACTTTTGCGGAAAAAATTAGAAGAAACATGGTGTAAAGAAGAAATGTTTTGGCACCAACGCTCAAGAGTGAATTGATTAAATTCGTGACGTAACACCCGCTTTTTCCACCTGGCCAACGATACACATAAGCCAAACTAAATGCAATCAATATGTTAAAGATGATAATGGTCACCGGGTAGATGACCCCTGCAGCCCTTAACACCTTGATCCTAGATCATTTTACGCCTATTTATACATCTGCTGGTGTTAGGAATTTGGTGATGTATTGATGTTATTCAACCCGTAGTCACCGGAAAGCATATGAACACTCTCTTTAGAAGATACTTCGACTATGAAATTGTTCGGGCGGTAAAGCAATTAGGAGCGTATAAGTCACCGTGTAAAGATGGGTTTCCAGTGTTTATTTTTAAGAAATATTACAATAGTTGGTAATTGGCTTTGTAATGTCAGAAGCAATTTTTTGTAACCGGATTTATGCCATCTTCTTAATAAAACTCTTGTTGTGCTTATTCCAAAATTCCAAAGACTGCAATGAACAGTTGGTCGGCCTGGCCCTATTAGTTTATGCAATTTTGTGTATCGTATTATTAGCAAAATCATGGCCAACAAAGCTTAAACCTTTTATACATCGATCATCTCCCCGCAAGAACATTGGCCATACCTCGGTAGGCTTATCCAGATAGCATGGTGATTGCTAATGAAGCTTTTCATTATATTCGCACAAGAATAAAGCAAGCAACCAACGACTCATGGCGCTTAAACTTGATCTTAATAAGGCATTTGATAGAGTTGAATGGGATTTTTGTTGGCTACTTTAAAGAAGATGGGGTTTACAGATAGATGGTGCCAGTGGATTTTTGCATGCTTATCTTCATAATGAGCTTGAATTTTGATTAATGGTGATTCCATAGGCAACATTCGCCTACTCGAGGTATTCGTACAAGGTGACCCTCTATCTCCATATATTTGTTCATTATTATTTCGATGTCTTATCGCAGATGGTCTCAAAAGCCGGACAACTACATTCAAGCTTCGCGTATAAAATGTAATGTATTGCCCTATCATCTCCCATGTTTCTTTGTCGATGATTCTTATTCTTTTGAAAGCAGATCCTACTGAATGTCAAAATCTAGTGAATATTTTAGCTCGGTATTGCAACGATCCGCCAAAGCATTAACTTCACAAAGTCTTCGCCTTTTCTCTAATGTTCCGTAAGATCTACAACAACAATTATGTAGCTTATTGAATATTCAACGATGGATCCAAAAGCTCGTATCTAGGATTACCTTCGCGGATTGGGCGTAACAAGAATGAGTTATTCTCTTTATCCTAGACAAAAGTGCTTCACAAGATGCAAGGCTCGAAACAAAAGCTTCTCTCACAAGTCGGTGAGAAATCCTTATCAAATCAGTGATTCAAGCTATTCCATCATATGCCATGCAATGTTATTTGTTGCCGAAAGGTTTTCTTGACAAGCTTCTTACTCACATCCGTAGATTCTTCCGCATGGAGATGCGATGGTAAAACATATTCACGGTTAAGCCGATTCTCTTTCAAAGCCAAAAGATGAAGGCGGGCTTGGTTTTAGAGACTTGCATTCGTTTAATCTCGCATTACTAGCAAAGCAAGGTTGGAGGCTTACAATTAACCCGAATCTTTTGGGCCCGATCCTTAAAGGTTTATATTTTCCAAGGGAAACTTTTAACGCCTAGTAAAGGATCTCATCCTTCTTGGTTATGGCAAAGTCTCCTACATGGTCGAGATATCCTCCTTCAAGGTACCCGGTGGCGGCGGGAATGGTGGAAATATTTCATTTTGGACACAAAGTGGTGCCGTATGACTGACTTTTTCATTAGAGCCCCGGGTCCTTTCACAAACACTTCCAAAGTTTCAGATTTCATTGTTGATGGAGAATGGGATTATTGCAAATTACAACATTACCTTCTTCCCGAGAAGTTTTGACTTTGTCTCTCAAATCCCAATTTCTAATACGGGCGCGGAAGACAAGCTTGTTTGGCATTATGACAATAAAGGAAACTATTCGTCCGCTGATATCACAAGCTTTGCTATTGAAAGAAAAGGGATGAATCATGCTTCTTCATCTTCCAATCCTTCAGGTGAGTTTTGGAAGCTAATTTGGCGTTAAATGTTATTCCAAAGATTAAACTCTTTTGTGGAAAGCATGTTCAAACGCCTTGCTACATCGATGGGTTGTTTCGACGGAATTGTGTTCCTTCACCTCTTTGCCCCATATGCCAAACAACGCCAGAGACTATAGAACATTTGTTGTTTGAATGTGAGTGGACAAACCGACCGTTCGGCCTCTTGGGCCTTCGCCTTGACGGAATTTCGTGTAATCTACGATCGATCAGATAATTCCTTATTGCTCCATATAAAAACAGGAACCACCCGTTACAACTTCCTTTCTACATTTGCCTCTGTGGCGTGGTCTATATGGAAAGCCCGTAATCGTTTTATTTTTGAGCAATCGCCATGCCCGCTTCAAGTTATCGTGGAAGCCCAAGTTAATGATAGTGATTTCAGAGAAGCGCATTGCTTTGATCCCGCCGCAGATGTGTCCAATTTCACGGTTGTTTCAAGCAAGAAAGTTCACCTAAGTGATCCCCCCACTTCAAACATAGTGAAGCTAAATTTGACGCCTCTTTGATGTTCAATGCGCTTCGGTATTGTTGCCCGTAACTCAGGTGGTCATTGCTTTTTTGTTTTGGCAAGAAATGGCGATGTGATTCGCCTCGTCAACTTCAAGCCATTCGATTATCGTGTATTTTTTGCCGCAAACAAAGTTTGGTTTAATGCTTATAATTGAATCGACTCACACCGCCATATCGATGCTACATCAAAAATGTCCTCCTTGGGCGATTTCTATTTTTATTATGGACATTCGCTATTGGATATCTCATATGAAATTCCAGCTTTTATGGACTTCTCGTAGGTGTAATCGGGTGGCGCATCAGGTTGCAAAGGTCGCTCGTAATTCTCCCGTTTGTTTCATGTGGGATTCTAATTTTCCAGTTGAAATTACCTCTATTGCGAGGAGTGATGTTGTTTAGTGTTTCTTAGCTTCGGCTATGTTAAAAAAAAAAAATAAAAAAAAAAAATCTAGTTTTAATAAATAAATACAAAGTCCACTTGAAGGTAGTACGTACTCAGAGACGGAATCATGATCAAATATGACCGGATAACCGGGTGCACAAATTTTTGGGAACCGTAATATAAAAACACATTTCAATGGACCGGGTGCATTTAAGATGCATTTAAAAAAAATTGATGTTTATTTAAAAAATTAACACTACACAAAAAAAAAATTCATAGAAGTTTCGGGCACCCGCAGAAACCTCTTGGTTGCGTCCCTGCACGTAGCTACGGAGTATTATATAAAAGTGTTTGATTTAACAGACCGTATATAAGTTAAAAAATTGCTGGTAAGAAAAATACAGAAGTAATAGAAACATGGGTAAATATGTTATGCGGATTGCGGAGTACTATTATTTGTGAGCTATCAAAGACAAGTGACGAATATTAGTTGCAGCTTCTAAATGTACAAATCAAGATGAAAGTATTTTGCAACAATGACCAGGTTTTCTAAAAACGGCGAACACTTTTATGAACTGGCTATTAAATCAGTTTAAAACGCCAGTTCATAAAAATGTCTTTCACATGTTGTATTTGGATGGCCGCTCAATGTTGCCAAACACTACAAAAAGGCTTGTATTTATTGAAATATTATAGAAAACACTGTTAATCACTTATTGATCGGTTGTCATAACCAAATATCGATGCTTTAGATTTTAATCACATGTTTATTTGTTCTACATATTTTTATACTTCTCAATTAAAAACGTTACATATATCAATATGTCAGTAAAACTAAAACACAAATAGTTTTCTTTGCATATAAATTATAAGGAAATAGTAGACATTAAACATAACAAAGGGTGTATAAATAAATAGAGTGACACCGACATAAGCACCACAAGGATCACCGTACCCGCCTTTTTTATACTTCAATCCATTAAGATTGATTAACATTAATCTATTCTTTTTAATCATGAATTATTTAATTTGATTAACTAAAACCAAGTAATGCCCACATGAAAAATATTCCCAATGTTATACACGTGTCCATTTCCAACAACCGATATTATCTTATAACCCTTTTGTTTGTTTTATTAGGGCATTTATTATTACTAAAGTCATGCTTGGTGAAAGGTATTAGAGAGTGAAAAATAAAAAAATTAATCATTAATTATATTTTGTGAAGGGTAAAAGAATAGACCATTACCTTAAACTAGGTAACGACTCATTACACTACAAATTAAGAATTAAAGTATTCATTACTCCTTGCATTCTTTAATATACCATTTGCATTTTTCTTTCTTATTCCCTTAATTGAACCAAGCGGACCTTAAGTAATTACTTGATATATATTGAATTTTGGTTTATAATAAAGAAATTCAGTAAGAATAAATACGAGTATCTTATTAAATAGGAGTAACTCTTTTGTTTGTTTTATCAGGGCATTTATTATTACTAAGTAAGCTGATAATATACATTGCACTTTGGTTTATAATAAAGAAATTCAGTAGGATTAAATTCGAGTTTAGTCTTTGGTTTATGGCTCATTTGAGATTTACGTTGTGTTGCAATGCAAGATTATGTGAACAAGACAACTTTAACTTTTATAGAATATATGAATTTAACTTTTAAACTGATCTAATTAGTTATCTTTGTTTGAGACAAATTTTTGAAAGTTTTATATATAAGAATTTATAAGTTCATGGAAGTTAGCTTCTAATAATGAGCCAAAACTTGAAATATAAGAAAAATTAATTTTATGTATGTTGGTTGTTTCCAACATATCTTTTATGTATATAATTTTACTATAACAAAATCTAGTTACAACTGATTCGTCAAACATTTTTAAAAAACAAATACTAAAGCTTTAAACTCATAGTATAAGTTCAATTCCAATCTTAGTTAGACCTTTAGCTAATTTTATCAAACAAACTGTTTTACTTTACTTTTGTTCAACTTTTAAATGAATCATATTTGACTAAATTCCTCGTGTTTAGCATTTATATTTTTTTCAAAGATGTGATTTCACAAATTATTGTGACAAACCAAATCAAGAAAACATCTTGAATTAATCATGCAGCCAAATAACATTCAACTATTACATTAAACAAACAAAAAATTGCATGTGTAGCACAACAACAATCCACCACATGAAGACAATTTGCATGTGCAATTTGGCCTTATTCTTTCCCACCGGAATCTCACCGGTGCTGCCGTCACTACCCACCACCCACGGTGGCTCTTGATTACTTATTTTAATTATAAATACAAACTAACTCTTCATATCTTTTTTTCACAATCACATTTCCTTCGTACATTTTTTCTCATCTAAGAAAAATGTCTTCTATGAAAATGTCTTTCGTTTTCTTGCTTATTGCTACACTTCTCCATACTACGACGGCCAGCTATGGCCCTTGGCAGAGCGCCCACGCCACTTTTTATGGTGGCGGGGACGCTTCTGGCACAATGGGTATGTTTCGAAACTTCTACTTGCTTTTTTCGTAATATTTCTAACTACAAATACTTACACACGCGTGTATCTGATGAGGTTTGAACGCATAACCTATTGTTGATGATATAATAAAAACATATAGGTTATTGCTTAGTGAGCTTTTGCATATGTAATCACTAAAACATGTATGCTATAGTTGTGTCATGTGAGAATGCCAGAATGGTGTTTTAGTGTAAGCACTTTAAATATGTCTTGCACATTTTATGGGACAACAAAATTTATTTATGTTTGTTTTGCCAGTCATGAAATTTTCTTGAAATGCTATTTATGGAAAGTTTTATGTGACAATAACCTTACACTATTTTCTTGCTTTTGTTAAACATAAGTTTTTTTTCTACCAAAAGGGTATATAGAAAAAAACCATTTATGCTGTACATAAAACATGTGAAACGTTTTTTAAATTAGCATATCTAACTTTATGTAGCAAATTGGCTTTTTGCCTTTAGATCTCCATAGTTTTCTAATATTGCTCATTATGTCGAACAAGCATGATCATGTAATTCATGGTTCATCTAAAATGAGCCCATCCCTCTGGCCTATCATTTGTTGGTCGATCCGGCTGGCGGCTCCTATGTGAACCGATCTACATCGTCTGCAGCGTATCTGCGTATGCAACTCAGCAACTGCATATCTTGAGTTTTTCGAACTGTTTTAGTGTAAAACAGAACACTATTATTAGTACACTAAGACATTCCCCTGTACAACTTGCTACAATATTTTCAACTATTTTATCTAAAAGCTAAACAGAGGTTGCTTAAGTACACAATTAGAACTAAATAGGATAAGGGTTATTTACATATAGCATTTTAATTTTATACATTAATGCAGGTGGAGCATGTGGCTATGGAAATTTGTATAGCGAAGGCTATGGTACAAACACTGCCGCACTAAGTACTGCGCTTTTCAACAATGGATTGAGCTGTGGGGGTTGTTACGAGATAAAATGTGTCAACGATCCACAGTGGTGTCTAAGAGGAAGCGTGATCATCACGGGCACCAATTTTTGCCCACCCAATTACGACTTGCCTAGTAACAATGGGGGTTGGTGCAACCCGCCACTACAACATTTTGACATGGCTCAGCCTGCTTTTTTGCATATCGCAAAGTACAAGGCTGGGATTGTGCCTGTGTCTTACAGAAGGTAAATCAAGAGTAACTTGGTCATTTACTATTTTCTAAGATTCTGATTTTCGATTTACATACATACTTCAAAATTACATCACGTATCAATGAGCGCTTTTTGTATGGCAGGGTTCCTTGTATAAGAAGAGGAGGAATAAGGTTCACAATGCACGGCCACTCTTACTTCAACTTAGTTTTAATCAGCAACGTTGGAGGTTCAGGTGATGTGCATGCAGTATCAATCAAAGGGTCCAGAACAGGATGGCAATCCATGTCACACAACTGGGGTCAAAATTGGCAAAGCAACTCATATCTTAATGGCCAAAGTCTCTCTTTTAGAGTCACAACTAGTGATGGAAGGACGACAACAAGCTTAAACGTCGTTCGTGCTGGTTGGCAGTTTGGCCAAACATACCAAGCGAGAACTTGATAGTTTAAATTTTTAAGAGGTCCATTCAAAATTCTTCTAAAATACAAAGCTTTAAGTTATTCGATCTTTTTCAATAGCGTCTTTAAAATCATGACAGATATTCATACAGAAATCTATTTTATAAACTAGATTAGCAGCTAATGAATACAGGTCATGGTCTTAAAATCGTATAAAAATGTTGCTGCTAGTGTACTACAAGTCCATACGTGTGCTATGGACCCCGTATGCTTCATGTGTGAGTTACTCGTTACACGCCTCTTTTGAAGGTTTTATTCATTAGTAGATTTGGTCGCCTCTTTTGAAGGTTTTATAAATTAGTAGATTTGGTGGTGAGACAGAGACGAAGATATGTCCGAAGTAATCTATATTTGTACAATATTTATTGTTGTGTGTCGGTTTCTTGGTCAGTCGTGAAGCTGTGGTGTTGAATAGCATCCGCTAAACATTGTATTAAATTGGCCTGAATAAATTTTAATCTATGATATGATTGTCTTGTTATATGTTTATTTGTTAACCTTTCTTAATTATACAGATGCTTTTCAATTCACAGATTATTTCTCATCTCAGTTTGTGAAGAAACATATTATAGTTCATACATTGAAAGGATCAACGATTGTTGATTAATCGGTTATAGTAAAAGTGGATTTGTGATTGCAAAATATGATCAAAAGAAGAAAACTCGTGTTAGGTCTAATCAATTTGACGCAAACATATAATTTTGGTTGCAAAATCTACACATGAATTCACTACTACTATGAATGAGGATCATCTATGTTTAATGTTCATTGAGAGATTCAGTTCTTAATTCTTATTGCTTCTGAAAACTAGTATGAATATTGAAACACAGCATGTCAACATATTTTTTGGACTTTGTGTTGGCCAATTCTCAGACAAAAAGTAAAAATGACAATGTTGATTGTGTCTGTCTTATTTTCTTTTACCTACTTCTTCGCGCCCATTCCATACGGAAGTTGCCTCGCAAAAAGTGTGATCACCAATCACACGGAAGAAGCAACTTTTAGAGTCTCAGAACTTGCATAAAGGTTGTAAGTCCTCCAAGACACAATTGAAAATACCAACCTCATACTACATCTTCGACTCTGTGAATATTCAAACTTGAGTAACCATGAAAACACCATTAGTTACAAGAGTGACACTGGGATGCTTCTAAAGACCAATATATTATAATTTTAAAGCCCTATTTTTCTGTTCAATACGCTATTAATCACTTCTGTTTCAATATTTTAATAAGCTCAATTGTAGTATGAGGTTTAAATATTTTAATAAGCTCAATTGTATTATGATAGTAACACGATAAGCCAATAAGCACATCAAATAAGCTTAGACGAATATCTCTTAAATCAAACTCAAATGTTTTTATAGAATCTCCTTGTTGTTGGACCCATAAGAGCCCCAAGTGTGTATGCATTCGCCATTGGTGGATGTCGTCATTCATCAACACTGTGTGGCCAATCATAGTTTGTCGGGCTCCAACCAAGGGCAACTTTATGTGCTTATGGGTGGTATATTTTAGTGAAGAGAATGGTCAGTGGTCACGGTTATAACATAACTAGGGATAGACGATCGTGTAGTGATTGAGAAAGAAAAATAATATAATACATTATTGATCAATAATAGTCGTTTTTAACATGAAAAATGATTGACATGACTAAAAACATGTCTAATAACTTGGTTAAATCTGTGTGGCAATAATTTTTTTAGTTTTTGAAGAAATACGTTCACATGCCGCAACCAACAAAATGCTAACACATAAGATTAAGCATAGACATATTTTTAGTCATTCAAATAATATCCCATTAATACCCTTTGCTTTCTTGAGTGTTAAACCACTTTTAACTCAAACCCCAAATGGTTGCTGGCCGAAATATCTCAAATTAAACCAAACACAAAGATACCACAACACAATAAACACTAATAAATCCAAAATTTAGGTACTACTAACATTTTGTCTCATTACATACCGAATCATTTCATAATTTTAGTTGGAATCATCATCATGTCACTAATCCAAACACCCCCTTTTTCTTCTTCTCCCACCAAAAAATCCCACGTTTAACCACTTCTCCCTCAAATATAACTTAAAAAACACACACACACACACTTTATATACACCTTAAAAAAACAAGAACCATGAAAATGGGGTTTCATAGTTCTCAACTAAACCATGATTTCAAGACTAACCCTTTATCAAATTCATCATCTTTAACAATACCCAGATTTTCAAATCAGTTAATTTCATGTTTAACTACCTCAAAAACCCTTAATTTAACTGTTTTCAACCAACCCACATGTTTAAAAGGCTCAAAACAGAGTCTTTTTAGTTCTAAACCATTAAAGATGCAATCTTGTGCTAATTCTGAAATGGGGTTTTTGAAATTTGGTGAAAAAAGTAAAAAAATGGTGAGTTTTGGGGTAAAAGTGAGTAATTCTGTTATGGATGTTGGAGTTGAGAGTGGTGATGTGGCAGTGAAGGGTGGTGGTGGTGGTGGTTATGATGCTATTGTGATTGGTTCAGGGATTGGTGGATTGGTGGCTGCTACGCAGTTGGCGGTTAAGGGTGCGAAAGTGTTGGTGCTTGAGAAGTATGTGATTCCGGGTGGGAGTTCGGGGTTTTATGAGAGAGATGGGTATACTTTTGATGTTGGTTCATCTGTTATGTTCGGGTTCAGCGATAAGGTAGTTATTGATTTTGTGTTGTGTAATGTACTAAGGAATTGTGATAGTGTATCAAACTTTTTCTTTCCCTATTTAATCTGGCCCGCCTATTTTGTGTATTAAACATAATAGGAAGATTAGAAAGTTTGTGTATTAAACAGGAAAAAAAGTGTTGGATACGCGCTAAATGTGCTCCGTTAGATAAATTTATAACAAATTATCCCTAATGAATTTGTTAGTGTAAAGATTATATGAGTATGATTGTAGAGTTATAAATAATTGTATAAAATTGAGCTTTCTTTTGAGTATGGAAAATATTTAGGGGTGGATCTGTGTTTTCTTACGTGATTAGAGTTAGAGATGGTTGGCAGTTCTGCCTGTAGTTAGTCTTTTTATGACAACTTATTAATGCTTCCACATCTTGGACTACTTTGACCCTAGGTAATCAGAGAATCAGAATCTTAACAAGTTTTTTGCCACAATAGTCAACTGATTGCTATTACTTTTTAGCAATGCGTATTCATATATACGCCTTTAGGGAAACATATGATTCAGAACAATATGCATGTAACACATTATATATACAATGATGGTACGTTCCTTTATTATATGTAAGTATGGATATATTTGTGATCATGGTCAAACCAGAAATGAATATAAGACCTGCCAAACATGGAACAAAAAAGATCATTTGAAAGAATGTTAATTTCGTTTGAGAAATATGTCATGTTGAAAAATATGCATTTATCTGTTCGGGCATCTGGTGATTTAATTGTCAAATTCTTTTCTTTTGTCACAGGGAAATTTGAATTTAATAACTCAAGCATTGGCGGCAGTTGGTTGTAAAATGGACGTGATACCCGATCCATCTACCGTCCATTTTCATCTACCAAATAATCTTTCTGTCCTAGTACACAGAGAATATAATGATTTCATTTCTGAACTTACGAGTAGATTCCCTCACGAAAAGGAAGGGATTCTCAAATTCTACGATGTTTGCTGGAAGGTCTGTTTTGACTTTTGATTAAGGTGATTAAAACATCTAGCTGTTTTTTTTCACCTCAGTGCTGAATAGCAAAATTGGCTAATTGTTTATTTTATATTTTTTTCTTATGTCTCAGATTTTTAATGCATTGAATTCACTGGAACTTAAGTCACTTGAGGAACCAATATATCTCTTTGGACAGTTTTTTAAAAAGCCCGTGGAATGTTTGACACTAGGTAAGTGTATTGTGTGTAAGAGAACTGATTATCTGATATAAATGTAAAATTTAGTACATCCGTAGCTCCAAGTAACTGATGATCTGATGTTGATTCTTCAAGTTAAAATAATCACTTTCAAAACGCATCGTAAAATGTAAACGGGATCTGTATATTTAACTTGCTTGGCATCTCTCTTTAGCCTTTTCGATCCATCTTCACCAATTGACATCTGACTTTTTCCTTCTGTGGTCCTATATGTCTGAGAAAGCTAAAGATATACTATGATTGCGGGTTCCATTTATTCATTTAGTTCAAATGCTAACGATTGGTTTCTTTATGTGCAATTTGTTCAAGTGATGAAAAAAAACAAAGCTAAATGCAAATTATACGCTATATGTGTCTTTTGCAGCTTACTATTTGCCACAAAATGCTGGAAGCATAGCTCGCAATTTCATCAAAGATCCTGAAGTGCTCTCATTCATAGATGCTGAGGTGAGCCTATTACCGGTGTGTCAGTCTCAGTTTCGACCCATTTACTTTTGAATTTGTCAATTTGGGCTATTTTTTATAAAAAAATAAAAATAAAATCAAATAGCTAACAGGCGGAAAGTCACAATAGTGTTTTTATCTCTTAAGCTGTTTTATCCAAAGATTTAGGTAATTATTGTAGTAATCTTGTTTTCTAATATAGTTAACAAATTAACTAGACATTAAAAATATTAGTAACTAAAAAAATTGTTTTGGGATCAAATCCAATCCGATTTGACCCGTTCTCAACCCGCCCATATAGCCCCCCTCTTCCGACATTGCCTCCTAGGTTTTGTACTATCTGCTTGTTACTCTTTTCTTCTCTAAAAACTAGTTATCTGGTTCTTGCAGTGTTTTATCGTTAGCACGGTTAATGCTTTACAAACACCCATGATCAATGCAGGCATGGTAAGCATCACCTCTTCTTTTAATTGGTTTGTTCTTCCTCTTGTACCCATGTTTATAATCTTATGTTTCTATTAGGTGTTATGTGACCGACATTTTGGGGGCATTAATTACCCTGTTGGTGGGGTCGGAGGGATTGCAAAGTCCTTGGCAAAAGGTTTGGTTGATCAGGGAAGCGAAATACTTTACAAGGCAAACGTCACAAGCATTATCATCGATAACGGGAAAGCTGTAAGTTTAGCTCTCGTAATGATATAGTTCAATGTTAAAATATTTCCAATTTCAAGTACTTTTTTAGAGTTTCCCCTTTGTTAACATCACAAGTAGGATCATAATGTTGATTTTCTGTCCGTAAAGCTCCTTCATATTATGTTTATGGAAGGGTCTTTGCTTAGTTACAAGATGTTTCCTAGTTATTTGTTATCCTTGCAGATACATTTGTAGTGTATTTTAAGTACATAAAGGCTTCTTAACTAAATTCCTGGCTTCGCCACTGATTATCGTAGGTAGGAGTGAAACTATCAGACGGAAGAGAGTTCTTTGCCAAAACTATAATCTCAAATGCTACTAGATGGGATACATTTGGTTAGTTTTCACTCAACTATTTTTAACCCCTATATACTTATCTATACTTGATAATTTATTTAATTAGATTATACTCGTTTTTGTTGGAATTGTAGGCAAACTTTTGAAAAAGCAGGATCTACCGAAAGAAGAAGAAAATTTTCAAAAAGTTTATGTAAAAGCCCCTTCTTTTCTTTCTATCCACATGGGAGTCAAAGCCGAGGTGTTGCCACCTGATACAGATTGCCACCATTTTGTTCTTGAGGTACTCGCTTATTATTTGCAGCTTCGACCCATTTACTTATGAATGCATTGATTTGGATTGCAATATCATCTGGAAGAGGTCAAATACAAGACTTAACTTAACTTAAATGGGTCAAAAGTTGCCCAATTCGAATTATTAGTTTATCAAAGCCTCCTACATTTACTTATTCAAAATTTTAGATTATTTACTGAAATAATTTAGCTTTTTGCGGTTATATTTGACACACGCACTATTTGTAGATACATTTTTATTTGGTTCTGGCCTTCTGGGAAATAAGTGTTTCATTATGAACCTGACGCGTGTTGACATCTACCCTACGTGACTATTTTGCCGACTCTGCTTGTGTGTCATTCCACATAGAAATTTTCTTTATAATTTCCTTTAAACGAGCAGGATAATTGGAAAAACTTAGAGGCGCCATACGGGAGTATATTTTTGAGCATCCCGACTATACTTGATTCATCGTTGGCTCCAAAAGGACGTCATATTCTTCACATATTTACAACTTCATCTATAGAGGATTGGCAGGTATATATTCTTTGATTTTCACATCGCAGTGTTTGATTCTAGAAGTTCTCTTTTTATTAAAAGCGAGGAGATATTTTTTGGCAATAAGTGGTGGTTATTAGTACAATAGGTCAAATTTGTAACTTTAGGTAGACGTCTTTACGATTAATCAAAACTTTGCAGTTGATATCACACCTAGGACGGAAAGTATATACGCAATTTCTTATAGGGTTAATGGTCTATAAAATATACAAACTTTCCACTTTTTACTATTGTGACAATAAACTTTTTTTTTTCCTATTGTAACAAAATAACTTCTTAATGACTACTATTGTAACCAAATGGCACAGTTAATTACCACTTAAGTTGGCAGTTAATTACCACAGTTAATTACCATTTGGTTACAATAGTAGTCATTAAGAAGTTATTTTGTTACAATAGGAAAAAAAAAGTTTATTGTCACAATAGTAAAAAGTGGAAAGTTTGTATATTTTCCAGACCATTAACCCTTTCTTATAATTAATGTTCACTTGGCATAGTATGTACATTCTTACATTATTTTTGCCAAATAAATTAGGGACTTTCCACGAAAGATTACGAAGCAAAGAAGAAGCTTGTCGCAGACAAAATAATCAGCAGACTGGAAAACAAACTATTTCCGGGCCTAAAATCATCCATTGAATTTATAGAGGTATACTACACTTTCCATGTTTCCTGAAATATAATCTTTTTTTATTCTCTTTGAACGGCCTGAAAAAATTTACTTTTTATTTCCCTTTTAACTTGTACCATTGGGTCTTCGTTTCTGCTCACGTCATATAACTGGGACCCACAAAATGGATAGATTTAAATGACTAAAACGCACACAAGACCTTAACAGTTATACTCTTTGGCAGGTGGGAACACCCAAGACACACAGACGGTATCTGGCTCGTGATAGTGGCACATACGGGCCAATGCCACGTAGTGTGCCCAAGGGATTGTTGGGAATGCCTTTTAATACCACTGTAAGTTCAGATTAAAGATATATTATGACATTTTAATAAACATTTTGCTTTGATTCTAACTCGGTATTTTACTATTGTTAAAATAAACCTTGTAGGCTATAAACGGTCTTTATTGTGTGGGAGATAGTTGTTTTCCAGGACAAGGTGTTATAGCCGTAGCTTTCTCTGGAGTCATGTGTGCACATCGAGTAGCTGCAGATGTTGGTCAGTGTATTTCAGTATCTTAAAATTTTATTTTATAATTTTCCTGGTATAACATTAATTTAATAAAAATTTGGATATCGGAGCTTTAACTATAATATTTTTTTGAAATCTAAGTTGTAACTAAAAGCTTTAATGTCTGTTTTTTGCTTGCAGGACTTGAAAAGAAGTCACCGGTATTAGACGCTGGTCTCCTTGGAATTCTTGGTTGGTTGAGGTCTTTAGCGTAAGAAGCTTACTTCGTGTAAGCATGTATAAGAATTTGAGTGTTCATTTAGTTTTTTTCCCTCGAAAAGCAATGCTTTATTAAAACTCTCCAAAAGAGAGAAAGCTGTGATACAATTGATGACGCTGAGTGAGTGTGGCATGTGGACGAATGATACCGCTGCTACTCTTCCCACTCTTACTGTATAAACTCGATATCAATTTAAAGTCCAAAAGAAAGTTTGATATGAAATGGTTTGAAGATTAACTGAAGTTTGTTAGGATCAGTAGAAGTTTTTGAGGAGTGCATGTATCTTACCTCCCCATACTTCGCTCCAGCTTGCGAGCCTAAAAACTCCAGGTAAAAGGCGCTGAACAAAGTCAAGTTGTTCCATTATTTTAAAATAATCTAAAATCTTTTTACATGTAATTTTTCTTTGTCCCAACCAAAATATTGTCAGCACACACGGTTTGAAAATAATGCAATAATTACCTCTTTTGATTTTGGCAAAACTATAAAAAAGATGATTTTGTCATTGACCGGTAATTATCTCATCCGTCCTAAGGCTAGTCCCAATTGAAGGGTGGAAATCGGTTGGGCACCACCTTTGACCGATATTTAAATCGGTTGTGGTGGTTGTGGCTATTCGGTCGAGGTTAAAGTCGGTCACTTTTTCAACCGATTTTACACACCCACTTTTTTTTTTTTTTTTTTTACTTGGTCACCGACTGCGGCAACTTGGTCGTCATCAGGTCATCGGAGAGAGAAAGTTGACGTGACGTTGGTGACCTGGGTCATCTCCGGTCACGATTGGGACTAGCCTAAAACTCTTAGGGCATCCACAATCTATACAACATTTTTGAGTTAAATAGAGTGCCAAATCACCATTAGAGCGTAGGGTATCATGACATGCAATTTTTTTCTTTTTTAGTGTCACCTCAGCATCATTTTAGTATTTTCACTACGTATAAAAATACCTCTTCACTCATAACACTCCGTTCACATATAATTTGGGACCCACTATACCCAATTAAACACAATACATACACACAAAAAACAAGAAGAACAATACTCGCATGTTGCACGGGTAGACGATTATCTTTTGTGATGTTTGAAATAAGTTAGGAATTATTAAAACATCTAAAAATCTTGTCTTTAAAACAACATAAAAAAGGTCATCATATTTCTACTACTTCGAACCCATGTTTTTTATTGCTATATGCTCAAAAAATTAATTGTAGAAAAAAGGGTCTTACCATAAAATTTTTGAATATTGAAAACATAAAGAAAAGGTCATCATTTCTTTTGAATTAGAAGTATTGCTTTCGTTTGCAAACAGAAAGACAAACACAAAGGAACTTAGAAGAAACTACAATACTAATGAAAAGAACATTCATTAAATTAATAAGCTATTAGTCCTGTATTAAAGGAACTACAAACACAAAGGAACCGAAAAACAAACTGGAAAGAAACACATGAAAAACAATATTAAAAATACAATAATACTTAATAGCAAGGATTTACAATTATAAAAACTCCACCACGTCCATAAATGTCTTCATCATCTTCATCCTCGTCAATTTGTCGATACAACCTTCGTTTGCCAGTAATTTTGACGCGAGGTATATTTGTTCGCTTAACCCTTTCATTCGGCACATCATCATCAACAATTTCCTCACCAACATTTTCCTCATCAACAATTTCCTGCATGCGACATAATGCATTTACTAATATATTAAGTGTGTTAAAAAGGAATCAAAGATAAATGAGCAATGTTACATTACTAGGAAGTGTTGCATTTGGTCCTTCATTTGCCTCCTCGTCAATAAAAAATAAGAGAGTAGTATGATGATTCGTATTGCCAACGTCAATAGCACCAGTCGAGACAATTCCATCGTTATTATTATCTTCTTCCCAAAGAGAAACACCTTCTCACTCAAAAAGGTCCTAAATATGAAACAAATCGTTAAGAGCGAAAGTTAAGATATAAAGTAAATATTCGAGATTAATATTTGTACCACCTCGTTATCTGAATCTTGGATAACAATGACATCATCCCACTTCCACTGCCTCAAGATGTTTTCACGTTTGCATTGTTCCATTGCCTTGTTAGATAATTGAAACCCCGTAGCTTATAATGTTTATTCGTCAGGTATTTATAAAGCAATATACTTGGAAACCCTAATGGACCCAACCCACAAGTCGGGCTTGGGCCAACTAACTTATTCATCTAATACTCCCCCGCAGTCCGAGCGGCGAAATCGCGAAAGTTCGGACTGGAGTAGTAAACTAGAAAAGAAAAAGAAAATAAACATTAACATAATAAAAACATAACTTTAGTCGACTCGTAACAAAACCGTACCAACGGTAGACTTTAGTCGATTGGTACCAACGGTCGGCTAAGTCGACTAGTAATAAAACCGTACCAACGATCGACTTTAGGGACTGGTACCAATGGTCAATTAAGTCAACTGGTATCATAGTTGCATGAACAATCGACTAACAAACAAACAATAAACAACCATAATTTTTTTTAACAATAAAACAAAAACAATAAAAGAGTATAAGATTAACAAAAACGAACAATTGTTTCTTGTACCAAAGTAGCCTGTTTATTGATACACCATTAAACACAATACATACACACACAAAACAAGAAGAACAATACTCGTATGTTGCACGGGTAGACGATTATCTTTTGTGATGTTTGAAATAAGTTAGGAATTATTAAAACATCTAAAAATCTTGTCTTTAAAACAACATAAAAAAGGTCATCATATTTCTACTACTTCGAACCCATGTTTTTTATTGCTATATGCTCAAAAAATTAATTGTAGAAAAAAGGGTCTTACCATAAAATTTTTGAATATTGAAAACATAAAGAAAAGGTCATCATTTCTTTTGAATTAGAAGTATTGCTTTCGCTTGCAAAACGTAAAGACAAACACAAAGGAACTTAGAAGAAACTACAATACTAATGAAAAGAACATTCATTAAATTAATAAGCTATTAGTCCTGTATTAAAGGAACTACCAACACAAAGGAACCGAAAAACAAACTGGAAAGAAATACATGAAAAACAATATTAAAAATACAATAATACTTAATAGCAAGGATTTACAATTATAAAAACTCCACCACGTCCATAAATGTCTTCATCATCTTCATCCTCGTCAATTTGTCGATACAACCTTCGTTTGCCGATAATTTTGACGCGAGGTATATTTGTTCGCTTAACCCTTTCATTCGGCACATCATCATCAACAATTTCCTCACCAACATTTTCCTCATCAACAATTTCCTGCATGCGACATAATGCATTAACTAATATATTAAGTGTGTTAAAAAGGAATCAAAGATAAATGAGCAATGTTACATTACTAGGAAGTGTTGCATTTGGTCCTTCATTTGCCTCCTCGTCAATAAAAAATAAGAGAGTAGTATGATGATTCGTATTGCCAACATCAATAGCACCAGTCGAGACAATTCCATCGTTATTATTATCTTCTTCCCAAAGAGAAACACCTTCTCACTCAAAAAGGTCCTAAATATGAAACAAATCGTTAAGAGCGAAAGTTAAGATATAAAGTAAATATTCGAGATTAATATTTGTACCACCTCGTTATCTGAATCTTGGATAACAATGACATCATCCCACTTCCACTGCCTCAAGATGTTTTCACGTTTGCATTGTTCCATTGCCTTGTTAGATAATTGAAACCCCGTAGCTTATAATGTTTATTCGTCAGGTATTTATAAAGCAATATACTTGGAAACCCTAATGGACCCAACCCACAAGACGGGCTTGGGCCAACTAACTTATTCATCTAATACTCCCCCGATCCGAGCGGCGAAATCGCGAAAGCTCGGATTGGAGTAGTAAACTAGAAAAGAAAAAGAAAATAAACATTAACATAATAAAAACGTAACTTTAGTCAACTCGTAACAAAACCGTATCAACGGTCTACTTTAGTCGACTGGTACCAACGGTCGGCTAAGTCGACTAGTAATAAAACCGTACCAACGATCGACTTTAGGGACTGGTACCAATGGTCAATTAAGTCAACTGGTATCATAGTTGTATGAACAATCGACTAACAAACAAACAATAAACAACCATAATTTTTTTTAACAATAAAACAAAAACAATAAAAGAGTATAAGATTAACAAAAACGAACAATTGTTTCTTGTACCAAAGTAGCCTGTTTATTGATACACCATTAAACACAATACATACACACACAAAACAAGAAGAACAATACTCGTATGTTGCACGGGTAGACGATTATCTTTTGTGATGTTTGAAATAAGTTAGGAATTATTAAAACATCTAAAAATCTTGTCTTTAAAACAACATAAAAAAGGTCATCATATTTCTACTACTTCGAACCCATGTTTTTTATTGCTATATGCTCAAAAAATTAATTGTAGAAAAAAGGGTATTACCATAAAATTTTTGAATATTGAAAACATAAAGAAAATGTCATCATTTCTTTTGAATTAGAAGTATTGCTTTCGTTTGCAAACAGAAAGACAAACACAAAGGAACTTAGAAGAAACTACAATACTAATGAAAAGAACATTCATTAAATTAATAAGCTATTAGTCCTGTATTAAAGGAACTACAAACACAAAGGAACCGAAAAACAAACTGGAAAGAAACACAAAGGAACCGAAAAACAAACTGGAAAGAAACACATGAAAAACAATATTAAAAATACAATAATACTTAATAGCAAGGATTTACAATTATAAAAACTCCACCACGTCCATAAATGTCTTCATCATCTTCATCCTCGTCAATTTGTCGATACAACCTTCGTTTGCCAGTAATTTTGACGCGAGGTATATTTGTTCGCTTAACCCTTTCATTCGGCACATCATCATCAACAATTTCCTCACCAACATTTTCCTCATCAACAATTTCCTGCATGCGACATAATGCATTAACTAATATATTAAGTGTGTTAAAAAGGAATCAAAGATAAATGAGCAATGTTACATTACTAGGAAGTGTTGCATTTGGTCCTTCATTTGCCTCCTCGTCAATAAAAAATAAGAGAGTAGTATGATGATTCGTATTGCCAACATCAATAGCACCAGTCGAGACAATTCCATCGTTATTATTATCTTCTTCCCAAAGAGAAACACCTTCTCACTCAAAAAGGTCCTAAATATGAAACAAATCGTTAAGAGCGAAAGTTAAGATATAAAGTAAATATTCGAGATTAATATTTGTACCACCTCGTTATCTGAATCTTGGATAACAATGACATCATCCCACTTCCACTGCCTCAAGATGTTTTCACGTTTGCATTGTTCCATTGCCTTGTTAGATAATTGAAACCCCGTAGCTTATAATGTTTATTCGTCAGGTATTTATAAAGCAATATACTTGGAAACCCTAATGGACCCAACCCACAAGTCGGGCTTGGGCCAACTAACTTATTCATCTAATACTCCTCGCCCGAAAGCGAAATCGCGAAGTTCGGACTGGAGTAGTAAACTAGAAAAGAAAAAGAAAATAAACATTAACATAATAAAAACATAACTTTAGTCGACTCGTAACAAAACCGTACCAACGGTAGACTTTAGTCGATTGGTACCAACGGTCGGCTAAGTCGACTAGTAATAAAACCGTACCAACGATCGACTTTAGGGACTGGTACCAATGGTCAATTAAGTCAACTGGTATCATAGTTGTATGAACAATCGACTAACAAACAAACAATAAACAACCATAATTTTTTTTAACAATAAAACAAAAACAATAAAAGAGTATAAGATTAACAAAAACGAACAATTGTTTCTTGTACCAAAGTAGCCTGTTTATTGATACACCATTAAACACAATACATACACACACAAAACAAGAAGAACAATACTCGTATGTTGCACGGGTAGATGATTATCTTTTGTGATGTTTGAAATAAGTTAGGAATTATTAAAACATCTAAAAATCTTGTCTTTAAAACAACATAAAAAAGGTCATCATATTTCTACTACTTCGAACCCATGTTTTTTATTGCTATATGCTCAAAAAATTAATTGTAGAAAAAAGGGTCTTACCATAAAATTTTTGAATATTGAAAACATAAAGAAAATGTCATCATTTCTTTTGAATTAGAAGTATTGCTTTCGTTTGCAAACAGAAAGACAAACACAAAGGAACTTAGAAGAAACTACAATACTAATGAAAAGAACATTCATTAAATTAATAAGCTATTAGTCCTGTATTAAAGGAACTACAAACACAAAGGAACCGAAAAACAAACTGGAAAGAAACACAAAGGAACCGAAAAACAAACTGGAAAGAAACACATGAAAAACAATATTAAAAATACAATAATACTTAATAGCAAGGATTTACAATTATAAAAACTCCACCACGTCCATAAATGTCTTCATCATCTTCATCCTCGTCAATTTGTCGATACAACCTTCGTTTGCCAGTAATTTTGACGCGAGGTATATTTGTTCGCTTAACCCTTTCATTCGGCACATCATCATCAACAATTTCCTCACCAACATTTTCCTCATCAACAATTTCCTGCATGCGACATAATGCATTAACTAATATATTAAGTGTGTTAAAAAGGAATCAAAGATAAATGAGCAATGTTACATTACTAGGAAGTGTTGCATTTGGTCCTTCATTTGCCTCCTCGTCAATAAAAAATAAGAGAGTAGTATGATGATTCGTATTGCCAACATCAATAGCACCAGTCGAGACAATTCCATCGTTATTATTATCTTCTTCCCAAAGAGAAACACCTTCTCACTCAAAAAGGTCCTAAATATGAAACAAATCGTTAAGAGCGAAAGTTAAGATATAAAGTAAATATTCGAGATTAATATTTGTACCACCTCGTTATCTGAATCTTGGATAACAATGACATCATCCCACTTCCACTGCCTCAAGATGTTTTCACGTTTGCATTGTTCCATTGCCTTGTTAGATAATTGAAACCCCGTAGCTTATAATGTTTATTCGTCAGGTATTTATAAAGCAATATACTTGGAAACCCTAATGGACCCAACCCACAAGACGGGCTTGGGCCAACTAACTTATTCATCTAATACTCCCCCGCAGTCCGAGCGGCGAAATCGCGAAAGTTCGGACTGGAGTAGTAAACTAGAAAAGAAAAAGAAAATAAACATTAACATAATAAAAACATAACTTTAGTCGACTCGTAACAAAACCGTACCAACGGTAGACTTTAGTCGATTGGTACCAACGGTCGGCTAAGTCGACTAGTAATAAAACCGTACCAACGATCGACTTTAGGGACTGGTACCAATGGTCAATTAAGTCAACTGGTATCATAGTTGTATGAACAATCGACTAACAAACAAACAATAAACAACCATAATTTTTTTTAACAATAAAACAAAAACAATAAAAGAGTATAAGATTAACAAAAACGAACAATTGTTTCTTGTACCAAAGTAGCCTGTTTATTGATACACCATTAAACACAATACATACACACACAAAACAAGAAGAACAATACTCGTATGTTGCACGGGTAGATGATTATCTTTTGTGATGTTTGAAATAAGTTAGGAATTATTAAAACATCTAAAAATCTTGTCTTTAAAACAACATAAAAAAGGTCATCATATTTCTACTACTTCGAACCCATGTTTTTTATTGCTATATGCTCAAAAAATTAATTGTAGAAAAAAGGGTCTTACCATAAAATTTTTGAATATTGAAAACATAAAGAAAATGTCATCATTTCTTTTGAATTAGAAGTATTGCTTTCGTTTGCAAACAGAAAGACAAACACAAAGGAACTTAGAAGAAACTACAATACTAATGAAAAGAACATTCATTAAATTAATAAGCTATTAGTCCTGTATTAAAGGAACTACAAACACAAAGGAACCGAAAAACAAACTGGAAAGAAACACAAAGGAACCGAAAAACAAACTGGAAAGAAACACATGAAAAACAATATTAAAAATACAATAATACTTAATAGCAAGGATTTACAATTATAAAAACTCCACCACGTCCATAAATGTCTTCATCATCTTCATCCTCGTCAATTTGTCGATACAACCTTCGTTTGCCAGTAATTTTGACGCGAGGTATATTTGTTCGCTTAACCCTTTCATTCGGCACATCATCATCAACAATTTCCTCACCAACATTTTCCTCATCAACAATTTCCTGCATGCGACATAATGCATTAACTAATATATTAAGTGTGTTAAAAAGGAATCAAAGATAAATGAGCAATGTTACATTACTAGGAAGTGTTGCATTTGGTCCTTCATTTGCCTCCTCGTCAATAAAAAATAAGAGAGTAGTATGATGATTCGTATTGCCAACATCAATAGCACCAGTCGAGACAATTCCATCGTTATTATTATCTTCTTCCCAAAGAGAAACACCTTCTCACTCAAAAAGGTCCTAAATATGAAACAAATCGTTAAGAGCGAAAGTTAAGATATAAAGTAAATATTCGAGATTAATATTTGTACCACCTCGTTATCTGAATCTTGGATAACAATGACATCATCCCACTTCCACTGCCTCAAGATGTTTTCACGTTTGCATTGTTCCATTGCCTTGTTAGATAATTGAAACCCCGTAGCTTATAATGTTTATTCGTCAGGTATTTATAAAGCAATATACTTGAAACCCTAATGGACCCAACCCACAAGTCGGGCTTGGGCCAACTAACTTATTCATCTAATACTCCCCGCAGTCCGAAAGGGCGAAATCGCGAAAGTTCGGACTGGAGTAGTAAACTAGAAAAGAAAAAGAAAATAAACATTAACATAATAAAAACATAAGTCGACTCGTAACAAAACCGTACCAACGGTAGACTTTAGTCGATTGGTACCAACGGTCGGCTAAGTCGACTAGTAATAAAACCGTACCAACGGTCGACTTTAGGGACTGGTACCAATGGTCAATTAAGTCAACTGGTATCATAGTTGTATGAACAATCGACTAACAAACAAACAATAAACAACCATAATTTTTTTTAACAATAAAACAAAAACAATAAAAGAGTATAAGATTAACAAAAACGAACAATTGTTTCTTGTACCAAAGTAGCCTGTTTATTGATACACCATTAAACACAATACATACACACACAAAACAAGAAGAACAATACTCGTATGTTGCACGGGTAGATGATTATCTTTTGTGATGTTTGAAATAAGTTAGGAATTATTAAAACATCTAAAAATCTTGTCTTTAAAACAACATAAAAAAGGTCATCATATTTCTACTACTTCGAACCCATGTTTTTTATTGCTATATGCTCAAAAAATTAATTGTAGAAAAAAGGGTCTTACCATAAAATTTTTGAATATTGAAAACATAAAGAAAATGTCATCATTTCTTTTGAATTAGAAGTATTGCTTTCGTTTGCAAACAGAAAGACAAACACAAAGGAACTTAGAAGAAACTACAATACTAATGAAAAGAACATTCATTAAATTAATAAGCTATTAGTCCTGTATTAAAGGAACTACAAACACAAAGGAACCGAAAAACAAACTGGAAAGAAACACAAAGGAACCGAAAAACAAACTGGAAAGAAACACATGAAAAACAATATTAAAAATACAATAATACTTAATAGCAAGGATTTACAATTATAAAAACTCCACCACGTCCATAAATGTCTTCATCATCTTCATCCTCGTCAATTTGTCGATACAACCTTCGTTTGCCAGTAATTTTGACGCGAGGTATATTTGTTCGCTTAACCCTTTCATTCGGCACATCATCATCAACAATTTCCTCACCAACATTTTCCTCATCAACAATTTCCTGCATGCGACATAATGCATTAACTAATATATTAAGTGTGTTAAAAAGGAATCAAAGATAAATGAGCAATGTTACATTACTAGGAAGTGTTGCATTTGGTCCTTCATTTGCCTCCTCGTCAATAAAAAATAAGAGAGTAGTATGATGATTCGTATTGCCAACATCAATAGCACCAGTCGAGACAATTCCATCGTTATTATTATCTTCTTCCCAAAGAGAAACACCTTCTCACTCAAAAAGGTCCTAAATATGAAACAAATCGTTAAGAGCGAAAGTTAAGATATAAAGTAAATATTCGAGATTAATATTTGTACCACCTCGTTATCTGAATCTTGGATAACAATGACATCATCCCACTTCCACTGCCTCAAGATGTTTTCACGTTTGCATTGTTCCATTGCCTTGTTAGATAATTGAAACCCCGTAGCTTATAATGTTTATTCGTCAGGTATTTATAAACAATATACCTGGAAACCCTAATGGACCCATCCCACAAGTCGGGCTTGGGCCAACTAACTTATTCATCTAATACTCCCCGCAGTCCGAGCGGCGAAATCGCGAAAGTTCGGACTGGAGTAGTAAACTAGAAAAGAAAAAGAAAATAAACATTAACATAATAAAAACATAACTTTAGTCGACTCGTAACAAAACCGTACCAACGGTAGACTTTAGTCGATTGGTACCAACGGTCGGCTAAGTCGACTAGTAATAAAACCGTACCAACGATCGACTTTAGTCGACTGGTACCAACGGTCAATTAAGTCAACTGGTATCATAGTTGTATGAACAATCGACTAACAAACAAACAATAAACAACCATAATTTTTTTTAACAATAAAACAAAAACAATAAAAGAGTATAAGATTAACAAAAACGAACAATTGTTTCTTGTACCAAAGTAGCCTGTTTATTGATACACCATTAAACACAATACATACACACACAAAACAAGAAGAACAATACTCGTATGTTGCACGGGTAGATGATTATCTTTTGTGATGTTTGAAATAAGTTAGGAATTATTAAAACATCTAAAAATCTTGTCTTTAAAACAACATAAAAAAGGTCATCATATTTCTACTACTTCGAACCCATGTTTTTTATTGCTATATGCTCAAAAAATTAATTGTAGAAAAAAGGGTCTTACCATAAAATTTTTGAATATTGAAAACATAAAGAAAATGTCATCATTTCTTTTGAATTAGAAGTATTGCTTTCGTTTGCAAACAGAAAGACAAACACAAAGGAACTTAGAAGAAACTACAATACTAATGAAAAGAACATTCATTAAATTAATAAGCTATTAGTCCTGTATTAAAGGAACTACAAACACAAAGGAACCGAAAAACAAACTGGAAAGAAACACAAAGGAACCGAAAAACAAACTGGAAAGAAACACATGAAAAACAATATTAAAAATACAATAATACTTAATAGCAAGGATTTACAATTATAAAAACTCCACCACGTCCATAAATGTCTTCATCATCTTCATCCTCGTCAATTTGTCGATACAACCTTCGTTTGCCAGTAATTTTGACGCGAGGTATATTTGTTCGCTTAACCCTTTCATTCGGCACATCATCATCAACAATTTCCTCACCAACATTTTCCTCATCAACAATTTCCTGCATGCGACATAATGCATTAACTAATATATTAAGTGTGTTAAAAAGGAATCAAAGATAAATGAGCAATGTTACATTACTAGGAAGTGTTGCATTTGGTCCTTCATTTGCCTCCTCGTCAATAAAAAATAAGAGAGTAGTATGATGATTCGTATTGCCAACATCAATAGCACCAGTCGAGACAATTCCATCGTTATTATTATCTTCTTCCCAAAGAGAAACACCTTCACTCAAAAGGTCCTAAATATGAAACAAATCGTTAAGAGCGAAAGTTAAGATATAAAGTAAATATTCGAGATTAATATTTGTACCACCTCGTTATCTGAATCTTGGATAACAATGACATCATCCCACTTCCACTGCCTCAAGATGTTTTCACGTTTGCATTGTTCCATTGCCTTGTTAGATAATTGAAACCCCGTAGCTTATAATGTTTATTCGTCAGGTATTTATAAAGCAATATACTTGGAAACCCTAATGGACCCAACCCACAAGTCGGGCTTGGGCCAACTAACTTATTCATCTAATACTCCCCCGCAGTCCGAGCGGCGAAATCGCGAAAGTTCGGACTGGAGTAGTAAACTAGAAAAGAAAAAGAAAATAAACATTAACATAATAAAAACATAACTTTAGTAGACTCGTAACAAAACCGTACCAACGGTAGACTTTAGTCGATTGGTACCAACGGTCGGCTAAGTCGACTAGTAATAAAACCGTACCAACGATCGACTTTAGGGACTGGTACCAATGGTCAATTAAGTCAACTGGTATCATAGTTGTATGAACAATCGACTAACAAACAAACAATAAACAACCATAATTTTTTTTAACAATAAAACAAAAACAATAAAAGAGTATAAGGTCACAAATCCACACACTATTATGTTAATGTTTTGATAACCACATTTTTTGCTAAGGTCACAAATCCACACACAAAAACGAACAGCTTGTGCTAAGGTCACAAATCCACACACTATTATGTTAATGTTTTGTTCTTTTTCTTTTTCTTTTCTAGTTTACTACTCAGTATGTAGATATCTTTACTAAAGGATTGCCTACAGCTTTGTTTGAAGAATTTCGCTCCAGTTTGAGTGTTCAGTGTCCCCCCGCTCAAACTGCGGGGGAGTGTTAGCTGTCAATGTGCATAGTGGATAAGACTAAATGAGGTGGTATTTGGTTGTTGATTAGCTAGAGTTTAGGATGATTCATATTTACCTTAATTAGATTAGTCTTATTCAATATTTATATTGTATCCTGTACACATGATCATTATCAAATAAACACAATATCCTCTCTACTTTGTATCTCGTTATTATCATCTTACATTCCTTAGGCGATTCAAGGTGGAAAGGTAGTGCATGAAGTGTTAAAAAAATCAATATTAGTTTTACAACACATATAAAAATTCAACCAAATAAGGAGAATAAATGTCACCTTGTTTTGATTGCTTGGCATGTTTCTAGAAGTGGAATGATTATAATGAAGGGTCCGTATGGTTTATGGGTTTACCAAAGGGTTTGGGTTAAAAAATTAAAATCGGACGTTTAGTTGCTTTTATAAGATGTTGGGTTAGATTAGTCTCCCAAATATATGGGCATGTGATAAAGTCAAATGGTTCGGATGATTTTATGACATAGTGGGTCCACATTTTATTTTCTACCTTATTTTCTTTGTCTCTTTCCCTATCTTTCTTTGTCATATTATAATTCATTTTTGTTTTTCTCTATTCACTATTAGTATAATAATTTTAATTCACATTTTAATATAAAATATATTTTTAAATATTATTTTCTCTCTCATACATCAAATCCTAACCCAAATTTAAATCCAAATATAAATTTTAATCGAAAACCCATCTACAAACCAAACGAGCCCCAAATATCTACTGTAAATAAATCAATGTAATATATGGTTACTTATATACTGACTTGTTGAGAAATATGACACCAAGTTCTAAATTGAAATACACATTTTATGGAAATTAGTTAAAGTGGATGTCACTATCAAATTTGTATTTATCTATTTTAAAAAAATCCACTTTTGTACTTATCTTCACATATCTTTTAGAAAACGTGGGACAATAGGGAAAGAGTACGTCACATGAAAACCACCGAATATTTGGGATGAATTTATGTGGCTCAGATTAGTTTTAATAGTGATCATAGGGTTTATAGGCTATGCCATATCACATTTGTTTCTCTCTGTACCGCCAGCAATAAATAAAGTAAATTAAAAACAAAGAAAAAATGAGAAAAGAGAAAGTGGTATGTGCCACTTAAATGGCTCGGGATTTGGCATTAAAGGGTGAAGGTATGGCGGAATGCCATTGAAGGTGCCAAAATGCCTTCCACATAGGATTTGGCATGAGTTTGTGTTACCATACCCCATTGTTTTATACTCTTTCAATTAAAACCTCCACAACCCATTAAACATTACACATAAAAACTGATGTGCCATGTCACTAAGGAATTTTTAATTGTTTATCTTTTATAATTAAAAAAACATATTAAAAGGTTGTTTGGATCTCTACCGCAGTAGTTATAATGAGCCATACACTTAATTTAAATGAATTTAGGAGTAAAAAGATAGTGGTGGATCCAACAACATGGTTTATACTCGTGTGTTTAGAATTAGATGACCTTTAAACAAACGTGCCATATGTATGTTTGACAATGCATTAACCATTGCCATGTCATAACATTCCTCCATTCAATCATAACACCTAAGAGCATTGTAGATAGCCTTATACTCATGGTGATTTCTAATCAACTCAACCTATCATTGCAACCTTTTGATTCTTCTAAATCAAGTTATTAATATTAGTGGATCCGTTATAAATTGGATTTGTTATAAGTAACAACCATATACTAATTGCCTTATACTTACGATATTATACAAATTCGACAAAGAATATATTTTACTCACGAACATTCATGAGTCTTTACTTGATTGATTAACGGGTCGGTTATAAAACTTATCACTTATCAAGTATTTTTGTCGATCGATTTAATTGTTTACCTTTTAACCGTAATGTTCACGGATCATTGAACTAGTCAATATATTATTTGTAACTTAAACATGAATCTTCATTTTAGGTTTACATGCATTAACCAAATACCATTATTGTCATTTATTACCATTTATTATTTCTCTTTATTATACGTAGAATCTAAAAAAAAAAAAAAAAAAAAAAAATTAACGTAACCTACAATCAAATCCAACAAAATTTAAAAGTTTTATCAAGTAAACAACGCACAAAAAATCATGAAAATCAAAACTATAACTGAACAACATATTAGAACGAACAAGGTGATCTAGTGATTAGACACCCCGATGATTTTACAATAAGTCAAAAATGATGAAAGTGCTACTAGCTCACAAGAAGAAAATAATAAAGACTTTAATCTTCGTACCATGCTTTCGTAAACCAAGTGTGAAATTTTATTAAAAGTGGTAGACTATGGATTGATCCGGATTAATATGGAATTACTACCACAATCACGTTCTATTTTTAAGTTTAAAAATCTTACTAGACACATATCTTAAAGTTGGTAAAAAAAATAGGAGAAGACAATCACGGGGATGATCCAGTTAGGTCGCTTGCATCTTAGTTAAACTCGAATCTCCAATAAATCTAAACACAAAAACTTCATCTATTTACCTATTGGCGTTTATTATGAGGGTGTTGTGTAAACCTTATTTATAAGCTAATGAGCTTATTTGTTTTCGGCTTATTTTGAAACTTTGTGAGCTTATACAAGTTCATTATTACATACTGTAATAAACTTCCACAAACTCATAAATCTCAAATTATGTGAAACATTTAGGCTTATGAAACATAAACCGAAACAAATAAAACTCACAATGGTCACATTCCCCTCACCATTCAACATATCACCATGCCACAAGGGTTACCACTCCCACACCGCCATTAAAGATAGTAAGTTTATACAAACATATCCCGCAATATACCCCCACACACTCATAAATCAGATAAATACTAGTAACCCTCACCACTCACTTTTTTTTCATTAGATCACGTGTGACGCATGAGAAATGGAGGCCAAATGTGACAATTCACACCTATTGTGACAAGCCTAAGACTACACACCAGTGACCTTCAGCGACCTTCATTTTTTCTACCACATTAGCTTTCTCTCTCCGGCGACCTACAAACGACTTTTTACCACCAACAAGGAGAACTTCTTCTTCTTTTTTTCAAATTATTTTAACAACAAAATTAAATTTCGCTAATAATAAAAACATTGCATAAATATTAAATAACATTAAAACATTCCAATAATTATTAAAAAACTTAAACTAATAATCTAAGTTGTAGGGTGCCTGATAAGTCCAAATTAGTACTATATTTATCACATGATTATGACTCAAATATTGCATGTTTATATCTGAGTTGATACTTAATTACTTAAGTTTTCTATTTTCAGTGATTTTTGAGCAATATTACAAAAGATACGGAAAAAGACATGATTTGGAGCTATTATTGATGATTCTGTATGCAATCTGTAAAAGAGCATACGACGTATGTAACTCTGACCATACGCCATATTGATATCTGGAAGAATTCATTAAGTATTGGTGAATATATAATCATACGGCATATTTAACTCTGGCAATACGCCGTATTTGGAAGCTCTACAGTCAAAGCCTAAGTCAACTATTAAAGATATACGGCGTATGAAACTCTGGCCATACGCCGTATTCTTATCCCCAGTCCAGGTATATCGAAGATTTGAAGGTATACAGCGTATCACAACTCAACAATACGCCGTATCACAACTCAACAATACGGCATATTTAAAAGATATGCAGAATATGCTTGGAATATAATTTCTTCGTCAGCAATTAAGAAATCTTGGATACGCTGTATAAATGTTTGGATACGCCGTATCGGTGCCCTAACAGAAGACTATAAATACAAACCCCATACGGGAGTTTTCATAATCATTCACTCAACACTCTCAACCCCATCTAAATTTCACCACTCCAAAGCCCCAAGATCAGTCCCAAGAGCTAGGAAATCAAGAAGAGAAGGTATGATATCATCACATTAGGTTTAATAATTTGATTTGCATATCGATTTCGTCATGATTTCTATTTTTTCGTTTGAATTATCTTCTTGTGCTTTTACATACATTATGGGCTAATACCTTTTGGTGTTAGTCATGTTATGAATATTACATGATTGTTATTTCCGTTTATTAAGATTTAATGTTTAATATTGTTTAGTTTATGTGTTTATCGTTCAATATGTGCTCATTTATATGTTTGAGTATTTTAAGTCTAAATATTACATGGACCAAATGGACAATTAGATGTATAATACAAGGACACTTAAGTTAGTATAGTGCTCTTTAATAAAGTGATCGCGTGAGAAGAGTAAGTATCACATGTGTTAATACAAATAAGCCGTAAAAACGTTTATTTATATTTTACGATCTTCTAATGTTTTGTCGATAACAAACGTAAAATCATTTTAACGAAACAAATAAAATACGTAAATAGTTTGATTCAATAGTTTCCTAACACACTTACGTTTTCACATAAAACACTAAAACAAGTATAAGTGATTTTATGTCTTAGAGATACATATGTACAACAAATAGTGTTTACATATTGGGCTAATATATACTTAACCAAGTATATACTAAAATGGGTAAAAACAAGTTTATACTAAAATGGGTAAAAACAAGTATATACTAAATGGGTAAAAACTAGCAAATGGTATTGATCCATAACCCATGGTTTTGTCCAAACCACTTAGCCAAGTTCAATGTATTCTAGAGATACATTGTATCTAGAAAGAAACCCATGGATCAACCCATAACCCATGACCCATGACCCATAACCAAAAATACCCATGGGCAAAGAGGATCGTCCCACAGATCCCTAGCTTTGTGCTAGCCGGATCCCTTGTGGGAGGGATCCGCGGGATCCGGGGAACAATAGAAAATTTCTTCTATAAATAGAGAGCCATTTCTTCCTTTCTACTCACCACTTTACATACATACTTCCCCCAAGTATTATACCTCTCTAACCTCATATCCAAGTGATCTATGTAGTTTGTCTTTTGTTTTTGTGTGATTCTCTAGGTTCCTCTTAAAGGCGAGATCACCACTTCTTGAAGTCGAGCAAGCTCAAGTCCATGAGTTGCCATGCTTCGTCATCATCAAGACAACTGAGGTTCTCTTGTTGGTAGTTCTTTCTTTCTCTGTAGATGTTGGGTTGAAGGCATTAGTGAAGGATGCTGAAAGTGTCAAGACGAAAGCATTAGTGAAAGGTGCTTATCGTCCGTGTCTAAAAAGCATTTGTGAAGAATGCTAAAGGTGTCAAGACGAAGGCATTAGTGAAGGGTGCCAAGCGTTGTGTCAAAGGCATTAGTGAAGGATGCCTAAGAATCAAATCAAGTGGCATTTGGGAAGAATGCCTAGGTCGTATAATCGATGAGGTGCATCGTTATACATATAAGTATTTGTTTATTTCCAAGGATGGTGATATCCTTGATGGTGTTGTAACAAAGAGTGGATCTCCTTGAGATTAGGTGTTGTGTTGTGAAGGGTAGGCGACGTTGTGATAGGATTAGTTCTCCTTGGTGTGAAAGAACTCGGTGGTTAGCCTAGCACCGTATAAAGGGTAGGCGATGTTGTGTTAGGTGTGGTTCGCCTTGGTGTGAAAGAACTCGGTATTTAGCTTTGTACCGGAAAAAGGTGTAAGCGACGTTGTGAAGGCTTCTCCGCCATAAGGAGTTGGTGTAGTGTTTATAAACTCTCGAGTAGGTGACTCGGGGAGTGGAGTAGGGCAAGGAAGGTGTCCTTGTAGCCGAACCACTATAAATACTTGTGTCGTGGTGATGTGCTTCTTACTCTTTATCTTTCATTACACATTTATATATCTATCTATCAATGTCCAACATAAACAACCAAATAGATTGACATAAGTCGATCTAAATATTTAAAAGGAAGTTTTAAATTGGTAAAATTATTCAACCCCCCCCCCTCCCTTCTAGTTTTCCACAATTAGCATCAGAGCTTCGTTACCAAGTTTCTTAGAGTATGTTGTACTTTAAAAACTTGATACAATCCGTGTATGTTTGAAAACTACAAAGAAGGATTTTTTTTGTCATATTTTAAAAATCATTATAATGTTTATTGCTGGACAACGATAGAATGCTCTAACATTTTCCTTGTTAAGCATTTTCCATACTTGGATTTGGAGTCACCAAGAAGATCATGAAGAATCTATCTAAATATTTCTTTTCGCAAAAAGAATGTTTAGTGTTGTCCTTCTCACAACATGAATCTGGAGATTCCAAGAAAATCACAAAACATTTCATCTAAATATTTCTTTTCTTAAAAAGAATATTTAGCAAAGGTATGATCGCTAACAATTTACTTTTGATTTTATTATTATTAAAATCTTAGTCGCATGATTTATATCTATTAGTAATTACTTAAGTAGTTATCCATATTATAGTCATCATCAAAAATAGTATTCTTCGACTAATTTGTATAGACTACACTACCAACTCGCAATAATGATATCTTGGTTATTCGATAGCCTCAATCATTATTCATCACAAAGGGTTTATTGATACTTCATCTATGTCAATAAATATCCATGTGAAACTTCTTATATTATGATAAAATGGGATTTTATTATAATGTTTGAAAAGCTTCCCAAGAATTATGACTAATTCTTAAAAAGGGAACCTCGTCTAATAGGAATAGTATTAAATCTTCAAAACCTCAAACCATAAGTTTTAGAGCCTTAACATCAAAACACTACGCGTTTTTAGAACTCCTAAACCAAAGTTATCAAGGAATGTTTGAGCTGATTTTTGTTGTCATGCCGGATCCCTGCGTTTACACTAGCCGGATCCCAAATGAGAGGGATCCGCGGGATCCGTGGAACAGAAGACAGTATAAGTTAAAGAATGATCACTGTGGATGTTCCACAATTATACTCACCTCAAAGACTCACGAACAAGAACTCAGCTACTGTTCATAGGAGCAATTTGATCATTCCTCTCAAGCTTAACAATCACTTGTGTAAGTATAATCTTCACTACATTGTTAATTTAATTCCTTGATTTCTAATATTACAATTTCTTCATCTTTAAGGGTTGGGTTCAAATGGGTTTATCATAATTTGTCACCACATTATTTTCTAAGATAATCTAAATCAAAGAATTAACATTGTTAATACAAATTAAACAGATTTCTTGAATTCAACAAAGATGATGAGAGCAAAATTATGATCAAACCCTCTAGGTTACTATTCACAATTAACACCACATTGTGGTTGTATTGTTTAGGAACAATCATGCCAAGCAACAAGCAACAAGATTACCAAGACACCGTTCACTACATACCCATGTACCATAGGAAAGATGGACTAAATCCGGACGATAGGTAAGCCTTTAAGATGCTTGAAAGAAGACTCTTTCACGAAGGTAGAGTTGTGGAACCTTCATTTCTTCCAAATACCGACATAAGGGAAGTGTTTGGAACTATTGGGTTTGATTGTCTATTGGACATAGACGAACAAATTTGCCCCGGTCTTTGTACTTGAGTTCTACAAGACCATGAGAATAGTTAGAAATGAAGATGGGTCCATCTCGATCACCTTCATCATCAATGAGCAAGAGTTTAGTCTTTCACTTGTAGAGTTTGGAAGAATTATAGGGGTTCCATACCAAGGTGTTTGCATGTACTCCAATGAATGGTCTTTGGAACAACTACACACAATGGTTGATCATTATGCTATCTACCACTCCTTGATCCCGGAAGCAACCACGGTGAGGGACACCGTGTTCCAACCAAGAGCATCACCATCAAGAGTCACTAGGAAGTCGAAGGTGATCTATAGGGATCCTTTCCAAATGGAGCTTTCGGAAATGTATCCATTGTATAGGAAATGGGAGGATGTAGTGAGGGAGAATGTGGTGTGTCTAGTTGGAAACAAGGATCACCCCAACGCTTGTCTAAGCTTCATGATCTATTGCCTAGTGACCGAGACTCGTTTCAACGTTGCTTACTACATGATCAAAAGAATGGAAAGTGTAAGAAGCATGGACAAAATGGTACTCCCATACGCGATGCTTCTAACCCGTCTTGCTAAATTCATCTTTGCATTAGATCCTTCTCCACAATCCTATGATCATAGCTTTTGCAACAAAGTTATGGTACCATTAACCGAGGGTAGAACAACAAGGTTTATGGTGGAAGGCAAGAGGCCTCACCCACCCACGGATTCCTCGGATGAAAGGGAGAGACAAGGAGGAGGTGAAGGAAGTAGTAGCAATCCACTTGGAAGTACCCATCTTGATCCCTTGGACTACATTAACCAATTGCCAAACTTTCCTAATGAATCACCCGAATGGCAACAAACCAAGGGAATCTTCAAATGCTTCGCCAATTTCTTAAGGAAGAAGAAGTGAAGATGGTATGATAAAAGGTGGAGGACGGGTGAGGACGTGATGGTGAAGAGAGGTAAGGTCATAGGATCTATATTTGTGATGAACAAGTTCAAACAATGGTTTGTAACACTTTAAACTATGCTTGTAGTATGTAGGTACCGCCATATCTTGGCACTAAAACAATTTTAACTTAGGAATTTGAAAAATGAGATTTTACGACCCCTTGAGTGGTGGTCATCACTCATTATAGGAATTTTAGCTCTTCCTACTTTGCTATAAATTATATTAGTTGTGTTCTTGCATTTAGTCCCCATAGAAACAACTAGGAGAAGCATTTACTAAAAAGTGCAAAGTTGCACAATTGCTGAAAGCCTTCTAATCTGCAGTAGGCGGATCCCAAAGATTTGAACTAGCCGGATCCCTCCCAGAAGGGAACCGCGGGATCCGTGACCTCTGATAAGCAACATAGACTTGCTTACTTCAAAATAGCCTACTAGATCACCTCACACTAGTCAAGCATAAGATACTAAAGCCAACTAAGTCTTCCTCAAATAGTTGAAAGCCTCACTCTCATCCATGGCTTACCTAGGATATACTTCAAAATGTTTTTGATTTATCAACTCGTCAAAACTCACCATAATTCCGCTCCAACACTCACACATTATCTATCACGTCTGATAGCACTTAGTTTGGTCTATCCATCAATTTTAGCAAATTGATCTTAATCATCTTTTGACTCGAAATTAGGCTCAAAACTAGGTTTTCATTTTTTTTTTATTTTTAAAGATTTTAGTAAATTCCTCTTAGGTCATCATCTGACTTCTAGGACTTATTACCACCATTTCTCCATATCAAATTATATGGTATCCTTCTCAAAGACATAGTTAGACTACCCAAAGTCAATTTTCTTATCCAAAACCATCATTAAGCACCATCACTCATTATGGTTGAGGATTTGAGATATCCAACAGCTAAAGACTTCAAAATTAAGTCAAAATCTCGAAATCCATTGATAATAAACCTTACAAAAGCATAATCATTGCACCTAGAATCATTCCCCGATGATCCCTGGTCTTTAACCAAAGCGGATCTCACTGCTGAGAGGGATCCGCGGATCCGTAGGCTGCAGAAAGCCTTAATCAGCTTCCATATTCAATTTTAAGTCACCTTTGGTTCTCTAACCACTTTTAGCATTCATTTATTATCCTCCTAGAGCTGATCAAAATCTTAAGAGCATGCTTAATCCTCTAAGTGGCTAAGAATTAAATTTCCTGGTTCAAATTATCCCTTATAAACCAAACAATCTTAGGGTTAAGGCACCATCCTCACTTACCTTTCAAAAATCAGCAATTAGAAGCTTATATTAGCATCATCATCACTATGACTAAGGCTCTTAGCAACAACTCCTCAACCATAGGATCATCCAAAAGAAAGGGTCAAATGATTCATGAAATCTCATCCACCGAAACATCTCCCATTAGAGATAATGATACTAGAACCCCATCTCATCAAACTCATCCAACAAAGGCTAAGAGAACCGCAAGGATTAGCATTAAACCTTTCGGACTAGAAAAAGGATCATCTAGTTCAAAACCAAACTATTGGCTAGTTCTAGCAATCCGTCAAAACCCTCATTCATTGAGCATGGACTACACTCTTTGAATGAGCCTCTCCCTCACCCAAACATCTACTCATTGGATCATTCACCACCAAGAACCTCTCATTCACCAACCTTTTCATTAAATAGGGAACCACCAACAACACCAACTAGTCCATCATGGGAGATGTTGGAATCACTCCTAAACCATATTTCAAGTGTTAGTGATTCATATGTAATAGTTAGCTTAATATGACTTTTATGTTAGTAATCAAGGCTAGGATTATGTAGAAAGCCCATAAGCCTAGGCCAAGCCCAATAAGTAAAAGGATGGGAACTTGGTGTGTTGCCCTAGTTCCCTCCTATAAATACTCTTGTAAACCTTCTATTGAAGGTTGGTTGTTCAATTCACTCCTACGCATAACTCTTCATTTATCTTATACGTGTGTGTGTGTGATTGTTCATCCAATCTCTTCTTCTCTATTTCTTATATTGATGCTTGTGTTACTAATATGGGAAACTAACAGTGGTATCATTCGCCAAATAGTGGGGTGAACATATTTTGTTTTTGAAGTTTTGGTCTTACGCGTAATAACGTTTCATACTTTGTCACGCTTAAAAACTCAATTTTTACACTTTTCAATCCAAGATTCTTGTACTTTCAAAGTTTTTTGGGTGTTAAAATATCTGTTTTTGGCAAAAAGTTTCAAACTTTACGTGTGGATCATTGTTTTTAAGCTTGGTTTTATACGTGGGATACTTTCTACGCATAAGGTGTTTAGAAGTTTTGGATCATCAAGTTTCACACTTTTGTGTTATTTTGGTGATATTGAAGCTATTTCATCACAAAAATCTGGTTTAGAAACATCATTTGGCAGAAATCAGTTTTGGCTACTTTCTACGCGTAAAGAAACCCTAATCTTACGCGTAACTCATCCTTGGTTTGATCTTTAGTTTCGTGGATTACTCAGTGTTTTTCTTGCTTGGATAAGCCTGAAAACACTTCGACTTTAGATATCTTTTGCACTGTGATAGTGTAAAAGATCTTTTGGGCAAAACCCTAATCTTACGCATAAGCTCAAACTTATGTGTAGAACTCATTACGCATAAGATTATTCTTACGCCTAAGCTCTGTCTTATGCACAAGTTAATCCTACGCCTAAGTTTTCTACGCTTAACTTTCTGTTTACGCATAACTTTAGTGTTTCTCATTTCTACGCAGTAAGCTAATCCTACGCGTAAATATCATTTTTACGCGTAAGTTTGGTGTTTTTACGCTTAAGTGTTTCTTTACCTACACTTGGTTTTTACGCCTAAGGATACTTCATCAACAACGTTTCATTTGACTACAAAGATCCATTTAACAACACAAGTTTTCAACATGTCACAACCACCATACTCTAGCTATTTTCCTTACACTTATAATCAACAACAACAACAACAACAACTAAGTCCACAACATCAACAATTTAATCATCAACAACAAATTTATCAACAACAATTTAATCAACAACATACTCCACAACTTGGAGCAATTCCACAACCACAAATGGTTCAACCACCACCTAGTCTTCAAGTACAACCTTACACAAACTTCTACAATCAACATCCATCCAGGAGTACTATGAAGGAACCGACATGGTTTGGCAAGATGTGTGAAGCATTAAGTAGCCAACAATCAATTCATGAAGCTGGCTCACTTGATAGACCTCCAATGATCACTTCCGGAAATTATGATCAATGGGTGATAAGGTTCTTTAGGTTTTGTGATCTAAAGAAGCCACATGGAAAGTTCTTAAAGAATGTCATTATGGAAGGTCCATTTCAGATGCCTACTGTTGTCACACCCGCAGATCCAGCTGCCAATCCACCAAGAGATGCTGTCACCAACATTGCAACTATCTCAGACCTCACTGGTGATGAACTTCTACATTTTGAAGCCGATGAACTTGCAATGCAATACATCCTTTTGGGATTACCCAATCCGATCCTTCCAAGTGTTGATGCTCAAAAGACAGCTAAAGCAATGTGGGAACATATTCATCTTCTTATGGAAGGCACAACACTCAATCATGAAGACATGGAATCCAAAATCTACTTGGCTTATGAACACTTCATGATTGAACCAGAGAGACATTAGAGTCATATCATCATCGCCGACATCATCAATGATTTGGACAAACACAATATCATCATGCCACGAATTGCTGTCAACACTAAGTTCCTAAGTAGTCTTGGTCCGAAATGGGAGAAGTATGTCTTTTTTCTCCGTCAAGCTAAGAATCTTCATCATGCTACATACGGATTGTTGTACGACTATTTGAAGCCTCACTAAAAAGAAGTTGACAAAGAAAGGGCTATCCGTGGACTCCCAGCTCCACAGTCACTTCCGGACAATCAACAACTTGCTTTGTGGGCTCAAACTAATGTTCGTCCTCAACCCGCTCCTCAACCAACTGCAACAATTACACCATATAATCTGTCACAGCCACAATCTCAAGAAACTCAATTGGTTCCATACAACAACAACACTGATCAAGCACTTTACAGTTAATCAAATGAGGATATCGGCTTTTGATGCCCGCAACAAGGATTTGTCATGATTGCTAGAGCCTTCGGCCGATATTCCAACAAATCCAACAATCGCATTCGTACCTCATCCAACACAAGGAATCAGCTGTGGTTAACAATGGACGAGTTGAAGTTCGAATCGTGGTAATGTTCGCCGATGGGAGGTGGTCAAGGGTTTAATGCTATGGGAAGGAATAACATGGGTGTTCCGCAACAACAAAGGGCTCAAGTGGTTGAACAGGGAATGCTCGAATGGGGTTAATGGTCTTCGTTGTTATAACTGTAATGAGAAGGGTCATCTGGCTAATGCATGTCCTAAGCCGAGGACAAGAGGCAGTGCTTATTTCAAAGAGGCTTTGCTCTTGGCTATCAAGGATGAAGCTGGTGGAACTCTTACCAACAAGGAACAAAGCTTTATGGCAGATGCAGATTCTGATGATGATATGGAGGACTTGCAAGCTAATGCAACAGTGATGTTGATGGCACAAATGCAAGCTCTACACATGAGTGACACAGGCCCAGTGTATGACACTGACGGCTTGTCTCAGGTACCGGAACAAAATACACTCATTCATGATATGATATCTCCGCCAATTTCTCCATCCGACAAGGATCAGAGTGTTCAACATGAGCCATCTACATCTCATTCTGATGATTATCAAATAGATCCCGTAGTTATATTTGACGATCAAGATAATCTTATGGTTAATATTGATAATCAAATTGACTTCGTGGTTATATTTGAGGATCTAAATAATGATCATGTTGAGACTCACGTTGAACAAGATGAGCTTTTGTCTAAAAGAGAAATTGAGCACCTGACCTTAATAAAAGACCAAGAATCTCGTTTGGAAATTTGCACGCAATTAAAAAATAAAAATGCACTGTTAATTAGGGATAATGAATGCTTAATCAGACAAATCAACGTTTTTAAAACTCAAGAAAAACGTGAAAAAGGTTTTGAAGTCGCTTTTGCTAAATCTCATCAAAACAAAAAATCATTAGAACGACAGATACGTGATCTAGCCGCATCCAAGAATGCTTTGTTGTCTCAAATAGAACAACTGAAACATGAAGACAAAAAACAACTTAACGCTCTTACTTTGGAAACTCAAAAAGCCAAGGCCGAAGTTGTTAACTTGTCAAAAACAGTTCTCTGAGTACAAAAAGCATTCCACGAAACGAATAGATAACTATCTTGAAGAAATTGTCTACTTACAACACAAAATCAAAGAGTTTCAAAATGTTGTTTATAAACATGGTGAGTCAATCACAACTATTCAAAAGTTTACTTTAAACCAAATCCAAATGGATATGGACCGATTCTTGCTGATTACAAACCTAAGTTTTCAAACAGAACATTCAAACCAAATCCTCAAGTTTACAAGGCGTAACATAGAATTGATGATTCAATTATGACTGTTGAATATAATCGCATGGAGGAATTAGATGTTGATGACGAGAGTCGGTCAAAAATGGAAAATGTCATTTATAAGAAACCATTTAACTATTCAAAAGCCGTAACTTTTGTCACACAACAAGATACTTCTAACAAACCATTGGTTATCACACCAGCCAAGTCGGTCCCAACACAATGGTGCACAAATTAATGGTCCTTTACCTTCACTTAGTGAAGTTAAAACAAAAGCCGAAAGTTGTCACGTTATAAAATACTTTGACACTTTCTTACTTGACCTCAAAATTTTGGAACGTGAGATTGAATTTCATTCTGAAATAAAAGTTGAACATTTTCAATCGCCTCTGGCGCGAGAACAAAGAGATATTCTTCAGAAAAGAATTTTACCCCATGTCAAAAATTTGAAAACCTATGTACAATATTGGGAAAGGGATTTTCAAAAGGAACTTGGTCTAATGAAAACAGTTTTAGAGAAAACAGAAACATCGATTTCAAATACTAAACGTAAAAAGAAATTATTGAGAAAAGATGTTGATCGACTCTTGAAAGATGTTATTTGTGCTGATATCCATAATGTTGTGTTGTTTCATTCTATTGCTAATGCATCTGATTATATCTCTGCTGATACTGTTGATTCTGTTGAAATTGTTGAGAATACTGATAATGTGCATCAGATCGAGTCTTTAAAAGTTGAAAATGAACGATTGTTAAACGAGCTTTCAAATGCAAAACGTCGTCTTCAATGATGTCAAAAAGATTGTCATAATCGTGAACTTGCTTTGCAAAACAAAATCAACCAGTTGCATTCCAAAACATTTAATCCAAAAGTTGAGCAACTGGATGATCAAAACGCGTCTTTGAAATGTCAAATCTCAAAATATGAACAAGAACTTGCAAAAGTTAAAAGGAATATGGTGTCATATTTGATTTACTCAAACAGACTCGTGATGAAGCATCAAACAAACTTGATCATTATCTTGCACACACTAAAGAAGTCATGAACTTTTCTGGAAATCTTCGTTCTGAAAATCAAGATTTGATGCACACTATCATTAAGTTAAGGGAAATGTTAGGAAAGTATGAACAAGTTCAGCCTAGCATCATTAAGAAAATTGCACCTGTAACACTTAGCAAACGTCAACCCCGAATGCCTACTGATAAAACACAAGATACTAATGTGCTTCCCTCTACTGAAACAAGAATAGTTACCTCTTTTCCAAACGTCCGCACTTCACAGCCTAGAGGCAATACAAGGAAGAATAGGAAGTTGCGACCTAAGAAAAGAACAATAAAGAATGCTGAAGTAGAAGAACACCCTAGGACTTTGTATAAGACTCAAGTTGCACCCACTTTAGATATTAAGGCCCGACAAATGTAATGGAAAAAGTGTTGTAACGAATGCTAAACCTTTAAGTACTTTTGATATTCAGTCCGATGCTTCTTGTGTTATTTGTCGTAAAAGTATGCTTTCTGATTGTCATGACAAATGTGTTGCTAGAGCTATCTTGTCTCGTTTAAGGAATCCTAAGAATCGGAATACCTCTAGGCCCACTAATGCTTCTAAGTCTGTGCTTGGTAAACCGCCCTCTTTAGATTCTAAGAAACGCACTGTTGTCCCTGTAGCTCCAAAGATTACCTCCAAAGAAAGTAGTACCACCTAGTGCATTCACTAAGACTAAAGCAAATACTAGTTGGAAATGGCAGAAATGGATACATAATACACTAGGATTTAAATGGATACCTAAAATCATTGATGTATGTATTTCTAACATAATGCTTCGAACCCTCTAACTCTTCGGGTTCACATCTACTTCCATTCCATCTCGTGTCGCCTCGTGTGTAATGCAGGTGATACAGATCATCATTTGGATTGTTGATAGCGGATGTTCCCGACACATGACATGCAATCTTAAACTGTTATCAAACTTTATTGCAAAGTTTATTGGCACTGTCGCTTTGAATGATCACTTCGCAGCTATCATGGGCTACGGAGATTATATCAATGGCAATATCGAAATTAGCATGGTTTATTATGTGGAAGGCCTCGGTCACAATCTCTTTTCAGTAGGTCAATTCTGTGATGGAGATTTGGAAGTTGCTTTTTGGAGAAAACTTGTTTCATTCGTGATCTACAAGGAAACGATCTTATGTCCGGCTCTCGCAATTCTAGTCTGTATACAATATCAATGCAAGACATGGTTGCATCATCTCCCATCTGTCTACTCTCAAAGGCTACATCTACAAAATCTTGGCTATGGCACCGTCGTCTCTCACATCTAAACTTTCAAACCATCACCAACCTTGCTCGACACAAACTTGTTGAAGGTCTCCCGAGATTCCAGTATTCTAAAGATCACCTATGCTCAACTTGTGAACAAGGGAAAAGCACTCGTGCTCATTTTCCTTCAAAGGTGGAACACAGCTCTCAAGATGTGCTTCATCTTCTTCACATGGATTTATGTGGCCCGATGCGCGTGCAAACGATTAATGGCAAACGCTACATCTTGGTAATTGTCGATGACTTCTCCCGATGGACTTGGGTCTACTTTCTTCGAAGCAAAGACCAAGCTCCATAAATGATCATCACCTTTCACAAAATTCAAGTTTAGCTCCGAACACCGTCCGCCAAATCGAACAGCACAAAGGAACTGAATTTGTGAATCAAACTCTTCAAGAATTTTATAAGAAAGTGGGAATTGAGCATCAAACATCCATTGCACGCATCCCGAACAAAACGGAGTTGTTGAAAGACTAAACCACGTTAGTGGAAGCTGCCGAACGATGTTAATTAATGCTAAACTTCCGTGATTACTTGTGGGTCAAGTCGCCTCAACCGCATGCTACACTCAGAACCGTTCAATGATAACAAAACGCCACAACAAAACACCATTTGAGCTTATCCACAACCGAAAACCGAATCTCAAACACTTTCATGTATTTGGATCCCTTTGCTATCCAAATAATGATCGTGATGACTTTGGAAATCTCAAAGCCAAAGCTGACATTGGAGTCTTTATTGGATACTCTGAGAACACTAAAGGTTACCGGATCTGGAATCGTCGTACAAAGCAGGTTATGGAAACGATTCATGCAAATTTTGATGAGCTTACAGATATGGCTTTTGAGCATAACAGCTTGGAACCCGGTCACAACCATTTAAACTTCCCTCAAACCCTATCATCAGCTGAACCAAGCCCCCATCTCACTCGTCAACAAATGGAAAAGCTATTTGCTCCGCTGTTTAGTGATGACATTGATGAACGTGCTCCAGGTGTATCCGATGTTTCCGCGACAACCCGATCATATTCCAATATCCGATACACCTGCTACAACAACTACCGTTGAAGAAGCACCACCAGTTGACTCTACAACAACAGTTGAACAAACTGCATCCAACGATGCTGAACCAGCTGATGATGCTCTTAATGAAGTACCCCACCGCAGATTTTGATCCAAATGCTTCTTTAACCCGCTTGCCAATGAAACTGCTGCACCGATGTTAGGAATAATCTACAAGCCATTTGAATCCTCAAAATCTGCACAATGTACACCAACATCAACCCTCTACATATCGTTGGACAAAAGGCCATCCTCTTGAAAACATAATTGGCAACCCGAATCAACTAGTCGTAACAAGACAACGTCTTCACACAGACGGTGAACATTGCATTTATGCACTCACCGTCTGCCAATCTGAGCCTAAAAACATTAAAGATGCAATGACAAAGGACAACTGGATTGAATCCATGCAAGAAGAACACAACCAATTCAAATGTCTTGAAGTATGGGAACTGGTTGAAAGACTAACAGGGGTCTACGTCATTGGTCTCAAATGGATTTGGAAGAACAAATTGGATGTTGAAGGGAACGTAATCATAAAAAAGTCACGTCTGGTGGCTAAGGGTTATAGACAGGAAGAGGGTATTGACTTTGAAGAATCTTTCGCCCCGCTGCTCGCCTTGAGGTCGTTCGATCTTTCGCTCGCGGCTCATATGAATATAAAGGTCTTTCAGATGGACGCCAAAACCGCTCAATGGTCAACTAAAAGAAACGGTTTATGTCACCACCGTAGGATTCATTGATCCCGCATTCCCGAACCATGTCTACAAACTGAACAAAGCTCTGTACGGTCTCAAACAAGCTCCTCGGGCGTGGTACGATAAGTTATCATCTTTCTCATTGCCAATAATTTTACCAAAGGTTCGGTCGACCCAACTCTCTTCATACAATATCACGGGGCACATATCTTAATTGTTCAAATTTACGTGGATGACATCATTTTTAGGTCAACACATAAAAAGTATTCAATCGCTTTGGAAAAACTAATGAAAAAACATTTTGAAATGTCCATGATGGGTGAACTTACGTTCTTTCTAGGACTGCAAGTTCATCAATCACCCCGTGGTATTTTCTTGAGTCAATCCAAATATGCCCTTGAAATTCTTAACAAATTTGGAATGCAAACCTGTGACACCTGTGCCACACCAATGGCTCATACCAAGAAGTTAGACGCTGATTTACATGGGAAATTGGTGGACCCTACCAAATACCGAAGTATCATTTGGTCTCTCATGTATCTAACAGCTAGCAGGCCTGATATTGTTTTTGCCGTATATCTCTGCTCCCGTATCGGCCGAGACCAATGAAACCCACCTCTCGAGGCTAAAAGAATCCTCCGATACATAAAGGGAACCATTAATTTGGGGATCCGTATCCAAGGATTCGGTTTTGAACTAATTGCTTTTTCAGACGCCGACCACGCAGATGCTTAGATTCACGGAAAAGTACTTCGTGAGCGCACAATTTCTTGGTGATAAACCGTGTCATGGCAATCGAAGAAGCTGTGATTGTACATCGCTATCCTCAACCGGCAGTAATATGTAGCCATGTCGGCGTGTTGTGCTCAAGTCATTTGGATGAGAACACAACTCAAAGACAATGGTTATGTATTTGATGTAATCCCATGTATCATGATAATCGGAGTGCTATTGCATCTCGCAACTCGTTCAACACTCGAAATCAAAGCACATCGATCTTCGATATCATTTCACCAAGGACCACGTGGAACAGGGTACTGTTGAATTATACTTTGTGGGTACGTAATACCAATTGGCGATCTCCTCACCAAAGCCTTAGCTCCTCGCTAGGTTTAATGAGTTGGTCCACCGGATTGGTATGCGGTGTTTGACTCAAGAGGAACTCGATGAACTCTTAAAACATTCTTAAAACCATTCAAACACCAAAACCTTTTTGTAAATAATTTTTTTTTCAAAAACAAAATACAAAATTATAAAATCTGATAAAATAACAAAAATATTCTTCTATCTATATTTCTTTTAACGTGGCAAGTACAATTCTTCCGTCAACACTCTAATCTTTCAAAATTCAGTATTTTCTCGATCAAGTGTTGAGGGGGAGAAAGGAATTATTTTTCAGTTTCATAAAACCGTGTACTTGCATGTTACTTTATCCCGGTTGTTTCTTTAAATGGAGGTCACTTTTCTGGTTTACTGACACTCCTCGGACTAAAATTTATAAAACTTCATTATTTCTTAAGTCGAGGGGGAGTGTCATCAAAATTCTTTCCAAATATCATTCGTTTGGTAACCAAAATGGAAGTTATGGACATTGGATGTAAATGTAAAAGGTGGAGGGGCTAAAGCTGTCAAAAGCTCAAAGTTATTTTTCATAAAACTTCCACCAAACTCATTAAATTCACTACATTTAATATCTCACCAAACTCATCCTACGCATAAAAATCATTCATCAAATCCGGTTACTTGATCATCAATTTGTAAGTGATTCTTTGTTTATAACAAGATTTTAAACAAAGGTTTTGATTTATGGTAAAAACTAACGGTCAAATCTTCACTTATGATTGATTTGGTGTTCTACGCATAAGCGTATGAACACCTAATCAAGTATGTGTGTTTATGGTTAAAATGATTGTGTCAAAACGTTTTTCTTACTTCAATGATCTCATTTTTTCTATTAAACATCACCCAGATACACGAATTGATTGATTTTGAAAACTAGGGTTTATGCGTGAAATTGGGTATTCTCATATGTGAACGTTTTTGGTTAAATGGTTGATTGTAAGATGTTGTATTCATGTTGAATTAATCATATCTAAGCTTAGAATCAACCCAGAAACATTAATTGCTAGTCAATTGAGAATTAGGGTTCATGTTCTTGTAATTTGGGTATTTTTATTCACGCTGAGTTTGATGTTAAAACTTGGACTAAAACAACTTAATAGGCATCCTAGACCTCCCGTAATCATTTTGGTGCATTTCCTATGGCTAATTATCTTAGGCGTAATTCTTGAGCCTTAGGGTTTAGGTTTACGCATAAGCTTCTTACGCTTAACTGCTTATATGAGTATTCATGATTTGATCTAAAAATAATTGAATGTATGTGTTAATATTGGTGCTATGATGAACTTATTTCAGGTTTATTACGCGTGAAAATTCACAATCAAGGGTATTTGTCATCTACGCATAAGGATCACCTTACGCGTAGCATGTTATGCGTAAGAGAAATCTTACGCGTAACTTTTACGCGTAAGGTTCTACATAAGGGACTACGCGTATCCTGTGAAGGATATGCATAAACAAGTAACCTCTACGCGATAAGGTTGACTCTTACGAGTAAGCCTTACGCCGTAAGGTTCCATATACGCCACGCTGTAAGCTTTACACATGAGGCACTCTTTTCCTACGCTGCATATTTCTTACGCCAGTAAGTCAAGAACCCACGCGATAAGCTTATGCTTACGCAGTATACCACTCCTCGTTACGCATAAGCTTGCTATTTCTACGCCTAAGCCTAGTTTAATCTTAATTATGAATTGTTATGCGGCAAACTTGTAAATAAATAAATCATAACGCCACGAAACCAATAATGTCACTAATAAGCTTAAACGTTTAATATGTTGTGAAAAATAAGTGAAAACATGGACTTTAAAACTTAAAGTTAACCAACTCACAAAACTTATCACGACGTCATTGGACTATTGGACAAACAAGTGACATTAGACTCAGAACAATCATCGACATATCACATTCAATAATTAGACAATAAAACCATCTGCTGACTAACATAATGTCTTTCGATATGTTGGTTCTTTTGGCTAAATATCTTTTAGATCACGACATGGACGCCAAATACGTAATGTGGAAGCACCAAATGTTCTCACCGTTGCCGATATCTTCCCTAATGGCTATCCGATGAAGATTGGAAAGAACAACCTTCGTGTTGGTTTTGATACTCTCACCGCCGAGTCTTCGTGTTTAATTGCCGTGGATATTCTCAAGAATCATCCTTATCGTAACATGCTCACCAATTCTCGCATAAAGTCCTCGAGATCTATATTCACCCGCCCGCATACAATGCAAAAGATCAAAGGTCAAAATGTTGTGACGGTGACGCTCAACCACAAACAAGTCACCATCACACCAGCAGACTTAAGGGTTGTTCTCCTCATTCCTGCCATCGAGCCAACCAATACAATGCCACACCAACCTAAGAGGCCGTTTCGCAATTCATGATCAACATTGGTTATGACGAAGCTTCGTGAGTAATCACAAAGCATTCATACGTGGATCTTAAAAATATTCCTCAACCATGGAGAACCCTCTACATTATCATCACCAAATCCATTTCTGGACGTGATAGTGGTTATGAGCATCCCAAGCTCGTTGAACTACATATATTTTGGGCTTTGGTCAACATGAAACACATTGAAGTTGAAGCTCTAATATGGGACGACATGATGTCATTCCTCAAAAAGCTTGGCTCCAAAATCCCATACATCAGATATACAAAACTGTTGATCCAAAGAGCTCTAAGGTATAATCCCGATATCCCCTTGAGACTCAATGACCCCAACAATCACTCCATGTTGTACGAGCCTACACTCACAAATGATTTAAGGAATCGAAAACAAAGAAACAAGGTGCAGTGTTGCCAGATCACCTTCTAACCGATGAAGTCAAACAACTTTATTCATACAAAAGGTATCTCGTAGCGGTTGATGAAGGCAAAGTAGGCTTTCTTGATGACAAGTCCTTTGGTAAACCTACAAGGAAAACCGTAAGAGGCAAGCAGTGAAGTGTTACAAGAACTGAGAGTCAAAGAAAGTTCCCTAAGAGGAAACCTCCACTCAAAAGGAAAGTTCCCTCTAAGGAAGCTGCTCCTATTCCCATTCCAAAGTCTGAACCGCAAAGAAAGCTAGTGGATGAAAGCTCTAAGGAAACCTGAATCGCACGAAGAGGTCACCTACTCTAAAACGCAATCGATGACACTCCAACAAGAGCTAAGCCTCCCAGCCTAATAGCTAATAAAGGAAAAGGGAAAACTCCTGTGCTTGAGCATGATAAGGAAAGTTCTCAAGAAGAACCAGTTGATGAGGAAAGAGAATATCAAAAGAAATTGAAGAACCTCAGACTCAAACATCTTGTCGATCAATTTGTAAAGGATCAAACTCGTGGCCCCGGAGGGTCAAGTGGTGGTACACTATCTACACCAGTTCTTGATGCGGTTAATCAACCCGATAAGGGAACTGGTACCACCACCCACGATCTACAACAACAACGATTGGAAGATACCATCACCTATGCATTTGAGGAACCTGAAAAGGAGAAGTCCGAGAAAGAAAAAGCTGATGAAGAAGTCAAGATTGAGGCAGAACAATTGGCCAAGTCTGGAAAAGATGACGAAGTTGAATATGATGATTTTTTTCTTGATAGTCCCGCATGCTCAAAAGAAGAAACTTCGAACCAAAGAAAGGACCCCGAGTCACCTCATATCTCATCATCATCATATTCATCCTCTCATTCATCTCCACCACCTTCCAAAAGATCAACCAGATCCACATCTAAATCTGTGAAGAAACCAACAGACTCTTGGATATCCCGAGCTAAAACAAAGATTGTCAAAGCTGTCAAGCAAGTGCGGAAGAAGGATGTAACCAACAAAAAGCTGAATCAACTCACGACAGTAATCAACTTTCTTCAAAAAGGGATAAACGAAGTTGTTGAAAGAAAGGGAACAAATCCGTAAGTTTATCCAAAGAGATTTCCAAAAGGAGTTGGAGAAGACGGCAAGAGAATACACTCACAAATTCCTTCTCGACACCGCCCTCGAGTGACAAGAGAAATGTTCAACGCACAACTCTATCCGAACCATGCATTTGGCCAAGAAAACTATAAGATCAACACCCATGACCGTAACAATCAATCCAACTGATCCTATAGTGTTCTCTGATGTTGAATTGGTTTCCGTGTCGGTAACTAAAATGTCTAAACGATCGCAACATTTACTTCTTAAGGTAAATTTTTGATGCATTGCTGAATACCAACTCAAATCAAAGATTCAGAGAAGAAGCTCAAAGGCCTAAACGCCCAAGAGACGATGAAGATAAGGATAAGGATAAAGATGACGAGCCTAAACGTCCAAAGAAGTCTGAGAACCTCCTCATGCCACCACCACCCCAAAGGACTCCATCTCAACAACGATCTCCTCCACGCTTTTCACGACAAACCTCAGGACTCGAAGTTACCACCCCGCAGAGAAAACAGTGATCACTTTGAGTATACTGGTGGTGACGATGAGGAAGTCCCTAAGCCCTAACAACAACCCACCTCTCCCGCTTCAACAAAGAAACCATCATCCTCATCAAGGCCAAAGAAAAAGAAGAAGACGCCTAAGGTCGATGTCGCCTCATGGCTAGACGAAGATGACACCGAAGTTTGAATGGTTTTCTAAACTTGTTGATGCCACTCCTCTAACCGATGATCCATATATGGTAGAAGGTCGTACGTTGGAGCATGCTAAGTTACTGCAAGAAAAGTTCCGTGTGAAGAAGATGACGAAATCCGAGTTGAAACGAATCAAGAATGAAGCATTTCAACTACTCAAAGACAGCTCAGAAAATGCTATTGAAGTTGAATATCACCTTGATAATATAGCACGAGCCATGTCTAACAACATTGATTGGCTCAACCCTGAAGTAAACATCGACTTCACCGTAAGAGACAACCCTTCATACTACAATCGATGGTCTAAACCTCTACCAACGATTGGCCAACCAGATCAACCTAAGATTCCATTCCGCTACTTCTTCAACAAAGACTTGGAATTTATTCTACAAGGTAGCGATAGTTCAAAGAAATATGCTACATCACTTACACTTCGCTCCTGCACCATATATTCAAACCGCATAGCCATCGAAGAAAAGGCTACCCACATGTTTTCCAACAGCGTGGAACGGTATGACATTGATGCAATGTACAAGATTCACCATTGGCCAACGCCACCGAATCTACTACAAAAGCTGCCAGGTTCGAAAATCTCAACATGAAGTGTACAAAGGATAAAGGGATCGTTGCTGTTAAGCATGTCACCCTTTCGTCTAAATGGGATTACACCTTCCTCAAGACTATCGTGGTCAAAAGACAAGACGAAAGGGACTATGAATTCTGTGAAGCGGACTTTCTGAACTTGTCTCTCAGCGACATTGAAGATCTCAGATCTTGCCAAGGTACAGTGGAAGAATGCGACAATTCTCGACCGAAATTCAACGTGAATACATCAAGTCCTTACTCATCTTCATCAGAAGCATATTGATCCGTGAACGTAGAAGATTTACAACTTGTTGTTGAATTGTATCGCACTCGTGTCAACTTCACCGCACCTCGCCTAGAACTTCCCGACATCAACAAGCTTCCACAATACACTCTCATCAAAGAAACCATTCGAGTAGTTTACCGAGTGAACTACAACGCAATCGCTTTGATGGCGTGTAGAGATCTTCACAAATTTGGGGATCACACATTGAAGAAGGTCAGGGACGGGTTGGCTTATAGGTTGAAGGTGATACATGAACGCATTGGGTCTCCAAAGCGATGGAATTCTCGTGATAGACGGGATGTTAAGAGGATAATCACTAGGATCGATGAAAGGTTGTACGTAGGGACCAGCCGTAACTCGAGAGCTTCGTAGGTGGTCGCCCCGTGATTACTCTCACAGTAATCAACGCCCTATTCGCATTCCCGAAAGATTGATGGACTTCCCGGTACCCCTTAAACCTGCTTCAATTTCATATTAATTTGGATGTGTGATTTTATAATAACAATGGTTTGTGCACACATAACAGTGTACAACCCGTTCTTGTCAAGAAAGGACCCTGTGGTACGCCTCAGTGCCACAATCCTTATAAAATGAGCGAAAGCTTCTTACTTTTGAGTAAAACTTATCAAACCTTTCAATTTTAAAAGGTTTTGCTCAAAAGAACAATTACTTCCCCTTATGTTTTTTTTCAAAACCTCAACCTTTAATATCACTTGTTGAGGGGGAGTATTTGATCAAAACTTTGTTCACAAATTGTTCTTCGTGTAATCTTTCCATAAAACTCAAAATGGTCATATTTATTCTTAACATTTCTTCAAAAATAACATATTTATATGCCATTTTTGAGGGGGAGAAAAATTATGTGATAAGAAATATGTTGTGTTTTGCTATTGAATCCTCGTGTGAAAAGACTTCAACCCATGAATTGACGGGATCTGAACAGTCATACATTGAAAAGATTTGTCTTCCAAGACTTATCCAAGTAAATTGTACCCATTCGAGAAGCTCTTGATAGACATGAACTTTGACGGGTTTGACAACCTTTCGGGTTGTCCACATCTTCAAGGTAGTTATTAGAGCTAGTTGTCACCTAAAAGCTGACAATGTATCTCTTTAACTATGCAACGTAATCGTGTCTCGCAAGGAATTGTCTATCTTGAGTTGATCAATTTAAAAGGTGTGCTCTCTTTCCTCACCGTGCGATTTCTCCAAAATTCTTAAGCACATGTGGAAGGGGAGTATTTCTGAAAATCCAAAACTCTTGAAGTGTTCAAACATGGTTTTCATTTACAAACACTTCTAGAGATTTTCATGAAAATGGTTTTATGGCAATGGAGTTATAAGGTGATTAAGGTTAGGAATAATCGTCCTATGATCCGCCAGAGCCGGAGGGATCTACCCAAGGACACTACCAATAGTTAGAATTAGAAGTCCTTAGTTATGATTATAAAAAGGAGAAAATGAGAATCGGTGAAAGAAGGAGTTGAAGAATTAAAAAGAAAAGCAAAGAAAATGGTGAAAAGAAATAGCCTTCTAGATTATTCAACTTAGGCGCATAATGGTTCAATTCATATGCTACTGGTTGTCACTTGATGACGCCGGCATTGAAGATTAAAAGTCGTCATGGATCCAAAGGACGCATGCACTAAACCTTCTTAGCCACTCAAGTTTCTCTCAACAGAAGTTTGTTTCATTCTCACAGAAAACCCTACGTAAACTATCAGATTTTTCTTAGAGATTGCTGGTATTGAAGAAGGAGACCCTCTCCCTAGTCTCCGCTCAGGAAAACCAAAACGCACTATTGAGTCTAGAGCCACGAGATTCATTAAAAGATCTCTTAGGTATACTTGACATTTCATCACTTGTTGTTCAACAATAAGAACGCAAGTGATACGTTATCGAGTCCTTCACATATCTTAGCAATCTGTCGAGAACATTTATGAGAGGTTCACATATGTGATCCTCAGTGATTGAATGGAAACTCCTGCCAGGGTCAACATCAAAGCCCAAGCAGTCACTTCGGTAACTCCCCGTGGATTACGCTTAGTGTGTCTCAAACGGTCTACGCCAGAGGTGATGCTTCTGTACCTCACGACTCATCTCGAATCAGATGTACTTCTGGTACATAGTGTTATCTCACTTGTGGGACTCCAGCTCAGAACGGCCTTTGTAAGAGTTAGAGTTGTATTTTCACACTATGCTGTTAGCACTCTCGAAGTTCCAACTTGTAAGTGCCGAATCCGCTATTACTAACCTTTCTTATGTTTTCTTCTTATGGAAGCTCGAGCGATGACCGATCGCGTGCATTCTTCACATACTTATACCAACAACACCACTAATGGAAGTTCTCTCAAAAGGGCAATACAAATTCAGAATGATTCTTCGTTAAGTCAAAGAATCTACAAAGTTTAAAGACTAAGAGAACTTCATCAAGATCGAAATCCAACGCCAAAGAGCGTGTGAGCATGTTGAAGAAAGACGTGGAGACACCGGAGTAACGAAGCGCACTGATGCGCATACAACAACAACATACTATCACTACCATCACAAAGAACAAAGATCAAAGAACAATGATAATGATGACGTCAAAGCGTAATACTTCAAAGAAAACAATTTCTACACCGGGAGATTGTTCGAATCAAGACATTTCTTCTCACAAGAAAGAAGAATGTCAGAAGACGCCAAAGCTACTATTACATCAGCACCTACAACGTTTATCACTCTTTCATTCATCACTAACACTTAGGGGGATATTGTTGGAATCACTCCTAAACCATATTTCAAGTGTTAGTGATTCATATGTAATAGTTAGCTTAATATGGATTTTATGTTAGTAATCAAGGCTAGGCTTATGTAGAAAGCCCATAAGCCTAGGCCAAGCCCAATAAGTAAAAGGATGGGAACTTGGTGTGTTGCCTTAGTTACCTCCTATAAATACTCTTGTAAACATTCTATTGAAGGTTGGTTGTTCAATTCACTCTTTCACTCCTACGCATAACTCTTCATTTATCTTATACGTGTGTGTGTGTGTGATTGTTCATCCAATATCTTCTTCTCTATTTCTTATATTGATGCTTGTGTTACTAATATGGGAAACTAACAGGAGACAAGGAACAACCTTGATCATATGGAAGAAGTTCCATTACCACCCTCATTTTTAGAACCTCATCCTACTTCTCAAAATGAAGACCCACAATCACACATAGAGCCTCCTCAAAATATCCATTTCCCTCCGGTTCCAAACAAAGAAAATAATTGTCCAAATTGTCTAATAACTCAAGGACTTGTTCAAGAAGTACGAAATGAGATACATTTCATGTTTAATCATCTTCTTGCAAAGTTGGATCAAATCAACAAGTCCACTCATCCCTAGACTCAAGCACATTGTCGCGTTTTAAGTCTAGCAACTAGTTAGTATTAAGTAGTACTTGTATGGCCTAGTTCATTCTCTTAGTTTTAGAGATTTGTTGGATTATCTCTTCTTTTATTGAATGAATATTCACATGCCATGATTATTTTGTGCATTGTGCTTGCTATTATACACATATTTCACATCTTCATTAGCATTGTTTGACACATCCTCACTGCTGAAGAAACAATCAACAGCCACGATCCTCCAAATACCTAGACGGATCCCTACAAGAAGGGAACCGTGGGATCCGTGGTACAGAAGCACAAATTTCTACTAACTTGAGTTTTATTTGCAAGAAATTATGCACTATACTCTTGTTTTTCTAACCTTTATTTTGTATATTTTCAAAATAAGCATGAAAACTTTGACACCATAAAGCTAGGGGGAGCTTTGTGTCAAACGATATTGCAAAATCACTTGCAACTTAATCCAATTTTGGATTATACTTCATGACACCCCATTGCAACTTTGCAATTTTCAAGGGGGAGCACGTTTTTCGTCACTTAGACGAACCATTTTGCAAACATATTTGCAAACACATTAGTTTATTTTACGTCATGTCCTTGACGCCCTATCAAAGGGATGGATTCGTCAAGGGGGAGTTAAGACGACTACCATTCCCGTCACTTGCTCTCTTTACACTTTCTTTTACATATTTTTCTTATAAAAATTGTGTTAGTTTCTTTCAAACACTTTTTGTTTCGACAAAAAAAGGGAGAAAAAAGTAAAAACTACTAATTCAAATTTGCTACGAATTTTAGTTTTTGTTAAAATAATTTTATGTTTTGTCATCAACAAAAAGGGGGAAATTGTTAATACAAATAAGCCGTAAAAACGTTTATTTATATTTTACGATCTTCTAATGTTTTGTCGATAACAAAAGTAAAATCATTTTAACTAAAACAAATAAAATAATGTAAATAGTTTGATTCAATAGTTTCCTAACACTACTTATTTCACATAAAACACTAAAACAAGTATAAGTGATTTTATGTCTTAGAGATACATATGTACAACAAATAGTGTTTACATATTGGGCTAATATATACTTAACCAAGTATATACTAAAATGGGTAAAAACAAGTTTATACTAAAATGGGTAAAAACAAGTATATACTAAATGGGTAAAAACTAGCAAATGGTATTGATCCATAACCCATGGTTTTGTCCAAACCACTTAGCCAAGTTCAATGTATCCTAGAGATACATTGTATCTAGAAAGAAACCCATGGATCAACCCATAACCCATGACCCAAAACCAAAAATACCCATGGGCAAAGAGGAGCCGGCCCCACCGGACTCTCTTTGTGCTAGCCGGAACCTGTGGGAGGGATCCGCGGATCCTGGGAACAAGAGATTTCCTCTATAAATAGAGAGCCATTTCTTCCTTTTTACTCACCACTTTTACACACATACTTCCCCCAAGTATTATACCTCTCTAACCTCAGATCCAAGTGATCTATGTAGTTTGTCTTTTGTTTTTGTATGATTCTCTAGGTTCCTCTTAAAGGCGAGATCATAAGCAAGCTCAAGTCCATGAGTTGCCATGCTTCGTCATCATCAAGACAACTGAGGTTCTCCTGTTGATAGTTCTTTCTTTCTCCGTAGATGTTGGGTTGAAGGCATTAGTGAAGGATGCCAAAAGTGTCAAGACGAAAGCATTAGTGAAAGGTGCTTATCGTCCGTGTCTAAAAAGCATTTGTGAAGAATGCTAAAGGTGTCAAGACGAAGGCATTAGTGAAGGGTGCCAAGCATTGTGTCAAAGGCATTAGTGAAGGATGCCTAAGAATCAAATCAAGTGGCATTTGGGAAGAATGCCTAGGTCGTATAATCGATGAGGTGCATCGTTATACATATAAGTATTTGTTTATTTCCAAGGATGGTGATATCCTTGATGGTGTTGTAACAAGGAGTGGATCTCCTTGAGATTAGGTGTTGTGTTGTGAAGGGTAGTAGTTCCTCCATAGTAATGGAACTAGGTGCTTAGCCTAGTACCTAATAAAAGGTAGGTGACGTTGTGATAGGATTAGTTCTCCTTGGTGTGAAAGAACTCGGTGGTTAGCCTAGCACCGTATAAAGGGTAGGCGACGTTGTGTTAGGTGTGGTTTGCCTTGGTGTGAAAGAACTTGGTATTTAGCTTTGTACCGGAAAAAGGTGTAAGCGACGTTGTGAAGGCTTCTCCGCCATAAGGAGTTGGTTTAGTGTTTACGAACTCTCGAGTAGGTGACTCGGGGAGTGGAGTAGGGCAAGGAAGGTGTCCCTGTAGCCGAACCACTATAAATACTTGTGTCGTGGTGATGTGCTTCTTACTCATTATCTTTCATTACACGCTATATATATCTATCAACGCCCAACATAAACAACCAAATAGATTGACATAAGTCGATCTAAATATTTAAAAGGAAGTTTTAAATTGGTAAAACTATTCAACCCCTCTTCTAGTTTTCCACAACATGGACTAAGTGGGTACCATAAATAAATCACATAGATTAGTTGACACAACTTAATGCATGCTTGTAATTGAGTATGTACATGGACCAAATGGTCTACAAGATTACATGTATAGAGGCCAGATTCATGGACCAAGTGGTCTAGTCTAAGTTAGATAGGAGTATGGAGGCATTAACTGGACCAAGGGAATATTCTCCATACATTCTAAAGTCACCAATACTTACAATAAAATCATTGCAGTAATAAACGGACAACTAAAATTTAATAGGAGTAATACGACTAGCACTACTTTCTCTTATTTGATCACAACACCAATTAGTTTAGTTAGTTAATTTATTTTTCTTGTCTTGGTGTTATAATTAAAAATCAAATCAAAACCCCTTTTAAATCTGTAAAATACACTAGGTTAATTCTAAGTAACACTATTCCTGAGACCGACCTCGTACTTACCCCACTTGCTACATCTGATCGGGTACACTGCCCGTGAAAGTGTGTCTGTAGGTATACGTCCGACAAAATATAAATTTAAAACCAGAATAAAAAATACATTTGATTTCTTCCTTCATCTCCAGCAACTTTTGTTGTTTTATTGAGGGCAAAGAGGGTCGTTATGAATTATAGAATAAGATGTCTTTGTCCCGCTTCTTTGTTTAAGAAATTCAAGTTTACGACGTTGTATTTCAAGTTTCTCTCTTTTCAACTTCGTTGCTTCCTGACGCGCCGCTTCTGCGATTTCCAACTCTCGATTCTTCAACTGTATATATCGCTGCGACTTATTTATTCTTCCCAATTTACGGACTTGAAGCTAAAGAATTTGTCGGCTACCGCATCACCAATGAAGACCAATTGACGGAGGCGATGGTTTCTTCTTATTCTTAGCTTGGTTACGACCACTTGGTCGCTTCTAGTCTCTTCCTCAAACTCATTTGCTTCAACGTTCAAACATAAACCACCTTCCGAGGTGGTTTTCAGTGTGTTGATTTCTATTGACCCTTTTTGGTCTTCTGAAAAGCAGGCATCTCAGCTTCCTTCCAAGCAGGATGATCCTTCAAATGTTCCAACACGGCTCCAATGTAAAGGCATGATGGTGTACCACTTCATATTCTGCATACACTTTTTGGTACACAACGAGGTCACTCGAAACACTTTCGTGATTCGCTTCGATATTAATGATAATGGCACAAAATCCACCAATTCTAGGGCGAACCCTATTTTTCCATTTGCTAAGGATCGAGTCGTACCCTTTCTTTGAACTAGTTTATTTTCAAAAGTAATTAATAACCCCCCCCCCCCCCCCAAATCCCTTATTCTTCATAGCGTTGCCTCTCTCGCTATTTTCCGACACATCACACCAAGCTCTGCACCACACGATCTCTTCCTCAATTGTCCATATTATCGGCTCGTGATCCTTATTCTTGTCATCATTCTTCTTTGCCTTTGAAGCTCGTTTCGAAGACTTCTTCGCATTGACGGGTGACATCTCTTTGACGAGAGAGTCGTCTTCAACCGAACCGAAGTCGAAATGAACCGTAACCCCAACCTTGACCCATAGATTAATCTTGACTCATATAATAATCTTGACCCAAACCACTTCCTACATAATAATTTGGATTGTGCATTATTTGCTCAAAATCCACATCAAAATTAATACGGTTAACCGGAGAATACGGTTGATGATTTGATTGGAAAGACGTTAACGAATCCATAGTAGGGCGATACAATCCAGTTGGTGATTGGAAAAAAAGATTATTGGTTGTTATTATACGGTAGGTTGAATAGACGATTTTGATAAAACATGTCTTGATTTTTGTGGTGGTTGTGGTATTTGTGAATGATATTCAAAACTGGCGGGTCGAAAGTGAATGAGTGGTGATAAATCGGTTAATTGAAAATTCGGATCCGATGTTAAATGCGGAGCGGTTTCTAGCATTCGGGATCTTGAGGTTTTTTATTTGAGAGTTTTCTTAAACATAGTGAAATGAATATGAGAAGTATTTTGAATTGTAGTTTGAGTGAGGTATTTATAGTGTAAAATGTGAAGTGGGAAATTTTTGGACATATGTCGGAATCAAGCTGACGACTAAAAAAAAAAAAAAAAAAAAAAGTTACATCAAAGTTTCCACATCGATCGAATTCACTCGGTCGACCGGTCGCTTGACCTCTTGGTGCGAGTAGCCTAACACAATAGACCTACAAGTGCAAATTAATCATGACTAGAAATGACACAATAAATTGGAATTGGACCTAAAACTAGTAGAGGCGCACCACTTTTAGACAAACAAAAATACAAGTACTAGTACCATCATCAATCAATACAATCAAATTAAATAAGTAAAAGAAATCATAACCGTTGAATTTGTTTCTTTCAGCACGATCTAACCATTATCTCTCTCCGGCGCAAAATAAGCCGGAAAACCATATTCAAAATCCAAACAAATATATTTTTCCCCAAATTTTCACTCTTCCATCACACATTCACACTCACCTACACACCTATTCGCACACTCTATATATATATAAATCTCACTCACCTACCTCATCATCTTAATCTCAACAATATTTTCCTCGTGATCTCAGGTTAATTTATCTCTTTACAGCTAAATATTTACATTTTTTCTGCCAGATCTGAAGTTTTCAACACTCAATTTGATGTTTTAGATTATGAGTATTAACTTCCATTTTTATATTTATTTATTGTATGTGATCTGTGTGTAAAGTTTGTTATGATTTATGAATGTAATGGCGTATCGAAACTGTTCGTAAGTGAATATAGAACGCGAGATCTGAAATTTTGATATGTCCAGATTGTGATTTAGGGTTTGAATTTTGAAGTTAGTTACGTAACTGAAATGATTTTGATATTAGTTAGTTATATTGTTACGCGGCATGTTATAGTGAATGTAGAATTTTTTTAGAGCTGAATTTGTGATTTAGGTTGTTTTAAAGTTAGTTATAGTTTGCGATTTAACTGAAATGAGGCTAGAATTTGTGAAACTTACTACTTACTGAGATGCGGTAAGAATTTGACGTTTGGTTGTTTGATTTTACGAAGTTCGAGCTCGATTTTTGATTTTTATTGTTGAATGATTTTAGGTTAAGTTTGTTAGCTGTTTGTGTGTGATCCGTGTGTAAAATTACGTGATTTGCTTAGTGTCGGATTTGAAGTTTTGAATGCTGAATTTTTTGTTAATATTTGATGTATAGAGTTTGAGATTGAAAGGAATTTAGAAGTGACATTGTAAGAGAGGGAGGAAGATGGGGGAAGGACAGGGGTTTCAGTTAGGGACAGTTGGAGCGTTGGGATTATCCGTGATTTCGTCGGTTTCTATTGTTATTTGCAACAAGGCGTTGATTAGTACTCTTGGCTTCACTTTTGGTAAGTAATCAAGTATTTACATTACGTTTGTGGTTTTTAGTTTCGCATGTGTTTGTTATTTGGTGGATGAATCAGAATTTATCGTGCTGAATGTTTTATAGATTGTATATAGGGAAGTTAGCTCGTGATCCTTGGGCTATTAACTTTTAGGACAGTTAAAGTAACTAAATGTCGCTCAAATTATGTTGTTATTTTTGGATACATGTTTTGGTACCTGTATTGTTGGTAATTAATGCTATTAGGAGCTCGATACTCATCTTTTCACCATTGACACGAAAAAGGCATAGGATAAATAAAACTTGCTGAAATAGGGATATTGTTTATGACGCTTTTTTGTTAATTTTGTTTCGTTATTTTGAAGGGTAGGAAATGAGTCAAACACACTCAAATAATTTTACAGGATGACTGATAAAATCAACTGTTAAAACTAAGTGGCACTCAATCTCAGACATACTAGAATGGCGATTCTCCCATGACCATTTTTATCAAAAGGGTGCTGCAAACTTAAGTAATGAATACTAGCAACTCTAATAAACACAAACATAGTGACTATTGTGAGACCTATGTCCACCTGTTGAGAGGGCACTAATTTAGGTGTAACTTGATGCCAACTGGTGCAGCAGAGGCTGCAACTTTAGAATAAATAACAGGGAAGTTGAAGTAGAATTCTTGACAGCAGATTTAACAGGGTTAATTAAGGTTATCAAGCTGATTAAATGGACTGAAAGATGGATTAAATCACTGCCCCTGGCAGGCTGGCAGTCAATGGTTGTGAAATATATTGACCCCGAAAGACTCACATAACTGTCTGTTTTTTGACTTCTAAACTGACCTTTATAACAGAAGCTTATGGAAATGAATTAGAGTCGTGCACAGATTACTCTTATCATTTTTTATCTTTATTGTTGCATCACCAACTACCTAATTTGATTGTCGACATGAAACTATGAAAGATTGCCACACCAGTTGAGCTACGTTCACTCTGAAGTTCTAGGAGCAGAAAAAGTAACTATGAAGTGAGTCACCACTACAAACAAATCATGGAAAAAGAAGAGGAACCTCTCTTGTACAATTTTTTTATATGAATATAGTAAAATCAGTTAGGGGTGAGCATCGGGTCAAACCCGACCCGAACCGAGAAAAACGGACCCGAAAAAAGGAAAAAACTCAAACCGAGAACCGAACCGAAAAATATATATCAAACCGAAACCGAACCGAATAACTTGGTTCGGGTCGGTTTTTGGGTTTCGAGCCGAAAAAACCGACAAAAACCGAATCGAACCGAAACCGACAAAAACCGAAATAAATATACAAAACCGAAACCGAACCGAAAAATTCGGTTTGGTTCGGTTCGGTCGGTTTGTCGGTTCAGGTCGGTTTTCGGGTGGATTTGCTCAGCCCTAAAATCAGTTGTTACACATAGAAAACACTGTCTACTAAATTTTTGATGCAATAGAATGAGTATGGTTAAGGGCTTGACTCACGCTAACTCTTTAGTTATGGTATTTGCACAAATGATCTAAACACACACACACACAAAACCCGGTTTAATCTCAAAATCATTTGGGTGGCTTGGAGATTAAAAACCAATTGTAAACTATATGAAGCATACTATGAAGAAAGCTCTTAAGAAAACAAAGCAAATGGTCTCCTCAGGCAACCTCAGGTACACATACATTTAACACAGCAAAAAACATTGTGGACAGCACGACGATGAACTAATGGGCACAAAATAAGCATATAATATAATGAAATGAGAAATAACTACAAAACAGAACAAGGATGACCTGAGACATTCTAATTTGCCTTTGGTAATGATTTTGGTTCGGGGTGAGGTGTCAGATGACTAATTTAGGAGCGTAATACCTTCTGATTTAGAGATTGGGAAGTCCTATAATGTATCTTCTTTCATAAAAGATGTGTACATTATTGCATTGTTCATCTGACCCATGAAGAATTAACCAGGCTCTAAGATATCTTTATCATCCCCAGCTTCTCCAAAAACCTATTGCAATCACTGTACTCATGTCACATTCCCCCAATGAAAGTAACAAATAATAATGTGAACTCTGTCCCTGACAACTATTACTTCATATATCTGTCATGCTTGGGCAACCAGAGTTCAAAAAGGTAACATGAATCTGATGGGATTGACACCACAATGTTAGCAGTTGGATTTTATTTTATTTATAAAAGATCAGTTAAACCAAGTAAAAGTGGAAGGTTGCCTTGAAATACCAAATAATATAGGTTCAATTTTCCGCATGCTATCCTAACATATCTATGAGCTGCAATTTTCGAATTCAAATATTTGAGTCTTTTGTGTTAAACTTTTTTTCCTTGAAATACCAAATAATATAGGCTCAATTTTCCGCATGCTATTGTAACATATCTATGAGCTGCAATTTTCGAATTCAAATATTTGAGTCTTTTGTGTAGATTTTTGTGCTCAAAGTTTCTAATTCTACACGAAGCTATGTAGATTTTTGTGCTCGTATTAATATTTGTATATTTTGCAACAGTTTATATTTACTTATAGGTTAAATACGTTGTTGCTGAGAATTTGAATCGTGAAATTACCATGTTAACTAAAATTTCTGATCATGAAATACCCTTTCAGGATATAAACTGTAGCCCTGTTTAATTTTGTTTTACATTTAAATAACTGTTCGCTATTGTCAAAAGTTAACTGCGACATCCATGATTTGTTTGAGATACATGCCTTAGGACATTTTATATGTTAATGTAGACTAGAATTTAGTACTCTTAACATCGTTCGTATGCTGACTTCTATTTCACTTGTGCATGCTCAGCTACAACTTTGACAAGCTGGCATCTTTTAGTCACATTCTGCTCATTGCATGTGGCATTATGGATGAAGTTTTTTGAGCACAAGCCTTTTGATTCAAGAGCTGTCATGGGATTTGGCATCTTGAATGGGATCTCTATTGGGCTTCTAAACCTCTGCCTCGGTTTCAATTCTGTTGGTTTCTACCAGGTAGAGTTCCTTTTTCTTTTAAAAATATTTCCTTAGCCATGCCAATCTGTCAACTTTGGGTAAGAGATCATAAGTTAAATAGTTAATACTTTTAGTATAGAGTCGGTTTAGAACCTCAAACAGTGGATTGGCTAGATTTAAATGATTTCACATTGATACAATACTCCTTTATAAGTGTATGAAACCATTTGTCACTACAGTAATGAAATAAACACTTTACTCAGTGTTAAGCTCAACAACAACAACATACCCAATCCCGCCGGGGCGGGGTATGGGGAAATACAGTGCTAAGTACAATTGCTCAAAACCCTACTTTCTTACTTTTTTTCTAGGAAGGCAAATACTCACACGTTATCACTGCACATGTCTCTGTTGAGACTTGAACCTTCGGCCTCTTGGTTGATGGGCCAATCACATACCGCCAGGCCAAGGCCCTTTGGTTACTTTCTTACTCTATTGTTAGATTTTGTTGGTGTTACGTACTTGGGGTGGGGAATAAGATCATCATTTCCTAAGTTCAGTTTTTTAAAGTTCATATTTAATAAGCTTCAGGCTTCTCTTTGTAGTGTGACTTAATATTTGTTGATGGAATTCATTGTAGATGACAAAACTAGCAATTATTCCATGCACCGTACTTTTGGAAACTCTTTTCTTCAGCAAGCAATTCAGGTTAACTATACATCTTTCTGCATGTGTTTATACAGAATATAAATGTCGCCAGCCTGTAAACTTACCATATGTTTACATGATTTACTTCACATATCAAAATTACCATAATTAAGTGATATTTTGGTGAAACAGTCCAAAATAATTATGTTTCCAAAATCAAAATATTTGAAAATCAGTGCAACCTTGCTCTAAATTACTTATCTCATTTTCCAATATAGTTGCTAACATGTTTGTCTACCACCTGCAGTAAAAAAGTGCGGTTTTCACTTGCCGTCTTACTCTTGGGAGTTGGAATTGCTACAGTTACTGATCTGCAGCTCAATCTTCTGGGCAGCGTTTTATCGCTACTTGCCATAATAACAACTTGCGTGGCTCAAATTGTATCCTTAAGCTCTGTTACTTTTTATAATCATGATTGATCTTTCAACCACATATTTATGTTTGTATTGTTCGCAAATCAATTTCAAATACGTTCAGACCTTAATCATGTTTATTACAGATGACAAATACGATCCAGAAGAAGTTCAAGGTTTCTTCGACCCAACTCCTATACCAATCTTGCCCATACCAAGCTCTTATCCTGTTCATCGTAGGCCCTTTTCTAGACGCTCTTTTGACGAATCAGAATGTGTTTTCTTTCAAATACACACCTCAAGTGCTGGTGAGAACTAATTAGCATTTTAATATTGGGGCAGTTTGATATTACATAGAGATTGCAATTCCGGATTATTTACTTAGTGTTTATTTCTGTTATGTTTCAAATGGGTTGAAAGTGATTAAACTGTTCAAATCATCTTATTCAGCAAAGTCAAGATATTGTTGAAGTCTTACAAGGCTTGTACTCATATCTTACATAATTATTTATGAAATATAAAAACAAATTCTTTGAGAGGAAATGTTTTGGAACGACCCGCCGCGTTCCAGTATTTACCTGTTATGACATGTTATTCAACCCTTGCCGCACGTGCCTTTTCAGCCTCTTCTGATATTCCATGATCTGGAATTCTAACTTTTCTTAATTGCCAGGTATTCATTGTTCTCTCCTGTCTCATATCGGTGTCTGTCAACTTCAGTACATTCCTTGTAATTGGAAAGACGTCACCAGTGACTTATCAGGTTCTGGGTCATTTGAAAACATGCCTAGTTTTGGCGTTTGGCTATGTTCTATTACACGACCCTTTTAGTTGGCGTAATATTTTGGGAATCCTCATTGCTGTTGTTGGAATGGGGCTCTATTCTTATTTCTGTACTCGTGATACACAGTCAAAGCCAACTGAAATTACTCAGGTAAATAACAGATTACAATCCAAATTGACTACTTACAGTATCATTAATGTGTAACCATAACCTGACTTTATTGGTTTCTCTATTGCTTTTACAAGAATAATGAAAGTGAGAATGATCCTTTGATAAACGTGGAGAGTGGAGTGAATGTGTCAAACGAGGTCAGTCCTCAGAAACCGCCAGCCTGGAACTCAGACAAGGATCTGCACGCGTGATGAGCTAATGATTTCAGGTATAAATACTCTATTCACATATAGGACGTGCTCCATTTATGACAGTCACCACCACCACCACTGTCACCACTGTGTTAAAAGATATTGACTTTCAGGGGTTTTCCAGAAGATTGTAAGATCCAGTTCATTTTGATCGTGTAACGCTGTCACTGTTTTATAAATGAGTTCTATTTTCTTGGTGTAAAATGAGTATGAGACCAGGAAAGAAAAACACGATATATATGGGAGGTGACATTTATATTGTATTATTATCACTCCTAAAGGAGAGATTATTTTAGTAACCATGATAGTATGACATTTTGTCCCAATTAAGTATACAATCCCGCATGACGGCATGAGCAGTTTTATGCTGTTTGATAGTATTGATATATGTTGAATCATCTGATACGATTTGTTAGTTGCTTAGGGCTGCAATCAAACTGACTGTACGTCTATGTCCTGTGTAAAATTTAAGAGAAAAGTTGCCCATGTTTAGTGTATGTGAATTTAATTTATGTGTGTTAGCTGTTATTCTAGTTAAAGTGGTTTTAACCAACTAATGAATGTGCCATCGACAATTTTGAGTCATAAGTCATTATGGTTCTTCATTTGGTTACTGGAATGTTTTGCCAAAATCGGCAAATCTGATTTCAAATCTTACATAAATGGGAAGATTCATCTTTCTCTGAGTTTGTCATTTCTGTATTTTATTATTGGCGTATTTTGTACAATACCAGTAATAACTCAACATATGTTAGGGATCAAAAGTTGATTTTGCAGATAGTGGACATATCGTTTTCCTTTCAATAACATCCAGAATCAACGATAAGTTAGTTTCCCAAGCATGCTGCATTGATCCCTACCGTTAGGATTGATTTTGACTGTTGACCTATGTTACCAGCATTTCTCCCCCCTTCTTTTTCTCCTTCCTATATATCTGTTTTGTTTGAAGCTTTCTGAGATTGCAATTCAAATCTGTCAAATTTGAATCCAAATGATTAACAAATCCGAACAATATAAAAATGAAATTTAGATAACTCGAATACCATTGGAACTACAACCCCATAAGAAGATAAGTTCTTCGATTTTCAATTGCTTTTTACTTACTTTAATCAATTATACGAATGAGAAAAACTCTAACAATGTGTCGCGTGAATCTGAATGTTTTGACAGGATGATTCTCTACTTCTCCCTCTAATTTTTGCGCTAAAGTTAATTTTTAAATTTGGTCATATTATCTACACTTTCCCTAACACGATAATATTTCTCCACAATTAAAAGGAAAACAAAACAAGTTGTACAAAGAGTCTACAATGTTTTTAATACCTATGGTAGTTCACACAATTTCGAGTCTTCGAGTCCTGTTATTTCTACACCTTCTGACATATTTGATTGCATGTATATTGATACAATCATGAATCATGTTTGTTTTACTTCTGTAGTTCTATGGTTGTTCTTCTCTATTTCGAAAAACAATGTACACATTTCACGACATCGTGTCGTATTAATAAAACCTTAATTTGCTTACAATTCTAAAGCATTTTCTAACACTTTTTGCTTGGCCCATGATGTAATGTTAGTAGGAGTAGTATAGTTAAGTTTAGCAAAGCCTATTAAAGATAGTATACTATTTAATCTTCGAATTTAAGCGACATAGTAACCATCAACCACCTCAATTGTTTTTTGAAAAAAACAAAAAAACAGAAAAAACTAATTGCAAAAATAAAGTAAATAGAAGACTTCTAGTTAGAGATGGTACCCGTGAGTAACGGTCATAAGGCTAGTAGTAGTGGTGACCTGGATTGACCCTGCCATATCAGTTTTCTTTCTCCGACGACCTAGTTGTCACAATAGTAACCTAGTTAATTCTTATTTTTTATTTTATTTTTTTTATTTATTATTGTTTTTTTAAATTCAAACATTTTAAACAACTAATTTAAAATTCATTAAAAATAAAAACATTAGAATACTAAATAAAAAAAATTAATATATTAAAAATAAAAACGATACGAAATACATAAATCATAAATCTTAATCTGAATGCTCCCCGTATGCAGAATCATACGAAGGAGACCGATAGCCGGCAAATTCCTCGATGCGAGCCAAACGTTCCTCGTCAAGCAGAGGTTGCCCAACAAATCTGTGGAAAACTAGAAGGGGGGGGGGGGTTGAATAGTTTTGCCAATTTTAAGTTAGTTTCAAAAACTTTAGATTCGATATTACGTGAAATCGTATGGATGAAAAGAAAGTATAGATCTAAGATTAATGTAAGTAAAGAAAGCAAGTAAAGTAAATGATATAAATGACACAACCGATTTATAGTGGTTCGGCTACAAGGACACCTTCCTTGCCCTACTCCACTCCCCGAGTCACCTACTCGAGAGTTCAAGCACTATGTCAACAAACTCCTTCAACTTGGCGGAGAAGCCTTCACAACGTTGCTTACACTTTTTCCGGTATAAAGCTAAATACCGAGTCCGTAACATGGAGGACAAAACCAAAACTACTATAACACAACAAATATGTGAAATATGAAATACAAGATCTTCGCTACAGAAATCTTGTGGAGGAACAAATCAATCAAGGACCCCTTGCTTGGATGACTTGTAGAATGCTCGTGATCTCGCCTTAGAGAAGGACCTATATGAGAATCATAATAAAAGAAAGAAGAACTACTCTCTAGATCAAGTGATCTTTTTTTAGAAGAGTGTAAGAATATATGAGAGAGTATGTAAGAAGAGGGGTAAGTAATAATGAAGAAATGACTCT
>OU343225.1:291526921-291539782 GCA_910596185.1 Chrysanthemum makinoi | reverse complement strand
TTAGTTCCTTTTCTTTCTCCTTAGATGTTGGGTTGAAGGCATTAGTGAAGGATGCCAAAAGTGTCAAGACGAAAGCATTAGTGAAGGTGCTTATCGTCCGTGTCTAAAAAGCATTTGTGAAGAACGCTAAAGGTGTCAAGACGAAGGCATTAGTGAAGGGTGCCAAGCATTGTGTCAAAGGCATTAGTGAAGGATGCCTAAGAATCAAATCAAGTGGCATTTGGGAAGAATGCCTAGGTCGTATAATCGATGAGGTGCATCGTTATACATATAAGTATTTGTTTATTTCCAAGGATGGTGATATCCTTGATGGTGTTGTAACAAGGAGTGGATCTCCTTGAGATTAGGTGTTGTGTTGTGAAGGGTAGTAGTTCCTCCATAGTAATGGAACTAGGTGCTTAGCCTAGTACCTAATAAAGGGTAGGTGACGTTGTGATAGGATTAGTTTCCGTGAAAGAACTCGGTGGTTAGCCTAGCACGTATAAAGGGTAGGCGACGTTGTGTTAGGTGTGGTTCGCCTTGGTGTGAAAGAACTCGGTATTTAGCTTTGTACCAAAAAAGGTGTGCGGACGCTGTGACGGCTTCTCCGCCATAAGGAGTTGGTTTAGTGTTTACGAACTCTCGAGTAGGTGACTCGGGGAGTGGAGTAGGGCAAGGAAGGTGTCCTTGTAGCCGAACCACTATAAATACTTGTGTCGTGGTGATGTGCTTCTTATTCTTTATCTTTCATTACACGTTTATATATCTATCTATCAACGTCCAACATAAACAACCAAATAGATTGACATAAGTCGATCTAAATATTTAAAAGGAAGTTTTAAATTGGTAAAACTATTCAACCCCCCTTCTAGTTTTCCACAACATGGACTAAGTGGGTACCATAAATAAATCACATAGATTAGTTGACACAACTTAATGCATGCTTGTAATTGAGTATGTACATGGACCAAATGGTCTACAAGATTACATGTATAGAGGCCAGATTCATGGACCAAGTGGTCTAGTCTAAGTTAGATAGGAGTATGGAGGCATTAACTGGACCAAGGGAATATCCTCCATACATTCTAAAGTCACCAATACTTACAATAAAATCATTGCAGTAATAAACGGATAACTAAAATTTAATAGGAGTAATACGACTAGCACTACTTTCTCTTATTTGATCACAACACCAATTAGTTTAGTTAGTTAATTTATTTTTCTTGTCTTGGTGTTATAATTAAAAATCAAATCAAAACCCCTTTTAAATCTGTAAAATACACTAGGTTAATTCTAAGTAACACTATTCCTGAGACCGACCTCGTACTTACCCCACTTGCTACATCTGATCGGGTACACTGCCCGTGAAAGTGTGTCTGTAGGTATACGTCCGACAAAATATAAATTTAAAACCAGAATAAAAAATACATTTGATTTCTTCCTTCATCTCCAGCAACTTTTGTTGTTTTATTGAGGGCAAAGAGGGTCGATTACTGAATTATAGAATAAGATGTCTTTGTCCCGGTTCTTTTGTTTAAGAAATTCAAGTTTTGACATTGTATTTCAAGTTTCTCTCTTTTCAGCTCCGTTGCTTCCTGACGCGTCGCTTCTGCGATTTCCAACTCTCGATTCTTCAACTGTATATATACGTCTGCTTGCGACTTATTCTTTCCCAATTTTACAGACTTGAAGCTAAAGAATTTGTCGGCTACCGCATCAGTCAATGAAGACCTGAATTGATCGGAGGCAGATGGTTTCTTCTTATTCTTAGCTTGGTTACGACCACTTGGTCGCTCTTCTCGAGTCTCTTCCTCAAACTCATTTGCTTCAACGTTCAAACATAAACCACCTTCCGAGGTGGTTTCAGAAGTGTTGGATTTCTATTGACCCTTTTTGCTCTTCTGAAAAGCAGGCATCTCAGCTTCCTTCCAAGCAGGATGATCCTTCAAATGTTCCAACACGGCTCCAATGTAAAGGCATGATGGTGTACCACTTCATATTCTGCATACACTTTTTGGTACACAACGAGGTCACTCGAAACACTTTCGTGATTCGCTTCGATATTAATGATAATGGCACAAAATCCACCAATTCTAGGGCGAACCCTATTTTTCCATTTGCTAAGGATCGAGTCGTACCCTTTCTTTGAACTAGTTTATTTTCAAAAGTAATTAATAACCTCCCCCAAATCCTTATTCTTCATAGCGTTGCCTCTCTCGCTATTTTCCGACACATCACACCAAGCTCTGCACCACACGATCTCTTCCTCAATTGTCCATATTATCGGCTCGTGATCCTTATTCTTGTCATCATTCTTCTTTGCCTTTGAAGCTCGTTTCGAAGACTTCTTCGCATTGACGGGTGACATCTCTTTGACGAGAGAGTCGTCTTCAACTGGAACCGAGTTGTGAAATGAACCGTAACCCCAACCTTGACCCATAGATTAATCTTGACTCATATAATAATCTTGACCCAAACCACTTCCTACATAATAATTTGGATTGTGCATTATTTGCTTAAAATCCACATCAAAATTAATACGGTTAACCGGAGAATACGGTTGATGATTTGATTGGAAAGACGTTAACGAATCCATAGTAGGGCGATACAATCCAGTTGGTGATTGGAAAAAAAGATTACTGGTTGTTATTATACGGTAGGTTGAATAGACGATTTTGATAAAACATGTCTTGATTTTTGTGGTGGTTGTGGTATTTGTGAATGATATTCAAACTCAAGGGTCGAAAGTGAATGAGTGGTGATAAATCGTTAATTGAAATTGATCCGATGTTAAATGCGGAGCGGTTTCTAGCATTCGGGATCTTGAGGTTTTTTATTTGAGAGTTTTCTTAAACATAGTGAAATGAATATGAGAAGTATTTTGAATTGTAGTTTGAGTGAGGTATTTATAGTGTAAAATGTGAAGTGGGAAATTTTTGGACATATGTCGGAATCAAGCTGACGACTAAAAAAAAAAAAAAAAAAAAACTCAGCCGACCGAGTTGCCACATCAAGCTCGACCGACGACCCACTCGGTCGACCGGTCGCTTGACCTCCTTGGTGCGAGTAGCCTAACACAATAGACCTACAAGTGCAAATTAATCATGATTAGAAATGACACAATAAATTGGAATTGGACCTAAAACTAGTAGAGGCGCACCACTTTTAGACAAACAAAAATACAAGTACTAGTACCATCATCAATCAATACAATCAAATTAAATAAGTAAAAGAAATCATAACCGTTGAATTTGTTTCTTTCAGCACGATCTAACCATTATCTCTCTCCGGCGCAAAATAAGCCGGAAAGCCATCAATTCAAAATCCAAACAAGTATATTTTCCCCAATTTTTCCTCTTCCATCCCATTCACACTCACCTACACACCTATTCGCACACTCTATATATATAAATCTCACTCACCTACCTCATCATCTTAATCTCAACAATATTTTCCTCGTGATCTCAGGTTAATTTATCTCTTTACAGCTAAATATTTACATTTTTTCTGCCAGATCTGAAGTTTTCAATACTCAATTTGATGTTTTAGATTATGAGTATTAACTCCATTTTATATTTATTTATTGTATGTGATCTGTGTGTAAAGTTTGTTATGATTTATGAATGTAATGGCGTATCGAAACTGTTCGTAAGTGAATATAGAACGCGAGATCTGAAATTTTGATATGTCCAGATTGTGATTTAGGGACAATTTTGAAGTTAGTTACGTAACTGAAAGATTTTCATATTAGTTAGTTATATTGTGTGCGGCATGTTATAGTGAATGTAGAATTTTTTTAGAGCTGAATTTGTGATTTAGGTTGTTTTAAAGTTAGTTATAGTTTGCGATTTAACTGAAATGAGGTTAGAATTTGTGAAACTTACTACTTACTGAGATGCGGTAAGAATTTGACGTTTGGTTGTTTGACTTTACGAAGTTCGAGCTTGATTTTTTATTTTTATTGTTGAATGATTTTAGGTCAAGTTTGTTAGCTGTTTGTGTGTGATCTGTGTGTAAAATTACGTGATTGGCTTAGTGTCCTATTTGAAGTTTTGAATGCTGAATTTTTTGTTAATATTTGATGTATAGAGTTTGAGATTGAAAGGAATTTAGAAGTGATATTGTAAAAGATGGGGGAAGGACAGGGGTTTCAGTTAGGGACAGTTGGAGCGTTGGGATTATCCGTGATTTCGTCGGTTTCTATTGTTATTTGCAACAAGGCGTTGATTAGTACTCTTGGCTTCACTTTTGGTAAGTAATCAAGTATTTACATTACGTTTGTGGTTTTTAGTTTCGCATGTGTTTGTTATTTGGTGGATGAATCAGAATTTATCGTGCTGAATGTTTTATAGATTGTATATAGGGAAGTTAGCTCGTGATCCTTGGGCTATTAACTTTTAGGACAGTTAAAGTAACTAAATGTCGCTCAAATTATGTTGTTATTTTTGGATACATGTTTTGGTACCTGTATTGTTGGTAATTAATGCTATTAGGAGCTCGATACTCATCTTTTCACCATTGACACGAAAAAGGCATAGGATAAATAAAACTTGCTGAAATAGGGATATTGTTTATGACGCTTTTTTGTTAATTTTGTTTCGTTATTTTGAAGGGTAGGAAATGAGTCAAACACACTCAAATAATTTTACAGGATGACTGATAAAATCAACTGTTAAAACTAAGTGGCACTCAATCTCAGACATACTAGAATGACGATTCTCCCATGACCATTTTTATCAAAAGGGTGCTGCAAACTTAAGTAATGAATACTAGCAACTCTAATAAACACAAACATAGTGACTATTGTGAGACCTATGTCCACCTGTTGAGAGGGCACTAATTTAGGTGTAACTTGATGCCAACTGGTGCAGCAGAGGCTGCAACTTTAGAATAAATAACAGGGAAGTTGAAGTAGAATTCTTGACAGCAGATTTAACAGGGTTAATTAAGGTTATCAAGCTGATTAAATGGACTGAAAGATGGATTAAATCACTGCCCTGGTAGGTGGCAGTCAATGGTTGTGAAATATATTGACCCCGAAAGACTCACATAACTGTCTGTTTTTTGACTTCTAAACTGACCTTTATAACAGAAGCTTATGGAAATGAATTAGAGTCGTGCACAGATTACTCTTATCATTTTTTATCTTTATTGTTGCATCACCAACTACCTAATTTGATTGTCGACATGAAACTATGAAAGATTGCCACACCAGTTGAGCTACGTTCACTCTGAAGTTCTAGGAGCAGAAAAAGTAACTATGAAGTGAGTCACCACTACAAACAAATCATGGAAAAGAAGAGAACCTCTCTTGTACAATTTTTTTATATGAATATAGTAAAATCAGTTAGGGGTGAGCATCGGGTCAAACCCGACCCGAACCGAGAAAAACCGACCCGAACCGAAAAAGGAAAAAACTCAAACCGAGAACCGAACCGAAAAATATATATCAAACGAAACCGAACGAATAATCTTGGTTGGTCGGTTTTTGGTTCGAGCGAAAAACCGACAAAAACCGAATCGAACCGAAACCGACAAAAACCGAAATAAATATACAAAACCGAAACCGAACCGAAAAATTCGGTTTGGTTCGGTTTGGTCGGTTTTGTCGTTCGGTCGGTTTCGGGTTGATTTGCTCAGCCTAAAAATCAGTTGTTACACATAGAAAACACTGTCTGATGCAATAGAATGAGTATGGTTAAGGGCTTGACTCACGCTAACTCTTTAGTTATGGTATTTGCACAAATGATCTAAACACACACACACAAAACCGGTTTAATCTCAAAATCATTTGGGTGGCTTGGAGATTAAAAACCAATTGTAAACTATATGAAGCATACTATGAAGAAAGCTCTTAAGAAAACAAAGCAAATGGTCTCCTCAGGCAACCTCAGGTACACATACATTTAACACAGCAAAAAACATTGTGGACAGCACGATGATGAACTAATGGGCACAAAATAAGCATATAATATAATGAAATGAGAAATAACTACAAAACAGAACAAGGATGACCTGAGACATTCTAATTTGCTTTTAATGATTTGGTTCGGGGTGAGGTGTCAGATGACTAATTTAGGAGCGTAATACCTTTTGATTTAGAGATTGGGAAGTCCTATAATGTATCTTCTTTCATAAAAGATGTGTACATTATTGCATTGTTCATCTGACCCATGAAGAATTAACCAGGCTCTAAGATATCTTTATCATCCCCAGCTTCTCCAAAAACTATACGCAACAACACTCTGTCACATTCCCCAATGAAAGTAACAAATAATAATGTGAACTCTGTCCCTGACAACTATTACTTCATATATCTGTCATGCTTGGGCAACCAGAGTTCAAAAAGGTAACATGAATCTGATGGGATTGACACCACAATGTTAGCAGTTGGATTTTTTATTTATAAGATCAGTTAAACCAAGTAAAAGTGGAAGGTTGCCTTGAAATACCAAATAATATAGGTTCAATTTTCCGCATGCTATCCTAACATATCTATGAGCTGCAATTTTCGAATTCAAATATTTGAGTCTTTTGTGTTAAACTTTTTTTCCTTGAAATACCAAATAATATAGGCTCAATTTTCCGCATGCTATTGTAACATATCTATGAGCTGCAATTTTCGAATTCAAATATTTGAGTCTGAGATTTTTGTGCTCAAAAGTTTCTAATTCTACGAAGCTATGAGATTTTTTGCTTCAGTATTAATATTTGTATATTTTGCAACAGTTTATATTTACTTATAGGTTAAATACGTTGTTGCTGAGAATTTGAATAGTGAAATTACCATGTTAACTAAAATTTCTGATCATGAAATACCCTTTCAGGATATAAACTGTAGCCCTGTTTAATTTTGTTTTACATTTAAATAACTGTTCGCTATTGTCAAAAGTTAACTGCGACATCCATGATTTGTTTGAGATACATGCCTTAGGACATTTTATATGTTAATGTAGACTAGAATCTAGTACTCTTAACATCGTTCGTATGCTGACTTCTATTTCACTTGTGCATGCTCAGCTACAACTTTGACAAGCTGGCATCTTTTAGTCACATTCTGCTCATTGCATGTGGCATTATGGATGAAGTTTTTTGAGCACAAGCCTTTTGATTCAAGAGCTGTCATGGGATTTGGCATCTTGAATGGGATCTCTATTGGGCTTCTAAACCTCTGCCTCGGTTTCAATTCTGTTGGTTTCTACCAGGTAGAGTTCCTTTTTCTTTTAAAAATATTTCCTTAGCCATGCCAATCTGTCAACTTTGGGTAAGAGATCATAAGTTAAATAGTTAATACTTTTAGTATAGAGTCGGTTTAGAACCTCAAACAGTGGATTGGCTAGATTTAAATGATTTCACATTGATACAATACTCCTTTATAAGTGTATGAAACCATTTGTCACTACAGTAATGAAATAAACACTTTACTCAGTGTTAAGCTCAACAACAACATACCCAATCCCATGGTAGGTATGAAATACAGTGCTAAGTACAATTGCTCAAACCCTACTTTCTTACTTTTTTTTCTAGAAGGCAAATACTCACGTTATCACTGCACATGTCTCTGTTGAGACTTGAACCTTGGCCTCTCCGGTTGATGGGCCAATCACATACCGCCAGGCCAAGGCCCTTTAGTTACTTTTCTTACTCTGTTGTTTGATTTTGTTGGTGTTACGTACTTGGGGTGGGGAATAAGATCATCATTTCCTAAGTTCAGTTTTTTAAAGTTCATATTTAATAACACAGGCTTCTCTTTGTAGTGTGACTTAATATTTGTTGATGGATTTCATTGTAGATGACAAAACTTAATTATTCCATGCACCGTACTTTTGGAAACTCTGCTTCAGCAAGCAATTCAGGTTAACTATACATCTTTCTGCATGTGTTTATACAGAATATAAATGTCGCCAGCCTGTAAACTTACCATATGTTTACATGATTTACTTCACATATCAAAATTACCATAATTAAGTGATATTTTGGTGAAACAGTCCAAAATAATTATGTTTCCAAAATCAAAATATTTGAAAATGGTGCAACCTTGCTCTAAATTACTTATCTCATTTTCCAATATAGTTGCTAACATGTTTGTCTACCACCTGCAGCAGTAAAAAGTGCGGTTTTCACTTGCCGTCTTACTCTTGGGAGTTGGAATTGCTACAGTTACTGATCTGCAGCTCAATCTTCTGGGCAGCGTTTTATCGCTACTTGCCATAATAACAACTTGCGTGGCTCAAATTGTATCCTTAAGCTCTGTTACTTTTTATAATCATGATTGATCTTTCAACCACATATTTATGTTTGTATTGTTCGCAAATCAATTTCAAATACGTTCAGACCTTAATCATGTTTATTACAGATGACAAATACGATCCAGAAGAAGTTCAAGGTTTCTTCGACCCAACTCCTATACCAATCTTGCCCATACCAAGCTCTTATCCTGTTCATCGTAGGCCCTTTCTAGAGCGCTTTTTGGCGAATCAGAATGTGTTTTCTTTCAAATACACACCTCAAGTGCTGGTGAGAACTTTAATTGTTTTTAATATTGGGGCAGTTTGATATTACATAGAGATTGCAATTCCGGATTATTTACTTGGTGTTTATTTCTGTTATGTTTCAAATGGGTTGAAAGTGATTAAACTGTTCAAATCATCTATTCAGCAAAGTCAAGATATTGTTGAAGTCTTACAAGGCTTGTACTCATATCTTACATAATTATTTATGAAATATAAAAAACAAATTCTTTGAGGAAATGTTTTGGAACGACCATGCGCGTTCAGTATTTACCTGTTATGACATGTTATTCAACCCCTTGCACTTGCGTGCGCTTTTCAGCCACTTCTGATATTCCATGATCTGGAATTCTAACTTTTCTTAATTGCCAGGTATTCATTGTTCTCTCCTGTCTCATATCGGTGTCTGTCAACTTCAGTACATTCCTTGTAATTGGAAAGACGTCACCAGTGACTTATCAGGTTCTGGGTCATTTGAAAACATGCCTAGTTTTGGCGTTTGGCTATGTTCTATTACACGACCCTTTTAGTTGGCGTAATATTTTGGGAATCCTCATTGCTGTTGTTGGAATGGGGCTCTATTCTTATTTCTGTACTCGTGATACACAGCCAAAGCCAACTGAAATTACTCAGGTAAATAACAGATTACAATCCAAATTGACTACTTACAGTATCATTAATGTGTAACCATAACCTGACTTTATTGGTTTCTCTATTGCTTTTACAAGAATAATGAAAGTGAGAATGATCCTTGATAAGCGTGGAGAGTGGAATGTGTCAAACGAGGTCAGTCCTCAGAAACCGCCAGCCTGGAACTCAGACAAGGATCTGCAGCGTGAATGAGCTAATGATTTCAGGTATAAATACTCTATTCACATATAGGACGTGCTCCATTTATGACAGTCACCACCACCACCACTGTCACCACTGTGTTAAAGATATATCGACTTTCAGGGGTTTTCAGAAGATTGTAAGATCCAGTTCATTTTGATCGTGTAACGCTGTCACTGTTTTATAAATGAGTTCTATTTTCTTGGTGTAAAATGAGTATGAGACCAGGAAAGAAAAACCGGATATATATGGGAGGTGACATTTATATTGTATTATTATCACTCTAAAGGAGATTTTTTAGTAACCATGATAGTATGACATTTTGTCCCAATTAAGTATACAATCCCGCATGACGGCATGAGCAGTTTTATGCTGTTTGATAGTATTGATATATGTTGAATCATCTGATACGATTTGTTAGTTGCTTAGGGCTGCAATCAAACTGACTGTACGTCTATGTCCTGTGTAAATTTAAGAAAGCCCATGTTTAGTGTATGTGAATTTAATTTATGTGTGTTAGCTGTTATTCTAGTTAAAGTGGTTTTAACCAACTAATGAATGTGCCATCGACAATTTTGAGTCATAAGTCATGGTTCTTCATTTTGTTACTGGAATGTTTGCCAAAATCGAGCAATCTGATTTCAAATCTGCATAAATGGGAAGATTCATCTTTCTCTGAGTTTGTCATTTCTGTATTTTTATTATGGTATTTTGTACAATACCAGTAATAACTCAACATATGTTAGGGATCAAAATGATTTGCAGATAGTGACATATCGTTTTCCTTTCAATAACAGCCAGAATCAACGATAAGTTAGTTTCCCAAGCATGCTGCATTGATCCCTACCGTTAGGATTGATTTTGACTGTTGACCTATGTTACCAGCATTTCTCCCCCCTTCTTTTTCTCCTTCCTATATATCTGTTTTGTTTGAAGCTTTCTGAGATTGCAATTCAAATCTGTCAAATTTGAATCCAAATGATTAACAAATCCGAACAATATAAAAATGAAATTTAGATAACTCGAATACCATTGGAACTACAACCCCATAAGAAGATAAGTTCTTCGATTTTCAATTGCTTTTTACTTACTTTAATCAATTATACGAATGAGAAAAACTCTAACAATGTGTCGCGTGAATCTGAATGTTTTGACAGGATGATTCTCTACTTCTCCTCTAATTTTCATAAAGGTTAATTTTTAATTTGGTCATATTATCTACACTTTCCCTAACACGATAATATTTCTCCACAATTAAAAGGAAAACAAAACAAGTTGTACAAAGAGTCTACAATGTTTTTAATACCTATGGTAGTTCACACAATTTCGGTCTTGAGTCCTGTTATTTCTACACCTTCTGACATATTTGATTGCATGTATATTGATACAATCATGAATCATGTTTGTTTTACTTCTGTAGTTCTATGGTTGTTCTTCTCTATTTCGAAAAACAATGTACACATTTCACGACATCGTGTCGTATTAATAAAACCCAATTTGCTTACAATTCTAAAGCATTTTCTAACACTTTTTGCTTGGCCCATGATGTAATGTTAGTAGGAGTAGTATAGTTAAGTTTAGCAAAGCCTATTAAAGATAGTATACTATTTAATCTTCGAATTTAAGCGACATAGTAACCATCAACCACCTCAATTGTTTTTTGAAAAAAACAAAAAAACAGAAAAAACTAATTGCAAAAATAAAGTAAATAGAAGACTTCTAGTTAGAGATGGTACCCGTGAGTAACGGTCATAAGGCTAGTAGTAGTGGTGACCTGGATTGACCCTGCCATATCAGTTTTCTTTCTCCGACGACCTAGTTGTCACAATAGTAACCTAGTTAATTCTTATTTTTTATTTTTTATTTTTTTTTATTTATTATTGTTTTTTTAAATTCAAACATTTTAAACAACTAATTTAAAATTCATTAAAAATAAAAACATTAGAATACTAAATAAAAAAAATTAATATATTAAAAATAAAAACGATACGAAATACATAAATCATAAATCTTAATGAATGCTCCCATTATGCGAAAATCATACGAAGGAGACCGATGTAGGCAAATTCCTACGTCGCGAATACGTTCCAAGATACAGCAGAGGTTGCCCAACAAATCTGTGGAAAACTAGAAGGGGGGGGGGGGTTGAATAGTTTTGCCAATTTTAAGTTAGTTTCAAAAAATTTAGATTCGATATTACGTGAAATCGTATGGATGAAGAGAAAGTATAGATCGAAGATTAATGTAAGTAAAGAAAGCAAGTAAAGTAAATGATATAAATTACACAACCGATTTATAGTGGTTCGGCTACAAGGACACCTTCCTTGCCCTATTCCACTCCCCGAGTCACCTACTCGATAGTTCAAGCACTATGTCAACAAACTCCTTCAACTTGGCGGAGAAGCCTTCACAACGTTGCTTACACTTTTTCCGGTATAAAGCTAAATACCGAGTCCGTAACATGGAGGACAAAACCAAAACTACTATAACACAACAAATATGTGAAATATGAAATACAAGATCTTAAACGCATGTAGAAATCTTGTGGAGACACAAATCAATCAAGGACCCCTTGCTTGGATGACTTGTAGAATGCTCGTGATCTCGCCTTAGAGAAGGACCTATATGAGAATCACAATAAAAAAAAGAAGAACTACTCTCTAGATCAAGTGATCTTTTCTTAGAAGAGTGTAAGAATATATGAGAGAGTTTGTAAGAAGAGGGGTAAGTAATAATGAAGAAATGACTCTCTATTTATAGGCAAATTCTTGCCTTGTTACACGGATCCACGGATCCCTTGCTTGAGGATCCGTCTAGTGTAACTTGAGGGATCCGTTGAGACCCTGTTTTGCCCATGGGTTTTTGGGTTATGGGTCATGGGTCCTAGATTATGGACCATGGGTATCTAAATGATACAATGCATCTAATAGATGTGATGCATCTAGGCTTGATGGGTAGGGTTAACTCCATGGGTTATGGATATGCTCCATGGGTATGGGTCATGGGTTGTGGTTTTTACCCATCATAATAAACTATTACAACAAATGAATTATTACAACAATTTGTATTAAATGACTATATGTAGATGCTTTACAAAAATAACATGTATCCTTATAATTTTACTTATGATAACATTATATTTGTTATCAACAAAACACAAAGATATAGCTAAATATTAATAAGCGTTTTGCATGGTTTATTTGTATTAACAATCTCTCCCATTTTGTTGATGACAAAACATAATGTTATGATGAGTAAAACTTAAGATTAGATGTATGTTTTGAAAGCATAAGTTTTACTTAACTTCCCCTTTTTGTCGAAACAAAAAGTGACCCTAATGAAGAAATAAAATTATGTGAAAAAATAATCCACATTATCCCTAACTCCCCTTTAACGGTAGCTCCCCCTAGAATGGGGCGTCAAGTGAGAAAATATAAAAAACTACAAGGTAAAGGTTAGTAGTAGTATGCATAAATAATCTTGTGATTGACGAGAAACAAGATTGGGGTCCAAGGTATGTAAACAAAGCCTTGTAATAAAA
>OU343225.1:291258699-291526821 GCA_910596185.1 Chrysanthemum makinoi | reverse complement strand
GGTTGTCATCTTTGGTCTTGTGTGTATTCCACTTATTTAACGGATAGCGTTATAGTTGTTCCTTGGAGTCCTTGAACCATTTGACCATGTTTTCTCATTGGCGTGGCGTTTTGTTGCTCCCATCTGGATTGCGTTGATCTAGATGAACCTGAGCCATTGGATACGGATAGGGAACGTGGCCGTTTCTCGACCGTTCGATTAATCGGTTAGTTTTCCTTTGGGAGGGTATAAATACCCCTCATTTTTACTTCCTTGGCTATTGTTGCTTCTTTGTCTTCGCAAGTAAAAAAGAAAAAAGCTACTATCGTCCTTTTTCGTGCGTATTCTTTGTTCAGGTTAGGTTTTCCTCCTCCTATTTTCTGTCATGGCTAGAAAACTCCTTAGTGATCTCACGTGTGAGTTTACTCAACAGGATTTAGATGCTTTTTGTTCCAAGTATAATATTCACGATACGGTACACCCCATTCTTCTGGCCCTAACAACACCATTAGGAATGCCCCCAATTAAAATAGGCATTATACACTAGATTCTTTGAGTTCTACAACTTTAGGATTCCTCTTTCCAAATTCACGTGCATTGTCTTAGAGTATTTCCAGATTCACACGGTTATGCTTTTTGGCCGCGGCTAGGGTTAGCCACTTTGAGATTTTATGTCGCGTCCATGGTGGCATTCCCACCGTAGCGTTATTTAGGAAATTTTATTATTCCGGGATGAATAATGGGTGATTAACTCTAGAGAAGCGGAAGGTTCCTAAGACTTTGGTTGTTCTGGTATGTCATACCGCCCCGCTCGATTCCGTTAAGAACTGGAAGGAATATTTCCTCTAGGTTGACGCCCGCTTGTTTTTCCATTGTCAATTCCATGGAATGATAACGTTTCGGTTGACCGTGATCCACCTCCATCGGATGACGATGTGGATATGGAGTTGTTGTCCATTCTTGACATGAGGCGCGCTCATTTCAAGAAATATCCGGAGCCATTTTTGTGTATAGTAGGTCTAAGCCGCGCTTGGGACGATGCGACGGCGCGTCCCACCTTTATGGTGTCGGACAATGAGGGTGGTTTTCCTTTCTAGGGTTTGTTGTGTCTTATGTGTTTATTATTATTGTTTATTTTTTAACAATTGTCCTTTTCATTTGCAGAGATGGATCTATTTGCGTTTATCAACCAGCCGGATCCGTTTGCCGTGGTATCCGGGGAGAGGACCTTGCAGGAAGGTGAGAAGACCCTGCAGGAGGAGACTGCGGGGCGTGTTATAGAGCCGTCGTAAAATATGATCACCTTGGTCCAGGAGACTATTGTGGATTCTGTGGAGGCGGCCAAAGCCAGCAAGGCTACCGGGAAGAAAAGGGTCAGGATTCATGCCCCTCCCAAGGAGCCGGAGAAGAAAAGGAATGTTCCTGTGCCGGAGCAAGGCTCAGGAACTGCTGCTGGTAAGTCCCCACTTATTTGTTATTGCGTTATGTTATTTTTTTATTTTGATTTTTTAGAAGAAAAACCTAAGTGTTTTTGGTTATGCAGGAGGTACGACCTCGGGGCCCATCCCCGTCGTGGAGCTCCATGATGAGTCCGACTCTGGACCCAAACAACTGGAGACTGCCATTGCTTCTTCTGAGGCTTCTCCCCTTGAACAGGCAGACCCAGATGCTGCCTCCAAAACTTCCACCAATGCTTTTTTTGATAATTTGGACGCTGATATGTTCGGGCCTTCTCAGCCACCCCCGGAGCATCAAGAAGGTGGTTTTGATAAGGAGTCACCTCCTCCTGAGTTTTCTACTCACCGCCCCGCGGCGTCCGACGAGGACTTCTATCAGTCCCTGTCTGTTGATACCGCGGAGGCCAAGAATATTTATGTCCCAAGATGGCTTCCCACAAATGAGTTCCGAATGGATGACCCTTGGATTTGTCGGAGCTTGGTGGATAACCTTTCTACTCCCGGGTATTTGTTTGTATTGCGCAATATGCCCCACACGGAGTTACTGGATCAGTACAATGTGATAGCTACGCAACAAGTTTGCATGTCTTCTGAGGTACGTCTGAGGCTAGAGTTCGAGTTAAACCAGACTGCAAAACTAAACAAGAGATTGGATAGGAGGGACAAGAGGATAGATAGTCTGAAAGAAAGAGTGCAAGAGTTGGAGGTTGAAGCTGCGGAGGCAAGGGGCCTTCGCGAGCGCGTTGGCGTTTTGGAATCTGAGTCAGAGGAGGTGAAGAGGCTCCGCGATCGTGTGGCCCAGTTGGAGGGCATGATTGCGCCGAAGGATCAACAGTTAGCTACATTGACTGTTGAGAATGCGAAACTTAAGGGTCAGGTTGTTGGGTTGTCCGCTATCTGTGATGGGTTAAAGGCGCAGGTGAAAGAAGTGGGATTGTCTGGGGAGAAGTTAAAGGAGTGTGAACATGAGGTCCGGAGTACATATGATGGGCGTTTGGCAGAGTTGGATCAAAGATTGGCGGACTTGAACCGCGATTTTGATGAAGAATTATTCCCAAGCACCCTTCTTGCGGTTGAGGGCAAAAGATGGGTTGTCGGGCATGGCTTCCGAAGGCTTCCGAAGGCGCGTGGATGGCCTTTAAGCATTCCCATGAGCTGCAGACCCGCCCGGGGGATTGCATCAGTAAAGCTATAGCGGAAGGGCTAAGCCAAGGCTTGGAATCTGGGATTGTACATGGGGTCGCGGGCAGGAAGTTGGAACAAATCAAAGCCTACAATCCCCAGGCTAAAGAGCACTACCGCGAGTCCGTTGTGCGGTTGAGCGACGTTCCCTTTCCTCTGCTCGACTCTTTGGAAACCTGCAAGGATGCTCCTCTTGAGTATCTAATGGCCAAGCTGGTATTGCAGGAGGAGCGACCCAGTGGGTCGGTGGAATTTGTGTTCAATTGCCCGACTACAGAAGAGGTCTTACTTCCCAGCTCCCTACTTCAAGTTGTCACGAGGCGCCCGGTCGCTATTGTCGCATACAAAGAGAAGAAGGGCCAGCTTAATGGGAAGGAGTTTGATTTCTGGAGTCCGGAATTGATAGTTTCTAATGTTGTTCATCAAGTCAATCCATCCGGTGAACCCTCCATGGTCATAGCGCATCCCGGGCCAAATTCGTCCGCTCCATTCACCGGTCCCACCGGAGAAGAGGAGCAAACGCACGATGACATGTTTGATACGGAGATACTGGATCGCTCCGAGGATGCTTAGGGTGTCTTTTTACGCGGGTGGCATTTAGACTATGCCGCCCTTTTAACCCTTGTGAAGCTTGTTATGATTTGTCCTTTAGTCAGTCTTGTTTGGACTTTGTTGGGTCGTGGTCCAGGTCTATGATTGACCTGTTGTCATTATCTGGTGTAATCCGGGGGTATGCCCCTGTGTATTTGTAAATACTTTTTGAACTTAATGATGACATATGTTTTGTGCTTAGATTATGTACATGTCTTTTGGTTGGTTGCCGGTGTTGGTTAGTTCGGGCTTTGTTTTATACCCTTGTCCGTACTTTAGTAATCCGGGGGTAATCAAGATTGGTCAATGGGTTTGCAATACCACTTACATGCCTGAGTCAATTATGAGGTTGCTCGTCCTTGTTTTGTATGTGCGACATGTGTGTCGCGGATGTGCGAAAAATATAATGAAATCATAAATAAACTTAGTTCGGAAAATTTGTAGAGCGGGCCAGGCTCTACGTTTCATTGATAATTTAAAAAACGATACAAGAAAAGCTAAAGACGGAAATTTAAACTACTCTCCCCATTGTCCGGATCTGATCCGTGATCAACTACAAAAGGTGAGGATGATGGACTTACACTTACATATAACATTTTTTCAAGTTGCGGATGTTCCACGTCCTTGGGAGTAATTCCCCGTCTGCTCCTCGGAGCTTGTACGCTCCGTTCCCTAATGCTTCCATCACTTCATATGGTCCTTCCCACTTCGGACCCAGCTTTCCAGTATCTTCCACCCAGCTAGCCTCGTTGCTGCGGTAGACAAAATCTCCCGGCCTAAACGTCGTGTTACGGACTTTGGCGTTGTAGTACTTCTCCATCCTAGCCTTGTTGCGTGCTTCTTCGATTGTCGCGGCTTCCCTCTTTTCTTCCAGGAGGTCCAGGTTTAGGAGGAGGTTCTGGTTGTTGGAGACTTGGTTCACGGTTGTGCATCGAATGCTTGGCATGCCGATCTCCACTGGGATGACTGCTTCGTACTTGAGTATGTGAGGAAAAGCGGGTTTCCCATTACTAGTCTTTATCATGGTTCGGTGAGCCCATAGTACATGCGGCACTTCTTATATCCAATCCTTACTGCCTTTATCCAACCTTGCCTTGATGCCTTCCCCCAAGCTCCTGTTTGCACTTTCCACCAATCCATTTGCCTGTGGATGTTTGACAGACGCGAAGCGTTGTTTGATATTGAGCTTCGCATGTCGGTATTTGAGCGGTTGTCGTGGAATTGCTTTCTTGCCGACACTATTTCCCATGGTAGACCAAATCGACAGCCGATGTTATCCCAAACAAACTTCTTCACTTGTCTACCTGTGATGGAGGCCAGGGGTTTAGCTTCGATCCATTTAGTGAAATAATCGATCCTTACGATCATGAACTTGACCTTGCCCGGTTCTTACGGGAAGGGCGAGATATCGAGCCCCATTTGTAGAAGGGCCGGGGAAATGTCGGGATCAAGTTACATTGCGGGTTCTTTAGTGCGGGGCGGTGGACTGGCAATCCTCGCACTTCCGTATAAGTTCCGTGCGTCCTTGTGCATTGTTGGCGGTAGTACGGTCCGGATTGCTTTGGCTACAACTGCTCTTAGTCCTGAGTGCATACTACACGAGCCTTCGTGAATCTTTTTCATCACGTAGTTAGCCTGAATAGGGCCCAAACATCGAAGTCACGGTTCAAGGAATGATTTCCGGAACAGGATGATGTCCCTTAAAGCATATTGTCATGCCTTGATCCTCAGCTTCCTGGCTTTCTGGTCATCCACTGGCAATGTTTCATCTGTCAGGTAGTTGATCAAAGGGGTCATCCATGTGTCTTCTTCCTCTTCGACCACTGCTAAGATTTCCTTTTCCTCGATCGATTTTTCTTTCAAGACCTTCACAAGCACCTATTTTGTTAGGTAGGCAAAGCTGGTAGATGCTATCTTACTTAACGCGTCTGCCTGCTTGTTCTGGCTCCGTGGGATCTGCTTGATGGAGAATGTCCGGAAACCTTCAATTAGGGCCTTAGCTTTGGCTAGGTAACGTGCCATGCTTGTTTCCTTGGCCTCATATGAGCCGTTGATTTGGTTTGCCACCAGGCGGGAATCCACGTTTGCTGACATGTCTTTCACTTGCATTTGCTCTGCGATCCGCAAGCCTGCTATCAATGCTTTGTACTCGGCCTCGTTATTAGATTCTTCAAATTCAAAACGTAAGGCGTACATGAACTCCTTCCCTTCTGGACTTGTCAAGATTAAACCCGCTCCAGATCCTTCCTGGCATGCGGATCCGTCCGTGAATAAGTTCCATGGGCTTCGAGTACGGCTGCTTGTCTGCTGCCTTGTCTGGAATCCCTTCCAACTTCGGCAATAAAGTCTGCCAACACTTGCCCTTTGATGGCTGTCCTGGGCCGGAAGCTGATGCCATGTTCATCTAGCTCTATTGCCCATCCAGCCATTCTTCCAGTCTTCTTTGTTTTGGTCAGAACCTGCTTCAGGGGTTGATCCGTGATAACTGTCACCGGGTGTGCTTTGAAGTATCGTCGCAGCCTGCGGGATGCGTACACTAATGCAAGTACTAGCTCCTCAATTGGGCTATAATTTATCTTCGGTCCCTTTAAAGCACAACTGACAAAATATACCGGCTCCTGTCGCGACTCCTTTTGCGCCAGCAAGACTGCGCTTACCGATTCGTGCGTCGCTGCCAGATACATAATCAGTTCCTCTTGTGGGCGTGGTGCGGTTACCATCGGCAAGTTGGCAATGTGTTTCTTCATTTCTCTGAATGCTTGTTCTGCCTCTGCCGTCCAATGAAAGTTGCTCTTCTTGATGCACTTTTTTAGTGTTTTGAAGAATGGGAGGGACTTTTCCGCGAATTTTGACATGAAACGGCTGAGGCTTGCTAGTTTTTCATTCAGGCTTTGCACATCTTTTTTGGTTGTTGGGGATGGGAGTGTGGTCCTTTGCTTCGGAATTTTCCGGACAGGCTCTGATGCCTTCTTTGCTTACGACGTGACCCAGGAACATCCCCTGCTCCACCCCAAATGTGCATTTTTTGGGATTTATCTTCATGTTGATCCTCCGCAGGGTTCTAAAGGTTTCCTCTATATACCTAAGTATCTCTTCTTCTGAGTGGTTTTTGATGACCAGGTCATCGACATAGACTTCCAGGTTTCTGCCAATTTGTTTATCAAAAGCCTTGTCCACTAGCCTTTGGTATGTGGCTCCGACATTTTTCAGACCAAAGGGCATTTTTGTGTAGCAAAAGATGCCTTGGTTTGTATGAAATGCCGTATTCTCCTCATCCCCTGATGTCATCTGTATTTGTTGATACCCTTTGTAGGCGTCGAGGAAGCATTTAAAGTGATATCCGCATAGGGATTCGATCTCCGACAATGGGTAGCAGTCCTTTGGGCAGGCTTTGTTCACTCTTTTTGACTAGGACTGGGTTAGACAACCAATCATGGTAATGAACCTCCTTCATGATTCCAGCTGCAACCAGTTTGGTAACGTCCTCATTGATGGCCTTGTTCCGCTCCAGGGCTTGCCCCCTCTTCTTCTGCCACATTGGGTTGTAGCCTTCTCTGACATTCAGCTTGTGTTCGGCTATTGCCCGCGGAACTCCGGTCATGTCGGCGGGTTGCCAGGCAAAGATATCTAAGTTTCTTTTGAGTAAGTTACAGAGACTCTTCTTGCCCTCGTCACTCAAACCCCCTCCGATTGTGATCGTTTGGTCTGGGAACCTAGGGTGGATCGCTACATTGATTCCCTCCTTTGCCTTAGCCTCTTCCGTTACGGTAGAAGTAGTTCAACGACCATTACGCACTCAACCGGAACTACTTTGTTCTTGTGCAAGGTCGCGATTCCGTCGTGGGTGGGGAACTTCGGCATTTAGGTGTGCCGTGGATGGGACTATCCTCAACAACCTTATGCACGGCCTTCCAATTATTCGTTATGCGGAGAAGGGATCGTACTACCATGAAATTCATCCAGAACGGCTGTCTTTTTGCCATCTCCTAATGTTACTTCTAGGAGGATCTGTCCTAGCGGCCATAAAAGTTCTCCACTGAATCCCAACAATGGTGATGAGGCAGGAATCATCATTTTCTGGATGTGCTGGCTTAGCTTATTGAAACAGTGTTCGTACAGGACCTCCGAAGCACTTCCGTTGTCCACATACATTTTGTGGATCGTGCATCCCTCAACGCCTGCCTTAATCACTAGCAGATGGTCGTCCTAATCATCCCCGAATATGGGGGAAAGGATATTTCCATATTGGGAACCGTGTCCGCAGGTGCCTTGGGTCTGACCATCCGCTGCCACGCTTGGACCATGAATATGGCATGGGCCTTGTCCTTGGCCGCCATATCCTTTTTTACCCCTTTGGGGCCACCATTCTTTTGAGTGCCATTCTTAATCTCCTTGACCAGGTGTGCTAGCTGTTCGGACCTGACTGCTTCCTCAATATGCTTTTTCAGCTGGTAGCATTCGTCCGTGTTGTACCCCTTTTCCCTATGGAAATCCCAATACTTATCTTTGTTCCAGGACTCAATTGGGTTGGACATGGGTGGAGGAGCTGTGAACTTAACAATATCCATGGCTAAGATTTCCTTTGGGGTTTTTGTGAGGGGGTGATGCGTGCCAAACAGTCAAGCTAAATCACTCAAACCTGCCACTTGTGAATGGCAGACCGTGTCCGACTTAAAAGCTGCTCAAGCAGAATGCAATGAAGATCGAGAGGAATATAGTGTATTCCTTGGTCGTTAAGTCCCACGGAGGATGAATTGGTGTATAAACAACTTGGATGATAGAATGATCACTAAGGATAGCGATCAGTAAGGTTTTAGATGGATAATTACCTAAAGAAAAGATTTACAAATAACAGCGACTTAAATGCAAATTAAGAAAATTAAAAAGATAAAAGATATTAAATAAACGCTATCACTATTTTTAAAGTCGATGAACGTTTAAAACCTACAACTTAAAACTTACGTTTAAATAAAAAATAAAGCGTACAAAATAAAGCGTGAGTTTTAAAGAAATAAAAGGCCTATAAATATGAAAATGACATTTTAACAATCCTAATAATAAAAGAAAATTATTAGAAAAATAAAATTATTTTACAACTATTTATTTAATTATTATTAATTAAAAACTATTTATTAAGTATTTAAAATGCACTAAAATACAAGAAAATACAAAATTAACCTAGAAAAATGAAATTAAAACTTAGAAAAGTCTAAAATATGATAAAACTTATTTTAAAACTGAAAATATATTTTTAAGACTTATTATGTATTTATTATTAATTTAAAACTATTTAAAACTAATTAAAATGTTAAAAAATACTTTTTAAACTAAGAAAATTATGAAAAAATACTTTTTATTACTTTTATATTTATCTTAATCTATAAAAATTGAAAACATATTTTTTAAAGCTTTTTCTGATTTATTTGTATTAAAAACTATTTAAAAAGGATTAAAAACTATTTAAAATAAAGAAAAATAGAAAACAGTGTAGGAAAAATCTGAAAAATTCAGGAAAATGCTAAAATATTATTCTAAGTCTAAGAAAAATATAAAAACATATGCTTATATGGAGGAAAAAGCTCTTCTGTAAAAGCTTAATAATAAGCATCAAAATAAGCTATAAGCTACAAATGAGTACCAGCTGAACAAAGAAGCTAAATAATGCTATATTAAGTATAACTTAACTAATTATCAGTACCTTAGATCACTAAAGAAGCTTAAGTTGGTTTTGAGCTTATTGGCTTAATTAAGCAAAACAGTGATTAGGGGGGCACCTTTAAGCACTTGCACAAGCTAAGCAAGTAAGCTAAATGGAAAAACAGATAAAGGAACTTAAAATAGACCTGGCCTACTATACTTGGACCAAAAATCAGCTTATCACAAGCTTGATTGAAGCTTGCACAAGGGCTGCTAGATGTGCCTATGCACACTCATTGTGCACAGGGCATATCATGCCTAATTGGAAGCTGATTTAAAGCTTATTAGAGCTTGAGAAATGGAAAACAAAACTGATATCTCTACACTAGACCTACTGAACTTGCAAATCCCAAAGTCTCATAGATTTTAATGAAGAAATGAATACATGAGACACCAACAAAGTTTTGCAAAAACCTGTTTTTTCATTATTTTGACTTTTGTAAACAGAAATGAAACTTTGACTAAACTGAGATTTGATCCTAATTTATGGCGAGATTGATGTGAAATGATGAAATGCAACTAATACAAACTAAATCAACTACTAACACTCCTATTTGCAAGATTTGGCATCTGATTCACACGGGTTAGAGTATAAGAGCGGTTTGTATGCAAGTTTGACTTTAAGTGATTTCTAGTGATAAGTAATGATGAAATGGTTTGCAATAGACCTAGATGAAACTTAAGCAACTAAATCTAACTCTTGAACAAACCTTAACTTCGGTTAAACAAGTGGAGCCAAACACCCCTTTGGTAGACTTTTATGAAGCTTATCAAAGCTTAACAATGATTTAAGCTGAGGCTGATTCATACATACATTGAATGTTGTAAAGTCTTGATTAAAACTCATAAACAACGATGATACACTAAGACCTCTAATCACTTTTATGTAATTTTACTTGGTGAAATTTTGAAAACTCAACAACTGAAGAAAACTAAAGATCAAGTAGATTATTTTAAGTGATATCTTGACTTGTCAACACCAAAGGAACATGGAATTACAAAGATAAGCAGTAAATAAGCTTTTAAGCATAAATGGTTAAAATGAATAAATAGGCTTACAAACTGGAATTCAAATGAAATCTGAGAACCAAGAACTGAGATCCTTTCCTATAGCTTCCCAAGAAGCTCTATACCAAATAGCAATCCAAATTTCCACCTTGCTTCAGCTTCCTTGTACATTATCCATGATTTTTGAATTTATCACTATTTTCCTTGATTTTTATGAATTTTTCTATTAGAGCTATGAACTGAATTTAAAATGTTTCTGATAGCTTAAACAAGCTACTAGGAGCTTATTTGAGCTTACTTGATCCAAAAACAGGATACAAACACATCTAGATTATCATGAGAATTTAAGGTCGAAATTTCACAATTATAAAAACTTGGTAAATTAAAAATTGAAACTAGAAATAGGTTTGATATACACTGAAATATGATTACAAATACTTGAAAGCTTTTAAAATAAACTGAAATTAAAATTATACTAAGAACGACAATTTAGACTATACTAAAACTAACTACTACTACTTCCACTTCTCACTTGATTTTTATAGATTCATTTTGTTCCTTGTGGACCTCGATGAAATCCCACTTAAATCCAACCATTGAATAAGCTTGAAATCATCACAACCACCCAAGTGGCATTTTGGCGGGAAAAAAGTCTTAAAGCAGGTATGTGCATTTAATGCTATGGTGAGTGTTTGCAAGGTGGAAAGGTGGTTGTTAGCCAGCTGTGGAGTGGGTGGAAAGTGGTAAAAACCACCCTGGTTTTGGATTTCAGGTGTGGGTGAAAGGGATGTACAGTACCCCCTGTTTTGGTGGTATTTTGACCGTTTGACACGGCTTAATAACGGGGGTAAGGTTTGGTTGGGATTGGGCTAAAGATTGGGCTGTGTGTTGTGTTCGTTTTGGACTTGGATTAATACAAGGGTTCATTTGTTGTAGCTTACAAGTATAAGGACCTTTCATGTAATTTGGCCAAAGTTGAAGGGTTGAATCTGTCCATTTCCCAAGGTTCTTACAAGGACCATTCACCTTAAATGAGATTAATACAAGGACCAAGGATGATTATTTCATTTTTTAAACTTAAAAGGACTTTAATTTTCATTTTTGGATTTTGAGGGGGTGAAACTGTAAATTTCCCAAAAAGTTATCAAAAGGACCAATTTTGTCATTTATAAATAGTACAAGGTTAATATTTGATAATTTTCATTTTTTAAATTAACCAAGGACTATATTTGACATTTTTCCAAAGTTCGGGGACTAAAGTTGTCATTTTGTGATTTTTAAACTTTAAAGGGTTTGTTTTGACAACTTTTGAATCTTATGGACCTAAAATGACATTTTACAAGTTTTTGAATTACCAGGGACTAGTTTTGACAACTTTTGTAACTTGGGGACTAAAAGCGCCAATTATGCAAACTTGATACGTTTTCATCGATTTTGATGTTTTTGTATTTAAAACATATAAAACACTTGTTTGTGATATTTTTATCATTTTGAAGTATTTACGAGTGTTTTTGATGTTTTTGGCATTCTAACAGTATAAAAATGATGAGTATTTAGACACTCATCAATCCTCCACACTAAGATATTGCTAGTCCCTAGCAATGTTTTATGAAAAGTTAATGGATTTTATCTCTTTACCAAAAGCCATTACTTCGGAGTAGCCAAATGTTTGATTCAAGTAAGAACCATGGTACACGATAACCATGTGATTTTGAGCAAACCACCGACTTTCAACGGTTTGATTTTGTCTTTACCGGAAGCCGTACCCTTCCGGACTAGCCAACTCTTAGATAAATTATCAATATTATCTTTGGTGAGCTGATTACCAATTATGGTTTTCCTGCCTTTACCACAAGCCATAAACTTGCGGGCTAGCCAACTCTTTACTTTTAAGGATATGGTGAAATTTGAATACCATACAATTTTAGGCAAATTGCAAGCCGTAAACGGATTTGAGATATCTTTACCAAGAGCCGTTTGCTCTTGGATTAGCCAATCCTTATGTGGGTTAGACATGGTGGACTGATTACCATTTGTTGTGTTTAGTACATAGTACTTCCACTAAATAAAAATTTTAAAATTTGGCCATTTTGGGGAAAAAGGGACTAAAAGGGTACATTTATGATCAAATTCGCGAGAATTTCCCCCCCACACTTAGAAATGAATATTGTCCTCAATATTCAAAGCACCGGCTGTTATGCCGAAACTTAGAACGTAAAAGATAACATTATTAGCTAAGTGTAGAAACACAACAGTTATTCTTTTTTTTTTAATATTCACAATTTTCATTCATGTTTTTTGGATCTATATACAACATGTGGGGTATCTCCCCCACACTAGGGTGGGACACACGGGTGAAAACCCATGTTTTAGCTCTTGTTTTGATTCTTACCGAAGTCGCTAGCTTGACTCGACCCAGAATTAATTTGTTCATGGGGAAGTAAGTGGAAGAGACAATCTCCATCGGACTTTCATTCAAGATGTTTGTATAAACATTGAAGTATGTGAAAGTTCCACACGATGAGATCTGAGAGACGGACCGGCTCACAAATGGTACATGGAAATGCCTGGGTCAAAGATAATGTCTTCATTCCCGAAGGAGAAAAGGGAACGAGAAGCCACGGGGTAGATAAAGAAAAGAAAGAAAATCATGATAAAAATCATGACCAACTCTTCATCCTCAATAGGAGAATTCATAGTTTCATGAATCTCCTCAGTTAAGCTCAACGATCAAGACATATTATGGGAATGTCTAGATCAAAGTGGAAATTATCATACTCCGTGAGATATGATATGAGTGAGTTCACAGGAGAACTCCTCGAAGGTGAATGAATCATATTATGGTTTGATGTGAGTGAGTTCATTGGCGAACTCCTCAAAAGTAAATGATTCATAATCGGGGAGAGAATTATGAGAATGAGAAGTGGTAATACCACTAATCTTCTCTCCCATCTGATCAAAGCAGAAGGCTTCCATTTCCGGAATAGAATCATCGGAAAAAATGTCACTATCCTTTATGGGGATAGGAGATGAAATGGGTTTTTCTTTGAAAGCCTCGATTTTAGAAATTAGAAGGCCGACATTCGATAATGTTGCGCGAAGTGCTTCATCTTTGATTCTGTCGTAACTTCATCATTCTCTTCTTCTAAGCTAACAAACTTCGAAGGTAATTCTTCCATATAGCCGATGTCTCCACAAGATAAAGAATCGTCATCAATAGAATCGGAGCACATCTCAACATGATTACTTTGGAAGACAAGAGGGGTAGGGATATCACACAAATGATCAAGAATTCCCTGTGACTCTCTTGGGATTGGGACAAGGTCCTCAACACTAGACTTTATAAATTCGTCCAGATTCCTTTTGAGCGGTGTCAAGCTCATCCCCATGTTTAGAGAGTGAGTGTGAACCTCGGGTGTGATAGCGATTGTTTGAGAATGAATCTCAAGCTGGGGATATCATCGATGAACTTGATGAATCTTCAAATGTATCCTCATCATCACTGTCATCAAGAATAAAACGAAATTGAGAGCTAGATCCTTTTTCTTTTGCAATTAATTCCTTAATAGATTTTTCAAAAGCAATTTGGGAATTTATTTTAGCAACTGCTCTTGACTAGCAATTCTTCTATAGATTTCTCATGTGAATTTTGAATGACGGGACATTGTGGGAGTGGAGATTTGTCAAAACGGGAAGGTTGACATTGATAATCATCATGAGGACCCCCACAATATACACAAGAAAAAGCGGGAACATTATGAAATCTTTGTCTTACTCAACTCCTCATTTCTTTTCACTGACTCCAGAAGCTCTAGATAAGTGTCTTGTTGGGTTTCCTGAGGAGTTTGAGTCATTTGGCACTGTGGAGATTGGTCGTGATCTGGATAGTCATAATTGTTACAAGGAAATGGATTCCTGTTTGACAATCGAGTGAAATGAGGACCTCCACAGTTCTCACAACAGAAAACTGTTGAGCTGGATAGGTGAATCATATGGATATTGGTCATATCCAAAGTTACGAGCATCACCGAAAACTGTTCATAGACAACCGTGTTTCGGATGACACTCAAATCCTAGGTGAGGACCTCCACAAAATTCACAGCAATAATGTTGATTATATGAAGATAAGTCAATGTGGTGGGTAGTTAGAAAATTTGAGGGTCGTTAAATGAGTTCTGATTAGGATCATAATCAAATGAATTCCTCGAACCACAAAATAAACAACTCCCATTACGAATATCATTACCACAATGTACACGTACACAGTGACATGGTGAACCAAAAAGAGGCTCACCACAACGGCACAAGGAATAAGCGATTCTATTTGAGAGTTATGAGAAGGAATCAGTTCATTCAAAGAATCAACAAAACCAACATGGTGATCTGAATGACTATTAAGACTCAAAGAACATTTTGAAAAATTCGGAGGTGGGACAAGTGGTGTGCTCTGAGAGCTAGCAATTTCCACCATTTCAAGTTATGGTCTCGGTTTTGGTTCTTGAGAAACGTGAAGATTAGGCAAGTCATTCTTGCTAGTCACCGGTCTAGATTCTGCATGTTTGCTTTTAACCGTAAATCGTGAAAGTGTAGGATCAATTTTAGACGGCTTAGGAGAAATTGAGGGTTTAGAGCTTTGGATAACCGTAGGTTGAATTTGTTAGGAATTAGAAATTCCAGGTATTAAAGAGTCGGTCACCTCAAGTATATGTAATCGTTAGAAAGCTCGTAGTCGTAGTTATTTTAAGTTAAGTAGTATTTAGTTAAGTAACACCGTGGAGGACGGACGGGTCTTTACCCACTGTATGCCGATCCACAGCCCGTTGTGTGGCGATTTATGTAAGACTATAAATACTCTCTACCTCCCAAGGTAGAGAGTTGGAGCTCATAATAATATCTTTCACTTTCTCTCACTAAGTTCCCTAAACCTCTAACTTTCTCTCTAGAATTCCATCTATATGCTACCTTGTGTTAATGTTATGATGTGTATGTGAAAAGTTATATCTTACAATTGGTATCAAGAGCCATGGTTAGATCATATCTTACACATCTTTGGATTTCTAGTGGTTTTAGGTGGTTTTTGAGTTTGAAAAAGTTTAGTGGTTTTTGCATCATTTGGTTGATTTCTTGTGTTAAAGTTTGAATTTTGTTGGTACTTTTATGTTTAGAATCATCACAAGTGTTTAGGTTTTCATTTGGTAAGCTTGAATCATCTTGGTTGGGTTGTTTTGGATTGAAAAGTGATGTTTATATGGTTTTTCATGCTAGCGACTTAGTTCACGGATAATATTCTTGGTAGCGACTTGCTTCACATTTTTGTAGCGACTTACAGAGTTGGGGCTAGCGAGTTAGATCTAGCGAGTTAAAGTACAAGTAGTGGACTCTCCACTACGGATAGCGACTTGGTGGTAGCGACTTGGTCTGTAGCGAGTTGCTCTTTAGCGACTTTCATTGTTAGCGACTTGAGTAGCGAATTGCTGCCCAAATTTTGCTAGCGACTTGAGTGTTAGCGAGTTACCACTTAGCGACTTACATCGGGCTAGCGACTTGGAACTCTAGCGACTTAGCGTGGTATCGAATTAGTTGTTAGCGACTTGGTTCAAGAATTCGTAGCGACTTGGTTGATTTTTCCGGTCAAAACTTCAAACGGCCATAACTTTTGAACCGTAACTCCGTTTTCAACGTTCTACCCATCAAAACGACCGTGAGAACGAGGAGAATGGCACGCCGAATTAACTAGAGTTCATTCGGGTCAATATTCGAGGTCTAAATCCGCTCCGAACAAAAGTTATTGAGGTTTTTAAGTTTTTAGACCTAAATTTCTTAGGAAAACGGGCATAAACCAATCCGAATCACAACCAAACAACATCTCTGCTTATCCCACGAACAATCTAAAGTCCTATCACACAATCTTCTTTCATTGTATCATTCCATCGGTCATCTTAACACCCTCTACTGGTCATTGCTTAACGGTTTCGTCTTGATTTTAGTAAAATCCCGCGAAAGATTCTATTTCTCGGTTTAAATCATAGACGTGTAAAATCCAGTGCATCCTTCCACATCATGTCTTACTCTCTGACCCGTGATTTCAGAAGTGCTTAAATTGTATGATGTTGTGGACAACAATGATAATGTAGGCTACACTGAACGATTAAAGATGATTGAATTAAGCAATGAGGATGTGAGATCTCAGTGTTGAATCTAATGAGAGATCGCACCATCCAAGCTACAAAATACCATGCAAATGAAATGCAGCATTGAGCCCTATCAGCTACTTCATCTGCACCTCATTCAGCTGTTATCCATAGCGGGGATCGTACATGTAGTGCTCTTTTCCGCCAGGACTTACCTACATTGACAAGAAGCTTGTGTTGAACTTAGAACACTTAAAGCTGCAACTTACCAATAAAGAGGTTCAAAAGGATGGTTCCAGGTGACTCTTCAAGTAATCTACAAACAATTTCACCATTCATCGTGGGGAATATTCAGAGATTACGATCAACACTTGACTGGAATTTCCTTCAAAAACATCTTGGAATGGAAATTCAGAAATTCATTGAGACATTTATCCAACTCATGGATAATGTGAAAAAGTACATTGAAGAATCGGCTCAAAAGAATGAAGACGTGAATGAGTGTCAGGTGCAGTTGAAAGATTGTTGTGATAAGTTGGGTAATGTATATGTTGAAGAATCGGGTGTTCTGAATGCGAGAATGTCAGTGACAATAAAAATTGATGAGTCGGATAATGGAAAAATGGAATCTTCGTGCTCAAATTCACAAGAGAGAGAGGTGCACGGACACAACACAGTGCAAGTTAATGCAAAGGAACGCTCCATGGAAGCTTCGGATGTACCCAAGATAAAGATGCACCGTCCACGGCTGTGCATGTCAATGCTCAAGTAAGTTGCATGGATGTTTCTGCTGTATCTAGTTGTGCATCTTCTACTCAAAATGATGATTATGAACTGCATGAGTACGCTGCATTTGTGCCGGATGATTCCCTTACCACTGAGCTTAACATATATAAGGATCAGGTTGCTATTTATGAACAGTGCTCTAAGTTTGAGTTGACCACCCGTGAGCGGGAAATGGATGTCCAAATACGTACAACTATTAGAAAAAGTAGGTTTAGAGAAGAAGTATTAAAACAAGAGTTAAACTCCTTACAAGAAAAGCTTTCTAAAAGTGCTAAGCAAAAACACGAACTTCAAGAAAATGTTAAAATGCTTAAGCAAGAATTCAAGGCTAAGGAATCAAAACTTTTGAATGATTTTTCCAATCTAAAAACTTTGAAAAACAAGCTTGAAAATAAGTTGTATGTACAAGGGAATACCATTCAGACTGCTCACATGATCACTAAGCATAGAGTCTTAAGCGATAAGCATAGCATTCCCCTTGTTGAGGAACCTAATCCAGAGGTAATTAAAAAGGCTAGAAATGCTCATAAGGTACTGTATGATGGTAATGAGATCCTTAAGCCTAGACGAAACCTAGTTGCTTGCTGAGTGCGAGGAAGATAAGAAATCAGATGAAGTCACTAGGGAGAAAATGAATAAGAAGCTAGAAGATCATGAGTGTAAAAAGAACAAGATAACGATAAAACCCCATGATTACACTAAGGAAAATTGGATATCCTTAAACATGTTTAAGCCTCGGACTCTGTTGACCCTGAACAAGTGTTCGGAAAAGGATATGGACTTGCAAAAAGATGAAAATCTTGTTGAAAAGAATCCCCCTTGTAGGAAATTCCCTAAAGCGTTTGTGTATCCTCCAAATACACCAATGCATTTAGTTCCTAGAACTATTGCCACTAAGAGCAAGACCTTAATCAGTCAATATGTTATTCTTCAACTATTTACCGATTTTGAGAAAACTTGTAAGAAAAGGATCACACCCACTGGGATAGCTGAAGGGGAAAGGGGTTTTGAGCAAATGAAAGAATGTTATTTAACTGAGGTCATGCCTTTCTTTAAACAACTAAAAGATCATTTTGAGAGTCTTAAAAGGGGATAAAATCAGATATTAAAGAAATGGAAAAGGAATTTGATGCAATGGTAGTTGAAGTTAGTGATTATGGGCGTGCACTAAAATATAATGAGATTGAGAGGAAGAACTTGCATACCTTAAATGAGACTCTTATTCCTGAATGTGTTGCTCAAGATATCTTTTTCACTGCTTCAAATTGCTCTATTAATGCTTCCAAATTTCATGAACTATCTGTGGCCCTGAAAGTCTCCCATGATCGTGTCATTGAGCTTGAAAAAACTAATTCTGAACTAAACGAGAAAATTGAACTGGATGATCACAACAATTTGGTTAAACATTTTTCTAAACTGGAAGTTGAGCATTTTAATTTACAACTAAAATATCAACATCTTAAAGAAAATGTTAAAACTTCAAATATCAAGACATCATCAGATGCTCCAGAGTTTGATGCAGTTTTTCAAATTAACAAGCGTGATGAGCGATTCAAGCTCAGTGTAACATGATCAGAAAGTTGAAAGCCCAAATCTCTCAATTAAAGGGTCAAACGAACAATAAGACAGGCTCCCAAATCCCTCCTCCTTTAGATTCTTAGAATTCTCAAACTTTTCATCTTCAAAACTTAGTTGATGCCTTACAAAAGGAAAACGAGAGTTTTCTAGAAGAAAATGAAAAAGTTAAACGACATTTTAAAGAGTTATATGATTCAATGAAAGTCACCCGTGACCAAAACAACGAAAAAATAACGTCTTTACAAAAGGAAATTGAGAATCTAGAAGTCGGGAAATGGGAAGCGCCACTTGTTTTCAATTAGAATGTTGTCTCAAAGTCACCCTTAGATTGCAAATACACTGTGACAGTTAAATATATTCCTCCTCATCTTAGGAATAATGAACATGCTTTTCATGACTCTGTGCTCATCCTTAAGGATAGTCTAGAATGTCTCCGTGAGATTGTCGAAGAGGATTTCATTAACAAACCTCTTGATAGTGAAATTAGGTTTGCTTGCCTCCAGGCCAAACGATCTCAAGAGCTGCTTGAATGTGTAATTGCAACATGTCCAAAACCCTTAGGTGAAAAAGGCAAAGCTGTGAAGCCTTGTTCTATGCCTAGTGCCAAACAGGAAATCCGTTCTATGCCTAAAGCCAAGCATGTGACCCTTGATATGCCTTGTTCCATATCTAAATTCAAGCAAGAACACGTGATGTGCCTCCTAGAATTTCAGATCCCAGCACTTCTAGACCGGGAATGCAGAAAGTAGTGAAGCCATGTAATGTTCCCATCGTTACTTCTACAGATGTTAAGATTGACACTAAAGTTAGCGGGTCAAAACCTAGAAGCTATGCAAAGAAGGATAGGATTACGCAAACTAAAAGTGTTCATGATAAGGAAGTGAAAAGAACACCATAGGGACAAGAAGTTTGATTTGAACCAAAAGAATCGTGTTAGTTCTAGTATTAGCTCTAAGCTTACTAAAATTAATTGAGGCCTTATCTTTGTCTGCAAAACATGCAATAAATGTTTAATTTCTGGTAATCATGATAAATGTGATGTGTTATTTCGAGGTCTAAGATTCATAACCCAGTTAAGAAAGTTTGGAGAGCGAAGCAGATTAAGCAATCCTGGAAACCTACAGGTAAGGTTTTTACCAATGTAGGATTTCAGTGGAAGCCAACAGGTCGAATATTCACGAATGGCAAACCTTGCCCTTAACTAGATCCACTATGCCTAGAGTAGTGCCTGTTAAGGTTTGGAAGCCAAGTGGTAGAATAATCCCATTAAGCACAAAATGTCCCTCGACTAAGTCTGATGCTTCTACTAGTTTAGCTCCTAGTGACAATGACATTGCACCTAGGGTTTCTGCGGATTCAAAGATTGTTTGTGCTAACCAAAAGGACCCCATGAGCACGTGGGGATCCAATGTTTCCAATTCTATGTCTTCGTCATTTATCCAAAGCGGGTCGTACAAATCGTCCCTTGGTATTTGGATTCGGGCGGCTCTAAACATATAACTGGGCTCTAAACAATGACGTCTGTTCACATCGATTCGAGCCTCGTTCTTCATCATTATGGCGTCTGTTCACATCGATTCAGGGCCTCATTCTTCATCATTACGGCGTCTGCAGATAACTCTTGGGCCCGTTCCTCAAAGAAAAGAAAAGTGTACGCTTGGCGCTTTATCTTGAGAAGAAGAGAAATCTTCATGTTTATGACCATTCTCATCGACATTCTTCATCAACAAGCTTCATGTTTCTCCCATGCTCATTCAGGCATCAAGTGGATCTACATTCATTAATGTATATTCTTATTCACTTGTTAAATCAAAAATGGCAACTTCGGATGCAATTTTTGAGGGGAGAAGAGTGAATATACTAAATGATGATGGATGTTTGAATAATGGTTATACGACTTAAAGTTTGATGACTCTCCTCCAACGCCTAATGTTTCACTCACTAAGGATAAATGGGATTTATTGTTTGGGATTCATTGGTTCAAGATATGTTTGATGAGTATTTACACCCTCTAGCGAATATTTAATGTTCATCAAAGAATATGTGATTCATGAGTTCAAGATATGTTTGATGATCATCAAAGAAGTACAACTCAGACTACTCAAAAATCCTATCTCCGTTATTCCTCAGCGTTGATAATGATTATCATAATATTGAGTTGCACTCATGAATAATGATCCGCTCTTTGGTATTCCTTTGCCAAATCTTCACGGATTATTGTTCATGAATAATGATCCACTCTTTGGTATTCCTTTGCCAAATCTTCATGGATTATTATTCCTCTCATCGTGCATGCTATAAATCAACCACATGAACTTCAAGGAAAATGTCTACCTCATCCATTTCGAAGTTATTGGTGTTTCCTCCATATCAGTCTCTACATGAATACTTTTAGGAAGAATACATTGATGTTGAGGCATCATTTGTTCTGGTTCATTAAGTGGGTGAATGTACATCCGGTTGTATGTTTATTCACATGTTGGGCATTTGACACAAGTTGATTACTTAGAAGTTACTCTTTTATCACTTATTTGAGGTTGAAGTTGACGTTCACAAAGGCGTGATCTTATTTGATAACTTGCTCGAGCTTAAGAATTAGAGTTGAAGTCTTGGGTTATCTAGTTACCGGATCGAGGTGGATGGTTGAAGACACGGTTAACTATCACTATTAGGAGTTACGTTGTTTTACTCAATGTCACGCGTATATTACGTTGTGGATAATCGCAAGAGGTGTTAATGTCTCATACTTTAATTGAGTATTGAGTACTTAAGAGATTTGCTTGGTGCATAAATTCTCGACACCGTTCTTCCATCTTTAAGTGCAAGCTTAAGACACAAATACTGGGAATTCGACTTCAGTTTCAAGTTTGGTATATTGGGTTTTCTTAAGCAGTGGTCACTTCAAATTGTCTACATATGGGTTGATAAAGATAGTGAGAGAGTTTATGTAGCAGTTGATTCTCACAGGATTCATTTGGGCTATTTGAGTTCTTCTCACAAGATTTCAAGTTTATGGATATATTATGTTACTTCAGTGTTCAGTTGGAAGAAATGTGAGAAGAATATTTGGAACGTGAGATGATCACGCCTATCGACATCTTATATACGGTTTATGATAAAGTGCTTCAGGTTATATGCACAACATGTTCACTTGATCGAGCTAATTCAGTTATTTCAGAGTTGACATCCACGAGATGATTAGTAACTCAACATGTTACATGGATGTCATCGTCTCTACTCTTGTTGGGTACATGTGTACATTATGTGTTGATTGGTTATATGTTATATAACTGGAATGCACTTGGTAAAATGAAGATGTTGATATATTGTTCCCCTAAATAGACAAGCTGGTCAATCTTGAAAAGTAAGGTGTACATCGGGGATGCACAACAGGTTCATGTGATCGGTCGTAATCGGTTAATCCGGTTTGATAACCAGGGGCGATCAATGTTTCAACTTGTTACTTCGGTGTTCTCGTGTTCTTCAGGGTGATGAGCTTCAATCAATGAGACCGCTTTGTATTCAACTCTACTTCTTAGGGAAATGGTCTTTATTCGATGTTTGTCGGTTTGGGGGGAAGCTACCAAAGATTCAAATTGAGAAGGCTCATGTCCAGACGATTTTCTTAGAAGCCTCGAATGCTTTGGTGGCGAAAGTTTAAGAGATGTTGATTTCTTTCTTCTACAACGTCTTTGAACGATATCTTTATCTCGGTACTCATTTCATCATTCTCTTAAAATAATTTATCTCTTTGTATATATTTATCCAAAAAGCAAAATACAAAATTATAAAACCCTATAAAACCAAATAGAAAAATATAAAACTTTCAAAAATCCATAAAAATCTGAAAAAAAAAAAATTTTGAAAAATCTTCAAAAAAATATTGTCAATTTGTCATGTTTTTCTCGGTTCGATTATATCTACGGTCTTTGTTCTGTCATTCAAAGAATGACACGGGACTTTAGATGTTGTTAAATTTAAAAAAAAAAAAAAAAATAAAAAAAAATATATTTTTGGGAGAAAGAGAAACAATGGTTTATTGTCATTTTCAGGCAATAACCCGGTTTTAAAAGAAAGAACGGAGCCATGTTTTACCATGTTTTCAAATTCCATGCTCTGATTCTATAAACATTTATCTGCGGAAAACTAAATGCTTTGAAAAATAACTCGGTTTCTATTTTTGATAATCATCAGGACTTATTTGTCAAAATCTCTATCTCTCAATCAACAACCTATGTCATTGATTGAGGGGAGAATGATTTCAATTAAATTAAAAGGTTATTTGTCATTCAATTGTTTTCAAAAGATATTCATGCATGTTTATCAATGGAGTTTAAAGTCTTAAAATCCGATCCTTATCAGTTAAAACGTTTTCATAATCAAGTCACAATTCTCCTTAAAAGCTTTCAAAATCAATTTAAATCAATAAGAGATCACAAATCTCAAATGATTTGATAATTGTGATCGGGGAAGAATGTGTGATTTAAATGGATTTAAAGCTGATAATTAGGTAAATGGTTTATAATGATGTACATGCTATCCTGCTCACATGTGACAAACGATTTTAAATTTTCCATGCACATGTTGAGGGGGAGCATCTATCTTAAACCTATGATTTGAAAAGTGATCATTTATCTCAATGTGCTGGTTCCCTCTAGTATGTGTAAAACTCTTTTCAAACCTCGAGGCACATATTGAGGGGGAGCAAATTCATGGAAACCTCATCCTTCCTGGAAATGCTTTATCTACTTGATTTGATCAAGGAAGTGATGGTGATATTTTTTAGAAAATGGTAAACAAAGAAGTTAATTTCTTCCTCTTGCCTCCGTGTGCAAAACAATTTCAAACATTTGATGCACATGTTGAGGGGGAGCACTTATTCTAAAAATATCAAAAACAATTCAGGTACAAAATGTTTTGATAATATATCACAAGTATCTGGATTGATTTTCAAATGGTTTTCAATTGGTTCCAATGGCAGATGAACAATACCAAATAGACCGACCAACTTTACTTTATGTACGATGATATAAGGATGTTAAGGTTAGGTATTGGTTCCCATGATCCGCCAGAACCGGAGGGATCTACCCGGGGACAATCCACTAGATAGTGTAGAGTCCTTAGGTATGATGATAAAAGGAGAAAAATGAGATATGGGAAGAGTGCGGACTAAGGCAGCTAGTCTTTGGAATAAACCCAACAAGGTTCTAGCTATGAAGTCTCGGTAAGCAATGAAGGGGTTGAAGAATTAAAAAGAATTGAATGAGAATAGGGTGAAAACAAATAGCCCTCCATTTATTCAACCTTAGGGCAGAAGCCGGGTTCAATTCATATGCTACTGATGGTAACATCGGTATTGAAGACAAGACGTCATGGACCCAGTGGCGCACTGCACTTCAACTTTCCAAACCACTCAAGTTCCTCTTAAAAGGACTTGTTTCATTCTCACGGGGGAACCGACATTATCTATCGACTTTCTCTTAGAGATTGTTGATATTGAAGAAGGAGACCCTCTCCCTAGTCTCCGACAGGATCCAAATATTCAAAAATTGAGTCTAGAGCCACGAGATCATCAATAAATCTCATTAGGACACTTTCAATGAAGACTCTCTGTTTCACACAATGTGGAAGAGAGATTATATCTTGAGTCCTACGCATTATCCTTGTGGTATTGCCGAACATCGAGTGATATGCAAACATATTCACAATGAAGATGGAAAGCCTTCAGGAGCCAACATCTAACAAGCTCCTGGTAGGTGGCATGTGAGATCTATTATCTAGATCAACCATGTGACAAGCTGAACGAAACAATGGGGCGATTCAGTCTTTTGAATCAATCACGGTTCAGGTTATGGATTGACGGATACCTTTGAAAAACCGGTCTATGTGCTTTAAAATTCTTTTCATTAGCATGTCGACCGTGTACTAATCTTTCAAATCAAAAGGTGTTTTATGATTGATAATTGATTTTCATTAAAACCTTATTTTGTATTGCAAAAACAATTTCTATTGAGCAATACTCGATTGTTTTTCAAATATCTTTTCATCAATCGGTGGACTCAAATTCATTTGGTTCACTCACTCCGCGTTGTCTTCTTTGAGATGTTCCGGTTTGAGAACAGCTAGAGCATCTGCGAAACCCTGTCAAGGAAATTCTTGAATTATACGATCACGGCGTACTTGTACTTGATCAGCGGGAACCGTGGGCCATGTACCTCAAGTCAACGAAAGTGATCAAAGACACTTTCGTGCGATTTATTGCTAAGCTGTTGTATGCGAGGTAGGCGGCGTTTCATTGATTGAATGAAGCGGTCAATACATAGCCGCATGCTCACTTAACACATTCATCTCAAAAGAAATCATGATTAGTGCATCAATGACTCGGATATTTTCACTCCATGCTTACGCTTCTGCTGCCAATATCATGATTCAACAAATGCTTCCGCTACTCTGATGAGAAGATATCATGATCCGGAATGTGAGCATGTCGGTCCTAAAGTCACAACATCACATAATACCAACACCACAAAGGATGTCACAGAGATTTTTTGATGGCTGATAATCTCAAATGATGGCTCAAAATTATTATCACGTGGATCATTAAAAGACCTCCACTTGAAGTAACCAAACATGCAATGTGAAGAATCAATGACTACGAGCTTAGGAACAAAGGACTACATCAAGAATGCAAGAACAATTGTTAATGTCATATCTGTTTGTATTCAATGTAATTTTAGTGCATGATTGAGGTGACCTCCCTTAGGGGGAGATTGTTAGGAATTAGAAATTCCAGGTATTAAAGAGTCGGTCACCTCAAGTATATGTAATCGTTAGAAAGCTCGTAGTCGTAGTTATTTTAAGTTAAGTAGTATTTAGTTAAGTAACACCGTGGAGGACGGACGGGTCTTTACCCACTGTATGCCTGATCCACAGCCCGATGTGTGGCGTTTTATGTAAGACTATAAATACTCTCTACCTCCCAAGGTAGAGAGTTGGAGCTCATAATAATATCTTTCACTTTCTCTCACTAAGTTCCCTAAACCTCTAACTTTCTCTCTCTAGAATTCCATCTATATGCTACCTTGTGTTAATGTTATGATGTGTATGTGAAAAGTTATATCTTACATGGACGTATTTAGCACTCCCATTATCAAAAGGAAGTACCTGGTCCTTTGTCACCCCGGTTTCTTTTTCCATTTCCCTATGCAGAATGAATGGATCATCACGAACAACACGAATTCTTGACATTTGTGATCTGAAGTTGTTCAACTTCGTCCCAGAATTCGTCCTCGAGAGATTCCATGAGAATAGAAGAAGTTAGAATCAAATGGATAGAGGGTATAGGGATAAAGAATCAAAAAGGGTAAGAGGTTAAAGATGAATATTTTTGGATTTTTGAAAAACATGCCATAAAAACAAAGAATGAAAATATTTTTGGTGTTGTTTAACACTTTAGGAAAAGTGTTAAAGAACTTTTTGGATTTTCTGAAAATTTTACAAAAAACTTTTTACAAAAGATGGAATATGTGCAAGAATGGGTCTGAAAAAGGCTAAACACACGCTAAAGCCTCCCGTGGCAAAATTTTGATGCGTGCAGAGCAGGTCAAGCTAAATCACTCAAACACCGCCACTTGTGAATGGCGGACCGTAATCGACTTAAAACTGCTCAAGCGAATGCAATGAAGATCAGAGGAATATAGTGTATTCCCAGGTCGTTAAGTCCCACGGAGGATGAATTGGTGTATAAACAACTTCAGATGATAGAATGATCACTAAGGATAGCGATCAAGAAAGGTTTTGATGGATAATTACCTAAAGAAAAGATCTACAAATAACAGTGACTTAAATGCAAATTAAGAAAATTAAAAAGATAAAAGATATTAAATAAACGATATCACTATTTTTAAAGTCGATGAACGTTTAAAACCTACAACTTAAAACTTACGTTTAAATAAAAATTACGTAACGCAAAAATAAAACGTGAGTTTTTAAAGAAATAAAAGGCCTATAAATATGAAAATGACATTTTAACAATCCTAATAATAAAAGAAAATTATTAGAAAAATAAAATTATTTTTACAACTATTTATTTAATTATTATTAATTAAAAACTATTTATTAAGTATTTAAAATGCACTAAAATACAAGAAAATACAAAATTAACCTAGAAAAATGAAATTAAAACTTAGAAAAGTCTAAAATATGATAAAACTTATTTTAAAACTGAAAATATATTTTTAAGACTTATTATGTATTTATTATTAATTTAAAACTATTTAAAACTAATTAAAATGTTAAAAAAATACTTTTTAAACTAAGAAAATTATGGAAAAATACTTTTTATTACTTTTATATTTATCTTAATCTATAAAAATTGAAAACATATTTTTTAAAGCTTTTTCTGATTTATTTGTATTAAAAACTATTTAAAAAGGATTAAAAACTATTTAAAATAAAGAAAAATAGAAAACAGTGTAGGAAAAATCTGAAAAATTCAGGAAAATGCTAAAATATTATTCTAAGTCTAAGAAAAATATAAAAACATATGCTTATATGGAGGAAAAAGCTACTGCTGTAAAACTGCTTAATAATAAGCAATCCAAAATAAGCTATAAGCTACAAATGAGTACCAGCTGAACAAAGAAGCTAAATAATGCTATATTAAGTATAACTTAACTAATTATCAGTACCTTAGATCACTAAAGAAGCTTAAGTTGGTTTTGAGCTTATTGGCTTAATTAAGCAAAACAGTGATTAGGGGGGCACCTTTAAGCACTTGCACAAGCTAAGCAAGTAAGCTAAATGGAAAAACAGATAAAGGAACTTAAAATAGACCTGGCCTACTATACTTGGACCAAAAATCAGCTTATCACAAGCTTGATTGAAGCTTGCACAAGGGCTGCTAGATGTGCCTATGCACACTCATTGTGCACAGGGCATATCATGCCTAATTGGAAGCTGATTTAAAGCTTATTAGAGCTTGAGAAATGGAAAACAAAACTGATATCTCTACACTAGACCTACTGAACTTGCAAATCCCAAAGTCTCATAGATTTTAATGAAGAAATGAATACATGAGACACCAACAAAGTTTTGCAAAAACCTGTTTTTTCATTATTTTGACTTTTGTAAACAGAAATGAAACTTTGACTAAACTGAGATTTGATCCTAATTTATGAACTGAGATTGATGTGAAATGATGAAATGCAACTAATACAAACTAAATCAACTACTAACACTCCTATTTGCAAGATTTGGCATCCTGATTCACACAGGTTAGAGTATAAGAGCAGTTTGTATGCAAGTTTGACTTTAAGTGATTTCTAGTGATAAGTAATGACTGAAATGGTTGCAATAGACCTAGATGAAACTTAAGCAACTAAATCTAACTACTGAACAAACCTTAACTCAGTTAAACAAGTGGAGCCAAACACCCCTTTGGTAGACTTTTATGAAGCTTATCAAAGCTTAACAATGATTTAAGCTGAGAACTGATTCATACATACATTGAATGTTGTAAAGTCTTGATTAAAACTCATAAACACCGATGATAAAGCTAAGACCTCCTAATCACTTTTATGTAATTTTACTTGGTGAAATTTTGAAAACTCAACAACTGAAGAAAACTAAAGATCAAGTAGATTATTTTAAGTGATATCTTGACTTGTCAACACCAAAGGAACATGGAATTACAAAGATAAGCAGTAAATAAGCTTTTAAACAGTAAATGGTTAAAATGAATAAATAGGCTTACAAACTGGAATTCAAATGAAATCTGAGAACCAAGAACTGAGATCCTTTCCTATAGCTTCCCAAGAAGCTCTATACCAAATAGCAATCCAAATTTCCACCTGCTTGACAAACTTCCTTGTACATTATCCATGATTTTTGAATTTATCACTATTTTCCTTGATTTTATGAATTTTTCTATTAGAGCTATGAACTGAATTTAAAATGTTTCTGATAGCTTAAACAAGCTACTAGGAGCTTATTTGAGCTTACTTGATCCAAAAACAGTATACAAACACATCTAGATTATCATGAGAATTTAAGGTCGAAATTTCACAATTATAAAAACTTGGTAAATTACTGAAATTGAAACTAGAAATAGGTTTGATATACACTGAAATATGATTACAAATACTTGAAAGCTTTTAAAATAAACTGAAATTAAAATTATACTAAGAACGACAATTTAGACTATACTAAAACTAACTACTACTCTTCTCCACTGCTTCTCACTTGATTTTTATAGATTCATTTTGTTCCTTGTCGACCTCTGATGAAATCCCACTTAAATCCAACCATTGAATCGCTTGAAATCATCACAACCACCCAAGTGGCATTTTGGCGGGAAAAAAGTCTTAAAGCAGGTATGTGCATTTAATGCTATGGTGAGTGTTTGCAAGGTGGAAAGGTGGTTGTTAGCCAGCTGTGGAGTGGGTGGAAAGTGGTAAAAACCACCCTGGTTTTGGATTTCAGGTGTGGGTGAAAGGGATGTACAGTACCCCCTGTTTTGGCGGTATTTTGACCGTTTGACCTGGCTTAATAACGGGGTAAGGTTTGGTTGGGATTGGGCTAAAGATTGGGCCTGTGTGTTGTGTTCTGTTTTTGGACTTGGATTAATACAAGGGTTCATTTGTTGTAGCTTACAAGTATAAGGACCTTTCATGTAATTTGGCCAAAGTTGAAGGGTTGAATCTGTCCATTTCCCAAGGTTCTTACAAGGACCATTCCTGCCAAATGAGATTAATACAAGGACCAAGGATGATTATTTCATTTTTTAAACTTAAAAGGACTTTAATTTTCATTTTTGGATTTTGAGGGGGTGAAACTGTAAATTTCCCAAAAAGTTATCAAAAGGAACAATTTTGTCATTTATAAATAGTACAAGGTTAATATTTGATAATTTTCATTTTTTAAATTAACCAAGGACTATATTTGACATTTTTCCAAAGTTTAGGGACTAAAGTTGTCATTTTGTGATTTTTAAACTTTAAAGGGTTTGTTTTGACAACTTTTGAATCTTATGGACCTAAAATGACATTTTACAAGTTTTTTTGAATTACCAGGGACTAGTTTTGACAACTTTTGTAACTTGGGGGACTAAAACTGCCAATTATGCAAACTTGATACGTTTTTCATCTGATTTTGATGTTTTTGCATTTAAAACATATAAAACACTTGTTTGTGATATTTTTATCATTTTGAAGTATTTCTGAGTGTTTTCAGATGTTTTTGGCATTCTAACAGTATAAAAATGATGAGTATTTAGACACTCATCAGGGGGTAAATTTGTCACCCCGCTTTCTTCCTGTCCTCAGGAGACCCTTGAACTCAGCTTTTCTTTCGAATATCTAGATGTTTTTCTGCCCACCCTCGTGGTTTTTCTATTGGGAATGCTTCTTTTTTTCTTGGTTGGCCGCGACCAACTCTCCTCGGAGGAATGCTTTGGTTACCTTCCACATTTCATCAAATGTTTGGGGTATATTATCGTTAAGTCTTTTGATTAGCTCGAGATTTGTTATCCCGTGCATGAAACCCGATACGCGCATACATTCTGGAGCGCCTTTCACGTGCATACTCTCCGTTTTGAAGCGTTCCACGAATGCCTCTGTGGACTCCCCTTCCCGCTACTTTATGTGATGCAGTTCGACAAGATCTTTCATATACTTCTTTTGTTGAAGGAAGTACGAGAGAAAGCTAGATCTTAGCTCTTCAAAGCTATCAATGCTCTCTGGACACAGTTCATCAAACCAGACGTGGGCGTGCCCTATCAGAGTGGAATTGAACATGTGGCACCATGTGGCCATGGCCCATCTCTCCACTTTGGCCGCGGTCTGCGGTCTGAAAAAAATTTAAGTGATCTTCTGGGTCACATGTCCCATCGTATGTCCTGATATACGTTGGCATCCTTGTCCTTTTTGGAAATTCTAAGTTCCGTATCCGCCGGGTGAAAGGATCCGCATCAGCTATATCGTACGGGGAGTAGAGTCCTTCAGAATCGTCTCCTGACTTGTTCTTTGGGGTGGACTTCCAGTGTCCTCCCGTGCTTTCCTCGCTTTCCAGAGGAGATGCCTCCCTAGACCTGTTGCGGCGTGAGCGGTGGGTCTCCCCCTTGCTGTACTTCGAGAGGGAAGCACTCTCGCGGGACAAGCTTCGGCTTTTCTGGTATCTTTCAACCGAGTATCTTGTCGCCACGTTTTTCTTCCTGAGCCTTTCGGCTTCTCTTTTGCATTGCCGGTGGGAGGACGCTTTTGATTGGAGTCTGGAGAACACATCTGGTTTTCCGTCTCATAGTGTCACAATTCTCAATTTTTGGTCATTTCTCAAAACAATTCACGTTTCACAATTTCATCATTTATCGTAAACTAGCTTTGCGTGTTCCAAATTCGCGTAACCTTTATGGTTTAGCGGCGAATTCATGATCATATCATCACGAACATTTCATGTGGACTAAGTTTAGTCTACATTTCATTAACATCATTTGCATCATGTTAATCCATTCATGACATTTCATTTCACCTTTAACGCGTAATTTTTATATTAAATAAACGTTATCGCGTGAGTTATTATTTTGAATATTTAATCCGTTACTTCCAAAAATGATCCCGAGATATTTTTATACCTACAGTTAGTTATAAAAACTATATTTTTAGTTTACCTAGTGTTTTAAATTTATTTGGTATATAAATCGTTAAAGTTATATTATTACGACGTTTTTCTTAAAAAACTATACGATAATTATTTTATCACTCAAATTTTACAAGGAATATATTTTTATAATTTTTATAATATCATTATACTCTACTTTGATCTATTAAAAATTTTCTTGTACCTAAAAACTACCATTTACCTTAACTTGAATCTATTTCTCTTACACTTTTCTTACAAATTATACAAATATACATTTACACATTATATATAAAAAAAAAATAAATAAATAAAAATAATATTGATGAAACACAACCCCAAAAATCCGGCCCTTAGGGGAGGGATTTCATTTAATGTAGTTGGTAAAAGACTTGTTTAATGTATGTATAAAACTACACTCCAAGACTTCCTTCATTCATTTCCTTCAATCCAATAATTCACACTCTATCAAAACAATATTTCTTCTCTTGTTTTCTACCTTAGAACCGGCCTAGCATAAAGATCAAGAAGAGATTCAAAAGTTTTCAAAGCTCAAGTATTTACAATCTAGATAATACTCTTATTAAGGTTTTGAAATAAAAACCTAGGGTGTTTAGGCTAACCTTGTTCTTTGCACCTCATCATAATAGCTTGTAAGCATATCACTCTCATTCTATATCTTTCATTTTCATTTCATACTTATTTCTTCATATTTTGAGCAAGCATGCAAGACTTATTGTTGTTTATACCATTTTTACCTTTGTTTTTAGAGTATGATATATAAAGTCATCCTATAATTATTCCCTTGGTATATATTGGTCTTGATGATGTTTAGGAACCCATGACACCCTAAGAAGGTGTATGGTAGGAATAGATTAGCTTTGGAGTTGATTTGAAGGGATTGGAATAGGTTTAGTACGAGAAAAACTATTTTCGACAAGTATAAAAAGTGGTCTGATCTTGTTTTGTTTTTCTGGAAAATCCGACAGTAGGCACGAATTTTTGGCCTTGATATTTAGAAAATATACTTTAAAACGAATCCGTGGCCGCTTGAACGGATTAAAACGGAGTTATAACGAAGAAGTTATGAATTTTTCAAGTTGACGACGGAATATATATTTTTTTCTGAAATTTCAGCAACCTATTATTGTTTTATTCGAGTCAAAAACGAGCCTTAAGCTTCATAAATTATTTCGACTTGTCAAAAATATAATAGTATACTTTGATACGAAGCTAAGGACATATAATACGTAGAAAACGGATTTGAAACGACTAAGATATGCACGTTTTCATAAAATTGCCGTAACTATTATTTTCAGAAAAACTATATTATTTTTACGAGACAAGTATTACGGTAACTAAAACGACCATGTTGAAGGCTGTTTTTATCTATGATGTAGAACTTTTTGGAACGAGATGTCTTCTAGTAAAATCGAGATCACCAAGCATATTTTTCAAAACGATCAACCGTTTGTATAGCGGAGTTGTAATAAATTATTTAAGGATGTTTAAACTTGGCCGAAACTCATTTTTAACCAACATTTTAGCCAAAATCACCATCTTTAACCTTTATTATCTTTATGTTCGAGACCTCTATGACGAAAACTCCTGAACTAAAACTTCTAGATTTTGATACAAACTTTCCATAACCGTCGAGTTCGTTTCCTAACGTTCGACGTACACCATTTTACGACTAGTTTTCGAAGCCATTTTTGTTAATTTCATGAAATTTCCAACGACATTATTTTACGACGAAAAGTTGAAATTTCACAATAAATCATTACAAAACCATTGTAGGATGACATTTTGACGTAAATACTTGTAAAGTAATTTAAGAAAGGTCAAGACGTCAAAAGAGTATTTTTCGACGATAAGTATTATTTTTTTTCAAAACTCACAAGTGGTATAAATAACATACGAAATGCATGCATAACATTACATCATAACTCATTGAGTATCATATCATTCATTTTAGGTCGCGGATAGTTTTCGAGCCTCATTTTCTTGCACTTCATTTTGTTAGCATATCAATCACACCGGTGAGTTCAGTAGCCCCACTTTCTATTACGTATTTGTCTTACAAACTCTTTGGGGAGATACATGCTCAACTACTTACTTTCACTATCACAAATATTCTAAACTTTGACATATTACTGTGAGTTTCATAGCCCCTACTTTTATTCATTTTCAATCACTTTTGGGGGAGATACATGCTCAAACTATTTTCATTTACTTTCACAAGTACTCTAAACTTTTACATACTATTGTGAGTTCATACCCCGCTTTTTCTCATTTAAATTCTTATAAACTATTTGGGGCGAGATATATGCTTATTTATCCAAACATTTAAACTCTTTTGCCAAACAACATTACTTATACTCTAGACTTGGTGTGTGTATTGACTAGACTTAAACAAACATCCCATCATTTATATGTTGGAAGGCCATTAATTTGGATACAGCCCAACGTGCGTCGTTGGAGGAACATCCCAACATTTATATGTTGGAAGGCCATTTATATGGATACTGATAGCCCAACGTGGCGTTGGAGGAACATTCCAACACGAGTTGTTGGAAGACCCTTGTGGTGACATTTATACTTTTAACTACTATGATACATGCATACATGATTGACATACTATTTTTAGCCGTGGGTTGTAAACACACAGGTTGCAAGTTTTGTATGGGCGGGACTTGGAACTGAGTGGATTTACGATGCCTTTGCTTTGCGAACTATTCTATTTGACCAAAAACTTTGCCTTTGTTACATAAACACTCTTTTAAGGCTTTACTTGTTAACCAAACTCTATGAACTCACCAACCTTTGTGTTGACACTTTTTAGCATGTTTTATCTCGGTATTTAAGGCATTCACTTCATGGCATGCATATGGGCACATCTTAGAGTCGTGGTGACGACGCGTCTCGCATGGGATTTATACACTTTAAAAACATCGTTTGGCTTGTATCAAACCTATTTCCGCATACATTGATTTTTCATTTGGGACCTACATTTTGTAAACTCTGATTATTTTACTTAATCAAGCGATGTATTTTCTAAACGACACTTTAGGTCGTTCGATATAACTGTAACTTTGATGCTATGACAGTCCTCCCCAAGGTATTTCATTCCGCTGCAAAACACGTAATTTGGGGGTGTGACAGATTGGTATCAGAGCATCGGTTATAGAGAACTAGGTTGCATCATTGACCCTAGACTATAACCACATCATCATAGCATCTCATCATATCATTATAAGTGCATATTCTTTATACATGCGGACTTATGACTCAACACCAAACATCATATGAGTCGATTAGTCCAAGCATTGCATAGTTACTCTAAATTATACATAGCCTGATCACCTATGTCTAATTCGAGAAGAATCATGCAATGAAGGGAGTAGTAGTCTCATATGTGTAAGCAATTCCGTAATCAAGCCAAATTTTCAAAAGATTTTCTTCAAACCACTTGTTTCCAGTTTGATCCAGTGACAGTTCTTGTTGGATGAGTTGCAAAGATCGAGCTAGAAACAAGTCGTTACCTAAACCGATTTAGCCTAATCGTATGACGGTTCTTGTTTGATGAGTTGTGGGATTAAGTAAAAATCGGTTACCAAAAAGTCTTTTAAAAATTTTGCTTGAGAATGGGAAAGCTTGTCTCATCGAGCCTAATCATAAGAAAGCATGTATTTAGGATGGGAATTGCTCACGATAGCACAGAACGTATCTTGTGGGCCGAGTAACTCATATGCATGAGCATTGACATAATCATTTAGACCATACACGAGCATAAACTTTTAGAACTCTTGTCGAGGTTCGAACCATAGTATCATCGATTGAATCACGAGGACGTGATTCCTCGGACATGGGAAGAATGTCACAATTCTCAATTTTTGGTCATTTCTCAAAACAATTCACGTTTCACAATTTCATCATTTATCGTAAACTAGCTTTGCGTGTTCCAAATTCACGTAACCTTTATGGTTTAGCGGCGAATTCATGATCATATCATCACGAACATTTCATGTGGACTAAGTTTAGTCTACATTTCATTAACATCATTTGCATCATGTTAATCCATTCATGACATTTCATTTCACCTTTAACGCGTAATTTTTATATTAAATAAACGTTATCGCGTGAGTTATTATTTTGAATATTTAATCCGTTACTTCCAAAAATGATCCCAGATATTTTTATACCTACAGTTAGTTATAAAAACTATATTTTTAGTTTACCTAGTGTTTTAAATTTATTTGGTATATAAATCGTTAAAGTTATATTATTACGACGTTTTTCTTAAAAAACTATACGATAATTATTTTATCACTCAAATTTTACAAGGAATGTATTTTTATAATTTTTATAATATCATTATACTCTACTTTGATCTATTAAAAATTTTCTTGTACCTAAAAACTACCATTTACCTTAACTTGAATCTATTTCTCTTACACTTTTCTTACAAATTATACAAATATACATTTACACATTATATATAAAAAAAAAAATAAATAAATAAAAATAATATTGATGAAACACAACCCCAAAAATCCGGCCCTTAGGGGAGGGATTTCATTTAATGTAGTTGGTAAAAGACTTGTTTAATGTATGTATAAAACTACACTCCAAGACTTCCTTCATTCATTTCCTTCAATCCAATAATTCACACTCTATCAAAACAATATTTCTTCTCTTGTTTTCTACCTTAGAACCGGCCTAGCATAAAGATCAAGAAGAGATTCAAAAGTTTTCAAAGCTCAAGTATTTACAATCTAGATAATACTCTTATTAAGGTTTTGAAATAAAAACCTAGGGTGTTTAGGCTAACCTTGTTCTTTGCACCTCATCATAATAGCTTGTAAGCATATCACTCTCATTCTATATCTTTCATTTTCATTTCATACTTATTTCTTCATATTTTGAGCAAGCATGCAAGACTTATTGTTGTTTATACCATTTTTACCTTTGTTTTTAGAGTATGATATATAAAGTCATCCTATAATTATTCCCTTGGTATATATTGGTCTTGATGATGTTTAGGAACCCATGACACCCTAAGAAGGTGTATTGTAGGAATAGATTAGCTTTGGAGTTGATTTGAAGGGATTGGAATAGGTTTAGTACGAGAAAAACTATTTTCGACAAGTATAAAAAGTGGTCTGATCTTGTTTTGTTTTTCTGGAAAATCCGACAGTAGGCACGAATTTTTGACCTTGATATTTAGAAAATATACTTTAAAACGAATCCGTGGCCGCTTGAACGGATTAAAACGGAGTTATAACGAAGAAGTTATGAATTTTTCAAGTTGACGACGGAATATATATTTTTTCTGAAATTTCAGCAACCTATTATTGTTTTATTCGAGTAAAAAACGAGCCTTAAGCTTCATAAATTATTTCGACTTGTCAAAAATATAATAGTATACTTTGATACGAAGCTAAGGACATATAATACGTAGAAAACGGATTTGAAACGACTAAGATATGCACGTTTTCATAAAATTGCCGTAACTATTATTTTCTGAAAAACTATATTATTTTTACGAGACAAGTATTACGGTAACTAAAACGACCATGTTGAAGGCTGTTTTTATCTATGATGTAGAACTTTTTGGAACGAGATGTCTTCTAGTAAAATCGAGATCACCAAGCATATTTTTCAAAACGATCAACCGTTTGTATAGCGGAGTTGTAATAAATTATTTATGGATGTTTAAACTTGGCCGAAACTCATTTTTAACCAACATTTTAGCCAAAATCACCATCTTTAACCTTTATTATCTTTATGTTCGAGACCTCTATGACGAAAACTCTGAACTAAAACTTCTATATTTTGATACAAACTTTCCAAAACCGTCGAGTTCGTTTCCTAACGTTCGACGTACACCATTTTACGACTAGTTTTCGAAGCCATTTTTGTTAATTTCATGAAATTTCCAACGACATTATTTTACGACGAAAAGTTGAAATTTCACAATAAATCATTACAAAACCATTGTAGGATGACATTTTGACGTAAATACTTGTAAAGTAATTTAAGAAAGGTCAAGACGTCAAAAGAGTATTTTTCGACGATAAGTATTATTTTTTTTCAAAACTCACAAGTGGTATAAATAACATACGAAATGCATGCATAACATTACATCATAACTCATTGAGTATCATATCATTCATTTTAGGTCGCGGATAGTTTTCGAGCCTCATTTTCTTGCACTTCATTTTGTTAGCATATCAATCACACCAGGTGAGTTCGTAGCCCCACTTTCTATTACGTATTTGTCTTACAAACTCTTTGGGGGAGATACATGCTCAACTACTTACTTTCACTATCACAAATATTCTAAACTTTGACATATTACTGTGAGTTTCATAGCCCCTACTTTTATTCATTTTCAATCACTTTTGGGGGAGATACATGCTCAAACTATTTTCATTTACTTTCACAAGTACTCTAAACTTTTACATACTATTGTGAGTTCATACCCGCTTTTACTCATTTAAATTCTTATAAACTATTTGAGGCGAGATATATGCTTATTTATCCAAACATTTAAACTCTTTTGCCAAACAATATTACTTATACTCTAGACTTGGTGTGTGTATTGACTAGACTTAAACAAACATCCCAGCATTTATATGTTGGAAGGCCATTAATTTGGATACGACCCAACGCGTGCGTCGTTGGAGGAACATCCCAACATTTATATGTTGGAAGGCCATTTATATGGATACAACCCAACGTGAGCGTTGGAGGAACATCCCAACACGAGTTGTTGGAAGACCCTTGTGGTGACATTTATACTTTTAACTACTATGATACATGCATACATGATTGACATACTATTTTTAGCCGTGGGTTGTAAACACACAGGTTGCAAGTTTTGTATGGGCGGGACTTGGAGCTGAGTGGATTTACGATGCCTTTGCTTTGCGAACTATTCTATTTGACCAAAAACTTTGCCTTTGTTACATAAACACTCTTTTAAGGCTTTACTTGTTAACCAAACTCTATGAACTCACCAACCTTTGTGTTGACACTTTTTAGCATGTTTTATCTCAGGTATTTAAGGCATTCACTTCATGGCATGCATATGGGCACATCTTAGAGTCGTGGTGACGACGCGTCTCGCATGGGATTTATACACTTTAAAAACATCGTTTGGCTTGTATCAAACCTATTTCCGCATACATTGATTTTTTCATTTGGGACCTACATTTTGTAAACTCTGATTATTTTACTTAATCAAACGATGTATTTTCTAAACGACACTTTAGGTCGTTCGATATAACTGTAACTTTGATGCTATGACAGTCCTCCCCAAGGTATTCCATTCCGCTGCAAAACACGTAATTTGGGGGTGTGACACATAGCCTTGCGGTCGCGTGTGGACGTTCTCTTTCCAGCCTAGAGAACACGTCCGGCTGCGTCCTCCGAACTTCCACCGGACTCCTTTCCCTAGAGCGGTCCATCTCTCGGCTGCTAAGTCTCGAGAAGACACTTTGCGATCTGGAATACTCCGTAGGGTCCGATCTGGCACTTGGGCTAGCCCTCTGCCTTTTTTTGGATTTCCTTCTTCTTTCGGACTCTGAATGGGTATTCCGGGCATGTTCTCTAGATCTTTCATTCCTGGTCTCATCATCAAAGTCTAAACGGGTCTTGACCCGGTCTAGTTTTTCCTGATGGACTTTCTCTGCCATTAGGGGCAGGATTTGATTGTAGTGCTTTTCATAGAATTCCCTTATTGTTGCGTCTGACACAGCGTTAGGGGGGGTAGTGTTCTATGTCATGTTCCTTTTCCTTTCCGCCCGTGTTTCTGACTGTGGAAGGTCCCGGGGAAGGAGAAGGGTTGTCTGCCAGGTTACTCATGAGAGAGCTTCTTTTGGAAACACAGTTACGTTACTGGTCCCACAAATGGCGCCAACTTGTTAATACAAATCGGGGCTCTTCTTTGAGAAGGATAGTGTAGGCTATCTTCTCAAGGAAAAGATCTTGTACTAAGTAGGAATCTTGGCTGAAAGCTGCTAAGAAAACAAGACACCATTAGCCTCACCGCGGAAGGGGCTTCCGCGGTCAACCTCCGGTGTGAGAGTAAGTGCAGGTTTAGAGAGATAAAGTGAGTTCTAGAGAGAGAGTGTGTGTATTTGTTACCGTTTGAATATCGGCGAGAGCCCCTATTTATATGGTTGACATTTCTGTCCTGTTCTCATGGTCACGGGACATGAGAGTGACAGTTTGCGAGTGGGGAATGACGTAAGTCAACCCAGAGTTTGTCTCGTTGCTATGATAGTGATAGTTTTGGGTGGGAACTTATCCCGCTTTCCCTTTTTAGGGACTGTAGGTGACAATACCTCCATCCCAGGTGAGATTCCTTACTCTTTAGCTGGGACGCGGTTGGGGCTTCCTCCGGAAGTGTTCCCCATCCGCGGTTTGACATCCCCGTCCAGGTAGTACCATGCGGGTATGGACAGTGCTCGAGTGGGTATGGTCTAGTGGATTGCGTTCCTGGTCCGCGTCTAACCCTTCTATATGTTCGGGGGTATCGTACACGATCAAATAGTGAAAGAATTATGGTTTGGTAGTATTAGTTCAATGTTGTAGTTTTGTCAACCCTGCAAGTTTAGTATGGTTCTCTTGTAATTTGTTCTTAATGCTTCCTATTTGGATGCTATGGCTCCATTGCTAGTACTCACATATGTTTGATGTTAAAGCTAATATATTTCACCATTTCACCAAAACTACAAGGGCGCATGAATACTACAAGTGAAACTTAAAGGGTGAAATTCCAAAAGATAAACCTTCTTACAAAACCCTTTTATCATCATCTCCGCCCTTCACCCTATCCATTTCCCTCACACTCTCCTCCCTCACCAAACTCGCCGGAAATGAACCCTTCACTCCTCACCACACAACAACCATCACCTAACCTCACCACACCATTTCTAAACCCTACCCTCAAACCCTCACCCAACTCCCTCACCTTCCACAACCGGCGCGTGCGCTTCACGCGCCGTCACACCTCCACTGTACGCGCCTCCTCCACACCGGAAGCATCTTCCGATGTGTTTGGAGGAAAGAAGGAGCTGACGCCGTTACAATCAGTAATAGACTCGATGTCACCAGCAGTTAGGTTAGGTACATCAGTTGTGGTAGTTGCTGGTGCTTTAGCTGCTGGTTATGGATTAGGTTTAAAGTTAGGTGGAAATAATAAGACTGCTGGAGTAGGTGGAGCGGTTGTTTTGGGCGTTGCGGGTGCTGGTGCGGCTTACGTTGCGAATAGTTCGGTTCCGGAGATTGCGGCTGTTAGTTTGCATAATTATGTTGCTGGTTCGGATCCGGGGTCGGTTAAGAAGGAGGATATTGAAAGTATTGCTAGCAGGTTGTTTTTTTTATAAACTGGAACGAGTTTTGTGTTATTTATACGTATAATTGTCAATTTGGTATCTGATTATATGTGGAATGTGAATGTGTATTTGATAAATGTATGATTATATATGGAAAGTAAGGGTATAACGGTCATTTCACTATGACTTTTTTTTTTTGCTTTGTTAGTACAGGTTATTGGGTTGTGTAGTGTTGTACTGTTTATGTGATAATGATTTGATTATATTTGGAAAGTGAGGCGTATAATTGTCAATTTGATACGGGTTTTGTGTCGTAGATAATGAAAGTGAAGGGTGTATATGTCAACTTATAAGTTACATGTGTATTTACTATTTAGTAAATGTGGTCCAGTAGCTTTTTGATGATGGTAGGACTATATGGATAATGGGTTTTGGGGAGAGGGGGTATTATTTTAGTATAAAACGACATTGTGGGAAACAGATTCAGTTCAAGTAGATTATACACGCTTAATAGCACAGTTATCCTGCTACTATCAACTGTAAGTTTCAACGATGATTGAAGTAAATAAGAGAATATATATGAAATATAGTTAACTATGATGATGAGTTTTTTTGCTAAGGAGACAAAGCTGTATATGAAACATTGAAACATGTGTTTGTTTTGTTATATATGCGACAAAAGAACTGTCAATACTTATTATGGCCAAGATTGACCGCAATTTTGATCCGATGGTGTCAGTCGGCGAAATTGCATCTCTGTTTACTCATTATATATAGGGAAAAAAGCAAGTTTATATTTGAAAGATGCCAAAATTGGAAGTGTTTGATTAATGGATTTGCAATTTGTTGCATTATTTATGGTTTGACAAATGATTTTCCATGGATGAACCTCTTTGATACTTTATTAGTTACGAGTCATTTGGTTTGGCCACATTTTATTATAGGAAAACTAGATTGACTTGCTGATTGCTTTGAAACTGAGGTAGGATGACATGCATAATTGCACATTTTAGCTGATGTTAAAGCAAAATAGGCTGTAGCCTATTTGTATATCATATAATCAGCGAGCCCTGATAATGAGTATTTTGACTGGCGATTCTTATAGTTTTATATATTTGCTAATTTCAGATACGGTGTTAGCAAACAAGATGAAGCTTTCAATGCAGAGCTCTGTGATATATATTGTCGGTGAGTAGCATTTTATTAATAAGAGATGCATTGCTCTTATTGTTCATATTATATAAGTGTCCTTTTATCCCTTCAGTGGCCGATATTATATGGTCATTAGCGACTGTTTTCATTCTCAATTCTTTATAGGTTTATTGTGTGTCATTAGATAAGTCATAAGAAAAAGGTTTTGTAACTTAAAAAGAATTTTTTGTACTTTAGTGTTTTATCAGTTACATATATTTATTCTTTTCAGTCAGAATTACTTTTACTGTCAAGTGTTAACTGCATGTCATTTAGTTATATATAGCAAATTTAACCCAATATAGGCGGATAGGCCTGTTTTGGGTTGTATTTTATTGATGACACGGCAAATGGTTATAACCACATATCTTAGCTAAAACAAAACAGGTCAAACTGCTTAAATGTGCCTAAGCATGCTCAAGTGTTTACAAATACAACCTCTATCTATTTATAAACTTTTTCCCTAGTAATTTCAGCTTTCCAAATTATAATTAAATGGAACAGTAACCATGGTCATGAATGCATGTTACCATCCTCTCATTCTATATATTTCTCAGATATGTCACATCTATACTTCCTTCTGGAGATGAAGATCTGAAGGGAGACGAAGCTGATATTATCATAAAATTCAAAAATTCATTGGGCATTGATGACCCAGATGCAGCTGCCATGCATATGGAGGTACTGCAACAACATTGATTTATCGATTCCTTACTGGATAATAAGGCTTACCATTTACTATTGCATTTGTTCTACAGATTGGTAGGCGTATTTTCAGGCAAAGATTGGAAACTGGTGATCGTGAAGCAGACGCAGAACAACGCCGGGTAGGTTACTTTTCAATTTGTTACTAAATTGGTATATGAGATAGAGATGCAGAGCTTGATCATTGGTGTGGTCTCCAGTGCAGGCATTTCAGAAGCTGATCTATGTTTCAGAACTCGTGTTTGGAAAGGCCTCGGATTTCCTTTTACCTTGGATGCGTGTGTTCAAGGTTACCAAATCACAGGTATTAATATACCCAGACACTTCTTTTTTGCTTCATAGAATTACAAACTCAATAAGAAATTATCTCTACATCCACAAGCAGCTCTGGTAACTTCCTGATTATTGGTGATTATGTGTTCATTAGGTTGAGGTTGCTATACGTGATAATGCCCAACGGTTGTATGCTTCTAAGCTAAATTTGATTACCCAAGGTAAATATTCTGTTTGTTTTAATAAGGTTTTTACTTCAGTTACTTAGCCGTGCAGTATTGCCATGTACTGTACTTGTGTTTGGATGTGCTTTGAAAGTGATTATCTGATGCAAAATAATCAAGATCGTCTAATCAGCTGAAATAGAATATGCTGTTTAAGATAGTTCGAATGTGTTTCTATTAATTAGAGTTGTTATAATCAAGAGGTTGTAAACGTATAACAAGTTCTTATTGTCTAAGGAGTTTTTAGATTAAATGACTAAAAAAGGCTTTTTGGTGAGAGGATAAAAATATTCTTCTAACGCACTGTGAAGTCTCTAAAATTAGGATATCAGAAAGTAAAATTGTAGCTTTTTACCATTTGGTAATCAAGTTAGCTGCAACTGGTGGTGTTTGGCTAAGCTTATTTACCATAAGCCGATTTGGGCTTATTTTTAATAAGCTCCGATTTTGTGGCTTATTTTGAGACTTGTCGGCTTATTTAAGTTTCTTATGATATGATAAACTTATAAAAGCCGACAAGTCTCAAAATAAGCCATAAAATTGGGGCTTATAAAAAATAAGCCGAAATTTCATGAAATTTCGGCTTATTTTTATAAGCCTCAATTTTACGGCTTATTTTGAGACTTGTCGGCTTATTTAAGTTTATTATGATATGATAAACTTATAAAAGCCGACAAGTCTCAAAATAGGCCACAAAATTGGAGCTTATAAAAAATAAGCCCAAATCGACTTATGATAAATAAGCTTAGCCAAACAGGGCCGAAACTGAGAAGCGGAATTTGTTGATCGTAACATAAATATTGGGACTTAAAATAATAATATTCAGGTCCAAGACACCAATCCAAAAACCCCCAAAATACCAAGTTTATGTTTTTCAAGTACCTCAAATTTAAATCAACTCTATTTTCTGCTCTACTGTACTAGATTCATGTTACACTTTACCATATGCATTTACTTGTTTTTTTATACATTTTTTAGATATTCATCCGGAAGATCTTATTAGTTTGAGAGATGCACAACTACAGTGTCGGCTTTCAGATGAGGTACATATTGTTAAGGGGATAGTGACATAAATATGTGATTAGCAGTTTTAATTGCTTAACCATTGGGTTGTATTTTGTTTTTAGCTAGCTGAAGATATGTTCAGGAATCATACTAGAAAGCTCGTTGAAGCAAATATATCAACTAGTGTGAATGTACTCAAGTCCAGGACAAGAACAGCGTACGTGATCTTGCACCTTATCAAAGTCTTTCTGTTTTTTGTAACACGTGAATTAAATCTTATCTACTGCTAAAATGTATTACGTTTTTTAGTAGGGATGCCAAGCTTATTGTTGAGGAACTTGATAAGATATTGGCATTCAACAACTTGCTAATCTCACTGAAGAACCATGCTGACGCAGACCGCTTTGCTCGTGGGGTTGGCCCTGTTTCTCTAAATGGTAATTATGCTCTTATCTGGTGTATATTTTACGTTAAACATTACATGTTCTTGTTATAGTAGTGACTGGTTGCTACTAATTTTATATTTTTTTTGTAGGCGGTGAGTACGATGGTGATAGGAAGATGGATGAGCTAAAGCTCCTCTACAGAGCATATATTGCTGATGCTTTACAAGGTGGTCGTATGGAGAAAGACAAGGTATAAGAATTGAACCTTCTTTTGGGCATCACATATATCAGTGAAATTGAACTCCTGATGTTTGTGAAAATGTTTTTTTGTTGTGGGTTCCATTCCAGGATCCACAAAATGGATAATAAAGAAAAAATGGTATAGGATACGAAACTTAAAATTTCAGCATATTCTTAATGTTCTTTTTTGTGTCTATTGTAGCTTACTGCACTGAGCCAGTTGAGGAATATCTTTGGTCTGGGTAAAAGGGAAGCTGAATCTATTGCAATTGACGTTACCTCAAAAGTATACCGTAAGCGCCTTGGTGAATCTGTAACTGGGGGCGCCTTAGCAGCTGCAGATAGTAAAGCAGCGTTTCTTCAGAATCTTTGTGAGCAGTTGCACTTTGATACTGAGAAGGCCATTGAGATCCATGAAGGTAGCTTATGCCTTTTTTCCATCTGCGTAATCAATTATGTTTACGAAAACCATGTTCTTACAAATAATAATTAGTTATCTAAAAATAATAAGATTTAGAAGGCTGATAGCGTTAAATACTTAAATTACACTCTGGGCAAATTTCAACCTGTTTCCCTTGTATCTAATGTATTTTGGTTTAGCCCATATGGCATATAACAAAATACCCAAGTTATTGAATATTGCAAGTAAATGAGTGGAAATTGATGCCTCTGTTATGTCTAAAGAAATGCTTATATTCATATTCTTTCTGCTATTAGTAAACATTTTAGTTATTAAAGCTGTGAAAGATGTTATATCTTGATATATGTGCATAAGGCTCATAATGTTTTTATGTGTAATCGTTATATAGAAATATACCGACAAAATCTCCAGCAATATGTGAAAGATGGAGAGCTTAGTGATGACCAGGTTCAGGCCCTGGAGAGGTTGCAAGTTTTGCTTTGCATTCCTAAACAAACAGTTGAAAAGATTCACGAGGAAGTATGTGGTACTTTATTCGAGAAGGTAATTCACATACTGCTAATCATTTCATTCATTTATACAGTCTGTGCTGTCAGCATCTTTTGATGTCTGTTAAGTAGCAACGTTTGACTTTTCTCATGGTTTTAACTCTAAAGTTAATGTTGATTGTGTTTTAAAGTATGTAAAATACCCTTCAATAAGCGAAAAATAAAGGGATCTTGTGACCGAAATTATAATGGGTGGATGAGTGACTTTGGCATAATTCATGAAAAAAGAGTGTTCCAATTTTAATTGAGTAGGTTGGTGCCAACTTCAAGTTACGTTGTCTCTGTGGTGGTACTTTTTCAGTGATTCTTTACCAACTGTATCATTGATAAAAAAATTAATTTCAGGTTGTTAAGGAGGCTATAGCTGCAGGAGTTGACGGGTATGATGCTGATGTTCAACAGTCTGTAAGGAAGGCTGCATATGGTTTACGGCTAACAAGGGGGGTGGCCATGTCCATTGCTGGCAAGGCGGTAAGTGCTACTTCATGATTGTTGTAGTATTGGTAGAGGTGGCAACATGAGCTGGCTGAATATCAGGTCAAATGGGTATCTTGAGTTGATCATGAAACTTCGTTATCCCAAAAATTAAAATTTAATTGTAACATCTAACTGGTCAATAGTGGATAATTTTATTTTTATTGCAACTAATGGGTTAAGCATGATGTCAAAATTGTATAATTTTAATATTGATCTGGCTTTTGAAGTAAATGATTTTGAACGTTTATGCATTACATAGTTTGGCTGATTTCCAACCCTTTTGACCCATTGACTTGTTAGTTTGTATTTACCTATTTGATCCACTAGATATAAAACACAACCCAAATCGACTCAATCATACATAAAAATTACAATCACTACCTTTAGACAATATCAAGTACATGCTTTTATTATTTAGTATATTCGCCATTATAGTTATGACACAAATTTATGCAGGTCCGGAAAGTTTTTGCAAGTTACATACAAAGATCACGAGCATCCGGTAGTCGCACAGAGGCTGCAAGAGAACTCAAAAAGATGATAATGTTTAACAATCTAGTAGTGACCGAACTCGTGTCGGATATTAAAGGAGAATCATCTGAAACCACAACAGCTGATGAGCCTATTGAAGTGGAAGCGACACCTGTAAGTGAAGTAGACGATGATGAATGGGAGACATTGCAAACACTTCGAAAAGTCAAACCAACCAAATTGAACCCCGGCAAAGCGGGTCAAACTGAAATAACTCTTAAAGATGACCTACCGGAGAGGGAAAGAACTGAGCTTTACCAGACTTATTTGCTCTATTGTTTGACTGGTGAAGTCACGAGAGTTCCTTTTGGTGCACAAATCACCACGAAGAAAGATGACTCAGAATACGGTTTCTTGAAACAATTAGGGGGTATTCTTGGATTAACTGATAAAGAGATTGTGGAAGTTCATAGAGGCTTAGCTGAAAAGGCTTTCACACAGCAAGCTGAGGTGATATTAGCAGATGGGCAGCTAACAAAAGCTCGAGTTACTCAGCTAAATGAGCTACAGAGGCAAGTTGGATTGCCATCTGAGTATGCTCAGAAGATCATAAAAAATATAACGAGCACAAAAATGGCAGCTGCCCTGGAAACTGCTGTGGGCCAGGGTAGGCTCAGTATACGTGAGATCCGTGAGCTTAAGGGATCAGGGATTGAGCTAGATGCGATGGTATCACAGGGTTTAAGACAAAATCTCTTCAAGAAAACTGTAGATGATATATTTTCTTCAGGGACTGGAGAGTTTGATGAAGTGGAAGTTTATGAAAAAATTCCGGAAGATCTTAGTATCGATGTTGAAAAGGCGAGAGGTGTTGTTCATGAACTTGCACGGACTCGGTTGTCGAATTCTCTGATTCAGGCCGTGTCGTTGCTAAGACAGAGAAACACTTCAGGGGTGGTAAGTGTAAATGATTTTTCATCTATAACTTAGATTGACAGAAGTGCGTACTAAACATAGTTTAATTAAAAATTTGACTAACAAGCACAAAATAGGGGAACTTGTTGGAGTAAGTTATTAGTTTCAAGTAAAAGTGATTCGAATGTTTACCAAATAAGAAAGTACAGTTATACAAAAAAAACATTCAATATGGAAAGCGTTTGGTCTTGAAAGTTTGGCAATCTGTTTACTTTTAGAGGTGGCAAAATGGGTGGGTTGGGTAACGTGCTTACTGATTTATTTAGATGGTTCTAAACAGGCTTAGTTGAGTTGGGCTGACCTAAAATACTTTCTATCCATTTTTTTTTTAAAATTAATTAATTAATAATTTATTTTTTTCTTTCTGTGAAAAGGTGAAATATTATTAATCACAAAAGTACATAGACCCTTTAACAGTCATGGACATACCCCATGATGTTATTACTAGAGTCTAAACAAATAAGCTGGCTATCAACAAGCATTTTTATTGTTATATGAACTAAACTTAGAGAATGATTTATTTCTCAGCTTTTTCCATTGATTTATTTCTCAGCTTTTACTATTCGTTCGATGATAGAAACATTTGGTAATTACATTGCTATCTAGTAAAGAATTACGCTATAAATATTAAAGATAGGTTGCTATTTTGCGTATGTTTGATAGTACACTGTTCTTGGTAAAAGGAAAGTAAATAGCATTTTCAAAAAGACCTGTTTTGTATAGACATTAAAATCTTCAGAAAGTTGGTACACGTGTGCCATTGCTATTGTGTGTTGAACTGTGTTAATCTGGAAACTTTTGCCATCAATATGCAGGTTTCTTCTCTAAACGACTTGTTAGCCTGCGACAAAGCCGTACCGGCGTCACCGTTATCATGGGAGGTGACTGAAGAATTGGCAGACCTCTTTTTAATATATCTAAAAAGTGATCCCGCGCCTGAAAAGCTGTCACGTTTACAGTACTTGTTGAACATCAACGATGCAACAGCAGAAGCACTACAAGGGATGAAGGATCGAGCAACGCCAACTAGTGGATCTAGTGAAGAGGAGTTTGTATTTTGAGTAATGAGTTTTTGGCATTGTGAGTGATAGGCAGGTCAGGCGTTATAGGTGAGTATTTTGATTGTTACAGTATGTATTGTTTAATGAAAGGAGATGATATTGAAAAACGTCCACTAGAGAAATGTTGTAAGATGCTTAAAACTGTATATGATGGAACTGATCAGAATTTAATGATCTGAATAACATGAATGCCAGATATCGAAATGGTTAATATCTGAGATTCTGGATCTATCATTTTGGTTGATGAATCATTGTTGAATGGGGTTTGCAAGTTGCAACATGTGAATTGGATATTGTCTAGGAATGTGTAGAATATTGGTGTGTTGAGTTTGAGAGTGCACTGTGTTCAAAATAATGTGGACTGATAAATTGATTTGGTACCATTCCAACATGATGCTCCCGGTGAAATAATGTATACTCGTAGATATCATCCACCACGTTTCATTCCATGAGCTTGTATAAGATTTTGCATATCCTTGCAAAGTCTCACAAAAAAATGTCAAATCGTCAGACTTCCCTCACATGTGCTTCGTGTAACGTCAATGGTCCAAATCACCCGCCATTGGTGAAATAAGCAAAAATTTGAGTGGGTGAACAAAATTGTTGGATGGCTGACCTAAAGATGTTTGATCCCTTGATAGATGTTCTGGACTTGGAAGTACTTGATCCTTAGGTGCTTTGGTTCTTCGATGCTTTGATCATTAGGTGGAAGAATGATTGTTAAGATTGAACAAACTATTAGACTCACCACGGGGTGTTAACTCCATGACCAAGCTTCGACATAAGGACAAGTATCAGAACTTGATAATAAAAGTATCGTTCTATATAATAAACACGTGTATTTAATCCTTACTAATAAGGTAGTTGAAGCGTGTTTATAGTGCCCAAAGATGTACTCCCTCCGTCCCAAAATATAAGTCCATGTTTGACTTTTCAAAGTCTTTTGCTTCTAACTTTGACTGTAATTATATTTTTTCGTGTTATATAATACTTGATGAAAAGTATACCAATGAACATATATTTGAAACACAAATCCATTTATATATTTTTCATCAAGTATTATATAAATCAAGAAAAAATAATTACGGTCAAAGTCTGAAGAAAAAGACTTTGAAAAGTCAAACATGGACTTATATTTTGGGACGGAGGTAGTACCTTTTTACTTGCAGGTCGAAGAAGAGTTCTTAAATGTATGAACCGGTATTATGTCTAGTGGTCTTTAGTATGTTTGATGCATAAACATGCTTATTATCTTTTACAATGTTCGTCTGATCCACTGGTTCATAGATAGTTCCTTTTCATACACGTTACTCTCTCTCGAGCTAACTGTGAAAAGCTTTTTAGAGTAATTATGAGCATTTAACATTTAAATATCAAAACTTGTTGGCAACAAACATTTAGCATTTTTGTTTTGTTTATATGCTACTTTTCTAATGCTCATTTCTCAAACATTTAGGGTGCGTTTAGTTGAAGAATAAATTCTCTTATTTTCTATCTTTAGTTTTGTAAAAATTTGGAAGGAGAATTAATCTCCACAAAACACTTGAAAATATAGAAAACGCGTTTAGTTGATGTTTCTATTTTCTGTTTTGAAGAAAAGGAGGAAGGGTTGAGGGTTACAAAGGAAAACAAGGAAAACAACTAAAATTTGTTTTGTAATTTTCCTTGTTAAGTTAGGAAATAGGGGATTTGTGTTTTGCAAAACATTTTGTTGGAAAACGTTGATTTGAACGCGATCTCTGTTTTCCTTGTTTTCCACAAAACATTTTGTGGAAAACAAGGGTGTTTTCCCTCAACTAAACGCAACCTTAGTATTTAACATTTACTAGCTTTTTTGTTTTGTTTAAAGGGATAATGACAAAAATACCCAATTTTTCAAACCCACTTCACAAAATACCCCATTTTATACTCAAAAACCCAAAATACCCACTAAATCCGCAAGTTTTTTGAGAAAAATCGCAATTTTGCGAGTTTTTGCGATATTTTTAGGAAAAAATATCGAAAATTTGCGATATTTTTAAGAAAAATCGCAAATTTGCGATATTTTTAAGAAATATCGAAAATTTTCGACATTTTTAAGGAATATCGCAAATTTGCGATATTTCTTAAAAATATCGCAAATTTGCGATTTTTCTTAAAAATATCGCAAATTTGCGATATTTCTTAAAAATATCGCAAACTTATGGATAAAACTTGCGAGATTTTTGTCAGTTTGCGAGATTTTCCTGATAAAACGTGTTTTATTGTTATTTTAGCTCCCTTCACTAAAAAAACTCAAATTCTCACTAAAAAACTCAAATTCTCAAGTTTTCCATGAATTCCGTCAAAGAAACCGTCAAAATACGTGTATGTAAAGGAGGAACATGGGAAAGAGTGGATGGTGTGTTGGAGTATATGCCGTTAAATTGTGTAAAACCATTACACTAATTTTACCATTGTTGTCATCATATTCATGTTTACTAGAAGCGATATCCGAGAGGCTAGAAATCGATGCTAATAGTGGTTTTATGGTAACTTACAATTCGGATAATGATATTGTAGAGGTATGTGATGATTTGGAAGTCAATGAATTTATGGAATTTGTTGTTAAAAGTAGTAGAATTGTTACGTTGTGTATTGTTGAGTCTAGTGTAAATGGTAGGCAATTATCAACTACGGGAAGCAATCAACAAAGCAATTTTATTCATGCTAACGCGTCTGTAAATGTATATCAAACCGACTATCATGCCACACAAATTCACCAAACACAAATGCCTGGTAGTAGTTTTATCAAAATTTTCATAGTTTTCAACATATGCATGGATTTCACGGGAATCCTATGTATGTGCCTGGAATTCTGTGTATCATACGCGGGATCCTCAAAGTGATTCACTAATCGTAAAAAAAAAAACAAGTTGTTGGTTCACCAAAAACAAAAAGACTAACGAAAGGGATTTGCTAGATGATGATAAATTACGGCCTTTCGGAGAAAAGGTAATGGGTGGTGTTTTTGGGAAAGTGAAAAGATTGTCAGGATGAGAGTAGTGAATCGATGGCGAGTAGAAAATCGATGAGGAGGTTAGTGAATCCAATGAGGAGAGTAAAAAATTTGATGATGAGAACAAGAAATGTAAGAAGGATAAATTTTGGAATATGCCTCCCTACTCAAAACACCAGGTCCCAGGATATCAACTCGAAAAAATGTATGTGTTCTGGAACATCTAGTCTTGTTCGTTTGCATGATACTTTTGATAATAAAGAACATATAAAAGTTGTTTTGGGTAGAAAAGCTCTTGAAGAAGGATTTCAAATTAGATACCCAAGATCAGACCCCCAAAGGGTATATGCAAAATGTATTGATGACACATGTGAATGGGTTTTTCGAGCCTATATACCCAAAGACTATAAAAAGTTTTATGTAACAACATTTCACGACCATCATACATGCACTAGAACTCAAATTCACCCACATCATCGTAATGCTTCCCCAAAAGTCCTTGGTCATATATTGAAGGAGGTAATGTCTGAGAATAGTAGGATTTATAGGGGAAAGAGATTATGACAGATATGAATGCTAGGTTCAAAATTGATATATCATATTCTCAAGCTTGGCGAGCTAAATGTTATGCATTGCAATTGTTGAGAGGGACTCCTAGGAGTCGTTTTCGAACTCCCTTTGTATTGCCACAATTTGAAACTAAAAAACCGGGGACTATTACACATATTGAAATTGACGATGAAGACAGATTTGAGATTTTTTTTCTTGCCATGGGTGCTGCGGTAAGTATTGTTTATTACAAACAAATAAAAATGTGGCTTACTCTTATATATATATATATATATATATATATATATATATATATATATATATATATATATATATATATATATATATATATATATATATATATATATATCCCTATATTTGCGATATTGCATTTTTTTTTGAGATAAGATTTTTGCGAGATTACAACCGACAAAAGAACAGCTTTATTCAGGGGATAAGATATACGCGATATTGCATTTTTAAGAAAATTTGTGATATTTCTTTAAAATATCAAAAATTTGCTATATTTTTTAAAAATATCAAAAATTTGCGATATTTTTAAGAAAATTCGCAAACTTAAGAAAAAAAATCGCATTCTACAATCAACAACATTTAGTGATGAAAATGCGGTTAGGATAATACCTGGTCCTGCTGGTATTCTACAAGCTGCGAGGCTCCGTAAAATAGCAGAGATTAGGGAAGGTGGTCATGACTGTGAAATGCCGACACAGGAATACGTTAGGAAAATAATTGAGGATGCGAGTGAGGATGATCATTTTATGCGTGGCCCATGGCTTAGCGCGGTTCAATATCTAGCTGTTGAAGGGAGTATCGCAATTGGTTGTTTTGGCGATATGAAAACCTTTTTGAAGAATGGGAAACTTGAAAAGGTTGTAGCAATAATAAAGTCTTGTACGCCGAATGCGTTGGGTGACCTAACAGTAACACTCAAAGATCCTTCGGTATAATTTCGGTACAATTCATTACAAAGTACTTAAAGAGGAGGGTTATCAAAAGGCTATTACCGTAGGAGCTGTTTTGATACTTCGTAATGTTTCAAGTGTTTTCCCAAATTTGGTGGCCATTATCTTAACATTACATTGAAAAACATTGTTAAGGTTTTCCACAAGGATCTGATCTTTAATTTATGAATGTTTACCTTTTTATTTCGTACGTGTACGTTTTTAATTAACTATGTAACGGTTTTAACAACTGAATAAAAGTTTAGGTTTTTAATTGTCCATTTAGTCTGATTCAGTTCATAGTTGTTGTTGTCCAACATCATTTGACTCGATATAGTCATAAGTTCATCACAAAATAGACGAAATTTCATTTCTAGTAAAATACTTCTACCAAATAACTTCCACTAAAGTATTTCTAGTAAAATATTTCTAGTAAAACATCAAAAAAAAAAACTAAAACAGCCAAAATGATCTAAACATCAAGAAATGGGTCTACAGGGTCTTTCACACCTAGTTTCATAAAACATTAATGCCATATCGACTCTAAATTGTGACATTGCAATCCCACATCATCACCAAATTGTTCAATATCGATACTTTTCCCTTCTGTAAGCATCTTAATAAACATACATGTCATGACACCACAATCTTGTGTACCATACTCAACGTCTGGCGAGGTGCGTTCTTCACATAGTTTAGCAAGATCTGAAGCACATCGGATCCGCTTTTGTTTTTTCAAACCAACCCACATTTTCAAGTCTTCATTATGAATGGTTTCCATTTCTTCAATAAGGTTGAAATCTTTTTGCGATTCGCATCACCCTAAAGACTGTCATAAACGGTCATAGTATAGTCATCCAGATTCCATGAAGCAGCAACCCAATGTTCGTTATCGATATTTATCGGAAAAAAAACCTGCAATTGAAAAAAAAAACAAAAATAAGCTTAAATCAACAAAAATCCGCTAAAAATAGTAAAAAACACCTAAAATCAGCAAAAATAGCTAAAAACAGTAACAATCAGCAAAAATCAGCAAAAAAACAGCAAAAAATCTTCAAAACCCAGCAAAACCAGCAAATATCAGCTAAAAACAGTAAAAATCAGCAAAAACCACAAGAAACTATTTAATAAGAAATAAAAATTTACTACTGAACTAGCATTTGCAAATAACACACCTCCAATGCAAGCAATCGAGACTCTAAAGTCTCAATAGTACCTGTAGCCTAGAACAGTCTCACGAGAGTACTACAAGATTCTCTTCAACTCGTCATATGTGGGGTCGTGAGGTGATGAATCTCTCTTCCTTTTTTTTTCTTTTTCTTCACTTGCTCACTTAGGTCGTCCTTTTCAACCTGAACTTGCTCACTTAATACCTCACTTTGAACATGTTTTTCTTCAAAATACTCGAAAGAGTCCTTCCACCAACTTGTGTCACTCTCGGCTTTAGTAGGTGTAAGGGTCTCCAATGGTTCGTCTAACCTATTATTGTCAAACAAAGTGCAACATCTCGTCCAAGTAAACGGTAGTAATGATCTCCAAGCCAAAGCCCTCGGAATTATATCCGGCTTTTTGAAGGCATAAACATGTGTAGCCGGGATGGCCTCCAATATCCATATCTATAAAATAGAAAAACAACATAAAAACAACTAAAAAACAACATAAAACATGTACAAAAATCACCATATGTAAAAAATACCATAAAAGCCTAAACAAATCCAAATAATGTGTATCGGATCTCTTCCCCTTTCTTGCGTTTCTCATTATGAAGCGGTCTCCGATTAGATACGCACTCTAAGTTGCTTATAAGTTTTATCCCAAATATACGACCCCATGGAAAAATATTCCAACAATCTTCTAAATGCTCAACCAAATTCAACTTAAAGTTACTAACATTGTGTGACGATTGGTGGCCCAAGAATCCGTTATCTAACAACACCAAAAGACATATCTTAACTGCATCATCGTCTTCCAAAACTATTGACCGATCTTTCATCTGATTAAAGATATCCATAACATCCTTTACTTTAACCGTAACGTTTTCGGAATATCGGGAACATCCTTTTCCTAAATGGATTTTCCGTAATGTCCTTAACCCACTCTTTCATATACATAGTCGGACCAAAACGTAAACCTGTAACTAAACAAAACTCTTGGCGTCTAAAGCGAATCCGTTTACCTAATATATTGAATGAGAGCTCGTTTGGTACGCTTTCAACCTCACTATCAAGTATCATATGAATCAAAAGTTGGCTATTCTTTTTAAGGACAACGTCGAGCCAATGTCCGAAACATGTTTTCCTGAATTTTTCAACTTGGGCATCGGTCAGAGCAACAAGTATGTCCGAAACAATCGTAATTTTGGCCTTAATCGTTATGTTTGGCTGGTTAAGAAAAGAAAAAAAAAAAAAAAACAAAAAAACAAAAAAAACAAATGTCTTAGCAATCATAATTCACAGCTTATATCAGTCATGAAAACCTAACTACGATCACATATCAGTCACGAACCCCAAATTTTCATAAGCAACCCTAATTGGGAAAAACCCCCAATTTGAAAAAATTGTCCAATTCAAACAAAACCCTAATTAGAAAAACAATAAACATAATTCGAATACTAATATAATTTTTGCACGATTAAAAACTCACCGGAATCGAATCTTTATTCATGATTCGATATAGATTTTTGCACGATTAAACCTTCAATTCGAATAGTTTTTGGGCTTTTCTTCAATTCGCAAATTTGGGGTTGCGATATCTCTTCAAATCGAAGGTTGGGAGGGTTTTTTTTCCATTTCGCAGGTTGGGATGGAGGGGGAAGAAGACCGGATATGTTTTGCGATTTGGCATGGGTTGGTTTTAAGTTTTATAAAAATATCGAAAATTTGCGATATTTTTAAGAAATTTCGCAAATCTTGCGATTTTTCTTAAAAATATCGAAATTTGCGATTTTTCTCAAAAAACTTGAGGATTTTTTGGGTATTTTCGGTTTTTAAGTATAAAATAGGGTATTTTGTGAAGTAGGTTTGAAAATTTGGGTATTTTTGTCATTATCCCTTGTTTAAATGCTACTTTTATAATTACAACTAAATTATCAAACGCGTTTTTAGTAAAACACTTCATGGACCATAAATGTAACTAGTACTAAAGATGTCGAAAAGTTGAAACATAAAGGACCTAGTTGCAAATCATTTAAACCTTTACACAATCCAGTGAGGAACCCGTCAGAATCCGTTTTTCTTCCTTGATCGGCGCTTACTCCGTCACGCATTTTTTCAAATTTGTATGTATTTCTTTCAACTTCATTTCTTTTAATTATTCTTTATCACATCAACTCTTTATTAGCAAAGATATATAATTCTTACCTATAAAAAAATTACTCATTTCGTAGTTTTTGAAGTAATGTTAGTCAAGGATTAGTTACTAATATGTTTGATCTGAATTAGAAATGAAGGTGGATGTTATATAGTAGGTGAGTATTTGACTGAATATTGGAGTGCACACCAAGTGTTTGATATTTTGCGCCAGTTGAAAATGATTTGTAGTAGTATGTGCGGCGATCATGTGAGAATAGTAGACAAACAGAGGGATGTTTTTGCTTAAGGTGTTCTATGCTTGGCGTTCGTTTAAGTTTAGTCTTGTATTTCTAGGTGTTTGGTAATTTAGGTGTTATTTTAAGGTTTAGTCTCCTGACTTTTGGTGTTGTTGTTGGTGTTTTTGTTGTCTTTTTTGGTTTCGCGGGTTTAGGTGTTCTGGTTGTGGGGAAGTATGTTAGGCGTTAGGCGTTGTGTGTCGGTTTCATTTTGTATCCTCTAGCATCTTGCTAGCTTTTTTTTGATATATTTGCCGTTCAAAAAAAAAAAAAAAAAAAAGTGTATATTGTTTTGTTGTAGGCGTTATCTAGAAATAAGGTAATCTTATTACGGAAGGGTGGTTCTCGGGAAAGGAAAGCAGGCACCATGATAAGACTCAGAGCGTCGGGAAGAGATGGGAATATTATGAAACATCTGCTTATATCTTTGACTACTGGAAATATGAAATTAGCTTGCGTGAACCTCTCAACGGAATTTTAACGTATTAAGTAGTCAAAGTTATGTGTTCATTCTGAGTAAATTTGCTAGTATCTACTGGTAAGAACCTACTGGTAGTAATAAGACATGGTTTTAGGATGCTTGATAGTTGCTCATATAGTTATGTTAAATTCTTCTACTATTACGTATAATAGATGCTGAATTGGTACATCCATGATAATGTATTAGTCAGACTAGTGGGATCGGAACCTTCAAATCTAACTTGCTAAAGTGATTATGTGAATATACTGTTATGATCTTATTGTTGGTCCCTTTTTACTATGTATTTCTGACTATGCATAGTTTATAAAAATATTGCAGTTTATTTAGCCGCTATGGGGACTGAAGGCCCTAAGGACTCGCTGGATTGGAAATCCATTGGTGACTCGGCAAAGAGTGATCCTGATGCTGGACCTGTTGTGAAAAAGCGGCTTCCGAAAAAGATGCGGCACATTCCGGACTATTATTTTCTTCCTCGTAGATCCATGCTTGCTAACATTGCAATTTATGGTTCGTGCATTGTTGGTGGAATTGGAGCTGGGATGCTGACTGAAATCTGGATTAACAAGAAAGTTCAAGGTACTCGCTATCAATCCTGTTGAACTATTTTCATCATAATTACACCAGTAAAAAATAGTAGCTTTGAAATCTGACTATTTGATATACATGGGATTATGTGAGTTGATATACTCTAGTGAGTTTTTTTTTTATAAGAAAGCAACCCAAGTTCCTGTTTTGTGGTTAATGTACTTCCTAAGAAAATATTGCTTATGTGTATCAGGATTCCTAAGAAAATATTGCTTATGTGTATTCAGGATTAACGAGCTTTTTGATTTTGGTTATATCCATGTTAAATGAGTCTAAATATTCAATAGAAAAACAACTAAAGGTCTACACTATTTTTTTGATGGTTTTCTTCTCATACTCGCTATGTTTTGCAGATGAACAGCTGCTTACTTAACCTGTGTTTATCCGATTTTTCAAAAATTAAGTTTGTGGATATTTAATTACAATATGAGTTAATGTATTACATCAGAACATGTATCTTAAATTTTTTGGTTGGGAAAAAATCATTTATTTTGCTACAAGGAGCATGCAACCAGCCTAAAGTTATATCAGACTAGCTTTATCACTCATTATTCAAGATTTGAGTTCATGCTTTCCTGATGAGGAAGCAGAGTGAAAAATGGCTGATTAATCTTTAAGTTCTCTAGTTCTTTTTATGTTATAGTTTTAACATATACCTATACTCATTGCAGAGGATGGAAATGGTGTTCTTTGGGAATTCGATAAATAAACTTGAGATAGCACTCGGCTGCCTATGCTTTTGCTAACTACTACTTTCCAAGCACTGAGAGAGAAGGTGTAGGCGAAGGAATGATAGACAAAACGATACGGATCATTTTGCTGCTGAAAATATCTTCAGACATTCTTTTAGGATCAGATCGTTTACATTGTATCTTTATTTGGAATTTTCGATGCTAGTTGTATTGGTGCATCAAATAGTGTAGTGGCAGCTTTATGAATCTTTCTGTCATGAAAGGCCTTGTGGATGTACCCGCAATAATGTGCCCATAAGTTAAGTTATTATGATATACTGTATATTACTTTCCAGTTCTACCCTATCTATCTGAAAAATGTATTCAGTGACATGACATGTAGTTTAACAAAAGTGTTTGACTAATAATCAAATTTTATGGACCCTTCATGTGATCCCATTGACTAAACTTGTGTACCAAATGAGCCTCAACAATTGAAATGGTTGTTAATGGGCATACAGGTAAATATGGATGCCCAACTTTCTACTTCCATTGAAAAGAAACTTCTATATTTTTCTGATACAACACAAAATATAAGCTGTTGCATCCTTTATGTCATTTATGATGGACAAGGTTATAGCTGTAGTAAATAAACCAATAAGCTGTCATAACAAACAAGAGAAACCTGTTAGTTGATTTCAATTATCCTTTTTGTATGCTCTTCTTACAAGGGAGGCTTCATGTATAACGAGTTAGGATCAAATGAGAAATTAAAGTAGAATGAGAAGAATGAGAAGTGACCACAACCGTACATTTCAAATGCACCTACAATAAAAGATGCAATTCCCATGAATTTCTCCCTCTTGATTTGAAATGTGTGACTAAAAGTATTTATCATTCTTCTTATTATATTTTCTCTTTCCCCACCATAATGCTATAAATAAAATTGTAATCACCAATAATTCTTACAAGAACAAACACCATTCTTGAAATGATTACGATCCCTCATAACTATCTCCCTATTATATATCCTAGATATCAGCTTCATAACAGTATGACAATTGTCACAAGTTCTTAAAATTTTCACGGCTTGAATTTCCTTACCAAAAGGGATACTCATGACCAAAGCAACCGCAATACTCTCGCTATGATAACAAACCGACCCCGATTTTTCCTCATCATCTATATCATGGAGCACAGAACCAGTATCCATCTCATAACCTGCATCTTTTAATTTCTATCCAATGTCAACCAAAAACGCATTTATTTGTGAAAATTGAGGATGTGATCTATCTCCTGCCACAAATTCATGTGCTAGATTGTCCACTTCAATTGAACTACTGCAAACAGGTTCCTTGCGCCCCACTTTCTATCACTAACTTTCGACATCTGCCACATCCTTCCGTCTACTCATGGGTGCGCATAAATTTGACAAAAAGACATATTACCAGTTACCACCATCGTGGTTCTATAGAATAGATCATGTTCAAGTAAAACTGATTGAAAAAATGAGATAGAAGTGGTAATGAAAAAATGGTCTGATTGGAGCTTGCAGATAAAACTTGATCATTTAGCTAATGCAGCTTGTCAAGGAAATCAACAAATGATAAGAATTGGTATTAAGAACGAAAGGCTATTTCTTGTGAATGGTGCGCTGCAAGTGAAAAAGCAGAATTAGTACATAGTTGTTTTAGTGGATGAAAAAGGTTAAAACAGTTTCTATTAAGAAGAATTTTACTGAATGCAGTTAGCATTAGTCGATGTAACAAAAGACACGAAGACACATAATCTCGATTAGATTCATCTTGAGAAGCAAAAAAAGTGTGTTGTCTGTCAGACAACCATGTAGCCATGCCAAGACCCATCAGATGGGCTGACAACGATCCTCTACTGAGCCATGGCCGAAGCCATTAGGCTCGGTTAATCACGCTCTAGCTACATGGTCATGGCTCATCAACCAGACATGGGTTTCTGTCTCTTGAGGAATCAAGAATACAGAGGTACGAGCCTATAGAACAGATCCTGTTCAAGTAAGGTCGTGCTGGTTCTTTTGCCCACCCTCCTTTTAAACACTATTTCATTTGCATTCTTGGCCGATGTGGGATAAGACTTGGTTCTTTTCTTTGAGAAACTGACACCCACTAAACTTCTGGTTACTCCTTGCCATCCTTGTAAAGATTATTTATCCTCTATCGTTTATTGCGATTGTCATTATACCAGAGTCGGTTTTCGCGGCTCATAAAATAGAAAATAGTCAACGGGTTTTCTATAGGTTAATGGGAAGTTCTCTCATAAGACACTATCACAGATATATATTCGACAAAGCCATACATCAGTTTATAAGATTTTTCCAAATATTTAGTTTTGAGGATAACTGATTACAAAATGAATTCATTTATTACAACAGAAAATGTATATATCTTTCATTTTGTGGTTTGGGACACAATAATTTATTTTGCTAAAAGGAGCATGCAACCAGCCTTTTTTTTTTGTTGTGCTATACGAATATCGGACTAGCTTTATCACTCATTATTCAAGGTTTGATTTCTTCCTTTCCTGATGAGATTATGTAAATAGACAAAAGATAAATGGTCGATTTGACTGTAACATCTCTTATGTTAAAGTTTGAATAATTGAATATTTACATATACATTTGCTCATTGCAGAGGATGGAAATGGTGTTCTTTGGGAATTTGACAAATAAATTTGAGATGCAGTATTTCTCAGTGGCTTCTCTATGGTATTCGGTGTACACTCGACTTTGTTAGAACCAAGTTTCTATGATGCATAAATTATAAGAGGTTAAAAGACGATACAAGTGATTGAAAAATGAGATAGAAGTGGTATTGAAAAGGATGGTCTGATTAAAGCTTGTGAAAGAATAAAACTTGATCTTTAGCAAATGCAGCTTGTCAAAAAAATCAGCAAACAATAAGAATCGGTATTAAGAATGAAAGGCTATTTCTAGTGCGCTGCAAGTGAAATCGTGAAAAATCATTCTAATACATTTCACTATGTTTATTGAGTAACTTCATGAGTAGACTTTAATTGTATAAAGCAGTATTAGTACCAAGCTGTTTTGGTGCTGAATGCCGTCAGCATCAGTCGTAACAAAAAAGACATAAGGGCACATAATCTCACAAAAAAGACATAAGAGCACATAATCTCGATCACTTCAGTTCGAGAAGCTAAAAAAAAGATTGTTGTCAACCATGTAGCCATGCCAAGACCCATCAGATAGGCTGGAAACGATCCTCTACTGAGCCATGGCCGAAACCATAAGGCTCGGTTAATCATGCTCTGGCTACATGGTCATGACGATGCATCAACCCTCTACTGAGCCATGGCCGAAACCATAAGGCTCGGTTAATCATGCTCTGGCTACATGGTCATGACGATGCATCAACCAGACATGGGTTACTGACTCTTGAGGATTCAAGAATACATACGTACAAGCCTATAGAACTGATCCTATTAAGTAAGGTCGTGCTCGTTGCTTTGTCCACCCTCTTTTTATACACACTTTCTTTTGTATTTTTGGCTGATGTGGGATGAGACTTGGTTTCTTTAACTGACAAAACAGACACCTTCTTGCCATCTGTGTAAAAATATTTTCTATCGTTTATAGTGATTGTCATTATACGAAGATAATGAGTTGATGATGGACTCGGAAAAAAAACATATTTTGTGCCGGTTTTTGTGGCTCACACAACGACAGTTGTTATGAACTATTTCTAGGTCCTGCTATCAAGAAAATGGGTTTTCTATAGGTTAATGGGAAGTACTCTCGTAAGGAACTATTACAGATGTATACCGATTTTTTTTTGTCAATGTACGTGTACATTCTGAGTGAGATTGATATTGAATATGTTAGCGGCAACTGACGGTAACAAGAGTTTCCCCTTAGGATGCTTGATACTTATTCTAACTCATTATACTGGATTATTCTTCAATAATTGATACCACTGCTAAGTTGGTGTAACTGTGTAATTATTATTTTATATTAGTCAGTCTTGTATACTTGGAATTTGGAACTTCTAAATTCAGGCTGAGTTAATTTGTTCAAGCGAATTTGTGACTACACGTCTACACTTTTATGTATTGCTGGTCCCTTTATTTTTCAATGTGTTGCTCATTGCTCACTAGCTATTCATGTTTGATGAAACTATGCAGGGTATTGAGCTACTATATGGGGTCTGAAGGCCCTAAGGACTCGTTGGACTGGAAATCCATTGGTAACCTGTAGTGAAAAGCGACTTCTAAAAGATGAGGCACATTCCTAAATATTATTTTCTTCCTTATAGACCGATGCTTGCTAACATTGCAATTTGTTATTTGCATTCCTTATTTGTTTGTACATAGTGTATTTCTTTTCATGTTTGGTGTATTCCGCCTATGAAACACTAGCTTACTTCATGTGTATATTTGTACTTAGCTCAAGAATTTTAAGATGATGCTCTTGAAGTAAGCACTTTATTAAATTCTGAATAGAAGTGAAAGGCGAAACTTTCATAATTTTGTTGTCCAGGTGTACAATTATTGATTTAGTGACTACTATGTAAAGGGGCCGGATTTACCCAGCGAGAATCCTCTGTCATTGTTAACAGGTTCCAGAAGCAATAGTACATATGGCTATTTCTCCCCATTTTTACTTATGAATGTTTCAATATTGGGTCCAAACATGAAACATGTTAACATGAAAACTTTAACTTTTTCTAAAATTGAATCATACACTGCTCGAACCCTTTTTGCTTCCAATCGGAAGAGGAGAAAGCTTTAAGCTTTCTCAATAAAAGATTCAAGAAAAGTCTAAAGCTTTCTTAATAAAAGATTCAAGACAAGTCAAATTTATGAAACTATAGGTCAAAGAATATGAATAACAGAAGCGTTTTCATTAAGAAATCAAATAGTATGATTAAGACATTGTGGCAACTAAAACTTTAGTAGAATTCAACTCCAAGAATATGATTGAGGAGAATTAAAAAACACTTAAATCATAAACATGTTTGACACATACGATACATCACCAGGAAAGGAAACGTACTCTCACGTCCGTTACACATATGCAACAAGAAAATTAAACCACAATTACAAACGTCTTTAACAACTTAACATTTATTTAACTACGACATGCACTGATCCTTGTTGCAGTTACTCTCAACTTCACCATACAAGCTTGATGATAGACCCGAAAGAGTTCAAAAATAAAACAATGTTAGCAATGATTTATTGACAAACTCGTGTAAAATCAGATTCTACAAAAGAGAGAACAGAGTACCTCATATATTTTGAATTATATCAAGAATATGCTGCAACTCATTGACAACAATTTCAATTTTCATTCGTTGTGGTGGGGAATCCACAAAGCACGATACTCCAATCTTGATAATTGCAACAAAAAATTCTTCCAGTTTCTTTGCATTTGCTTCCGTACTTTGCAACACAATTGCATCATCATCAAGAACATCGATTACATGATCTGGTAATGCCAAGTGAGCAAATTTATGAAGGCTAAGACCTTCAATAAACATGTCATCTGTCGGCTTTTTCCGAGTCATCACCTCTAGTAATACTATTCCAAAACTGTAGACGTCCCCACAACTAGTCATCTCGCTCCCGATGCCATACTCTGCAAATTAAAATGATCAGCTAGTTTACAAAACCGTAATCTGCAAGTAAATATATTAGGATCATGGAACACAAAAATCATATATTACCTGGAGGTGCATAACCAATTGTTCCTTTAACCCCAGTTGAGCTGTTTTGGTTTAAGTCTGTACCAAGTAATCGAGCTAAACCAAAGTCTCCAACATGAGCCACCATATCAGCGTCAAGTAGAATATTGCTAGGCTTCAAATCACCGTGAATAATTGTTGTTTGGCACCGATTGTGAAGATAATCAAGCGCGGTTGCAACATCTCTAAGAATATTTATTCTTTGAAGAAGGTTGAGTTTCGATGTATTTACACCTGAATGAAGCCAATCGTGTACACTTCCATTGGGCATAAACTCGTACACCAAAGCTTTGAAATCATTGCCTTGAAAATCAACACTTGAACATGAAGTTATTATTCTCAACAAATTACGGTGTCGAATATTCCGCCATGCTTCACATTCTGCTAGAAAACTTTTGTGAGCTCCTCGATTTTGAAGTTGTAGAACTTTAATGGCAACAAATCTATCATCATAAGAATCGAGGATTCCTTTATAAACAGAGCTGAACCCACCCTCCCCGATTAAATTCTCCGTAGAGAAGGCATCAGTAGCCTTGAGAAGTTCATTGTATGAAACTTTCAAGAACCGTTCATTCCCTAAAGATTGAGATGGTTGACTGTTGCGTTTCTTCTTACACAAAAGATACATACAATATAGTATGATGAGAAACGTTGGTGCAATCACAATGAATATTATGAAGATAGGAAACCTTATTTTATGTCTACCCCTTTCCTTGCATTTGGGTAACTCAAGTGTAACTAGGCCACCACAAAGCCTATTGTTTCCCAAGACCGAAAATGCACTTGCATTGGCAAACACTCCTACAACCGGTACTTCACCCTCAAAATCATTAAAGGATAAGTTCAAAAATTCTAAGGAATTCCATTCGTCTAAGAATCGAGGAATTTTACCTGATAAATTATTCTGAGAATTGTTGAGTACCTTCAATCCTCTCAAGGAACTTAATGAAGATGGTATTATGCCTTGGAATAGGTTACCTCCTAGGATTAACATTGTAAGATTAATGCACTCACCAAGGCTACTAGTAATGGTGCCTGACAAATTATTATATGATAAATGGAGCTCGCTCAACATCTTGAGATCTTTAATCTCTGATGGAATTGAACCAGACATGCTATTTTGAGAAAGATCTAAAAAATTGGTTAATGATGGAAGTTGAAGAAGTTGCTTGGGTATGTTTCCAGTGAGTCTATTGTCTGCAAGGTTTAACCCAATAAGTTGTTTACAATTTCCAAAGTTTGATGGAATATGGCCTTCTAATTTGTTGGAAAATAAAAAAAGTTTAGTCAACAATGATAGGTTCCCAATGGCATCAGGGTCCCCTGAAAATTGATTACTATAAAGATTAAGAACTTGTAGCTTTTGAAGTTTACCAATGGTAGGGGGGATTTTTCCTTTGAACCGATTAGGTCCTAAATGTAAAGTGGTCAAACCAACTAGACTACCTATACTTGAAGGGAGGCTTCCAAATAATTGATTGTCTCCTAAACCAAGAAAGCTGAGTTGATCAGAAATATTACCTATTGATATGGGAAGCACTCCTATAAGGTTGCAATTATAAAGATCCAACGTTACTAATCTGGTGCAGTTTTTCATAGAATCAATAAACCTCATGTCATCAGCTTCTCCGCGTCCATGGAAGTTATTATTATGTAATCTAATTATATAAATATCTGTTAGTTTTGAAAAATCTATTGTCAACTTCCCACTAAAATTGTTGTTGCTCATTTCAAAATATCCTAATTTAGAACAATTAGAAAGAGAAAGTGGAAGAACTCCGGTGAGTTCATTATTCCTTAACTGAATGTCCTCAACATTTGGGAGCTGATTACCAATTTCTGCAGGATACCAGTGACGTGATTTTCAGGTAAGGATATATTAACTAGGAGTGAGAGGTTGAAAATGGAATGAGGGATATTTCCATATAAGTTGCAGCCACCAGAGTAAAATTGTGTCAAGCTTTTCCAAAGACCCAAGGTATGTGGAATGCTCCCACCATGCGGGTTCACTGCAACAGAGAACAATTTCATTGATGTGATATTCCCCAAGAAAGGTGGGATTCCACCTGTTAAATTATTGTAGGAAACCACAAGACTAGCGAGTTTCGAGAGTAAACTCATCTCCTTGGGTATGCTTCCAACTAGCTTATTTTCAGAGAGCCTAAGCTCTTCGAGGTTAGAACAACCAGACAAGTTTGTGGGAATGACTCCACAGAACTTGTTTTCATGAAGATAAAGATGACGTAGCCTAGATAGATGACCAAGTTCATGAGGAATGGTTCCTTGAAAGCTGTTGTTCCAGAGACCAAGCTCACGGAGGAAGCTGAGGTTTCCTACATGAGGAGACAACGAGCCTTCTAAGCCTTTCGAATACAGTCGTAAAGCAGTCACTCGTTTGTGCCGCTTTCCACATGAAATACCACTCCAGTCACAGAAATGAATGGAATGGTTCCACGACGTTAGAACTTTGTATGGATCTTTGGTGATCTTTGACTTAAATGACAACAGCGCGAGATAATCAGTCTCATTACCGCCATAGGAAGCAGAGATGTTGGCAGAAGTAAGGCATATTATCGCGAGACCATAAAAGAGAATTGAAATATGAGAGGAAGATGATAAGTAACTCAATGCTTGTGGTGACTTCATTTTTGAAATTTTACTTAACATCATAAGAACAAGTATCGGCTTTTTATACTAAGTTTTTGCATGTTCACAGTTTGTGACATGCATGCAACTTGGTCGTGAAATTAATGGCATCTATAAATTCCTTATCATCTTGACCTTGACCAAGACATTTCATGATTGAGAATACTAGCCAAGACATTTCATTCAGAATATACTAACCAATATTAGCAAATAAAATGTATACATTATATACTGTAGTAACAAAAACTTTAGAGTATAAACAATAAATAAGTAAGATTATCATAAATTCCTTTATTATATTTGTTGTTGAGACTTGACATCTAGTGTAATATAAGGTTCAGTACATCTTCACATAATCGTCACATCAACATATCAACTTTTATACAAAACCAAGCATTAAACTTAACATATATAGTTTTGGGAGATGATTTGTACACATTTGGATTTGATTTGCACATTCAAATGTACAACTCTATTAAGCAGAATTTATAAACTGTACAACTGCTCAATGCACAAGATAGAGTGTACCAATCAAAAGTTAGAGTGTACAAATCATTTCCCGTAGTTTAATAGATTACCACATCATAAACTTTCCAAATTTTCATAAGCTAAGATATAAAAAAATATTAAACAGTTGCTTTGCATAAAAGCATATGACACGAGGGGTGTTTAACAAAAAAAAATAAAAAAAAATACAAAATAGTAAATACGGTATCTTTATCTGATTAATAGCACCAATGCATGTATATCTATACTTTAAATATAAAAGATAATGCGATGAATGTGTTTTCAAAAGAAACAAAATGGTTATGACCCACCTTTACCGTATAAAAGTCGGTTGTTCAAAGACACACTTATTAATTGTATGGGGAGATGGCAATACCTACAATATGGATATTACCGTATAAGTGAGTTATTATGCGTTTGCCATGTAACCCCACTATGGATGCCCTAACCTACATGACACGTAAATTGTGAAGAGATTGTCATCTACAAATTCCTTATCAGCTTAAGCAATACTAAAATTTAATTGATACTACGTATAACATTAATTATGCAACCCAAGTAGCACAACTAGCATCACCTGTACATGGTCTATCAACATTAATTAATCAACCAAAGTAACACATGCAACTAGCATTATCTGTATCCACAAATTCCTATTTAAAAGCTAAGATATAAAAAAATATAAAAACAGTTGCTTTGCATAAAAGCATATGACATGAGGGGCGTTTAAAAAAAAAAAACTTACAAAATAGTAATACAGTATTTGATTAATAGCACCAATGCATGTATATATATACTTTAAATATAAAAGATAATGCGATGAACGTGTTTTCAAAAGAAACAAAATGGTTATGGCCCATCTTTATCGTGTAAAAGTTTGGTTGTTCAAAAACACACTTATTAAATGTATGGGGAGATGGCAATACCTATAATATAAGTGAGCTATTATGCGTTTGCCATGTAACCTCACTATGGATGCCCTAACCTACATTACACGTAAATTGTGATGAGACTGTCATCTACAAATTCCTTATCAGCTTAAGCAATACTAAAATTTGATTGATATAACATTAATTATGCAACCCAATAAGTAGTACAACTAGCATCACTTGTACATGGTCTATCAACATTAATTAATCAACGCAAGTAGCACAACTAGCATCACCTATATCCACAAATTCCTACTTAAAAGCTAAGATATAAAAAAAAATATATTAAACAGTTGCTTTGCATAAAAGCATATGACACGAGGAGTGTTTACCCAAAAAAAAAAAAAAAAAAAAAAAAAATTACAAAATAGTAATATAGCAGTATTTGATTAATAGCACCAATGCATGTATATCTATACTTTAAATATAAAAGATAATACGAAGAATGTGTTTTCAAAAGAAACAAAATGGTTATGGCCGACCTTTACCGTATAAAAGTTGGTTGTTCAAAGACACATTTATTAAATATATGGGATGGCAATACCTACAATATGGATTTTACTGTATAAGTGAGCTATTATGCGTTTGCCATGTAACCCTACCATGGATGCCCTAACCTACATGACACGTAAATTATGAAGAGATTGTCATCTACAAATTCCTTATCAACTGCAATACTAAATTTGATTGATATAACATTAATTATGTAACCCAAGTAGTACAACTAGCATCACCTGTACATGGTCTATCAACATTAATTAATCAACCCAAGTAACACAACTAGCATCACCTGTATTCACAAATTCCTACTCAACTCGACCAAGACAATTTGATTGATAATAACTAATTATCTTGCATATAAAGTAATTGCAAGTATAATAATATAATAATAAAATGTAAAATGATGTAAATGATAAACACATTTTTAATTTAGTAGCGTATCAAATAGAAGCGTTAAACAAAATTCAAAAGCTAAACCCTTGTTGCTAAACACTTTTTTTTCAAAAAAGTTCGCCAAACACTGTTTCTTATTAAGTTTCAGAAGAGCAATTACTGATGTCTGTAACATGGGTATATAGTTTCATAAAGTAGTAACAAATAACAACAAACAAATAGTAGAAACAAAATCAATGAACGAATGTGAATGGCAACAACATATATAATATGTAGATGATGCATACGTGCGTTGTGTGTGTAAGTTTGGGGTTTACATGATCCACTACAAGAAAAAATTGGCTTTAGTGGCAACAGGAAAATCTTTATTGCATATGTTTTCAACAATTATGGTACAAAAGGAAAGAAAGGAAAAGTTGTTTGACAATAATTAATTGTAGAATCCCAATGTGGCGAATCTACGTCTACCAATGTATCAAGCATCCAAACTTCAACTACACATCATCTCGAGCCTCAATCAACGTAATCTTCATAGTATTTTATGTGCTTTGAATTTTGACCTACTAATTTGTGTTATGGCTTCTGATTGGTGGCTGCTTCTATATGGGTTTTTGTTTTTAATAAGTGGGTTTGGGTGAGTTTGGGTGTATTTTGGTATATTCATAGTATTTTATGTGCTTTGAATTTACTATATTTATGTAGGGGACTAGTAATTTGAAGATTGGTATGTTCATACTATGAAGATTAGTATTTTGACCTGCAATTGATAATCACCACAAGGGATTTGAAGTTTTATACCAACATAACAGATATGAACTCACCAATATTTGTGTTGCTCATATAGTTATGTTAAATTCCTCTATTATAATAGATGCTAAATTGGTACATCCTTGATAATGCATTAGTCGGACTAGTGGGATCAGAACCTTCAAATCTAACTTGTTAAAGTGATTATGTGAATATCATGTTATGACTTATGATCTTATTGTTGGTCCTTTTTTTCTATGTATTTCTGACTATGCATAGTTTATAAAAACATTGCAGTTTATTTAGCCGCTATGGGGACTGAAGGCCCTAAGGACTCGCTGGATTGGAAATCCATTGGTGATTCGGCAAAGAGTTATCCTGATGCTGGACCTGTAGTGAAAAAGCGGCTTTCGAAAAAGATGCGGCACATTCCAGACTATTATTTTCTTCCTCGTAGATCCATGCTTGCTAACATTGCAATTTATGGGTCATGCATTGTTGGTGGAATTGGAGCTGGGATGCTGACTGAAATCTGGATTAACAAGAAAGTTCAAGGTACTCGCTATCAATCCTGTTGAACTATTTTGCTGATAATTACGCCAGTAAAAAATATTAGCTTTTAAATATGACTATTTGATATACAAGGGATTATGCGAGTTAATATATTCTGGTGGGTTATTTAATAAGAAAGCATCCTAAGCTCCTGTTTTGTGTTAATGTACTTCCTAAGAAGATAGTACTTATGTGTATCAGGATTAACGAGCTTTTTGATTTTGGTTATATCCATGTTAAACGAGTCTAAATATTCAATAGAAAAACAACTAAAGGTATACACTATTTTCTTGATAGTTTTCTTCTCCTCCATGTTTCAAAATGAACAGCTGCTTACTTAACCTGTGTTTATCCGATTTTTTTGGTTGGGACACAATCATTTATTTTGCTACAAGGAGCATGCAACCAGCTTAAAGTTATATCAGACCACATGGGCGGATTTAAGGGGGAGTCACAAGGGTCATGTGCCCCCCTTGCGAAAAAAATTGTAGTGTAAATTTTCTAAAATATCCGATTTTTTTTGTAATTTTGCTCCCAAGTACCAATTTATAGTGTAGTTTCTAAAAATTATCAAAGTGTGCCCCCTCGAGAAAAAATTTCTGGCTCCGCCCCTGTCAGACTAGCTTTATAGCTCATTATTCAAGATTTGAGTTCATGCTTTTCTGATGAGGAAACGGAGTGAAAATGGCTGATTAATCTTTTAAGTTCTAGTTTTTTTATGTTATAATTTTAACATATACCTTTACTCATGGCAGAGGATGGAAATGGTGTTTTTTGGGAATTCGATAAATAAACTTGAGATAGCAGAGGGCTGCCTATGCCTTTGCTAATTACTACTTTCCAAGCACTGGTAGACAGAAGGTGTAAAGTGAAGGAATGATTGATAAAGCAATATTCTGGATTATTTTTCTGCCGAAAAATACGTTCAGACATTCTTTTAGGATCAGATCGTTTACATCTTATCTTTATTTGGAATTTTGGATGCTTGGTGTATTTGTGCATCAAATAGGAGCAGTTTTATAAATATTTCTGTCATGAAAGGCGTTGTGGATTTACCCGCAATAACTGTCTCCGTAAGTTGAGTTGTTAAGATATATATTACGGAGTACTTTTCTAGTTTCTACCCTATCTGTCTGAAAAATGTATTCATATGCAATGACATGTAGTTTAACATAAGTGTTTGACCAATAATCAAATTTGAAGCACCCTTCATATGATACCATTGACTAAAATTGTGTACCAAATGAGCCTCAACAATTGAAATGGTTGTTAATGGGCATACAGGTGAACATGGATGCACATCTTTATACTTGCATTGAAAATATTTGTCTGATACAACACAAAATATAAGGTGTTGCATCCTTTATGTCATTTATGATGGACAGGGTTATAGCTGTAGCAAATAAACCAATAAGCTGTCATAACAAACAAGAGAAACCTGTTAGTTGATTTCAATTATCCTTTTTGTATGCTCATCTTACAAGGGAGGCTTCATGTATAACAAACCATAATGCTATAAATAAAATTGTAATCACCAATAATTCTTACAAGAACAAACACCATTCTTGAAATGATTACGATCCCTCATAACTATCTTCCTATTATATATCCTAGATATAAGCTTCAATTCATAACAGTATGACAATCGTCACAAGTTCTTAATTTTTTCACCGCTAGAATTTCCTTACCAAAAGGGATACTCATGAGCCCAAGCAACCGCCATCCTCTCGCTATGATAACAAACCGATCCCGCTTTTTCCTCATCATCTATATCATGGAATCCGCCTCATAACCTGCATCTTTCAATTTCTTTCCAATATCAACCAAAAACGTATTTATTTGCGAAAATTGAGGATGTGAACTATCTCCTGCCACAAATTCATGTGCTAGATTGTCCACTTCAGTTGAACTACTGCAAAAAGGTTCCTTGCGGACCCACTTTCTATCATTAACTTTCTAAATCTTGCACATCCTTCCGTCTACTCATGGGTGCGCATAAATTTGACAAAAAGACACGTTACACCATCATGTGGGTCTATATAAAAGTGATTGAAAAAAGAGATAGAAATGGTAATGAAAAAGATGGTCTGATTGGAGCTTGTAGATAAAACTTGATCATTTAGCTAATGCAGCTTGTCAAGCAAATCAACAAATGATAAGAATCGGTATTAAGAACGAAAGGCTACTTCTAGTGAATGGTGCGCTGCAAGTAAAAACACAGAATTATTACGAAGTTGTTTTAGTGGATGAAAAAGGTTAAAACAGTAGGTACGAAGAAGAATTTTACTGAATGCAGTTAGCATTAGCCGATGTAACAAAAAAGACACGAAGCCACATAATCTCAATCAGATTCAGCTTGGGAAGCAAAACAAGAGTTCTCTGTCAGACAACCATGTAGCCATGCCAAGACCCATCAGATAGGCTAACAAAAAAGACACGAAGACACATAATCTCAATCAGATTCAGCTTGGGAAGCAAAAAAAGAGTTCTCTGTCAGACAACCATGTAACCATGCCAAGACCCATCAGATAGGCTGACAACGATCCTCTACTGAGCCATGGCCGAAGCCAAAAGGCTCGGTTAATCACGCTCTAGCTACATGGTCATGGCTCATCAACCAGACATGGGTTTTTGTCTCTTGAGGTATCAAAACTACAGAGGTACTAACCTATAGAACAGATCCTGTTCAAGTAAGGTCGTGTTGGTTTGTTTGTGCACCTTCCTTTTAAACATAATCTCATTTGCATTTTTGGCCGATGTGGGATAAGACTTGGTTCTTTTCTTTGAGAAACTGACACCCACTAAACTTCTGGTCACTTCTTGCCATCTGTGTAAAGATTATTTTATCCTCTATCGTTTATTGCGATTGTCATTATACCAAAATGACGAGTTAATGGGAAGTTCTCAAAATAGAAAATAGAAAATAGAAAATGGGTTTTCTATAGGTTAATGGGAAAAAAAAACATATTTTGTGTCGGTTTTCGCGGCTCACAAAATAGAAAATAGAAAATGGGTTTTCTATAGGTTAATGGGAAGTTCTCTCATAAGACACTACCACAGATATATATTCGACAAAGCCATACATCAGTTTATAAGATTTTTTTTCAAATATTTAGTTTTGAGGATAACTTATTACAAAATGATTTCATTTTTCACAACAGAAAATTTATCTTTCATTTTGTGGTTTGGGACACAATAATTTATTTTGCTAAAAGGAGCATGCAACCAGCCTTGTGCTATACGAATATCAGACTAGCTTTATCACTCATTATTCAAGGTTCGAATTCTTGCTTTCCTGATGAGATATGAAACAAACGAAAGATAAATGGCTGATTTGACTGTAACACTGTAACATCTCTTATGTTATAGACTTATATTAGTTTGCATAATTGAATATTAACATATACATGTTGGATCGTAATCTCAAATTTGTAATCAAAATATAACAGTAATATAAACTTGCTATTAATCTTGCTATAATTTCAGAATCTGTCATACATATTTGTTCTTACAATTCAGTTCCTATTTATAAGAAATGAAAAGGTGTGTCTAAAAGTTGTGTCGGTTTGATGAACCGTTGCAACCCTTTGTTGAATAACTCATTTACAGTTATATAACTGTTTTGTAGGTTTTTCTTGGTCCTGCGGTTTGTCTAGCGGGTTGTGATTACCCGGATTGGGTTTTGGCCCAATATTCTTCCCCGTAATCACAAACGCTGCGTTTTGACTTTGTCTTCAAAGCAATGTAGGTTCAGTGTCAGTGTCATAGATGAGATGTGACTCTTCTTGCTTGTTCTTATTGTATTTCCATTTTGTGCATTCTTTCGCGAAGTGTCCATGCTCACCACATTCGTAACATCTGAGCTTGCTTTTGTCTTGACTCGTACTTGCTCTGTATGCATTCGGATTATTCTTCCATTTCATGCTTTCCTTGCCTTCTTTGTTGAAATCTCTACCTCGCCATTTACCATAAGTTTTGTTGTTTGAACTTGTCATGAGATGCTTGTCTTGATCATTTGCCTCCAGTGTGTCTTGACTCTTGATTCGTTCTTCATAGGCTGTTAATCTTCCGATGGCTTCTTCAAACGACATTTCGTCTAGATCTTGATATTGTTCTATAGTTGCCACGATCGCTAAAAACTTCTTTGGAACAGAGTTAAGTAGTTTCCCTATTATATATCCTAGATATCAGCTTCATAACAGTATGACAATTGTCACAAGTTCTTAAAATTTTCACGGCTCGAATTTCCTTACCAAAAGGGATACTCATGACCAAAGCAACCGCAATACTCTCGCTATGATAACAAACCGACCCCGATTTTTCCTCATCATCTATATCATGGAGCACAGAACCAGTATCCATCTCATAACCTGCATCTTTTAATTTCTATCCAATGTCAACCAAAAACGCATTTATTTGTGAAAATTGAGGATGTGATCTATCTCCTGCCACAAATTCATGTGCTAGATTGTCCACTTCAATTGAACTACTGCAAACAGGTTCCTTAAGCCCCACTTTCTATCACTAACTTTCGACATCTGCCACATCCTTCCGTCTACTCATGGGTGCGCATAAATTTGACAAAAAGACATATTACCAGTTACCACCATCGTGGTTCTATAGAATAGATCATGTTCAAGTAAAACTGATTGAAAAAATGAGATAGAAGTGGTAATGAAAAAATGGTCTGATTGGAGCTTGCAGATAAAACTTGATCATTTAGCTAATGCAGCTTGTCAAGGAAATCAACAAATGATAAGAATTGGTATTAAGAACGAAAGGCTATTTCTTGTGAATGGTGCGCTGCAAGTGAAAAAGCAGAATTAGTACATAGTTGTTTTAGTGGATGAAAAAGGTTAAAACAGTTTCTATTAAGAAGAATTTTACTGAATGCAGTTAGCATTAGTCGATGTAACAAAAGACACGAAGACACATAATCTCGATTAGATTCATCTTGAGAAGCAAAAAAAGTGTGTTGTCTGTCAGACAACCATGTAGCCATGCCAAGACCCATCAGATGGGCTGACAACGATCCTCTACTGAGCCATGGCCGAAGCCATTAGGCTTGGTTAATCACGCTCTAGCTACATGGTCATGGCTCATCAACCAGACATGGGTTTCTGTCTCTTGAGGAATCAAGAATACAGAGGTACGAGCCTATAGAACAGATCCTGTTCAAGTAAGGTCGTGCTGGTTCTTTGTCCACCCCCTTTTTATACACTATTTCATTTGCATTTTTGGCCGATGTGGGATAAGACTTGGTTCTTTTCTTTGAGAAACTGACACCCACTAAACTTCTGGTTACTCCTTGCCATCCTTGTAAAGATTATTTATCCTCTATCGTTTATTGCGATTGTCATTATACCAGAGTCGGTTTTAGCTCATAAAATAGAAAATAGTCAACGGGTTTTCTATAGGTTAATGGGAAGTTCTCTCATAAGACACTATCACAGATATATATTCGACAAAGCCATACATCAGTTTATAAGATTTTTCCAAATATTTAGTTTTGAGGATAACTGATTACAAAATGAATTCATTTATTACAACAGAAAATGTATATATCTTTCATTTTGTGGTTTGGGACACAATAATTTATTTTGCTAAAAGGAGCATGCAACCAGCCTTTTTTTTTTGTTGTGCTATACGAATATCGGACTAGCTTTATCACTCATTATTCAAGGTTTGATTTCTTCCTTTCCTGATGAGATTATGTAAATAGACAAAAGATAAATGGTCGATTTGACTGTAACATCTCTTATGTTAAAGTTTGAATAATTGAATATTTACATATACATTTGCTCATTGCAGAGGATGGAAATGGTGTTCTTTGGGAATTTGACAAATAAATTTGAGATGCAGTATTTCTCAGTGGCTTCTCTATGGTATTCGGTGTACACTCGACTTTGTTAGAACCAAGTTTCTATGATGCATAAATTATAAGAGGTTAAAAGACGATACAAGTGATTGAAAAATGAGATAGAAGTGGTATTGAAAAGGATGGTCTGATTAAAGCTTGTGAAAGAATAAAACTTGATCTTTAGCAAATGCAGCTTGTCAAACAAATCAGCAAACAATAAGAATCGGTATTAAGAATGAAAGGCTATTTCTAGTGCGCTGCAAGTGAAATCGTGAAAAATCATTCTAATACATTTCACTATGTTTATTGAGTAACTTCATGAGTAGACTTTAATTGTATAAAGCAGTATTAGTACCAAGCTGTTTTGGTGCTGAATGCCGTCAGCATCAGTCGTAACAAAAAAGACATAAGGGCACATAATCTCACAAAAAAGACATAAGAGCACATAATCTCGATCACTTCAGTTCGAGAAGCTAAAAAAAAGATTGTTGTCAACCATGTAGCCATGCCAAGACCCATCAGATAGGCTGGAAACGATCCTCTACTGAGCCATGGCCGAAACCATAAGGCTCGGTTAATCATGCTCTGGCTACATGGTCATGACGATGCATCAACCCTCTACTGAGCCATGGCCGAAACCATAAGGCTCGGTTAATCATGCTCTGGCTACATGGTCATGACGATGCATCAACCAGACATGGGTTACTGACTCTTGAGGATTCAAGAATACAGACGTACAAGCCTATAGAACTGATCCTATTAAGTAAGGTCGTGCTCGTTGCTTTGTCCACCCTCTTTTTATACACACTTTCTTTTGTATTTTTGGCTGATGTGGGATGAGACTTGGTTTCTTTAACTGACAAAACAGACACCTTCTTGCCATCTGTGTAAAAATATTTTCTATCGTTTATAGTGATTGTCATTATACGAAGATAATGAGTTGATGATGGACTCGGAAAAAAAACATATTTTGTGCCGGTTTTTGTGGCTCACACAACGACAGTTGTTATGAACTATTTCTAGGTCCTGCTATCAAGAAAATGGGTTTTCTATAGGTTAATGGGAAGTACTCTCGTAAGGAACTATTACAGATGTATACCGATTTTTTTTTGTCAATGTACGTGTACATTCTGAGTGAGATTGATATTGAATATGTTAGCGGCAACTGACGGTAACAAGAGTTTCCCCTTAGGATGCTTGATACTTATTCTAACTCATTATACTGGATTATTCTTCAATAATTGATACCACTGCTAAGTTGGTGTAACTGTGTAATTATTATTTTATATTAGTCAGTCTTGTATACTTGGAATTTGGAACTTCTAAATTCAGGCTGAGTTAATTTGTTCAAGCGAATTTGTGACTACACGTCTACACTTTTATGTATTGCTGGTCCCTTTATTTTTCAATGTGTTGCTCATTGCTCACTAGCTATGCATGTTTGATGAAACTATGCAGGGTATTGAGCTACTAACTATATGGGGTCTGAAGGCCCTAAGGACTCGTTGGACTGGAAATCCATTGGTAACCTGTAGTGAAAAGCGACTTCTAAAAGATGAGGCACATTCCTAAATATTATTTTCTTCCTTATAGACCGATGCTTGCTAACATTGCAATTTGTTATTTGCATTCCTTATTTGTTTGTACATAGTGTATTTCTTTTCATGTTTGGTGTATTCCGCCTATGAAACACTAGCTTACTTCATGTGTATATTTGTACTTAGCTCAAGAATTTTAAGATGATGCTCTTGAAGTAAGCACTTTATTAAATTCTGAATAGAAGTGAAAGGCGAAACTTTCATAATTTTGTTGTCCAGGTGTACAATTATTGATTTAGTGACTACTATGTAAAGGGGCCGGATTTACCCAGCGAGAATCCTCTGTCATTGTTAACAGGTTCCAGAAGCAATAGTGCATATGGCTATTTCTCCCCATTTTTACTTATGAATGTTTCAATATTGGGTCCAAACATGAAACATGTTAACATGAAAACTTTAACTTTTTCTAAAATTGAATCATACACTGCTCGAACCCTTTTTGCTTCCAATCGGAAGAGGAGAAAGCTTTAAGCTTTCTCAATAAAAGATTCAAGAAAAGTCTAAAGCTTTCTTAATAAAAGATTCAAGACAAGTCAAATTTATGAAACTATAGGTCAAAGAATATGAATAACAGAAGCGTTTTCATTAAGAAATCAAATAGTATGATTAAGACATTGTGGCAACTAAAACTTTAGTAGAATTCAACTCCAAGAATATGATTGAGGAGAATTAAAAAACACTTAAATCATAAACATGTTTGACACATACGATACATCACCAGGAAAGGAAACGTACTCTCACGTCCGTTACACATATGCAACAAGAAAATTAAACCACAATTACAAACGTCTTTAACAACTTAACATTTATTTAACTACGACATGCACTGATCCTTGTTGCAGTTACTCTCAACTTCACCATACAAGCTTGATGATAGACCTGAAAGAGTTCAAAAATAAAACAATGTTAGCAATGATTTATTGACAAACTCGTGTAAAATCAGATTCTACAAAAGAGAGAACAGAGTACCTCATATATTTTGAATTATATCAAGAATATGCTGCAACTCATTGACAACAATTTCAATTTTCATTCGTTGTGGTGGGGAATCCACAGAGCACGATACTCCAATCTTGATAATTGCAACAAAAAATTCTTCCAGTTTCTTTGCATTTGCTTCCGTACTTTGCAACACAATTGCATCATCATCAAGAACATCGATTACATGATCTGGTAATGCCAAGTGAGCAAATTTATGAAGGCTAAGACCTTCAATAAACATGTCATCTGTCGGCTTTTTCCGAGTCATCACCTCTAGTAATACTATTCCAAAACTGTAGACGTCCCCACAACTAGTCATCTCGCTCCCGATAATACTCTGCAAATTAAAATGATCAGCTAGTTTACAAAACCGTAATCTGCAAGTAAATATATTAGGATCATGGAACACAAAAATCATATATTACCTGGAGGTGCATAACCAATTGTTCCTTTAACCCCAGTTGAGCTGTTTTGGTTTAAGTCTGTACCAAGTAATCGAGCTAAACCAAAGTCTCCAACATGAGCCACCATATCAGCGTCAAGTAGAATATTGCTAGGCTTCAAATCACCGTGAATAATCGTTGTTTGGCACCGATTGTGAAGATAATCAAGCGCGGTTGCAACATCTCTAAGAATATTTATTCTTTGAAGAAGGTTGAGTTTCGATGTATTTACACCTGAATGAAGCCAATCGTGTACACTTCCATTGGGCATAAACTCGTACACCAAAGCTTTGAAATCGTTGCCTTGAAAATCAACACTTGAACATGAAGTTATTATTCTCAACAAATTACGGTGTCGAATATTCCGCCATGCTTCACATTCTGCTAGAAAACTTCTGTGAGCTCCTCGATTTTGAAGTTGTAGAACTTTAATGGCAACAAATCTATCATCATAAGAATCAAGGATTCCTTTATAAACACAGCTGAACCCACCCTTCCCAATTAAATTCTCCGTAGAGAAGGCATCAGTAGCCTTGAGAAGTTCATTGTATGAAACTTTCAAGAACCGCTCATTCCCTAAAGATTGAGATGGTTGACTGTTGCGTTTCTTCTTACACAAAAGATACATACAACATAGTATGATGAGAAACGTTGGTGTGATCACGATGACTATTATGAAGACTTTATGTCTACCCCTTCCCTTGCATTTTGGTAACTCAAGTGTAACCAGGCCACCACAAAGCCTATTGTTTCCCAAGACCGAAAATGTACTTGCATTGGCAAACACTCCTACAACTGGTACTTCACCCTCAAAATCATTAAAGGATAGGTTCAAAAATTCTAAGGAATTCCATTCGTCTAAGAATTGAGGAATTTTACCTGATAAATTATTTTGAGAAATGTCGAGTACCTTCAATCCTCTCAAGGAACTTAATGAAGATGGTATTATGCCTTGGAATAGGTTACCTCCTAGGATTAACACTGTAAGGCTAATGCACTCACCAAGGCTACTAGTAATGGTGCCTGACAAATTATTATATGATAAATGGAGCTCGCTCAACATCTTGAGATCTTTGATCTCTGATGGAATTGAACCAGACAGACTATTTTGAGAAAGATCTAAAAAATTGGTTAATGATGGAAGTTGAAGAAGTTGCTTGGGTATGTTTCCACTGAGTCTATTGCCTGCAAGGTCTAACACATTAAGTTGTTTACAATTCCCAAAGCTTGATGGAATATGGCCTTCTAATTTGTTGGAAAATAAAAAAAGTTTAGTCAACAATGACAGGTTCCCAATGGCATCAGGGATAGACCCTGAAAATTGATTACTATAAAGATTAAGAACTTGTAGCTTTTGAAGTTTACCAATGGTAGGGGGGATTTTTCCTTTGAACCGATTAGGTCCTAAATGTAAAGTGGTCAAACCAACTAGACTACCTATACTTGAAGGGAGGCTTCCAAATAATTGATTGTCTCCTAAACCAAGAAAGCTGAGTTGATCAGAAAGATTACCTATTGATATCGGAAGCACTCCTATAAGGTTGCAATTATAAAGATCCAACGTTACTAATCTGCTGCAGTTTTTCATAGAATCAATAAACCTCATGTCATCAGCTTCTCCGCGTCCATGGAAGTTATTATTATGTAATCTAATTATATAAATATCTGTTAGTTTTGAAAAATCTATTGTCAACTTCCCACTAAAATTGTTGTTGCTCATTTCAAAATATCCTAATTTTGAACAATTAGAAAGAGAAAGTGGAAGAACTCCGGTGAGTTCATTATTCCTTAACTGAATGTCCGCAACATTTGGGAGCTGATTACCAATTTCTGCAGGAAGACTACCAGTGACGTGATTTTCAGGTAAGGATATATTAACTAGGAGTGAGAGGTTGAAAATGGAATTAGGGATATTTCCATATAAGTTGCAGCCACCGGAGTAAAATTGTGTCAAGCTTTTCCAAAGACCCAAGGTATCTGGAATGCTCCCACCAAGCGGGTTCACTGCAGCAGAGAAGAGTTCCATTGATGTGATATTCCCCAAGAAAGACGGGAATCCACCTGTTAACTTATTGTAGGAAATCACAAGACTAGCAAGTTTCGTGAGTAAACTCATCTCCTTGGGTATGCTTCCGACTAGCTTATTTTCAGAGAGGCAAAGCTCTTCGAGGTTAGAACAACCAGACAAGTTTGTGGGAATGACTCCACAGAACTTGTTTTCATGAAGATAAAGACGACGTAGCCTAGATAGACGACCAAGTTCATGAGGAATGATTCCTTGAAAGCTGTTGTTCCAGAGACCAAGCTCATGGAGGAAGCTGAGGTTTCCTACATGAGGAGACAACGAGCCTTCTAAGCCTTTCGAATACAGTCGTAAAGCAGTCACTCGTTTGTGCCGCTTTCCACATGAAATACCACTCCAGTCACAGAAATGAATGGAATGGTTCCACGACGTTAGAACTTTGTATGGATCTTTGGTGATCTTTGACTTAAATGACAATAGCGCGAGATAATCAGTCTCATTACCGCCATAGGAAGCAGAGATGTTGGCAGAAGTAAGGCATATTATCGCGAGACCATAAAAGAGAAAAGAAATACGAGAGGAAGATGATAAGTAAATTATTGCTTGTGGTGACTTCATTTTTGAAAATTTACTTAAAATTATAAGAACAAGTATCGGCTTTTTATACTAAGTTTTTGCATGTTCACAGTTTGTGACATGCATGCAACTTGGTCGTGAAATTAATGGCATCTATAAATTCCTTATCATCTTGACCTTGACCAAGACATTTCATGATTGAGAATACTAGCCAAGACATTTCATTCAGAATATACTAACCAATATTAGCAAATAAAATGTATACATTATATACTGTAGTAACAAAAACTTTAGAGTATAAACAATATATAAGTAAGATTATCATAAATTCCTTTATTATATTTGTTGTTGAGACATGACATCTAGTGTAATATAAGGTTCAGTACATCTTCACATAATCGTCACATCAACATATCAACTTTTATACAAAACCAAGCATTAAACTTAACATATATAGTTTTGGGAGATGATTTGTACACATTTGGATTTGATTTGCACATTCAAATGTACAACTCTATTAAGCAGAATTTATAAACTGTACAACTGCTCAATGCACAAGATAGAGTGTACCAATCAAAAGTTAGAGTGTACAAATCATTTCCCGTAGTTTAATAGATTACCACATCATAAACTTTCCAAATTTTCATAAGCTAAGATATAAAAAAATATTAAACAGTTGATTTGCATAAAAGCATATGACACGAGGGGTGCTTAAAAAAAAAAAAAAAAAAAACTTACAAAATAGTAAATACAGTATCTTTATCTGATTAATAGCACCAATGCATGTATATCTATACTTTAAATATAAAAGATAATGCGATGAATGTGTTTTCAAAAGAAACAAAATGGTTATGACCCACCTTTACCGTATAAAAGTCGGTTGTTCAAAGACACACTTATTAATTGTATGGGGAGATGGCAATACCTACAATATGGATATTACCGTATAAGTGAGTTATTATGCGTTTGCCATGTAACCCCACTATGGATGCCCTAACCTACATGACACGTAAATTGTGAAGAGATTGTCATCTACAAATTCCTTATCAGCTTAAGCAATACTAAAATTTAATTGATACTACGTATAACATTAATTATGCAACCCAAGTAGCACAACTAGCATCACCTGTACATGGTCTATCAACATTAATTAATCAACCAAAGTAACACAACTAGCATCATCTGTATCCACAAATTCCTACTTAAAAGCTAAGATATAAAAAAAATAGTAAACAGTTGCTTTGCATAAAAGCATATGACATGAGGGGCGTTTAAAAAAACTTACAAAATAGTAAATACAGTATGTGATTAATAGCACCAATGCATGTATATATATACTTTAAATATAAAAGATAATGCAATGAATGTGTTTTCAAAAGAAACAAAATGGTTATGGCCCATCTTTATCGTGTAAAAGTTTGGTTGTTCAAAAACACACTTATTAAATGTATGGGGAGATGGCAATACCTATAATATAAGTGAGCTATTATGCGTTTGCCATGTAACCTCACTATGGATGCCCTAACCTACATTACACGTAAATTGTGATGAGACTGTCATCTACAAATTCCTTATCAGCTTAAGCAATACTAAAATTTGATTGATATAACATTAATTATGCAACCCAATAAGTAGTACAACTAGCATCACTTGTACATGGTCTATCAACATTAATTAATCAACCCAAGTAGCACAATTAGCATCACCTATATCCACAAATTCCTACTTAAAAGCTAAGATATAGTAAAAATATTAAATAGTTGCTTTGCATAAAAGCATATGACACGAGGGGTGTTTACCCAAAAAAATTACAAAATTGTAATATAGTATTTGATTAATAGCACCAATGCATGTATATCTAAACTTTAAATATAAAAGATAATACGAAGAATGTGTTTTCAAAAGAAACAAAATGGTTATGGCCGACCTTTACCGTATAAAAGTTGGTTGTTCAAAGACACATTTATTAAATATATGGGATGGCAATACCTACAATATGGATTTTACTGTATAAGTGAGCTATTATGCGTTTGCCATGTAACCCTACTATGGATGCCCTAACCTACATGACACGTAAATTATGAAGAGATTGTCATCTACAAATTCCTTATCAACTGCAATACTAAATTTGATTGATATAACATTAATTATGTAACCCAAGTAGTACAACTAGCATCACCTGTACATGGTCTATCAACATTAATTAATCAACCCAAGTAACACAACTAGCATCACCTGTATTCACAAATTCCTACTCAACTCGACCAAGACAATTTGATTGATAATAACTAATTATCTTGCATATAAAGTAATTGCAAGTATAATAATATAATAATAAAATGTAAAATGATGTAAATGATAAACACATTTTTAATTTAGTAGCGTATCAAATAGAAGCGTTAAACAAAATTCAAAAGCTAAACCCTTGTTGCTAAACACTTTTTTTCCAAAAAAGTTCGCCAAACACTGTTTCTTATTAAGTTTCAGAAGAGCAATTACTGATGTCTGTAACATGGGTATATAGTTTCATAAAGTAGTAACAAATAACAACAAACAGATAGTAGAAACAAAATCAATGAACGAATGTGAATGGCAACAACATATATAATAAGTAGATGATGCATACGTGCGTTGTGTGTGTAAGTTTGGGGTTTACATGATCCACTACAAGAAAAAATTGGCTTTAGTGGCAACAGGAAAATCTTTATTGCATATGTTTTCAACAATTATGGTACAAAAGAAAAGAAATGAAAAGTTGTTTGACAATAATTAATTGTAGAATCCCAATGTGGCGAATCTACGTCTACCAATGTATCAAGCATCCAAACTTCAGCTACACATCATCTCGAGCCTCAATCAACGTAATCTTCATAGTATTTTATGTGCTTTGAATTTTGACCTACTAATTTGTGTTATGGCTTCTTATTGGTGGCTGCTTCTATATGGGTTTTTGTTTTTAATAAGTGGGTTTGTGTGAGTTTGGGTGTATTTTGGTATATTCATAGTATTTTATGTGCTTTGAATTTACTATATTTATGTAGGGGACTAGTAATTTGAAGATTGGTATATTCACACTATGAAGATTAGTACTTTGACCTGCAATTGATAATCACCACAAGGGATTTGAAGTTTTATACCAACATAACAGCTATGAACTCACCAATATTTGTGTTGCTCATATAGTTATGTTAAATTCCTCTATTATAATAGATGCTAAATTGGTACATCCTTGATAATGCATTAGTCGGACTAGTGGGATCAGAACCTTCAAATCTAACTTGTTAAAGTGATTATGTGAATATCATGTTATGACTTATGATCTTATTGTTGGTCCTTTTTTTCTATGTATTTCTGACTATGCATAGTTTATAAAAACATTGCAGTTTATTTAGCCGCTATGGGGACTGAAGGCCCTAAGGACTCGCTGGATTGGAAATCCATTGGTGATTCGGCAAAGAGTGATCCTGATGCTGGACCTGTAGTGAAAAGCGGCTTCGAAAAAGATCGGCACATTCCAGACTATTATTTTCTTCCTCGTAGATCCATGCTTGCTAACATTGCAATTTATGGGTCATGCATTGTTGGTGGAATTGGAGCTGGGATGCTGACTGAAATCTGGATTAACAAGAAAGTTCAAGGTACTCGCTATCAATCCTGTTGAACTATTTTGCTGATAATTACGCCAGTAAAAAATATTAGCTTTTAAATATGACTATTTGATATACAAGGGATTATGCGAGTTAATATATTCTGGTGGGTTATTTAATAAGAAAGCATCCTAAGCTCCTGTTTTGTGTTAATGTACTTCCTAAGAAGATAGTACTTATGTGTATCAGGATTAACGAGCTTTTTGATTTTGGTTATATCCATGTTAAACGAGTCTAAATATTCAATAGAAAAACAACTAAAGGTATACACTATTTTCTTGATAGTTTTCTTCTCCTCCATGTTTCGCAAATGAACAGCTGCTTACTTAACCTGTGTTTATCCGATTTTTTTGGTTGGGACACAATCATTTATTTTGCTACAAGGAGCATGCAACCAGCTTAAAGTTATATCAGACCACATGGGCGGATTTAAGGGGGAGTCACAAGGGTCATGTGCCCCCCTTGCGAAAAAAATTGTAGTGTAAATTTTCTAAAATATCCGATTTTTTTTGTAATTTTGCTCCCAAGTACCAATTTATAGTGTAGTTTCTAAAAATTATCAAAGTGTGCCCCTCGAGAAAAATTTCTGGCCCGCTCTCACGACTAGCTTTATAGCTCATTATTCAAGATTTGAGTTCATGCTTTTCTGATGAGGAAACGGAGTGAAAATGGCTGATTAATCTTTTAAGTTCTAGTTTTTTTATGTTATAATTTTAACATATACCTTTACTCATGGCAGAGGATGGAAATGGTGTTTTTTGGGAATTCGATAAATAAACTTGAGATAGCAGAGGGCTGCCTATGCCTTTGCTAATTACTACTTTCCAAGCACTGGTAGACAGAAGGTGTAAAGTGAAGGAATGATTGATAAAGCAATATTCTGGATTATTTTTCTGCCGAAAAATACGTTCAGACATTCTTTTAGGATCAGATCGCTACATCTTATCTTTATTTGGAATTTTGGATGCTTGGTGTATTTGTGCATCAAATAGGAGCAGTTTTATAAATATTTCTGTCATGAAAGGCGTTGTGGATTTACCCGCAATAACTGTCTCCGTAAGTTGAGTTGTTAAGATATATATTACGGAGTACTTTTCTAGTTTCTACCCTATCTGTCTGAAAAATGTATTCATATGCAATGACATGTAGTTTAACATAAGTGTTTGACCAATAATCAAATTTGAAGCACCCTTCATATGATACCATTGACTAAAATTGTGTACCAAATGAGCCTCAACAATTGAAATGGTTGTTAATGGGCATACAGGTGAACATGGATGCACATCTTTATACTTGCATTGAAAATATTTGTCTGATACAACACAAAATATAAGGTGTTGCATCCTTTATGTCATTTATGATGGACAGGGTTATAGCTGTAGCAAATAAACCAATAAGCTGTCATAACAAACAAGAGAAACCTGTTAGTTGATTTCAACTATCCTTTTTGTATGCTTTTCTTACAAGGGAGGCTTCATGTATAACAAACCATAATGCTATAAATAAATTGTAATCACCAATAATTCTTACAAGAACAAACACCATTCTTGAAATGATTACGATCCCTCATAACTATCTCCCCTATTATATATCCAAGATATAAGCTTCATAACAGTATGCCAATCGTCACAAGTTCTTAATTTTTTCACCGCTAGAATTTCCTTACCAAAAGGGATACTCATGAGCCCAAGCAACCGCCATCCTCTCGCTATGATAACAAACCGATCCCGCTTTTTCCTCATCATCTATATCATGGAATCCGCCTCATAACCTGCATCTTTCAATTTCTTTCCAATATCAACCAAAAACGTATTTATTTGCGAAAATTGAGGATGTGAACTATCTCCTGCCACAAATTCATGTGCTAGATTGTCCACTTCAGTTGAACTACTGCAAAAAGGTTCCTTGCGGACCCACTTTCTATCATTAACTTTCTAAATCTTGCACATCCTTCCGCCTACTCATGGGTGCCATAAATTTGACAAAAAGACACGTTACACCATCATGTGGGTCTATATAAAAGTGATTGAAAAAAGAGATAGAAATGGTAATGAAAAAGATGGTCTGATTGGAGCTTGTAGATAAAACTTGATCATTTAGCTAATGCAGCTTGTCAAGCAAATCAACAAATGATAAGAATCGGTATTAAGAACGAAAGGCTACTTCTAGTGAATGGTGCGCTGCAAGTAAAAACACAGAATTATTACGAAGTTGTTTTAGTGGATGAAAAAGGTTAAAACAGTAGGTACGAAGAAGAATTTTACTGAATGCAGTTAGCATTAGCCGATGTAACAAAAAGACACGGCCACATAATCTCAATCAGATTCAGCTTGGGAAGCAAAACAAGAGTTCTCTGTCAGACAACCATGTAGCCATGCCAAGACCCATCAGATAGGCTAACAAAAAAGACACGAAGACACATAATCTCAATCAGATTCAGCTTGGGAAGCAAAAAAAGAGTTCTCTGTCAGACAACCATGTAACCATGCCAAGACCCATCAGATAGGCTGACAACGATCCTCTACTGAGCCATGGCCGAAGCCAAAAGGCTCGGTTAATCACGCTCTAGCTACATGGTCATGGCTCATCAACCAGACATGGGTTTCTGTCTCTTGAGGTATCAAAACTACAGAGGTACTAACCTATAGAACAGATCCTGTTCAAGTAAGGTCGTGTTGGTTTGTTTGTGCACCTTCCTTTTAAACATAATCTCATTTGCATTTTTGGCCGATGTGGGATAAGACTTGGTTCTTTTCTTTGAGAAACTGACACCCACTAAACTTCTGGTCACTTCTTGCCATCTGTGTAAAGATTATTTTATCCTCTATCGTTATTAGCATTGTCATTATACCAAAATGACGAGTTAATGGGAAGTTCTCAAAATAGAAAATAGAAAATAGAAAATGGGTTTTCTATAGGTTAATGGGAAAAAAAAACATATTTTGTGTCGGTTTTCGCGGCTCACAAAATAGAAAATAGAAAATGGGTTTTCTATAGGTTAATGGGAAGTTCTCTCATAAGACACTACCACGATATATATTCACAAAGCCATACATCAGTTTATAAGATTTTTTTTCAAATATTTAGTTTTGAGGATAACTTATTACAAAATGATTTCATTTTTCACAACAGAAAATTTATCTTTCATTTTGTGGTTTGGGACACAATAATTTATTTTGCTAAAAGGAGCATGCAACCACCTTGTGCTATACTAATATCGACTAGCTTTATCACTCATTATTCAAGGTTCGAATTCTTGCTTTCCTGATGAGATATGAAACAAACGAAAGATAAATGGCTGATTTGGACTGTAACAACAGAACATCTCTTATGTTATAGACTTATATTAGTTTGCATAATTGAATATTAACATATACATGTTGGATCGTAATCTCAAATTTGTAATCAAAATATAACAGTAATATAAACTTGCTATTAATCTTGCTATAATTTCAGAATCTGTCATACATATTTGTTCTTACAATTCGGTTCCTATTTATAAGAAATGAAAAGGTGTGTCTAAAAGTTGTGTCGGTTTGATGAACCGTTGCAACCCTTTGTTGAATAACTCATTTACAGTTATATAACTGTTTTGTAGGTTTTTCTTGGTCCTGCGGTTTGTCTAGCGGGTTGTGATTACCCGGATTGGGTTTTGGCCCAATATTCTTCCCCGTAATCACAAACGCTGCGTTTTGACTTTGTCTTCAAAGCAATGTAGGTTCAAGGTCAGGTGTCATAGATGAGATGTGACTCTTCTTGCTTGTTCTTATTGTATTTCCATTTTGTGCATTCTTTCGCGAAGTGTCCATGCTCACCACATTCGTAATATCCGAGCTTGCTTTTGTCTTGACTCTGACTTGCTCAGATGCATTCGGATTATTCTTCCATTTCATGCTTTCCTTGCCTTCTTTGTTGAAATCTCTACCTCGCCATTTACCATAAGTTTTGTTGTTTGAACTTGTCATGAGATGCTTGTCTTGATCATTTGCCTCCAGTGTGTCTTGACTCTTGATTCGTTCTTCATAGGCTGTTAATCTTCCGATGGCTTCTTCAAACGACATTTCGTCTAGATCTTGATATTGTTCTATAGTTGCCACGATCGCTAAAAACTTCTTTGGAACAGAGTTAAGTAGTTTCCTTACTAGGATCTTATCTTCCAAAGTTTCACCAAGTCCTTTAAACTTGGCCATTATAATACTTAACTTCCTCCGAAGTCACTTACTTTTTCGTTAGGCTTTATCCTTAGCGTCTCTAGTTCACTTCTCAAGGTTTGTAGCCGTGCCTTTTGAACAAGATCGGCTCCCAAATGCTTGACTTTGATCGAGTCCCATACTTCCTTTGCAGTCGAGTATTGTGCAACTTGCATTAAAACATCTTGTGGCAATGTTTGGAAAATTATTGCCTTTGATGTGTTTTCTTTCTTCTCATTCGTTGTTACTCCTTCTTTCGCTACTATCGTTTCCCAAATGCCATATGCCTTCATTATTGTCTCCATCATCAATGCCCACGTAGTGTAGTTTGTTTCGGTCAAATTTGGACATTGTAGAGAAACATTTCCTAGTTCTCAAACTGTCGTGTTGTTCGATGTGTTATCATTCTTGTCGCTTTCTACCATGCTTGCTTGCTTTTATAATCAGAACCGAGATGGTTTATAATATTCTTGCTTTTGTGTTTGATCGAAAGATCAAAAAAAAATTCTTGCTTGTTACTGGCCAACTTGCTAACCAGATTTTCTTGCTATTCTTGCTTAATATTGACTAATTTAATCAATATTGTATTTACCATACCTTATTGCTAATCTGGATTTTTTTCTTGCTTTGATCAAAAAATAATTGATCCTTTCTATTTGAATCTTAAGGCTCGGATCTTGCTATGAACCTAAGGATTCGGTCTTGCTATGAATCGTAAAAGATTCGGGTTTTTATCTTGCTATGAACCACAAAGGTTCGGGTTTATCTTGCTATGAACCACAAAGGGTTCGATTTATCTTGCTATGAACCACAAAGGGTTCGGTTTATTTTGCTATTTTGTATTTTGCAAAAATACAAAAATTTGTTGTTGTTTTTTTTTTGAATATTTTCAAAGGCTTGCAAAAATTACTAACTTAAGATTTAAAAGGGTAGTAAATCTTCTAAATGAAACTAAAAGGGTATAAAATTGTAAAGAAAAATGAAATGGTTAAAAGGTTTTGTTTTAAAACCTGATGGTTTTTAAGAATCTTCGTGCCCTACTCCCTTTTATGCAGCGCCTCTTTTTTGGTTCTAGAAAAACTGTTCCTCTCTCTTGGGGAAGACACGTCTCCTCTTGAGACCGTTTCTGCTTCTTCTTGCTTTGGTGGTTAACAGCCGATCAATCGGTTGTTTTAGCCCGTTCTATGTTTCTTGCGAGTGTGTTCTTATTGAACCACTTGATATCCTTGATTTGTGCGAAAATTTTGGGTTTCGCAGATTTGGGATCTTGCTAACCGCCTAATGTTTTGGGCTTTCTTGCTAACTCGAATCGATTTGGTGTGCGGTTCTTTATTTCCTTCAGAATCAGGTTTGATTTTGTTTTGTGCCCCTTTGATGATGACTTCTGTTATATGATTCGATGTGGGTTTCTTTTCTTTGTTTTGAATCTTGGTTTAAAGCCTTGTAAATGTGCGGTTTCTGATGATTCAAACAAGAAACGCAGAATCTTTAAAACTTGGTATATGATGATTTGTGGTTTATTCAAACCTTGCTCTGATGCCAAATGTTGGATCGTAATCTCAAATTTGTAATCAAAATATAACAGTAATATAAACTTGCTATTAATCTTGCTATAATGTCGAATCATCATACATATTTGTTCTTACAATTCAGTTCCTATTTATAAGAAATGAAAAGGTGTGTCTAAAAGTTGTGTCGGTTTGATGAACCGTTGCAACCCTTTGTTGAATAACTGATTTACAGTTATATAACTGTTTTGTCGGTTTTTCTTGGTCCTGCGGTTTGTCTAGCAGGTTGTGATTACCCGGATTGGGTTTTGGCCCAATAATACATTTGCTCATTGCAAGGATGGAAATGGTGTTCTTTGGGAATTTGACAAATAACTTTGAGATTGCAGTATTTCTCAGTGGCTTCCTATGTTTTTCAAAACTACTACTTTCCGAAAGAAAGCACACTTTCCATTGGGCTCACACCGCTCCACCTCATATCATTACACAAATTCACCAAAATCCCTAAGGTTATCAACATTGATCAAATAATCGAATTACTATACCCATGAATCAAAACATTCCCCGAAACCTCATTTTTAACCGCATTCTTATCCAACAAAAACTGCGCAGACTCCACAATATTGCCTATCCTAAAATAACACGAAACTATCGAGTTCCAACTATACGAATCTTTTTTCACCGTACTATCAGACAACCCTTTTGCGTATCGAAATCATAACATTACACGTGCGTCGAGAATCCTCCCTGATGTTTGACTCAATATGTAATTATTTCTTTCATGTTACTCCTAGCAACCGTTAGCTATAATCCTGGCTCCCTTTGATCTCGACACAGATTGTGAAGCTACAAGAAGACGGTACATTGCAAAGGAAGAGTTGATGAAGCTATACATGGAACAGATCAACCAGATCTTACCATACTTCACATCTTTCTCCATTACTTAGATCCCTATAGGAATGAATCAACGAGCTGACGCCCTGAGCAAACTCGCTATACTTACCTTCGAACACTTCGGAAAGGAAGTCCTGATGGAAGTAATAAATGAGAAGTCTATCCTACAGCCCGAAGAAGTCTCTTAGGCAGAGATAGATGACACTTGGATGACAACCATCTTCAACAGGCGATCCCAAGGTGGTGTGAGATCAATAAAGATCACATAAAAATTAAAGATCAAATGGATCAATCTCAACCATTCATTTTTGATCAAATTAATTAAATTCACTTTCACCCTTATATTTAAAAAGTAAATATCTCACAAACCGTTAATAGGTAGATAAAACTAATTATATCATTGCGACAAGAATAAAATTATCTTTCTATAGCGGTCCAATATTGTATACTTTCGGCGAACTAATTTTTTAACGCTTTTTGCGGGTTTCAATATATTACACCATAAATGGAAATTTTAAAAATACACTTTTATGTTAACACAACCCCTAAACTACAAACCCTAAACCCTAAAAACCCTAATCCCTAAAAAACCCTAACCCCTAAACCCTAAAAACCCTAAACCCTAAACCCTAAAAACCATAAACCCCAAAACCTAAAACCCTAAACCCCTAAAACCCTAACCACTAAACAAAAAAACCTAAACCCTATCCGCTAAACCCTAAGAAACCTAAACCCTTAACCCTTAAAAAGCTTAACGCAAAAAAGTCAAACCCCTAAACCCTAAAAACCTAAACCTTAACCGTAAACCCTAAACCCACAAAAAGTTAGAAAGAAAAAAATTCGTCGAAAGTATATGATATGAGATATCAAATGAAAGGTAATTTTATGCTTGTCGTGATGGTATAATTAGTTTCGTCTAACGATTAATGTTTTGTGAGATATTTAGTTTTTAAAAATGAAGGTGAAAGTTTATTTTAATGTTTTGATGAGAAATGAATGGTTGAGAATGATTTATTTGATCTTTAGTTTTTCTTTAATCTTTATTGAACCAAACTGATCCCAAGGTATCCTTCCACTTGACAAACTAGAGTCACTAAAAATCAGGCGCAAGGCCATCATGTACTCTATCAGGGACGGTATCTTATACCATAAGACGTTCAGAGGTCTAATGGCGCGTCGGACCAACAGAGGCTCGAACAATCATTCAAGACATCCACAATCGAATGTACGGCATGCACTCAGAGTCTTGCGCCGTAGTGGCTAAAGCAATCAGGATGGGGTACTATTGGCCAACAATCAATCAAGACGCTAAAGCTGAGCACAGTGGTTAGAAACTAAATTTTTTCTGTTTCTATTCATTTTCTTTCCTCTTCTTCCTTAAATGATACTCGAGAACACAATGGTTAAAAACTAAATTTTCTAATAAAGTTGTTAGAAACTAAATTATTTTCTTAAAAGTATATTAAAGGGGTGTTTATTTCAGCTTATATAGTTGGCTTACGGCTTATTTAGTTTGGGCTTATGTTTCATAAGCTCAGTTTTTAAGGCTTATTATGAAACTTTTCGACTTATATAAGTTTATTATGTCACAATAAACTTATGTAAGTAGAAACGTTTCAAAATAAGCCCAAAAAAAAAGCTTGTGAAACATAAACCCAAAACAAAATAAACCATAAGCCGACTATATAAGCCGAAGCAAACACCACTAGATGCTCCTTACTTTTTTATCTGAATTTTGAAAACAAATCACTGTCAAATGTTTTAGTAGTAGACAACTAACATTCTCATAAAATATTAAGGGTTAGATATCATTAGATATACGTTTGGGATGGGGATCTATTTCAAAGTGGGTAAAATTAAAAAGTGTAGAAAGCCATTCATAGTATGACACGTGTCCCCTACTTTAAATTATACATAAAATTCGTCCAAGGGTAATATGGTCTTTTGACCCATTTTTTATTTCCACCTCAAATTTCAAACGCACATATCTCTTAAACCACAAACTTTTAGAAAAAACCGATTTCACTATAATTTTTAAAATTCGATTCTCTTTAATTTGGTATAAATCTTTTTAATTATTTCAAAACTTTTTTTTTTGATATATTCATTTGGTCATGATTTTCTTGATGTTTTTTCTATTTTCGATCCTATTTTTTACCTTAAAAATTGCCGAATCATAAAATACTTAAAACACAAAAGTTTTTTTTTTTATTTTGATTCACTCTTTACCAGAATTTGAATCACTCAAACCGATATGATATGAGTGAGATATCGCGCTCAAGATGACGCTTTAGTCATATTTGTTGACACAAGGTGTTTGATGAAATGTCTAGCATAGATTTTAGTGTTAAATTGAGCTAAATAAACTAATTTTTGACCCACAACGCATCATTAATCATTTTATTAATGTAAAACTCAAAAGTCATGTTTTTAATAGTTAAAGTCTTTAACTATTAAACCGATGAACCAACTGATGAATCGATGAACCAAACTAAAATCGATGAACTGATGAACCAAATCAAACATAGTTCATCGCTTTATTTTGGTTCATCAATCATATTTTCAACTTAATATGTTGGTGTTTCTTTGTTTTGTTCATCGGCTTTATTTTGGTTCATCAATCATAGTTTCAGCTTTTGGTTTCGCTTCATCAGCTTTTGGTTTGGTTCATCAGCTTTTGGTTTGGTTCATCGCTTTGATTTGGTTCATCAATCATAGTTTCAGCTTTGGTTTGGTTCATCGCTTTTGATTTGGTTCATCGCTTTGGTTTGGTTCATGAATCATAGTTTCAGTTTTGGTTTGGTTCATCAGCTTTGGTTTGGTTCATCCGTTTGGTTAGGTTCAACAGTTTTGGTTTTATTCTTTTTTTTAAACAGTTTGGTTTGGTTCATCAGTCCATCAGTTTGGTTTATCAGTTTTAATAGTTAAAAACATTAACTATTAAAAAACAACACTTTTTGAATCTTACATTAACAAAATGATTAATGATGCGTTGTGGGACAAAAATTAGTGCATTTAGCTCAACTTTAACACTAAAAATCTAAGCTAGACATTTCATCAAACACCTTGTATGCAACAAATATGAGTAAAACACCATCTTTAACGTGTGATATCTTACCCATATGACATCGAATTTGAGTGATTTAAATATTTGGGTAAACAGTGAACAAAAATCTATAGCTTTCATGTTTTAAGTTTTTCAAGATTCGACATTTATGAAGGTAAAAAATAGGGCCGAAAATGCCAAAAAAATCAAGAAAATTAAGAACTATTTGATATGTAAAAAAAAAAATCGAAATATTTATACCAAATTAAAGAGAATCGAATTTTAAAAATTATGGTGAAATCGATTTTTCGTAAAAGTTTGTCGTTTGAAAGTTATTTGCGTTTGAAATTAGGTGGGAATATAAAAAATGGGTTAAATGACAAAAATACCCCCCTAACCAAATTTAATAAGAAAAAAAGAAGGGTGTGAATGGGGGACACTTGTTACATTGTGAGTGTACCTTTTTAATTTTTGTTACTTTCTAAAGGATCGCATCTCTATCCGTTTGAGGATGACTAAACAAAAGGTCAAATACAATAAGCTGCATACATTTAGTCAAATCATTCGGCTAATTATTTATCAAAAAGTTTGAAAACAACCTGATAGTTATACATTTCTAATTTTCATCTCTTTTAAAATAAAAGGGCATTTACATATATATCTTTGTAAAATTCAAAAATTACATATATATCTTTTTGATGCATTAAAAGCATTGTACTTTATGCATAAAAAACTAGTAAAAAGAATATATATATATATATATATGTAATTTTTGAAATTTACAAGGATATACATGAAATTACTTTAAAATTTTAGAATAAAAACTTAACCAAACACTCCCAAAAAAAGATCTCCCCAATTAAAAAGACTGGCTGTGAAATTGAAATGTGTGGGGTTTAAACTTTGACAAGCACTTAACTATACATAAATTATTATTCAGACAACGATATATATTTATCAGTTGAACAAGATAGTACAACATAAACTTTCAGTTCTAGCAAAATAGGATCAAGATGGGTTCTTCTGCAACTAGAATATGTTACAAAGATATATTACCATTTGCATCAATGGTGATGATTGAATGTATCATAGTTGGTGGTAACACATTATTCAAGTCAGCCACTTCACAAGACATTAATTCATATGTGTTCACTACTTATGTTTTCATTGTTGGATTCATGTTCCTTATTCCTTGTGCTTTCATAGTCCTTTTCAAACAAAGGTAACTTTTTTTTAATGATGATTTTACTTATTTACTGTTCACATAATCATTTTGTTTTTTTTTATTTGCAGAAGATCAAATATCCCACCTTTGAAAGTATCAATTGTTGTCAAGCTTTTTGTTCTTAGCTTGATTGGGTGAGTCACTTATTTGTTGACTTTTTAGTTTTGACTTTTTTAGTTTGACTGACTGAGCTATGTTGTACTAGTGACAAAGGGTATTTGTGTTATTGATGAAAATCCAACATTTTATGGAACCCGTTAATGAAATCGTATGAAATGAATTAGCAAACAGATATTTTGGTTCGGTGATTTGGTTAGGTTCATTTTCACCGTTAAATGACTTTTGTAACCGAGTTAGAAACAGTCTATATGATGTTTATTGTTGATGAGAATTGAGAGAGAATTTAACACATTGAATTGAAATGAATTATGTAAAAATGAGAACTGTTACATTGCTTGAGCATCAAAGTGGTTTAAATAGTTACAAGTTCTACACTACAAATATCTACTAACTAACTTAACTAACATTCAAAAATATCTAATTCTACTACGTTGTGTGACACTCTTTCATGCTGCTATTCATCATAACTCTCAACTTGTGTAAGCTCTTCATTGGCACTTTGTATGTCATCAATTGTTTGGTTTTAAAAGCACATTGGTAGTTTTTTTTTTTTTTTTTTAAATTCAGCTAAAACATGGGTACATATCTCAGTAATCCTAAAACAGAAAAGTCCTCGGAAGACGGTGAGAATGGGAGGGTCAGATATGGCTTATCGTCAATGCAAGGGTGGCGTGCTATAGAACCTTAATTTTTTTAGGCTTTAAGATTACTTTCTTAAGTGGACGCTAACTCTCAAATTCTGGGATTTTTTTTTTAATTTATAAAAATGCTAAAATAACTATTGCTTTTGGATATAAGTTGTTTTGAATAACCAATATCAGGTTGCTTATTCGAAACAGATAAACAGCAACTGTGTTGAATTTTGTTTGTCTGTATTTAGAGATTAAAAACTTATATGCTTTGTTCTTCTATACAATATAGAGTAGTATATTTTCATGTTTAACTTTCACAAATACACAACTCCTCGATATAGATATTGATTATGATGTTTAAGAATTCTCTTTTTGTTTTTATTTACTTTTTAAAGTTCGTAAATGGTACAATGTAAATTCTAGGTACTTCTCTCAAATATTTGGATACGTCGGTATCAAATACAGTTCTCCGACACTCTCCTCAGTCATGAGCAATCTGGCACCTGCTTTTACCTTCATACTTGCATTCTTCTTCAGGTAATCATACAATTTTATCGAAAAAAAAGTATTAGCACATCAATTCAGCTTGTTTACATCTGGTGTATAATCAAGTACTTTTTGCGTATTATTAGAATGGAAAAACTGAATTTGCGAAGCTATACAAGCCAAGCAAAAATTGTGGGAACAGTAGTGTCAATATCGGGCGCACTAGTGGCCACACTATATAATGGTGCACCCGTTACCGTATCATCAGACTCCTCCAGCTTATATTGGATTATTGGTGGGATTTTGCTTGCAAGTCAGAATTTCCTACTGTCATTCGTTTTGGTATCCCAGGTATCTAAATGCTAGTAACTTTAAGGGTTGTTTGGGATTGCCCCATACCCCGCTCTCATGCGGGATTGGGTATCATTGTTGTTGCTCTTGGGATTGCGTATTTTATATGAAAAGGAACCGTTGAAGTGTTTAGAATTTAAAAGTCCATAAGCCATAAGTAAAAGCCGAAAATATGCAATCCCAAACACTCCCTAAGTATTTTCAGTGACACTGCAGGCACAGATCATGATGTTGTATCCAGTGGAACTAATGGTGGTTTTTGTGTTTGGATTAAGCGGGCTGATTGTAGCTGCGTTTGCAGGGTTAATTATGGTCAGAGATTTAGATTCTTGGAAGTTAAAACCTGATATGATGTTGGCGTCTATAATTTACATGGTAAGAGTGTAAGACACTTAAAAAACCAATTTTGCATTTGAATACAAGTACCCTTCTAGCATTAGAATTTCCTTTCACTGTGTCTTTATGAGAGTCGGTTTTAATATTTTATAGGGGATCTCTACTGGATTTCTGAATGGTCTCATTCAAATATGGGCTCTGCGGTTGAAAGGACCCGTGTATGTAGCCATGTTCAAGCCATTTTCAATTGTGGCTGCAGTTGTGATGGGTGTTATATTCCTTGGAGATTCTCTCCATCTTGGAAGGTCCTATCTCTTTAAAATTCGCTTCAAATTTAACATAAATTATGTTTATAACTTGGTACTATCACAATCGAGCATTTTCAGTGACAATGAAGTATAACTTTAATGCAGTGTTGTTGGGGGGATAATTATATCATTAGGATTTTATGCTGTGTTGTGGGGAAAAGCTAAAGAAGACAATGGTGCTCATTATAAGGAAGCATCAGCATCAAGCGGAACAGAAACAACCCCTCTGCTGCAAGACAATGCTAACGAGCCCAGATTTGACCCTGAAAGCTAAAGAGTGTTTTACTCACCAAAGAAGTTGCTTGTATAGTTGTACCTGTATGTAAGTGAAAAAAAACTGTACACGTTCAGTGATCATGTTATATGTTTTACCAACAGTTTAACAAGATCGCCTAAAAGTCTAAAAGAGCTTACTATTAATGATCATCCATGTTATCATGAAAAATGTAAATTTATTTGTTGCGTGTTTTTGCTATATGACTAATATACTTATTTTTGACATTTTATGGTTAACCATCTATTTGATTACTCTACATATATATACATCATGTTATATTCTAACCTCTTAACATGTCATTTTCCCATTTATGACATCTCACCAATCCCCACTTTTGATACCTGCCTGAACATTTTGACTTTTCTATACATTTATACAAATTGAGAAATTTCCTAGTTATTTTGTGTGACAAAATAATTCATATACTACATTTCTGCCATCAACTTATGGAGGCGTATAAATTTGATAAAAAGACATAATTACCACCATCATGCGGGTCCATAGAACAGATCCTGTTCAAGTAAAAGTGACTGAAAAATGAGATAGAAGTGGTAACGAAAAAGATGGTCTGTAAAAGGATAAAAGTTGATCTTTAGCAATGCAGCTTGTCAAGCAAATCATCAAATCAGCAAATGCTGAGAATTGGTATTGTATTGAATGGTGTGCTGCAAGTGAAAAATCATTGTATTATCTTTCGCTATGTTTATTGACTATTACTATTAGACTTCAATTCTAGACAGCAACATTAGTAGAAAGTTGTTTTGGTTGATGAGAAAGGTTAAAACAGTAGGCTATTAGGAATAATTTCACTGAATTTAGAGGGCATCAGTCAATATAACTAAAAAGACATGAAGACACGTAAGATAGATCAGATTCGAGAAGCAAAAAAACATTTGTTGTCTGTCAGACAACCATGTAGCCATGCCAAGACCCCATCAGATGGGCTGACAACGATCCTCTACTGAGCCATGGCCGAGACCGTAAGGCTCGGTTAATCACGCTCTAGCTACATGGTCATGGCTCATCAACCAGACATGGGTTTCTGTCTCTTGAGGAATCAAGAATACAGAGGTACGGGCCTATAGAACAGATCCTGTTCAAGTAAGGTCATGTTGGTTGGTTTGTCCACCCCCTTTTTAAACACCATTTTATTTGCATTTTTGGCCGATGTGGGATGAGACTTGATTCTTTTCTTTGAGAAACTGGCAACAAGTGAGCATTTATTTACATCGTGGGTGACATTGTGATACCATATGAGTTTTTCATGCACCAATTCTGTTGAATAACTCTTAAGCTTTACAGTGCCCATCTACCATTGCACTCCATGATACTATCTTTGACGTGACTGGAATCAAAGATGAATCGAGCTGAGTGAACGTCACCTATCTTTGAGTAGCAAGTGACCATAGAATTCCATGTAACTGAATTCTTTCTCGCATACTGTCAAACAAATTTTACGCGTCTTTAACGAACCCGTGCTTACTAAGAGCCGAACTATTTGCATTATTAGCTACAACATCCTTACGAGGCATTTCATTGTACACTCTCTTTGCGGAACTCAAATCTCCCACCTTTGCGTAAAAATCCAACAACCCCGTTTGCAACACAACATCATATAACCCGACTTACTATTTATAAAAAATTAAAAAATAGTAATAATTAAAAAATTCCACTACTCCGCGTAAAAATCCAACAACCCCATTCCCATCAATCAACACATTCCACTACTCCGCATTCTTAACTGGTTCCTATTTATAAAAAATTAAAAAAAAAATAATAATAATTAAAAAAAAAAAAGCGAGACTCGTGATCGTATCTTAAAATTTAAAAATAATAATAATAATTTTAGGAAAAAAAAAAAGCGCAGACTCTGCATCGCCTATCTTAAAATAACATGAAACCATTGAATTCCAACTTCCAACTATACGAATCTTTTACCACCATACTATCAAACAACCGTATTGCATCCTCAACAAACCCGTGTTTCCCAAGTACCAAAATCATATCATTACGCGTGACAACATCTCTCTGAGACCTTTATCGAACACCATTGAGTACTTGAGTTTCCTCACTGATGTTTGACTCTATATATAATCTCTTCAGCCATTTCAGCTAGGTTTACCCTGGGTCCCTTTGATCTCGACGCAGATTGCCAAACTAAGGGAAGACGGTACGTTAAAAATGTTGGAGAATAAGTGGCTTAACCCAGGAATCAGGATCAAAGGATTCTGCAACTTCGCAGAAAGTTCTAAACTCTAAAGGATTGCGTGGTCTATTTCTTATCAGTGGAGTCTCAATGGCAGCTGTTCTTTTCATATTCATGGTTTATTAGATCCATAAAAAACTGTATTTCCCGTGTGTAGGAAGATGATCAAAATACGAGCTACCACATTCATTGGAAGAAAAAACTGAAGTACAACATTCATCTTCCAATATTATTAGGATCTGCTAATTTCGTGTGTAGGATACTATCATACTAAGTCATCAGCAGTTACCTATGCATTATAATTCCTGTTGTGTAACTTGTAAGGGCATGAGTCCTACCATAAATTGTTGCATTATCTGGTCTATAATTGACATGTTAAAACAATAGGGTATTTGGTTTACACTCGACTTTGTCAGAAGAACCAATATGTTGGCATAAATTATAAGAGGTTAAAAAGGGATATAAGTGGTAATGAAAAATATGGTCTGATTGAAAAGGATAAAACTTGATCATTTGCAAATGCCGCTTGTCAGCAAATGCTAAGAATCAGTTTTAAGAACGACAGGCTATTTCTAGTGAATGGTGCGCTGCAAGTGAAAAAGCAAAATTAGTAAAAGGTTGTTTTAGTGGATGAAAAAGGTTAAAACAGTTACTATTAGGAAGAATTTCACTGAGTGCAGTCAGCATTAGTCAATGTAACAAAAAAGACACATAATCTCGTTCAGATACGGTTTATAAAGCAAAAAAAACAAAAATTGTCTGTCAGACAACCATGTAGCCATGCCAAGACCCATCAGATGGGCAGGCAACGATCCTCTACTGAGCCATGGCCGAAACCATGAGGTTCGGGTTAATCACGCTCTAGCTACATGGTCATGGCTCATCAACCAGATACGGTTTATAAAGCAAAAAAAAAGTAATTGTCTGTCAGACAACCATGTAGCCATGCCAAGACCCATCAGATGGGCAGGCAACGATCCTCTACTGAGCCATGGCCGAAACCATGAGGTTCGGGTTAATCACGCTCTAGCTACATGGTCATGGCTCATCAACCAGATACGGTTTATAAAGCAAAAAAAAAGTAATTGTCTGTCAGACAACCATGTAGCCATGCCAAGACCCATCAGATGGTTCGGGTTAATCACGCTCTAGCTACATGGTCATGGCTCATCAACCAGACATGGGTTTCCGTCTTTTGAGGAATCAAGAATACAAAGGTACGAGCCTATAGAACAGATCCTGTTCAAGTAAGGTCGTGGTATTTGCTTCGCCCACCCTCCTTTTAAACACTATTTCATTTGCATTTTTGGCCGATGTGGGATAATATTTGCTTATGGTTTTGTCCCAATTTAGAGTGTTTCAAAATTCATAGTTTTTCTTCGATGGAAAACATTTAACGTTCTGGTGCTCTACAGTACTTTCATCATAGATTTCTTCTCATAATCATTAGGCTTTGCTAATGAAGTATTGAACCAAGGGTCTGTTCACTTCAAACTGTGTTAAAGCGGATTGCTCAAAAACTAACATGTGTAGATGTTTGATGAAAATAAATCCATGTATTGCAAAGTCCAAAGTCAAGGACAATCGGTCTAATACTTTCTTAAATTTGAGGTTTGTACACACATTTATTTATTCTAATTCACCGAACTACCGAAGCATGCAACCACTTACCACCTTAGAGTTATACTGTGTATCAGACTAGTTTTTATACTCATTATTGATATGCATCGATATTTAATTTTATGCTTCTGACAGAAAAATGAAATGAAATAATACTGGTTGGTGAGCTACATCTCATATATTATAATAGGGAGAATGACACAAATACCCTATTTTTCAAACCCACTTCACAAAATACCCCATTTATACTCAAAAACCTAAAATACCCAAAAAATCCTCAAGTTTTTTGAGAAAAAATCGCAAATTTGCGAGATTTTAGAGAAATATCGAAAATTTTCGATATTTTTAAGAAAAATCGCAAGATTTGCGAAATTTCTTAAAAATATCGAAAATTTTCGATATTTTTTATAAACTAAAAACCCACTTAACCTGCATATATCGCAAAACAGGTTTCTTTCTTAAGCCTACTTCACAAAATACCCCATTTTATACTCAAAAACCCAAAATACCCAATAAATTCGCAACATTTTTGAGAAAAATCGCAAATTTTCGAGTTTTTGCGAAATTGGAAAAAATATCGAAAATTTTCGATATTTCTTAAAAATATCGAAAATTTTCGATATTTCTTAAAAATATCGCAAGACTTGCGATATTTCTTAAAAATATCGAAAATTTTCGATATTTCTTAAAAATATCGCAAGACTTGCGATATTTCTTAAAAATATCGAAAATTTTCGATATTTTTAAGAAATTTCGCAAATTTATGGATAAAACTTGCGATATTTTTAAGAAATTTCGCAAATTTATGGATAAAACTTGCGAGATTTTTTTCAGTTTGCTAGATTTTGCTGATAAAACGTGTTTTATTGTTATTTAAGCTCCTTTCACTAAAAAACTCAAATTCTCACTAAAAAACTCAAGTTTTCCATGAATTCCGTCAAAGAAACCGTCAAAATACGTGTATGTAAAGGAGGTACATGGGAAAGAGTGGATGGTATGTTGGAGTATATGCCGTTAAATTGTGTAAAACGTACACTAATTTTACCCTTGTTGTCATCATATTCATGTTTACTAGAAGCGGTATCCGAGAGGCTAGAAATCGATGCTAATAGTGGTTTTATGATAACTTACAATTCGGATAATGATATTGTAGAGGTATGTGATGATTTGGAGGTCAATGAATTTATGGAATTTGTTGTTAAAAGTAGTAGAATTGTTACATTGTGTATTGTTGAGTCTAGTGTAAATGGTAGGCAATTATCAACTACGGAAGCAATCAACAAAACAATTTTATTCATGCTAACTCGTCTGTAAATGTATATCAAACCGAATACCATGCCACACAAATTCACCAAACACAAATGCCTGGTAGTAGTTTTTATCAAAATTTTAATAGTTTTCAACATATGCATGGATTTCCTGGGAATCCTATGTATGTGCATGGAATTCCTGTGTATCATACGCAGGATCCTCAAAGTGATTCAGCTATTTGTAAAAAAAACAAGTTGTTGGTTCACCAAAAAACAAAAAGACTAACGAAAGGGATTTGCTAGATGATGATAAATTACGGCCTTTCGGAGAAAAGGTAATGGGTGGTGTTTTGGGGAAAGTGAAAAGATTGTCTGGCGAGGATGAGAGTAGTGAATCTGATGATGAGCGTAGTGAATCTGACACGAGAGTAGAAAATCTGATGAGCGTGTTAGTGAATCCAAGAAGGATAAATTTTGGAATATGCCTCCCCTACTCAAAACACCAGTTCCAGATATCAACTCGAAAAAAGGTATGTGTTCTGGAACATCTAGTCTTGTTCGTTTGCATGATACTTTTGATAATAAAGAACATATAAAAGTTGTTTTGGGTAGAAAAGCTCTTGAAGAAGGATTTCAAATTAGATACCCAAGATCGACCCCAAAGGGTATATGCAAAATGTATTGATGACACATGTGAATGGGTTTTTCGAGCCTATATACCCAAAGACTATAAAAAGTTTTATGTAACAACATTTCACGACCATCATACATGCACTAGAACTCAAATTCACCCACATCATCGTAATGCTTCCCCAAAAGTCCTTGGTCATATATTGAAGGAGGTAATGTCTGAGAATAGTAGGATTTATAGGGGAAAGAGATTATGACAGATATGAATGCTAGGTTCAAAATTGATATATCATATTCTCAAGCTTGGCGAGCTAAATGTTATGCATTGCAATTGTTGAGAGGGACTCCTAGGAGTCGCTTTTCCGAACTCCCTTTGTATTGCCACAATTTGAAACTAAAAACCCTGTGGACTATTACACATATTGAAACTGACGATGAAGACAGATTTGAGATTTTTTTTCTTGCCATGGGTGCTGCGGTAAGTATTGTTTATTACAAAAAAATAAATGTATTATTCATGCTATCTATTTATTATTCTAATTATCGAAAGATTTTTTTATGTAGATTCGTACATTTGTGTCACACATGCGACCATTGATTATAATAGATGGTGCACATCTTAAAGGGGAATTTTTGGGTACAATGTATCTAGCAGTTGCAATGGATGGTAATAATCAGATTCTGCCGCTTGCATACGGAGTGGGTAAGTCGGAGACATTTAGATCTTGGGATTGGTTTTTGACAAAACTCAAGGAATGTATAATTGGTAAGCAAGATAACTTAACGATCATATCCGATGGAGCGGATCCATTGCTTTGGCCATTCAGAATGTATTTCCCAATGCATTTCATGGTCGTTGTTGTCGCCACTTGTTGATGAACTTACGTGCAAAGTGTCCTCGATTTATAAGTAAGGAAACGCTATTTTGGAGAGCATGTAAAGCATATCGGATTTCGGACTTTGAAGAACGTTTTAGCACTTTACGTGATGTATTGCCTAGTGCCGCTAATAAACTTGATAGGATTGGTCATGAAAAGTGGGCAAGGGTTCACTTCCACGGTATGCGTTATAATTACATGACCTCCAATAGTGCGTAATAGTGAACGCATTGTCTCGACATTCTCGAAAACTCCCGATTTGTATGATGATTGATTGGTTCATAAAATCTTTGCAACAATGGTACTTTGAACATCGACAAACGGCAGGTAAACACATACCAAACCATGCCTATTTATGTTTCTTTTTTTTATATATATATTTTGCTCACATATATTATACCATGTGTAGATGAACATAAACATGAATTAACACCCTGGGCGGAGGCCAAGATAGCTAAAAGAATTGCAAAATCCACCACATGGACTGTAAGACCCGCTGCAAACTACCTTTACAATGTTGTTGATTATAACAAAAATGGGACAGTTGATCTTAATACTAGGACATGTAGCTGTGGACAATGGCAATTATCGGGTTTACCTTGTGGGCATCTTATTGCTGTTATGCGACATTTGCGCCAATCTTATTGCCTATTTATGTTTCTTTTTTTTATATATATATTTTGCTCACATATATTATACCATGTGTAGATGAACATAAACATGAATTAACACCCTGGGCGGAGGCCAAGATAGCTAAAAGAATTGCAAAATCCACCACATGGACTGTAAGACCACGCAAACTACCTTTACAATGTTGTTGATTATAACAAAAATGGGACAGTTGATCTTAATACTAGGACATGTAGCTGTGGACAATGGCAATTATCGGGTTTACCTTGTGGGCATCTTATTGCTGTTATGCGACATTTGCGCCAATCAAGTGCAAATCAGTTTGCATTTCCATGTTTCAAGACTAGTGTTTGGAGGGCTTCATACAACGAGGTTATATACGATGTTGGGCATCCTTCGGAATGGGAGAAACCAGATGATCTTATAACCGCCCTTCCACCTGTAATGGACAAACGCAGCCGGAAGGCCGCGTAACCGTGATCGCTTTAAATCTAAGGGTGAAGAAACTACACCAAAATCATGTACACGATGTCGTAAAGATGGACATAACCGCCGGATTGCCCATCAGATGTACCAACCCAGACTTTTATTGCGACAACATCAAGTGTGAAGTCAAGTTCTAGCACATCAAGGAAAGGTTCAAAAAGATCTAAAGAATCTAGTGTGTATGAAGAAATATGATAACGTATTGTATTATTGAACTATGTTATTTCTTTTAGGGTTATTGAACTATGTTATTTCTTATTAAGTATTTTTCGCCAATATGAAAATTAGACATTACATTACATCACAATGATAATTAGACATTACATTACATCACAATGATAATTAGACATTACATTGCATGACAATTATAATTTGACATTACATTGCATGACAATGATAATAGTTATTAAATTATTATAAAGCCTTTTGATTCGGCACTTGAACTAGCTCTACAAGCCTCACATTCTTCGTTTACCTCCTCGCTTACAATGTAGATATGAAGGAATTGCGTCTTTCCGTGTCCAATATACATGTATAGATCCATGTAATCTTCTTCAGTCCATAGTTGTTGTAGTCCAATATCTAAGTCACAATTAGGTTTTTGAAAATAGCAGAAATAATCATTTGACTCGATATTCTCAACAACGCCAAGAGCATCACTTATTTTCTTCATAATATTATACATGTCTTCCCTACTAAAATCATCAATGTTTAAAAAGTCTACTTCATGTATCTTTCCTTGCAAGTATTTTCTTTTTGGAAAACCAGAGAAACGTCCTTCATGGTGTATTAACAATGAAAACAGGTAAGGAAATTCATCCGTGCATTATAAAAACAAAATTTATTGGTTAGCTACCATTAAAATATAAAGCATTAAGGTAATGTAGCAAACATACCGTAAGTATTTCCAATGTATGATGGTGTACCGACTCTAATACAAGAAAACTTGGGTAAATCCATGATGAATTTTTATAAAAGATGTGGCATACTCTTATATATATATATATCCCTATATTTGCTATATTGCATTTTTTTTTGCGAGATAAGATTTTTGCGAGATTACAACTGACAAAAAGGACAACTTTATTCAAGGATAAGATATATGCGATATTGCATTTTTAAGAAAATTTGCGATATTTTTTAAAAATAGCAAAAATTTGCGATACTTTTAAGAAAATTCGCAAACTTAAGAAAAAAAGTCGCATTTTTTGCGAGATAAGATTTTTGCGAGATTACAACTGACAAAAAGGACAACTTTATTCAGGGATAAGATATTTGCGATATTGCATTTTTTTCGAGATAAGATTTTTGCGAGATTACAACTGACAAAAAGGACAACTTTATTCAGGGATAAGATATTTGCGATATTGCATTTTTTGCGAGATAAGATTTTTGCGAGATTACAACTGACAAAAAGGACAACTTTATTCAGGGATAAGATATTTGCGATATTGCATTTTTTGCGAGATAAGATTTTTGCGAGATTACAACTGACAAAAAGGACAACTTTATTCAGGGATAAGATAAGTATTTAATTAACTTATAAATACCCCTTAACTTCAACATTTTTAAGCACAACAAAATGTCTCATCGAAACACAAGACATTCCCAACCATACCATAACAAACCATTCACAAGTCCTCAACATAACGTTGGCAGTTCTTCATCACAACCAAATATGAACCATCCTTCGTCTCCCGTTCATCCATTTAGTGATGAAAATGCGGTTAGGATAATACCTGGTCCTGCTGGTATTCTACAAGCTGCGAGGCTCCGTAAAATAGCAGAGACTAGGGAAGGTGGTCATGACTGTGAAATGCCGACACAGGAATACGTTAGGAAAATAATTGAGGATGCGAGTGAGGATGATCATTTTACGCGTGGCCCATGGCTTAGCGCGGTTCAATATCTAGTTGTTGAAGGGAGTATCGCAATTGGTTGTTTTGGCGATATGAAAACCTTTTTGAAGAATGGGAAACTTGAAAAGGTTGTAGCAATAATAAAGTCTTGTACGCCGAATGCGTTGGGTGACCTAACAAGAACACTCAAAGATCCTTCGGGTATAATTTCAGGTACAATTCATTACAAAGTCCTTAAAGAGGAGGGTTATCAAAAGGCTATTACCGTAGGAGTGTTTTGATACTCGTAATGTTTCAGTGTTTTCCCCTAAATTTGGTGGCCATTATCTTAACATTACATTGAAAAACATTGTTAAGGTTTTCCACAAGGATACAATCTTTAATTTCTGAATGTTTACGCTTTTTATTTCGTGACGTGTAATGCTTTTAATTATCTATGTAACGTTTTAATTTATGAATAAAAGTTTACGTTTTTAATTGTCCATTTAATTTGATTCAGTTCATAGTTGTTGTTGTCCAATATCATTTGACTCGATATAGTCATAACTTCATCACAAAATAGACGAAATTTCATTTCTACGTAAGATATAGTCATACTTCCACTAAAGTATTTCTAGTAAAACATCAAAAAAAAAAAAAAAAACAGCCAAAATGATCTAAACATCAAGAAATGAGTCTACACAGGTCTTTCACACCTAGTTTCATAAAACATTAATGCCATATCAGCTCTAAATTCGTGACATTGCAATCCCACATCATCACCAAATTGTTCAATATCGATACTTTTCCCTTCAGAAGCATCTTAATAAACATACATGTCATGACACCACAATCTTGTGTATCATACTTAAACGTCTGCTGAGGTGCGTTCTTCACATAGTTTAGCAAGATCTTAAAGCACATCGGATCACGTTTTGTTTTTTCAAACCAACCCACATTTTTCAAGTCTTCTATTATGAATGGTTTCCATTTCTTCAATAAGGTTGAAATCTTTTTGCAATTCGCATCACCCTGAAAACTGTCATAAACGGTCATAGTATAGTCATCCGATTCCATGAAGCAAAGAACCCAATGTTCGTTATTGATATTTATCGGAAAAAAAACCTGCGATTGAAAAAAAAACAAAAATCAGCTTAAATCAGCAAAAACCCACCTAAAAACAGCAAAAAACATCTCAAATAAGCAAAATCAAGAAAAACAGAAAAAACAAAGAAAACCCACCTAAAAAAATTAAAAACAAAAAAACCTTCAAAAATCAAAGAAAACAAATTTAAAACAACAAAAAATGTAAAACAACAAAAATCAAAGAAAAACAAAGAAAACCTTCAAAAATCAAAGAAAAACATTTAAAACAAAGAAAATTCAGAAAATTCAAAAAAATCAAGAAAAATCAAAGAAAAACAAAGAAAACCTTCAAAAATCAAAGAAAAATCAGCAAAAACAGAAAAAACAGCAAAAACCCACCTAAAACAAAGAAAACCTTCAAAAATCGCAAAAACAAATTTAAAAACAACAAAAACAAAAAACAAAGAAAAATCAAGAAAAAATGACTAAAAACAGAAAATTCAAAGAAAACCTTCAAAAATCAAGAAAAACAAATAAAAACAAAGAAAATTCAAAGAAAATTCAAGAAAAATCAGAAAAATCAGCAAAAACAAAGAAAACCTTCAAAAATCAAGAAAAACAGCTAAAAAAAACAAAGAAAATTCAAAAAAAATCAAAAAACAAAGAAAACCTTCAAAATCAAAGAAAAACAAATTTAAAACAAAGAAATTTCAAAGAAAATTCAAAGAAAAATCAGAAAAAATCAAAAATCAAAGAAACCCATCATAAATCAGCTAAAATGAACTTAAAAATAGGAATAAACAACAACAATAACAATAACTAAACACCCTACATGCTACACCAAACACTCATAATGATGGATACATCATAACTTCCTTCAAAAATCAGCAAAAAACAGCTTTAAAAACAAAGAAAATTCAAAGAAAATCAAAGAAAAACAAAGAAAACAAAGAAAAACCTTCAAAAATCAGCAAAAAAATTAAAAACAAAGAAATTTCAAAGCAAAATTCAGCAAAAATCAGGAAAAAAATCAAAAAATCAGCAAAACCCATCATAAATCAGCTAAAAAGAACTTAAAATAGGAATAAACAACAACAATAACAATAACTAAACACCCTACATGCTACACCAAACACTCATAATGATGGATACATCATAACTTACTTGTGAGATTTTGTCCCATGATGGATACAACGGATTTGTTCCATCTATCGTTGCTCGAAATGCATCCACAGTTGCTACCATGCTCATCGGCTTACCGCTATCCATATGGAATGCAACTAAATCACTAAGCCCAAGAGTCCAATTTGCATCGGAATTCCTCCCCCTCAACGTAAGCTCTATAAAGGCATTGATGTGCTGTTCAAATAATACAATAATGAACAATTGTAGATACTTTTATGAAATATTTTTTAAGAATCTAAAATTATACTTACTAATCCTTCAAGCTTCCCGCCTTCTACGATGCCCGGGTAAAGAACATCCCAAAATGAAGGTTCACATCTAATTCCTTTGCGTAAGCAATCAAGGTAACAATCTATCTTATTCTTCGCAAAATGACAATATAGGGGATATTTTTTCCTTTGAATCTTGCTCAAATCCGCAAATCAAGGTTGGCTTGCTACTTTTCTCGATTCTTATGAATTCCAAATCCTCTTCCGTAGAATCCAAAGATCTTGGGCCGCATCCAAGCATCTAAATGTGTATGTATGGTATCCTTCATGGGTACCGACATGGTCGTAATAGGGGCAAAGTAGTGGATGCCGGTGGTGGTATGGTCGAAGACACACGCTTACGGTATAAGCGATCATCGGTGACTTAAACCTCAATGGAGTGCGCTCGGCCGTAATTTGCTCTGTTAGCCAACCGGGAGAGATTTCGTGTAGTCGGCGGCGCCGTGAGGTATATAATCATAAGCGGTGATGTGTATGACGGTCCCGGTGACATGTATGCTGCTATGTCTCCGTCCGACACGACTCCAAAGTCACGTGCATCACCCTGCAAGTTATAAAATAACAAATTATTAATAGCAAATAACAATTTCCTAATGAACTACCATTAAAAAAAAAAAAAAAAAAAAAACATGGATAATTAGCTATTCTAAGAGACTAAATAAGCAACCATTAAGCTAATTATAAGCTATACTGACTTAAAACAAAGAAATTAAAAATAAAAAATAAAAGGGCTGTTGGAAGATTTTTAGCAAATGCAGATTTTGAAAATGGGTGAAAATGAGATTTTTTATCCTAGCTACTTTGAAGCAATTCCAACACCTAAGGGAGCTTAATCTAAAGAAGGTCTAAGACCAGATTCTAAGCATGTAAACTAACCTATAGTGAGCTACTTTGAAGCAATTCCAACACCTAAGGGAGCTTAATCTAATTTTTATCCTAGCTAATATGTAAAACAACTTTAAACTAATCATATAATAAAAATTATTTAATAAGAAATAAAAATTTACTACTGAACTAGCATTTGCAAATTACACACCTCCAATGCAAGCAATCGAAACTCTAAATTCTCAATAGTACCCTGTAGCCTAGAAACAGTCTCACTGAGAGTACTAACAGTGCTCTTCAACTCGTCATATCTAGGGTTGTGAGATGATGAATCTCTCTTCCTTTTCTTTTTCTTCTTCTTCACTTGCTCACTTAGGTCGTCCTTTTCAACCTGAACTTGCTCACTTAATACCTCACTCTGAACATGTTTTTCTTCAAAATACTTGAAAGAGTCCTTCCACCAACTTGTGTCACTCTCGGCTTTAGTAGGTGTAAGGGTCTCGAATGGTTCGTCTAACCTATTATTGTCAAACAAAGTGCAACATCTCGTCCAAGTAAACGGTAGTAATGATCTCCAAGCCAAAGCCCTCGAATTATATCCGCTTTTGAAGGCATAAACTTGTGTAGCCGGGATGGCCTCCAATATCCATATCTATAAAATAGAAAAACATCAGAAAAAACAACTAAAAAAAACAACATAAAAGATGTACAAAAAATCACCATATGTAAAAAATACCATAAAAGCCCAAACAAATCCAGTCAATGTGTATCGGATCTCTTCCCCTTTCTTGCGTTTCTCATTATGAAGCAGTCTGCGATTAGATACAGCATCTCTAAGTTGCATATAAGTTTTATCCCAAATATACGACCCCCATGGAAAAATATTCCAACAATCTTCTAAATGCTCAACCAAATTCAACTTAAAGTTACTAACATTGTGTGACGATTGGTGGCCCAAGAATCCGTTATCTAACAACACCAAAAGACATATCTTAACTGCATCATCGTCTTCCAAAACTATTGACCGATCTTTCATCTGATTAAAGATATCCATAACATCCTTTACTTTAACCAAACGTTTCTCGGAATATCGTGGAACATCCTTTTCCTAAATGGATTTTTTTGCGTTGTGTCCTTAACCCACTCTTTCATATACATATTCGGACCAAAACGTAAACCTCAGAACTAAACAAAACTCTTGGCGCCTAAAGCGAATCCGCTTTACCTAATATATTGAATGAGAGCTCGTTTGGTACGCTTTCAACCTCACTATCAAGTATCGTATGAATCAAAAGTTGGCTATTCTTTTTAAGGACAACGTCGAGCCAATGTCCAAAACATGTTTTCCTGAATTTTTCAACTTGGGCATCGGTCAGAGCTACAAGTATGTCCGAAACAATCGTAATTTTGGCCTTAATCGTATGTTTGGTGGTTAAGAAAGGAAAAAAAACAAATGTCTTATGAATACATTATCAAATACTGAACTAAGAAAACAATAAAACAACACCATTAACCATTAACCACCAACGAATTTGTATAGTAGCCTCGCTATAACCAAGTGGCTCAATCAATTAAGAGATTGTGACCAAGTCTTAATACGCAAGAGGTACCAAAAAGCATTTAGCCTATGATCAGTAGCTTAGTAATCTATTAACAAAGATATAATTAGTTGCTCAAATCGATCTCATTTCACATTCAATTAACTAAAGATGTACTAAAACGATGTAGAGCAACATGTTCATATGTCTTTAATTTGTCGTTATAAAATCAGTCGCTTTAAGCCATGGTTTGGTTAACATGTTGGCAATCCGTACGTGTTAGCCATTTAGAGTTTTAGACCTGTTTATAACCTAAATCCATTTATTTTCTGTGATATCATGCTTTTTCATAAAACACAATGTGGTTGTGTTTAGTGATAAACCTAACTACAATCACATATCAGTCACAAACCCCAAATTTTCATAAGGAACCCTAATTGGGAAAAACCCCCAATTTGAAAATATTGTCCAAATCAAACAAAACCCTAATTAGAAAAACAATAAAGATAATTCGAATACAAATATAATTTTTGCACGATTAAAACTTACCGGAATCGAATCTTTATTTATGATATATAAATTTTTGAACAATTAAACCTTCAATTCGAATATTTTTGGGGCTTTTCTTCAATTCGCAAATTTGGGGGTGGTTTTTTTTGCGATATCTCTTCAAACGCAGCTCTTCAAACGCAGGTTGATTCGCAAATTTGGGGGGAGGTTTCAATTCGCAAGTTTTGGGGCAGTGGAGGGTTTTTTTTTTTGGAATCCGCAGGTTTGGAGAGGGTGGAAGAAAGAAGGGATAATGACAAAAATACCCAATTTTTCAAACCTACTTCACAAAATACCCCATTTTATACTCAAAAACCCAAAATACCCAATAAATTCGCAACATTTTTGAGAAAAATCGCAAATTTTCGGGTTTTTGCGAAATTGGAAAAAATATCGAAAATTTTCGATATTTCTTAAAAATATCGAAAATTTTCGATATTTCTTAAAAATATCGCAAGACTTGCGATATTTCTTAAAAATATCGAAAATTTTCGATATTTTTAAGAAATATCGAAAATTTTCGATATTTCTTAAAAATATCGAAAATTTTCGATATTTTTAAGAAATATCGCAAATTTATGGATAAAACTTGCGATATTTTTAAGAAATTTCGCAAATTTATGGATAAAACTTGCGAGATTTTTTTCAGTTTGCTAGATTTTGGGATAAAACGTGTTTTATTGTTATTTAAGCTCCTTTCACTAAAAAACTCAAATTCTCACTAAAAACTCAAGTTTTCCATGAATTCTGTCAAAGAAACCGTCAAAATACGTGTATGTAAAGGAGGTACATGGGAAAGAGTGGATGGTATGTTGGAGTATATGCCGTTAAATTGTGTAAAACGTACACTAATTTTACCATTGTTGTCATCATATTCATGTTTACTAGAAGCGGTATCCGAGAGGCTAGAAATCGATGCTAATAGTGGTTTTATGATAACTTACAATTCGGATAATGATATTGTAGAGGTATGTGATGATTTGGAGGTCAATGAATTTATGGAATTTGTTGTTAAAAGTAGTAGAATTGTTACATTGTGTATTGTTGAGTCTAGTGTAAATGGTAGGCAATTATCAACTACGGAAGCAATCAACAAAACAATTTTATTCATGCTAACTCGTCTCAAATGTATATCAAACCGAATACCATGCCACACAAATTCACCAAACACAAATGCCTGGTAGTAGTTTTTATCAAAATTTTAATAGTTTTCAACATATGCATGGATTTCCTGGGAATCCTATGTATGTGCATGGAATTCCTGTGTATCATACGCAGGATCCTCAAAGTGATTCAAATTATTTGTAAAAAACAAGTTGTTGGTTCACCAAAAACAAAAAGACTAACGAAAGGGATTTGCTAGATGATGATAAATTACGGCCTTTCGAAGAAAAGGTAATGGGTGGTGTTTTTGGGAAAGTGAAAAGATTGTCCGGGCGAGGATGAGAGTAGTGAATCTGATGATGAGCGTAGTGAACTGACACGAGTAGAAAATCTGATGAGCAGGTTAGTGAATCCAAGAAGAATAAATTTTGGAATATGCCTCCCCTACTCAAAACACCGCCCGATATCAACTCAAAAAGGTATGTGTTCTAGAACATCTAGTCTTGTTCGTTTGCATGATACTTTTGATAATAAAGAACATATAAAAGTTGTTTTGGGTAGAAAAGCTCTTGAAGAAGGATTTCAAATTAGATACCCAAGATCAGACCCCCAAAGGGTATATGCAAAATGTATTGATGACACATGTGAATGGGTTTTTCGAGCCTATATACCCAAAGACTATAAAAAGTTTTATGTAACAACATTTCACGACCATCATACATGCACTAGAACTCAAATTCACCCACATCATCGTAATGCTTCCCCAAAAGTCCTTGGTCATATATTGAAGGAGGTAATGTCTGAGAATAGTAGGATTTATAGGGGAAAGAGATTATGACAGATATGAATGCTAGGTTCAAAATTGATATATCATATTCTCAAGCTTGGCGAGCTAAATGTTATGCATTGCAATTGTTGAGAGGGACTCTAGGGAGTCGCTTTTCCCAACTCCCTTTGTATTGCCACAATTTGAAACTAAAAACCCAGGGGACTATTACACATATTGAAACTGACGATGAAGACAGATTTGAGATTTTTTTCTTGCCATGGGTGCTGCGGTAAGTATTGTTTATTACAAAAATAAACGTGATTATTCATGCTATCTATTTATTATTCTAATTATCGAAAGAGTTTTTTTATGTAGATTCGTACATTTGTGTCACACATGCGACCATTGATTATAATAGACGGTGCACATCTTAAAGGGAAATTTTTGGGTACAATGTATCTAGCAGTTGCAATGGATGGTAATAATCAGATTCTGCCGCTTGCATACGGAGTGGGTAAGTCGGAGACATTTAGATCTTGGGATTGGTTTTTGACGAAACTCAAGGAATGTATAATTGGTAAGCAAGATAACTTAACGATCATATCTGATGGACCTGGATCCATCAAGTGTGAAGTCAGGTTCTAGCACATCAAGGAAAGGTTCAAAAAGATCTAAAGAATCTAGTGTGTATGAAGAAATATGATAACGTATTGTATTATTGAACTATGTTATTTCTTTTAGTGTTATTGAACTATGTTATTTCTTATTAAGTATTTTTTGCCAATATGAAAAGTAGACATTACATTACATCACAATGATAATTAGACATTACATTACATCACAATGATAATTAGACATTACATTGCATGACAATTATAATTTGACATTACATTGCATGACAATGATAATAGTTATTAAATTATTATAAAGCCTTTTGATTCGGCACTTGAACTAGCTCTACAAGCCTCACAGTCTTCGTTTACCTCCTCGCTTACAATGTAGATATGAAGGAATTGCGTCTTTCCGTGTCCAATATACATGTATAGATCCATGTAATCTTCTTCATACCATAGTTGTTGTAGTCCAAGATCTAAGTCACAATTAGGTTTTGAAAATAGCGTAAATAATCATTCGACTCGATATTCTCAACAACGCCACTAGCATCACTTATTTTCTTCATAATATTATACATGTCTTCCCTACTAAAATCATCAATGTTTAAAAAGTCTACTTCATGTATCTTTCCTTGCAAGTATTTTCTTTTTGGAAAACCAGAGAAACGTCCTTCATGGTGTATTAACAATGAAAACAGGTAAGGAAATTCATCTGTGCATTATAAAAACAAAATTTATTGGTTAGCTACCATTAAAATATAAAGCATTAAGGTAATGTAGCAAACATACCGTAAGTATTTCCAATGTATGATGGTGTACCAGACTCTCGAATACAGTAAAACTTGGGTAAATCCATGATGAATTTTTATAAAATATGTGGCATACTCTTATATATATATATATATATATCCCTATATTTGCGATATTGCATTTTTTGCCAGATAAGATTTTTGCGAGATTACAACTGACAAAAATGACAACTTTATTCAGGGATAAGATATTTGCGATATTGCATTTTTTAGATAAGATTTTTTGCGAGATTACAACTGACAAAAATGACAACTTTATTCAGGGATAAGATATTTGCGATATTGCATTTTTTATAGATAAGATTTTGCGAGATTACAACTGACAAAAAGGACAACTTTATTCAAGGATAAGTTAAGTATTTAATTAACTTATAAATACCCCTTAACTTCAACATTTTTAAGCACAACAAAATGTCTCATCGAAACACAAGACATTCCCAACCATACCATAACAAACCATTCACAAGTCCTCAACATAACGTTGGCAGTTCTTCATCACAACCAAATATGAACCATCCTTCGCCTCCCGCTCATCCATTTAGTGATGAAAATGCGGTTAGGATAATACCTGGTCCTGTGGTATTCTACAAGCTGCGAGGCTCCGTAAAATAGCAGAGACTAGGGAATGTGGTCATGACTGTGAAATGCCGACACAGGAATACGTTAGGAAAATAATTGAGGATGCTAGTGAGGATGATCATTTTACGCGTGGCCCATGGCTTAGCGCGGTTCAATATCTAGCTGTTGAAGGGAGTATCGCAATTGGTTGTTTTGGCGATATGAAAACCTTTTTGAAGAATGGGAAACTTGAAAAGGTTGTAGCAGTAATAAAGTCTTGTACGCCAAATGCGTTGGGTGACCTAACAATAACACTCAAAGATCCTTCGGGTATAATTTCTGGTACAATTCATTACAAAGTCCTTAAAGAGGAGGGTTATCAAAAGGCTATTACCGTAGGAGCTGTTTTGATACTTCGTAATGTTTCAGTGTTTTCCCCTAAATTTGGTGGCCATTATCTTAACATTACATTGAAAAACATTGTTAAGGTTTTCCACAAGGATACAATCTTTAATTTATGAATGTTTACGCTTTATTTCGTACGTGTACGTTTTTAATTATCTATGTAACGTTTTTAATTTATGAATAAAAGTTTAAGTTTTTAATTGTCCATTTAATCTGATTCAGTTCATAGTCGTTGTTGTCCAATATCATTTGACTCGATTTAGTGAGAATTTGAGTTTTTAGTGAAGGAGCTAAAATAACAATAAAACACGCTTTATCAGCAAAAATCTAACAAACTGACAAAAATCTCGCAAGTTTTATCCATAAATTTGCGAAATTTCTTAAAAATATCGAAAATTTATGCGATATTTTAAGAAATATCGCAAATTTTGATATTTCTTAAATATCGCAAATTTGCGATATTTCTTAAAAATATCGCAAATTTGCGAAATTTCTTAAAAATATCGAAAATTTTCGATATTTTTAAGAAATTTCGCAAGTCTTGCGATTTTTCTTAAAAATATCGAAAATTTTCGATATTTTTCTCAAAACTTCAAAAAATCGCAAATTTGGGATTTTTCTCAAAAAAACTTGCGGATTTAGTGGGTATTTTGGGTTTTTGAGTATAAAATGGGGTATTTTGTGAAGTAGGTTTGAAATTTTGGGTATTTTTGTCATTATCCCTTGAAAAATTGGGTATTTTTGTCATTATCCCATTATAATATGTATCTTTCTCATTGCAGAGGATGGAAATGGCGTTCTCTGGGAATTTGATAAATAAATTTGGGATAACACTAGTTGTGAGTGGCTGCCTATGATTTTGCTAACTACTAATTTCCGAGCACTGGTAGAGAGAAGGTGTAAGTGAACGAATGATGAATAAAACTATACGGTTTATTTTGCAGCAGAAAAATATGTTCAGACATTCTTTTAGGATCATATTGTTTACATCTTATCTTTAAAACAATATGAATGTTTCTGTCATGAAAGGCTTTGTGGATGTTCCCGCAATAATTGCCTCCGTAAGTTTCTATTTTATCTGTCTGAAAAGCGTATCTAGTGACATGTCACATGGCATGTAGTTTAATAGTAGTGTTTGGCTAAAAATCAAATTTGAAGCACCCTTCATATGATACAATTGACTAAAAGTGTGTGTACCAGATGAACCTCAACAATATCTTAAAATGGTTGTTACTGGGCATAGAGATAAATATGGATACAGATGGTTCTACTCCCTTGAGAAGAAAATCTTATATTTTTCTGATACAGAATAAGCTGTTGCATCCTTTACGTCTTTACAATGGACGGGGTAATAGCAGTTGCAAATAAAAAAATAAGCCGTAAGCCTGTAACTAAAACAAAACATATGCTATTATAACAAACAAAAGAAACCTTATACAGGTTAGTTGATTACAACGATTATTTTTGTCTGCTCTTTTACAGGGAAGGCTAAATGTATAACAAAACCATAATGTTAATAAAATTCTATAAATAATGATGAAACCTATTAGGACCTCTCACAATTACATTCATGAGTAGACTTCAATTGTATATACATTCATGAGTAGACTTCCATTGTATAGAGCAGAATTAGCAAAAAGCTGTTTTGGTGGATGAAAAAGGTTGAAACAGTTACAATTACAAAGAATTTCACTGAATGCAGTCAACATCAGTCGATGACTCGATGTAACAAAAAAGACATAAGGACACATAATCTCGATCAGGATCAGTTAGCGAAGTTAAAAAAGATTGTTGTCTGTCAGACAACCATGTAGCCATGCCAAGACCTGTCAGATGGGCTGGCAACGATCTTCTACTAAGCCATGGCCGAGACCATAAAGCTCGGTTAATCACGCTCTAGCTACATGGTCATGGCTCATCAACCAGACATGGGTTACTGTCTTCTTAGGTATCAAGAATACAGAGGTACGAGCCTATAGAACAGATCCTGTTCAAGTAAGGTCGTGCTAGTTTGGTTGTTCACCCTCCTTTTAAACATAATCTCATTTGTATTTTTGGTCGATGTGGGATGAGACTTGCTTCTTTTCTTTGAGAAACTGTCACCCACTAAACTTTTGGTGAACTTCAAAAAATGGGTTTTCTAATACTCCGTAGTAAACAACAAATGCCCATCTTTTAATTTAAATTGCAAATAGTTAAATTAGCTACAAGATTCATAACTTGATTAATCTCATCGTTCTTTGGGATACGACATCTCAGTTCTTACCATAATTATACTAGCACACGATAGGTGCACTTGCCTACACGTGTATTAGTCCCTAACATTAGTAAAACTTAAAAATAAATTTATTACTCGAAAAATAGACATATTAGAAGTTCTCTCGTAAGACACTATCACAGATATATATTCGGCAAAGACATGAGTATGACAAATCTGACACTTTAACTTGTCTCACCATAGATTTCCGTTCTTTTATCCTATAAGAAATGGTGTGCGAGAATGGAAGAGTGTCACGTTTTTTACAAAATCTTGGCATGGGTTTCGGTGTTTTCATCAATTCAACTAATAATGTTATAGAACAAATCCAATTTCACAAGAGCCTTGATGAAAGAGGATATGAAGTCTCGCTAGTTATCATTTTGAGGTGCACACTGTGAATGGCTCGTGCTTCGTTTCTACTGCCTAGTGGTCTTTGTATTTCTTGGTTTTAACTTTGATACATCCTCTAGGTAGTTGTGATAGTCCACTGTGGTTGTTATGTTTAGAGTTGCTCTAAGCATATAGGTTCTCGTGTCTAGGTTTTATAAGGTGGCTCATTACCGCCTTCCATTGTAACCTAAACTCTTTCATTCATTTATATATTCACCGGGCCCTCCCCCACCCCCACCCCAAAAAAAAAATAATAATAATACTGGGCATTTGTATCAAGCTGAAGTCTAAAGCATCCACGTGACCCAGTTCCTTTCTTTGGAGACCTGATTTAAGTGCTATTCGTTACATCCGAATGATTATGACTTGATAAAATTTCAAATGAGGTGGATGAAGTCCTCATATGTAGATGCACAACAAGCACTTGATTGTGATTTGATGGTTTAAATTTGTACAATCGACTGTACTAAAAGATATCTTTTAAATTAGCAAAACCCATAAATACAAAATATTATTTTATTCTATTATTGGCATAATTTCATATATATCATTCCTGGATGAATAATTACATGTATATTCTTTGTACCAGTTTTTTATGCCTAAAATACAATGCTTTTAATGCATCAAAAGGATATATATGTAATTTCTGAAATTTCCAAGGATATATATGTAAAAGCCTATATTATTTATCAAAAGTTCAAAACTGACTTCATTTAAACATATGGTACTATATAACCAACAAAATCATCTAATATTCTTATACAGATTAGTTAATCATGTCTACTCTTATTGTATGCTCCTTTACAGGGAAGGCTTCATGTGTAACAAAACCATAATGTAAAAAATATGCTATAAAGTATAAATAAATCTTAATCACCAATAATCCTTACATGAACAAACCCCATCCTTAAAATGATGAAACCGATTACGATCCCTCATAATTATCTCTCTATTATATATCCTAGATATGAGCTTCATAACAGTATGACAATCGTCACATGTTCTTAAATTCTTCACCACCCGAATTTCCTTACCAAAAGGGATACTCATGAGCCCAAAAGCGACAGCAATCCTCTCACTGTGATAACTAACCGATCCCTCTTTGTCCTCATCATCTATATCATGAAGCACAGAACCAGTATCCGCCTCATAACCTGCATCTTTCAATTTCTTCCCAATATCAACCAAAAACGCATTTATTTGCGAAAATTGAGGATGTGAACTATCTCCAGCCACAAATTCATGTACTACATTGTCCACCTCAACTGAACTCAAACCAGGTTCCTTGCGGACGCCACTTTCTATAAGTAACTTACGACATTTATCCACATCCTTCCATCGACCCAATGATGCGTATAGATTGGATAAAAAGACATAATTCCCTCCATCATGTGGGTCTAATTCCAATAACCGTTGAGTAACCTGCTCTCCAAGTTTAGTATCTTTATGTATATGACATGATCGAAGTAAACTCCCCCACACTACTGCATTTGGTTTAAATGGCATGCTATTTATGAGTTCTAATGCTTCTAAAAGTTGACCAGACCGTCCCAAAAGGTCAACCATACATCCAAAGTGTTCAATCCCTGGTTCAACACCATAAACACTTTGCATCTGAGAAAAATACATTTTACCTTCGGAGATCAGTCCCGAGTGACTACAAGCACATAATAGACCAACAAAATTGACCCCATCAGGATTTATACCTTCTTTAATCATATTATGGAAATAATTTATCGCTTCATTACCATAACCATGCATTGCTAATCCCATTATGATGGAATTCCAACAGTAAATATTCTTCACTTGAAGTTTGTGGAAAACGTCTAGAGCAGATGATATTTTTCCACATTTGCAATACATGTCAATAAGAGCGTTTCCTAAAATAACGTCAATTTTGAGTTTATTCTTTTTAATATAACTATGAATCCATTCACCCATATCTAAGGCTCCAAGATGAGCACAAGCAGATAATAAACTGACCATTGTTACCTCAGTTGGTTTCACTCTCTCGGCTTGCATATAATCAAACAAATGTAAGGCCCATCGGAACTCCTTACACTGAACAAAGCCGGTAATCATAGTGTTCCACGTAACAGAATTTCTCATGTAACCAATATTGTTAAATAATTCCTCAGCATAATAAAGTTGGCCAGCTTTACAATAACCATCTATCATTGCATTCCAAGAGACTACATCTTTACAGGGATTGGAATCAAAGATTAATCGAGCTGTGTGAATATCGCCAATCTTTGAATAACAAGTGATCATGGAATTCCAAGTAGCCGAATTCTTTTCCGTCATACTTTCAAATAGACTTTGGGCATCTTTAATGAGCCCGTTCTTACTAAGAGCTGAAATCATTGCATTATTAGCCACAACGTCCTTACAAGGTATTTCGTCGTACACCCTCTTTGCGGAACTCAAATCTCCCACCTTTGCATAAAAGTCCAACAACCCCGTTTGCAAAACCACATCATAACAAAAATTCCACTTAAATATCTCACAATGAAGCGCTTTCCCTAATCCCGTTGCACAAACACCTGCACAACACTGAATAATCAAAGAAAGCACACTCTCACTCGGGCACACACCGCTCCACCGCATCTCATTATACAAAGTCACAAAATCCTTAAAATTCTCACCATCACTCAAATAACCCGACTTACTATACCCATCAATCAACACATTCCACGACACCTCATTCTTAACCGGATTCCTATCAAACAAAAACCGCGCAGACTCCACATCACCCATCTTAAAATAACACGAAACCATCGAATTCCAACTATACGAATCCTTCTCCACCATGCTATCAAACAACCCTCTTGCATCCTCAACAAACCCATTTTTCCCAAGTACCGAAATCATAACATTACACACGACGATATCTTTTTGAGACATTTCATCAAACAGTTTACGCGCAAAATTTAAGTCCCCAATCTTTGCGTAGAAATCGACTAACCCAGTTTGTAAAAGGGTGTCATGATTATAACCTGATTTAATTATGGCAGAATGGGATAGTTCTCCTAGTTTACGGTTACCCATTTTGGCGCCATTTTTTAAAAGTGAAGTGAAGAAACCAACGTTACGAATGTTTGGATTCATTGTGTTGTATGAAGTACATTGTCAGCTTAGTTTAGTTCCAGGTCTTATTAAGTGGGGCCCAGTAGAGTTTGGGCTAGGAATCATCTAATGGGCTTTCAAATAGGGGATATAACAAATGTACGAATGTTTATAGGATAAGATGCCGATCGAAAATCAAAAATTAAAGTGTGCAAATGACTTATCATTCAAATACGATATGTATGTGTGGGGAAGCGAGGGTGAGGAAAGAAAAGAAGCTCTTACCAACGGTCGAGGTCAAAGGTCCCCGCTGCGAGCATTAGATCTTGTTAGAGTTTGAGTTTTTAAAATAAGTTGGTATATAATGTGATTTATATTAATCACATTGGTTATAAAAGAGTTTTTAAATTAGGGTTGTCGGTGATTTAAGGGCAATTTTTAAGATAGTTAATAAAGATAAATTCTCATTTATTAAATTAGGGTTGTCGGTGATTTAAGCGCAGTGGTTAATTTACAAAGAAATATTCATCTTCACAAATACAATTTAACCGATGCCTTTATGGTGACTGATAGATAAACTCTTAAAAACTTATAAGCTTTTAAAAGAGAATCGATTTAAAAAGAGATTTTATAACAACTTGAGCTTTTGGTGTGGTTAATTATGCATGTAAGCTTTGCTTTAATTTGTATACGAACATATTTTGTCATTTAATGTCATTTGACACATATAAGCTCCAACTACTTTACCAATTATATTTGAAAATAAAAAGTTTTCGCTCTTATAAGTTGCTTTACCCATTTTCATCAAACATAACTATAAACAAGAAAATCACTCATCAATTTATCACATTGCTAAGCTTATTATATTAAAGGACTAGCTTAGAGACCCGTTGACATCGGGTTAGTTTTTTAAAGAAATAGATAAATGAGATGATAATAAAAGTAATAACGTAAATTTGTTAAATTTAAAATATGTTTGAGTCACAATCGATTTACAACCATTGCGTTGCCAATCTAAAATAGATTGACTCGAACATAAAATGTTGTGTGATTTCAATGATCAATTGAGTTGCTAACAAATCTTGTAACATTAAAAATAATGAACCATAGTTTAATATAAAGTGATTACACCAATGATACATACATGATATAACATGAAGCTTGTTCAAAGACCTTCAAGTACTTCTTTATACACGACATTTGTTGTGGTTTTGGAGAGATTACCATCCTGATCACAAACGACAACTTTCAAACCCGTGAATTCACGGGGTTTTTAAAGAAATATGAAAATGAGATACTAAGAAAACAATGAATGTAAACATGTTCCATCAATATTTGAAAGGAATAATAAGTAATAAGTAACTTATTCGATAAACAATTGAGTTTTTAATAATTAAAATAGTAAACGCTCATGCATTGCGCTCCAAATTTGATGGTCGAGAAGAGCAAATGTATTCAATGAGCGCTCATCAAGTTAATAGCCAATGCCCGTTCCATGAACACCTAATGATTTTATAAAACAAAAATGTAAGTAAACGGTTTCTAATCGTATTAGAGACTGACATTTAAATAATCCATGATCGGTTGATGAGAATATGTGAGTAAAGAATCTATTAATTGACAAAGAATATTTTTTAGGAACACATCGTTAGTGCCGATATATATTGTAGTTAAAATCACTTAATCACTCATACAACCCAATTAATTATAGTAAAATATCTTACGCTTATATTCAAAATCAATTAATCAATCCTACAACTTGTTTCATTGCAGTTAAATATCTTACGCTTATATTCAAAATCACTTAATCACTCATATAACCCGTTTCATTTTAGGTGTTTACCATCTCCTATAACCCGATTCATTACTAAGTTAAATTATCTTACGCTTATATTCAAAATCACTTAATAACTCCTATAACCCGCTTTAATTACGCTTAAATATCTAACACTTATATTCAAAATCACTTAATCACTCTTACAACCTCGCTTCATTGCGTTAATTATCTTACGCTTATATTCAAAATCACTTAAATCACTCCAACAACCCATTTCATTTTAGGTGTTTACCATCTCCTACAACCCGCTTCATTACAGCTTAAACATCTTACGCTTATATTCTAAATCATTTAATCATTCCTACAACCCGTGTCGTTACAGTTAAATATTTTAGGCTTATATTCAAAATCACTTAATCACTACTACAAACCGTTTCATTATAGTTAAATATCTTACGCTTATATTCAAAATCACTCCTACAACATGCTTCATTGCGCTTAAATCTCTTACGCTTATATTAAAAATAACTTAATCACTCCTACAACCCGTTTTCATTTTAGGTATTTACCATCTCTTACAACCCGTTTTATTATAGTTAAATATCTTACACTTATATTCTAAATCATTTAATCACTCCTAAAACCCGTTTCATTACAGTTAATATCTTACGCTTATATTCAAAATCACTTAATCACTTTTATTATAGAAAATATATATATAAACAATTAATGCAAATTTTGATTTTAAAAGTAAAATAGAAAAAATAATTGCAAATATTGTTCATATATAAAGACCGTACATTTCTTTAAAGAAATAAAAATAATAATATAGACAACTTTTGTAGACGTAGAGTATACCAAAGCAACCTGTGTAAAAAAAACCGAAATTTAATGCATATATTTCCATTTTTATATTTTTCCTCGTCTACTCTACTTAGAGCATCTCCGATCAAACAAGTAAAAGCTTTTCACTATTACAAAAAGCCTTTGAAGATGTTTTTTATAATTGCATCAAAAGATTTTTATAAAACTTTTTAGAAAGACTTGGTGAACTCCAAGTCTTTACTAAAAACTTTCGTAACCAAATTGGTATAGCATTAAATGCATTAAATGCATCAAGTCTGTAAAAACTTGATGCATTGTAGATGATGTTACTTTAAAAGAATTTTTCATAAATAACAAACTCATAACTCCTATTGTTCCATGCTACTACCTCTTATATTTATTCTTCCTTAACTACTGTATCTTTTTTTCTTTATGCTTTTCTTGAGGTGTAGTTTTGACATGTCACAACCAAAACCAAACAATCCACTCTACAAAAAATTAAAAAATACATGCAACAAATTTATTTTCATCCATCTTTTTTCACAGACTAATGTTGAGTCCTCCTTTTAGCACAAGTAGGTGAATCATCATTTTTATATCTTAACCAAATGTATGAGCGATAATGCACAATGTACCACTCCCAAAGCTCATGTTTCAACTTTTGGTCACAAGTTCCATACATTTAATAACCCTCTCCGGCAAGGCTGCAATGAACCATTTCATAAATCATTATAAAAGTCATATTTTCACAAATCTTAACCAAATGTATGAGCAATAATGCACAATGTAGTACCTTCTTCGCATATTCAAAAATTGCAGAAATATGATTCTTTTGCACTTCAATTCCAATTACATAAATAGCCACTGCTGCTGCTATCTCATATGATTGAAATTCCAAGAAGTCAATTCCTACATTGTGAATTACCAAATTAGCCCTCTGCTGATCATATATACCTTATTTTTACACAAAGGGTATAATCTTATACATAAGATGAGTATTATACATTTCCATTAATATTACATCCTCCAATCCAATGTACTCAAAACAATCAATTCCATTCTTTGAATTGTTTTTGCCTCAAAAACAAATCTTGATCCACCAGCATCCTATAATAGTATATAATCCAATCAATTTTTTAAGTTTGAGTCATATTGAAAAAGTCAACATTTATAATCAAAAGCATGAAAAAAGTGAAAAATAACATGTGACAGCAAGCAATTGTATCATCCATGGTTTGTTCTTCTATATATTAAACACAATTAATTGTAAAGTTAGTATTATATATAATATCAATAACTAAAAGCATTTAATCATGACAACTTACCGGTAATTCATAGACAGCAAGAAATGTGTCCATGCCCTCAAATATATAATCATAGTATATGCCCTGTCATACTACGAACATTAAGCAAAGGTATTAATTATATCATTCGTCAATATGGCTAAATGTTATATCTAATCCCTAAATATGGGTACCAACTTGATTTGCATATTCTATCGTCTTTATTGTCAAAATGCTTATAAAATCATGAATACATCACCATTTTATTACCACTGTAAAAATATCAATTTCTGATATGAACGCATGACTTTCTGTTAACCACGTTATTTATAAATAAGGTTTGAAGGTAACAAAGCATCAAATTCTTACTATTCACATAATATATGTTTTGACCTTTTTAGTTATTTTCCCACTAAAAACATTTTCAAAGAAATGTGACTCCCTTTGAAACTATAATTTTTATGAAAAATACTAATGAGAACATGTCAAGGAATTAAGTCCACATTGGAAAAAACCAAATTCAACCATGAGAAACAGCAAGATAGAGAGGGGTTATAGGCTTATAGCTACCTGCACACCAGCATATCGTTTCCATGCTTTGTAAAGCTTGTAATAAGTTGATAGCAAGCGGTAGTTTGACATAGCAAGATCATAATCTCGTAACATGAAGGCATAATCACCCAAAACCCTTATTTGAGATTCAATCGAGTTAAAAGTGTACCTTCAAACATCATCACAAAAACTAAATTAAATCATAGTAACAAACACATCGATAACTTTATATTGTATTAGTGTTATAAGTAAATTAAGTATGATAGCATACTGGCCAACACTTTGAGGATCTGGAGTATCCTCTTTTCCTTTTCTCCACCATAAATTTTTTATTTGGTTTCTAAACCCTTTTCTTGTTGCAGCGACCTATAGTAAGAAAGTCAACTAATGGGATTAAGAATAAAAATGATCATAAGTATCACATATTGCTCTTATAATTAAAAGAAAATTGATGAAAACAAAAACAACCTGCTGATTTAGAACACGAACTTTTTGTTCCATGTAAGGAATAATATCTTTGGACGATAGATCAAGAACAAAATTCTTTATCTGTTGCATTAAAGTTTAGTTGAAGGGGTCATATTTACAAATTAATATAAGCCGTATACAAAAGTGGACTTAATTTGTTAGAACGAACCTATATAGAAATAAAATAGATATCTATAAGATATTAAGATGTATATTCGCTATGCTCTATGCATAAGGTGCAATAATCATAATATGGTGTTAAAAAATGGATGGAAAGGGTGAATTGGCATACCTTGACCAGTCAATATGACTATAATTTTCGTGATCTAAAACTAAGACATGGCCAGCAATCCTCTCCCATAGTGGTTTTGTTTCGCCATCCTTTGTCATGTATATCTGCATAAAAGAAGCAATAGGAAGACAGTTCAAAAAACTTATTCAACATGATTCTTAACAATAAATGGAAAAATTAATACAGGATTAAGATTATTTGGTCACAAACCAACTAAAACTGGAACTTTCTTGCTTCATAACTACAACTCAACAAAATAATTTACAACAATGTAATTGCGTATTGCTACCAAAGAAACCACGTCAATAATCTTATCAATCTAGAATTGGATCTCTTCATATTCCATACAGAACATAAGTTCTACAAACAGATTTTGGGAAAGATTACACGTATGAAAACATAAACCTTCCATCACCCGAACAGAAAGATATACAGTAAGCTAATAAGAGGTATTGTAGTTTCCACTGTTAATTGGTGGGTGGTTTCCACTGTTAACTCATTTACAATCGTTGATGATTGTGACAAATGTTGCTTTTGCTTCACCAAAGTCATTGTCTAACAGCACAGTGAGCGACAACTTATGATCCATGCATTGACAAAAACCATTAGTAAGCAAACCTCATAAAACATATGGAAAGTTGACTCCAGTATGAAACGGGGTGCATTCATTACCACTTTGTGAAACTCATACGCAAGATTAACAAACACCCATAATCCTTATTTTCGGGAAGCCATAATTTAAATATTTACATTCTCAGTTTATTTGTAAGGCTCGAGGACCAAACAAAGCATTAACTGACACTACAATTTAATATTTAAAACTCAGTTTATTTGTAAGGGTCGATGTATAGTGTTGGTTTCATCCGACAATGTAACAACACTATAAGTATAACAACCCTGCACACTACAATTTAATATTTAACTATTTAATTCTCAGTTTAGTAGCACGTGAAGGAGCATGAAAATACATCCGATGCCACTGATATCAAAAATTGGGTTCGTAAAAAAACCAAAATATTGTATCACACTATAACAGATCCTGAAGTTACTTATAGAGTTACCATATAGTAATTTATAGATAATAACTTCACAAACATAGAAACTTCTCGTGTAATATGGATATATAAAATCGTGAACGAAAACACTTATACCATCCTAACCATTGTTTTATGTTTGATCTGTAAAAATGAATTGCACAAAGTTTGATGAATATTATATTTCTGACAAAAGTCTAAAACTGGCCATGAGCATTGGATAAAGAATCCATGGGAACATGAATATGACCAGGAAGGATGGATACACTTACAGTGGGATCTGTCGAATCATCTTGCTTGCACATGATCCACGGGACACCCATTTTTAGACCCACAACCATGTTTGCAGCCCATTTGGGATATGCTCAAGCCGGGTCTCCAAGTGCATACTTCATTGGTCCGTTCCATTCTCAATCTGTTAGAATCAAGAATAACTACATTAGTCATTAGAAGCGACAAATTTCGACTCAAATAACTCAAATGGTCAAAAGGGTTGAAACTCGCGCAAAGCATATATAAAATCAAGCTGTTTCTTTATCCCTTCTTCCTTTAAGCTAATATGTTTTATTCACCCATTTGGTCTGTCGTATATATGCATACATAACCCTCAGTTGAACAAAATTTAAGCAGCAAGAGAACTTCAATGAAACTGAGAAAATAAGAAAAGGAACGATAACAATGCATCAAATAAGGAGTATTGAGAAGAACTTACTTTGTGCGGTTTCTCTTGGCTCTTTCCTTCCTTATTTGTTCAAGCTCGCCAAAAATTAAAAGCAAAAACTACTAATAGAACCTGTTTATAGAACTCATATGAATTATTAGTGAATCATTCTCCCAATGCCAGTAATACCATTAGGCACAATGGAAGTAATAACAAAACTTCTTATTATTAGGTTAAAATCAATCACAAAAATAAAGGCCATCCAAGCATGAAACTGAAAAGAAAAATAAATTAAGAAAAGTAGAAGCAAATGACAATTTAAGGAGATATAAATCATACATATCAAATTAAATATCTTCAATTGAATTGGAACAAAATTAAAATGACAACATATAAAAAAAAACACATACCAATTATGAAGAGTATGTGATTCGGTCTGGGTTTTTCATACTCGGCTGCATTCAATTCCTAAATTACTGGGTTTACATCATAAACATAAAAAAATCAACAATAATACAAACCAAATCGATTCAATACACTTTAAACTTACCGAAATTATTGAGTTAGGGTTGATGAATTGAATTTAATTAGTGAATTGAAACTGAATACCGATTTATAACAAAGGACGTTGAGGAAGATTTTGAATTGGTGATTGTTTGAAGTGATTAATCAAGCGTATAGGAGAAGTCAAATAATTTGTATTTTGATTAATGACTGTCCTAAAATGAAACAAAAACAAAAGGAGCGGATTGTTGGTGTTGACATTGTGTGTGGTTTAGGTATGCTTAAAAGCATTTAATTTGTTTAAAAGCATTTAGGTGTGACTTTGTTATAATAGATTTCAAAACCTCCCGCATAAAAACATTGTACTTAGAAGCTAAATAAGGTAGGGCATTAAACCAATTTTTAATGCAGGGTGCTTAGTAGGCTTGTACAAAAGCTTATTTTATTATATATAATAGATTTGCTAATAAAAATTTTACGGGTTCTCTTTCTAGAAGAGGCAATTCATATTTATAAAAACAATTTTTTTAACTTGTGCTCTAGGGGCACAAATTAAATACATCAAAAAGATTCAGAAAACCATAAAAAATGACTCTCCACATAAAAGTACATTTTTCTGTACTTTTCGTGGGTCTATGAGTCCTTTTGGTGTGCTTTAGGTCACCAGTTAGAAAAACCCTTATAGTGACATTTTGTGAACTCAAAAATCAAGATCAAAAAATGTACAAGTCGTGGCTTCTACGGCGTAAGGTTTTTTACTCTTTACGTCGTAGAGCTCTCAAATGGAGCTTATTCGGGGCTTTAAGTCTTTAAACCGTAAATGGGTAAATCCCCATACACCGTAAAGACGACGATTCTAGAATATTCCTTTTATTGTGTAATTTGTTATTTTAGTTTACTTTTTCTGCAAGTTTTACTTCCCTATAATTATGGGCTCATTATCATTGTAATGAACATCTTGGCGTTAATATAATTGAATTTTAGAGTTTATCTCTTGTTAGGGTTTTATTCTTTTTATGTGCGCCTCGTTATCATCCTTGTATTAGGGTTTTATCAAAATTCACTTCCGCGTCCTGCGTCATGTACTTTATATCAAAATTATACGCTTGTAATCATTTAGGTTTTAAACATGATACTATGTAATGTTAATTGTGAAATGTTTGGTACTCATTAAATGTTATTTATGTAAATATGAAAAAGGAAATTATTTTACATATTAAATTTTTTTCACATGCCAATAGGCTAATATGAGCCACCCACTTTCTTGTTGAGAAAAAGAAGATAGTAATTAATATTTAAATTAAAAATCCAATTACACTTATATTTTATAATTTAAATATCTTATGAACCATTTATCGTTAGACAAAACAAATGATAATGTCACGACCAACATTTAATTATCTTTATACTGACGGACACTGTGATATACTTTCGACAAATTCTTTTTATCGTTTTTTTCACCTTTTCTTAGTTGTATCAAAATTCAAATTACATGTCACATGTGATTTAACGCTAATATTAAAGTTCGAACACTAAACATCCTTACTAAAATTGACATAAGTATTTGTCTGTAAATAAAAAAAATCCTTTTTTTGAAATGATAAATATACATTTTTGGATTTTCAACTATATGTCACGCACACTATATTCGAATTATAAATTATAGCAGTTCATTTATGAAATTTCTATAATTACATATGAAAAAATCACAGTTGGTAAAAAATCACATGTGATTCTAAGTGTATTATCAAAATTAGTGTAATATCACATGTGATTTCTGAAGCAAGTTTCAACAACGAATAAAAAGACTAAAAATCATAAATAAAAACGTAAAAAGAGGAAGAAAAAAAAGGTTTGTTGAAAGTGTAGGTATCGCTCCTAACACGTAAATGCGACGACATTTACGGGATTACATCAGTTACTTAGTTAAGCCGAAACACATGGACTAGATATGTAATATTGTGATAGTTAAGCATGTGTGAGGATATATATACCCCTCCATACTTCCATGGATGAGTGATGCTTAGTTGTGTAATCCTTCATTTTCACTATCAATAAAACATGCTAGTTTTTCCTTCTCTCTCTACTCTCTCTCTAACTGTGGCAACTATGTTCTTCCATTTACCAAGACCTTCCAAATCACATAATCAACCAAATATACGATCCTAACAAGTGGTATAAGAATCCAGGTTTTTATTGTTGGTTGATTTTCGTGGTCGAATCTTGTCGAAAACCGTCATTTTTTAACTGATATAACATGCCTTTCTCTGTTTGTACTTTCTTTCTTTGTTTAACAGTTTTGAATAAATGGTCCAAAAGTCCAAAGATTTCATTTACAGTTTTACTTAACTGTATTTGGTGGTCTTTTTCACTCGGGTTAATAGTTTTTTATAACTGATATATCACTTTTGTGACTTTTGTACCAAACCCGTGAAATTTGTGGTCAAAAATCAGGGTCAGAAACGTGGTTGGAAACGTGGCTGGAAAAGATGGTCGGAAAAGTACCAAAAACCTCATATATCGAATTTGAAGAGGGTTTGTCAGATTTGAAGAGGGTTTATCGAATTTGACTACAACATCCTTAATTATGGAATTTCTTGGAAATAAATTCGATAGACTTCATCGAATTTTGGTATCGGATTTTTTGTAAAGATTTGTAAAGAAATTCGATAAGTTCTTATCGAATTTAGACTTGGGTTATCAGATTTGGACTTGAGTTATCAGATTTGGTTTTTATCGAATTTTGACTTGGGTTATCGAATTTGGTCTTATCAAATTTGGCTTTATCGAAATGTTATCAAATTTATGACTAAAACAAAAGATAAAAAAAATAAAAATAAAAAAAAAAATAAAAAAAGATAAGGAGATGAAGAGAAGTTGACCAAAATCAAAATGCCATCAGTTTATAACATCATAAGTCACATATCAAAAGTAAAAAAACCAAACAAGACTCGTATGATAACTGTTAGGTACCACAGCCAAGTCCAAATACAAGAAAAAGCTCAAGATCTCAGTATTAGTTCACTTGTTTTTTCAAATCCTTTGTTAGATTTTTTTTTGTAAACTAGTTACATCACGGATCTATCATCACCAAAGACCAACAAACAAACCCAAAGCCTACATCTAGACATAATCAATACCGTCACCAATCACTCAATCAACTCTCATAACATCATCTAAGATACGGACTGAAATCAAACATCTACAATTCTACACAATCTCATATTTTCTTTCGTGTGGTACATCAAATACCCAAAGTCTTTTACAAGAACAAACACACGAAGAATATTTCATCACATATCTAAGCTACGTACAGAAAAGGATAATAACAACATATATCTCAGTTTTTTTTTGTTCAATTCATGTACCAATCTTCAAAAGATCTTAGATTGAATGGTTAAACCATCATTGATCTTTTAGAAGCATAAATACTTCTTTTAATTTTCGAAAGTCATAAAGATAAAACGAAAACATAAGTGTCAACATTTCATCTTTCTTTCGTTTAAAAAAACAGGATTAAATGAACCTACCCATGGCCTTGTATCAAGGATCTTGAAGCCGTAACTCTTGGTTCTTCGTGGGTCTATGATAAAGCGAGCAAATGGACGAATTCTTGTTGCTGATTCTTAGGTTATGAAGTCTTGTTTGAATGATAACGGGATGATTTTGGTTTAACGTGATGAATGACAACTCTTGAAAAGAGTTATGAGATGGAAAGTAGATGAGAAACTGAGAATGAAGAAAAGTATTGGGGGCGGATGGTGTGTTCTAGGGTTGCAAATGCAAGACTAATCAAGGATTGTGACTAAATTAGTTTAAAACACTCATTTATAACTCATAATTTATAGTTGGATAAGGTTTGCTTACCGGTTTATCTCATTGATTATTGGACTTGTTCGCTTAACATCAAATTAATGTTGGGCTGAAAAACTATTGGATTAGACTTATAATTTTATTTTATTTTTAATTCCGAAATGCTTATAATTTAGGGTGAAATGAATTAATAATAAATGTATATTTAATACACTGTAAGCACTTTGGTATTATATTTGGCAAGAAATAGTAGTATTTTGGTACTACGAATTTTTTCGGGGATACATTTTTGACAAGATCGGGAATAAATCATTATCAAAGTTCATTACACCGTCAAAAGGCTAGTTTTTGGGCATTTAACCGCACGATGTGACTACAACATTAATTTATTACTACATCCGTCCCAAAATTATAGTCCCCTATGGACTTTTTTGGTCTTTCTTTTCTAACTTTGACCATAAATATTTTTGTTTTTGTTATACAATAGTTGATGAAAAATATACTAATGAAAAATACATTTAAGACACAATCCATTCATATAATTTGCATCAAATATTATATAACACAAACAAAAATATTTAAGGTCAAAGTTGTAAAAGAAAGACCGAAAAAGTCAATAGGGGACTATAATTTTGGGACGGAGGGAGTATTATTTATTTGAGGAATAAAGTGGGATTTCACGGGCGCGTGTACTTAGTATCTAAAGATATCGGGGTTGGTTGGATGCATGATTCTTCGAGATCCTTGCTCGAGCTTTTAACCGTACGAATGATTAAGACTTGATTTGTCTAGTTATACCTGATGTAAGGAGTTACGTTGTTGTGCTCACAGTGTATAGTTATCACTTTTAAGGAGTTACGTTGTAGTGCTCAAGTGTCACAAAAAGCTGTGGATAATTCGAGAGAAGTTCATATACAGTTAAGGATGGTTGGATGGGTATAGGATTCTACCTTTATTGAAATTCTCAGTAATGGTTCTTATTCAGATAATAGTGCAAGTTTAAGTCACAATTTCAGGATATTTTACTTCAGTCTCAAGTTTTTCATATTGGGTTCTCTCCATCAGTAGTCACTACAAAAAGCAGACAAAATGATAATGAGGTTGGTAAAGAGTTAGATGAGAGTAGTATAAACGAGTAGAGAAGTTTTATCAACAATTTATTCTCACGGGATATTTATGGTACTTCACGTTTGTTCGATTAATGGACATACATGGTTACGCTGCTCCCGATTCCATCGTAAATATAGTGTGTATGCTTCCGATTCCTCAAAAACATCGTGGGGGAAGAGAGGTGGATGTTCATTGGCTTTCTTTGGTTTTTTTGCGAGTATTTGCAATCAGGGGGAATAAATGAGACGGTCAGTGGTTCAAACGTCTTACTTTGGTGTTATCGTATCAACTTTCACGGGTTGTTTTGTGTGAAGTTACTTACATATGATGATTTAACCGCATTTATGATGCCTCACACATGGTCATATTATTGAGTATTTGTATAAACAAAGGTGATTATTATTTCGATAGACCGCAACAATCAGGGGGAAGAAGTAGTGTACGTGTTACGTGTTTGAGTTTATCGGGAAGAAGTAGTGTACGTGTTACAAGTGAAGAAAAGTTCTCAAGTCGAGGTACAAGATGAAGACAAAGAGTATCAACTGCAGTCATCCTCATCATTTGAAGAGCTTATAAAGACCTTTCTTTATTTATATTTATACTTGTAGAAAATCTTGTAAGTAATCCCTTATGTCGTCCCATTAGGGGAAGATTGTTGGGATCGCTCCTAACACGTAAATGGAACGACATTTACGGGATTACATTAGTTACTTAGTTAAGTCGAAACACATGGACTAGATATGTAATATTGTGATAGTTAAGCATGTGTGAGGTTATTTATACCCTCCCATACTTTCATGGAGGGGTGATGGTTAGTTGTGTAATCCTTCATTTTTACTATCAATAAAGAGACTAGTTTTTCCTTCTCTCTCTACTCTTTCTCTAACTATGACTACCATGTTCTTTCATTTACCAAGACTTCCCGAATCACATAATCAACCAAATATACGGTCTTAACAGAAAGTATATCAAAATGGCTATTTATAGAAAGATGATTAAATGGGTATTTTTTTTTTGCTTAACGATTAACGGTTTGAGAGATAATAATAATAATAATAATAATAATAATAATAATAATAATAATAATAATAATAATAATAATAATAATAAATAATTAAATAAATAAATAAAAATGAAAATATGCTTGTTAAAAATAAGTGATTGAAATTTGTTCTTTCATATATGAGTAAATATGTTTGATGAGTAAATATGTTTGATATGTAAATGAATTTAAATTAGATTTAAGATCATTTGAGGACAAAAAATTCTTTACATTTTCAGAGATCAATTTTCTCTTTTTATTTTTATTTGATCTAATGGATGAGATTAATCCCAACAATTTAAAAAAACTACTTTCATTATTTTTTTTCAAATATTAATATCTTTCAAACCGTTAATCGTTAAGCGAAAAAAAAATATATCATTGCGACGAGCATTTATTTTTTTTCGTATTTTTCACTTTTTTTAAGTTTTTTCGTTTTTTTTACGTTACTGAAATTTGCATTAAAAAATCATATACGATTAAACACTAATTTGAATATCACATTTGATATTAGTGTTAAATCATATATGATATGTAATATCATATGTGATATTAGTGTAAAATCACATATGATATACATATCATATCACATTTGATATTCAAATTAGTGTTTAATCATATATGATTTTTTAATGCAAATTTCAGTAACGAAAAAAAATACGAAAAAACGTGAGAAAACGATTTTTTTTTCTTTTTTCGAAAGTATATCAAAGTGCCGTCTATAGAAAGATAATTAAATGATCGTTGCGACGGTGTAAATATTTTCACTTAACGATTAACGGTTTAAGAGATATTTAAATTATAAAAAATATGTGAAATAATAAAATGTTTTTAATCTTAGTCTTTGATTTCCTTTTTAATGAATTGTGAAGATAAGTCCCGTGAAAAAAGTTGGGTATTTGAAATAACTCTCATTTTTAAATTAATATGAAATGATTAGACAAAACTTATAAAGGTTGTTAGAAAAGCTTACGAATACTTATTAAAACGATTTCAGTTAATTAACATGAAACTGCCAAAATAGTTGGTGTGATTTGATCAGATTTTCTGAAATCTTTTCATAGATGCTAACAAAGTTTGGACACTTTTATATCTTAGTGATTTTTTTATTTTATTTTTTAAACTAATTGTCATTCCATAACCATAGACGAAGGATCATAAGGGCAGGGTGAGGTCATGGCTCCCCCTAAATTTTGTGTTATTAGTATAAGTTTTTGTATTATAAGCCCTCTAAGATTTAAGAATTTGTATTATGGCCTCTCCTAAATACTTGAAAACAAGTTTCACGGCAGATATACCACTCATTTACTCATCTTTTATTCTTTTTTTAACTTGTATCATCGATGCTTACGAAAACTACTTCTATGTCACAATGAAAACGGGCCCCCCAAATATTTGGTTCAAGCTTTGTCACTGTCCATAACGTGTTGAAAGCTAGACAACATGTGGTTTGCATGTAAGCTATTTACGCCAATATGAAAGTAAATTAATCATACTGTCATATTTGATCGATGGACGTTCACACCCGCAAAATAGCTCATATGATGATCACTTAACGTCGATCTAAGCCAATTATGTATTTCTAACCGAAATGATGTATAATCTTGTTTCTATGCTTTTAATCAGTGTTTTATATTAGGTTATAGATTGGTATCGATAAAAGTTAGAGAAATCCTTCAAAATCACATGAATATGACTTATGAACTGGGTTTTATTGTACATGCATGTCGATCTCTTAGTTAATTATTTCCTTCCTCACCTAACACATTATACTCGTTAAAAAACTTTTAAGGTCAACTCAACCTTAATCGCACTCTAATCGTTAAGTGTCTTCTCAGTGCCGGCTCCAAAGGTGTGCAGCCTGTGCAATGGCACAGGGCCACCTGTATTTATAGGGCCCATTTTTGTTGAAACCGCTCTCGTCTACATGGCCCATTTACGTTTAGACAACCCTTTTTAGCTTTTGTGCTTGGGCAACCAGTAGAATGTTATTTTGCTTTGATAATTGATAGTATATACATTTTGCTTTGATACTATATGTATTTTCTATACTACCTTAACATTTTTATAAATGACACCATATCATATATTTAATATCTATTAAGAAATTCTATCCTTGTAAAACATATAATAATCTGATATACTAATTAACTAGATTCTCAAAGTGTACTTGCAGTTAAGCTTTCACACGAGTATTTTTTTTTTCTTTTATGATTCACACAAGTATATTTCTTTCTAATCTTTTCTTAACATTTCACACAAGTATTGGATCATGAGTTTTATGTAAGAATTTTATTTGACAAGCTATAGAAATTTGTGTTATACTTTTTTTAAGCATTTTTTTAACGGCAATTCATTAAAAACTAGCAAGATGCTAGAATAATCAAAGATACAAAGAGTTCATACAAGAAATTTGTGTTACACTCTTTTTAAGTATTAACGAGTAGAATGCCGAGATCTAACGTCGTGGAGTAGTTGATGGCTTTAGGTAAATCATGTTTGTATATACACAGGCCGACAAGCCGTACAATTTTGTGTACAAGAGGCCTTTCTCGTAATCGCGGCACATGGCCACCAAAATCCATGAGACGGCCTTGTGTCTTCTATCGAAATTTGACCCCAAGTGACCTAATAATGATCTAGTTCTACCAGTTTACCATTTCAACTCGGTTTGAATCTGAAACACCTAAATTGTGGGACGTATATATAGATTAACTATTTTTGCCGCCTTATATTTGCTTATATAAAATCGAAAAAATTAATAAGCTCATTTCTTTTGTTTATAATCTTATCAATTTAAGCTTCTAAATTTAAGTCATTACAATTTGGAAATGTTAAGCTCATAAAAAAAGGTAACACACTCTTATCTTAATGGCTTTTCCAAATATTAAATTTGAACGGCTCTTATTTAAAATCAAGACTAGTATTGAAAGCTCCCTTAGACCCACTACAATTTATATATAGTGAAAATTACTGTACTACCCAAAATCAAAATACCGTGTCTGTACTTACCCATCTTTCTTCTCAATATCAAAAATACCCATACATGTCGGGTATATATTTTCGCTATATACACGACATGTACGTGTATGGCCACAAATCATTGTTGCAAATAAAGTGTAGCATCTCGTGTACAAAATGAGATACATACACGACATGAATCATTGTTGCAAATAAAGTGTAGCATCTCGTGTACAAAATGAGATACATACACGACATAGTTTTGTTTTCATTTAGGGGCATGTCGGGTACCAATCAAGAAAACACACGAGATGTGACAAAAACATGCTCATGTCGTGTATACATGCATGAATATACACGAGATGGTAATAAAGACAAGCTTATGTAGGGTATACATGCATGAAAATACACGATTGGAATAAAGACAACTCATGTCGTGTCTAATGCATGAAAAATACACGAGATGGAAAAAATGTCCGGAAAACGTTAAAGGGTATAGAGGGTTTAGGGTTATCTCTTAGCGTTTAGGGTTATCTTTTAGCATTGGGAAAGAGCAAATATTAAAAGGTTGATTTGATGATTCAATGTTATTGCAATAATGTTCTTGCAAATTAAAAGTTGATTTGATGATTCAATGGACTTCATTTAAAGCTTGAATATATACACGATGTCGTGTATCATTGTTCTTGCAAGTTCATTCAAACTACATCTTCTTCATCACATATATGAGGAACAATATACACGACAACTTCTTCACTTTGTCTTGAAAGAATATACATCTTCTTCATCACCAATATACACGACATCTTGTTCATCATCGTATGGTGGTGGTAACATTGTGGTGGTTACATTGTGGTGCGTGAGTTTGGTGGTTTTGTAGTGGTGACGTTGAAGTAGTTTGTGAGTTTGGTGGTTTAGTTGCGGTTATAAAAAAAGTGTTGGTGGTGCAGTGGTGGTGATGTGTGGTGGTGGATATAGCTGTGAATATGGAAGGTCACCGGGTATTTCGCAATTTTTTTCCTTTACACTTGTATTTTTTTTATTTGTTACGTACATGTGTATTAATATATGTTTATTTATTTTAGGATTATCCTGCCCAAATTACATGTAGGAGTAGGTTATCCGTGATTAGTGCTATTAAAAGTATGATTGTGAACACCCGTAGGGAAACATTATTTAGAGATACATGTTTTGGTTGGTTGTTAGATTTGCCAAAAATGCAAGAGTCTGGCGTGTTAGTACATTATTTCATATGCCACCAAGTGCCATGTGTAGAGGGAGATACAAATATTGTTCCTCCGAGATATCGTGGTAATGCGGATATTAATCGGGTGTGTGAGGTTGAGGTTCAGTTTGGTAGGGAGGAATTCTGTCTAGTTACTGGTCTAAGATTTGGAACAGATTTTAGAAAGGATTATGAAGTTGGACCTATTCCCTTTAGGAGACGAGTGTTCCCTTCGTCAACTGATTCTTCAAAAATAAAAGTTGGTGATGTGTTCCGTGCGCTAGACATTGAGTTGTTAAGCCGCTTGAGCGACATTTAAGATGTTGTTGGTCTTTGTTTGATAGCCGTGTTAGTGTTGGTGTTAAAAGGGACCGAGCTTAGGAATGTAGTCGACGATTTTGTATTTAGGTTAGTGGAGGATATAGATGCATGGAATGTGTTCCCGTGGGGGTCTTACGTATGGCCAACCTTGTACAATTATCTTAAGGATGCAACAAATAAGCGCAGGGCAAAGCACTTTGCCGAGGGGAGGGATCCTACTAAACTTCCTAAGTACAATTTGAATGGCTTTATATGGGCCTTCAAGGTATGTGATATATAAATTTACAAAGTTCATGTATATGTATATCGTTAACAAATTTAAAACAAATTTTCCTTTTACAGACGTGGATATTGGAGTGTTTCCCTCATGGTGCGACCCCAAGGTTTTTTTGTCATAATCAGTTGTATCCCCGATCAATTGCGTGGAGCTATAGAAACGTGGTATATAGAGAGTCTATAAACCGGTTTTTGGATGACCAATTGAATGTGAGTTTCAAATATGACCTTAGTTTCTTACAATATGATTATAATTTCTTGTTGGTTTTTATTAATGTTGTGTATATTGTCCATGTTTTTTAAAGGTAAACCCACCTTTGATGAGGCTTATGCCGGATGACTATGAGCAAAATACCGAGTGGTGGGGTCAAAGTAGAGCATATTTTGCTGGGAATTCGACCTCAATTCCATCGAAAAAGCCTCCACTAAACGAACCTATTTACGATTCTATTACACCGAAATTATACAAAGATGAAGGCACTTGAGGCGAAGTTACAAGAACATGACTTGAAGTTCAAACAGCTTGATCCACGATTTTTTGGTGGCGATTTTGCTGTAAGTAGCTTACGTTAATTTATTTATTGTTATTCAAAACACCTAAGTAGGTTTACGTGCTTTTATCTTTTTAATATTTAAATATGTTTGAAAATAACCAACTCTACATTATAATTTTTCATTCAGGGAATACCAAATGCCGATCGGTCCATTTGGCGATCCGCCGAATGACTCGTTCTTTGACGGTGTTCATGTACCTACACCGCCGTTAAAGTCTACTGGTCCATCATGGCTTCCCTCCACCGGACATACGGCTACCCGTATGCCACTTGGGTTTGGCTCTTTGCCACGCCTGATTATGAGGCAGTCCATCTCACGCCTATGACGTAGGTGTCGACGCCCCAGTAACCTATTAATTACATAAAATATTTCATGGTTAATATTGTTATTAGTAATTATATTGATTTTTAAAATTTTTATTGTTTATTCTTTTTTAAGGATGCGATCGAGCGACCAAAGAGGGATTGTCGTCCGGGTAAATGTCCGCAATATCCTTACAACCGAACAGGCCAACCACAATCTTTCCTAAGAAACGTGCCGCTAAGAAGACGCAAAAAAAGAGTACCTCGAACATTCTAGCGTTTAATTTGGAAGAACAAGCGGTTCATGAGTATAAAGAGTATGCTGGTGGTGTTGCCTGTTTTGGTAGTCGCCGTGTCTTAATTGCAGCTTTATAATGTTGACCCTAATAAGGTATACCGGACCCTTTAAATTTATTAACATGAAGTTGCTAATTAACAATGTTTGATATTGTATTTTATCGTTTGTTTTTTCAGGTGAGGCGTGAGCGTTATGTTAGTTTGGAGGAATTTCTATTAAACCCATCCCCGATATACCTTGACTGCCATCCAAAGGGTTGGGTAGCAGAGCTTACCTTCTTTCAACAACTACTTCCGGAATTATACAAGAACGGCAAGATCCGGAGTACCTGGTCAAATTGGTTGGTTGTCTGACGACGTAAGTATAGTGTTATGTTTTTTTAAAAGTTTAGATTGTATTAGTTTGAAGAACATAGAATGATTTAGTTTAATCTATTGACTCAAAGAAATGAATTGTTGGGTTGAGCTATTAATAAGAAGAAGGCAAGATGGCGCGCCATGGACAAGATCGCCATCATGGACATCATCCACTTACCCCACGTAAAATGGTGGTAGTGTACCCATGCTTTCGATAGCTCCTTCGATTATGGGAACATTAGATGGTAGCATGCAACCGCATCTTCATGGGATCAAGTAAAATGGGTAAGTAAATGTGTTTCAACCTATAATTAATTTTTCTCATAAATTACGCTTTACTAGTTTATTTAACTGTATATATTTGAATACATTTTCGACGCAGGTGGTGATGCCGATGAATGCAGGAGGGAATCATTGGGTCACGACAGTTATTGATCTAGTGTCATCCACCTTTCTGGTTCTCGACTCTTTGCCTAGCACGGAGCGTAGTGATTATTTACGAGAGTATGTTCTAGAATGGACCGGAGTTCTTAACAAATGTTTAGAAGAGGTAGGACATTTCACAAGAACCGGACGTCCGCACTACAATTTCAAATTCCGTTACAACAACCAAAAATATCCGATCCCACACCAAACTAACACTCACGATTGTGGAGTCATCACTTGTTGGCTCATGCATGAGTTTGTTATCTGTAAGTTTCCACCACAATGGAGTTATGATGTTGAAGGCTTTTTCAAGAATATTAGATATAGTATCTCTAAGATGTTGTACGATTGTCGCTTGAGGAGACTAGTTCTTGTAGATATGATTGAGAGTGATTTTTAATGGAAGCTGTATATATTTTTATATTATATGTTTAACTTATATTTGATGTTAATTCAAACTTTTATTCAAGTAAATCAACATTACATATAGATGACGTTGAGTTAGATAAACATTACATAGATAACATTACCTAAAAGTAGGAGATGAATATGTAAAGATTCATCCAATAAAAACTGTATCCTTGTCGAAAACAGCAACCATATATCGCGTAATAAATTACACATACACGTTAATGTCAATGAAATGTCAAATCTATGTCAGTGTACAGAAAATGAACTGTCAAATCCTTGTCATATATCGCGTAATAAATTACACATACACGTTAATGTCAATGAATTGTCAAACCTATGTCAGTGTACAGAAAATGAACTGTCAAATCCTTGTCATATATGGCGTAATAAATTACACATACACGTTAATGTCAATGAATTGTCAAATCTATGTCAGTGTACAAAATACGAACTGTCAAATCCTTGTCATATGTCATGTAATAAATTACACATACACGTTGATGTCATGGAATTGTCAACACATGCTACCACTAGAATTGGCTTTATATAGCTGACCATTTATAGACCAATAATTCATTAACTATGTCATAGCAATAATTCATTAACTATGTCACTTTTTATATAGTTGACCATTATAGAATCATGTTGCTGAATATGACATTGCTAAAAATGTAGAACATTGATTAGTTAAAAAAACAAAAACAACTTGCATTTAAATAGTTAAAAAAAGAGTACAGAATGAAGCTAGAAGAAATGAAGCAATATCTGTTAAACATCGTTGACGGGAAGATTCATGCTCTTTATTATGAAGTACCACACTTTGGCATTACAAGCACCGTCAAACTAAGAAACAACTATGATATGCATGTTATGTTTGACATTTCAGCAGCACAAGGCAACTTGGAAATTTACATTGACCATGTGGGTGTCGATTTTGTTATTGCAAATTTTGTCCAATTATTGAAGTTGGTAAGTTAAAAATGTAAATTGACCATATGTATCTCATTTTGTTATGTATCTCATTATGTATCTCCCATGTCGTGTATTTTATTGCATGCTACCCTAAACTTTGTCCAATTATTGAAACATGTCGTGTATTTTATTGAATGGTACCCGACATGCCTCCAATTATTTTTCCATGTCGTGTATTTTATTGCATGGTACCCGACATGCCCCTAAACTTTGTCCAATTATTGACCCATGTCGTGTATGTTTTCACCATGTCGTGTATGTTTTTCACACTAGATGAGGTTGGTAAGAATAAAAAAAGGCATGTCGTGTATGTATCTCATTTTGTACACGAGATGCTACACTTTATTTGCAACAATGATTTGTGGCCATACACGTACATGTCGTGTATATAGCGAAAATATATACCCGACATGTATGGGTATTTTTGATATTGAGAAAAAAGATGGGTAAGTGCAGACACGGCATTTTGATTTTGGGTAGTACAGTAATTTTCACTTATATATATAGACCAATAATAACAACGTTAAATTCTTTAATAAAATTAAAGTTGCTATCACAAAATGCATAACATGTAGCAAACTAGCAACTAAAGGTGGGCAGATATGCTTTTGACCTACCAAAATGTGAGCAAATTGCATTAGCTTAATTGACGCACAACTTAAAGTAGGTGATCTTTTGAAAGATCTAGCAATAATATATTAAGAATGACGTGATTTGTATAAAGTGTTTATTAATATGGTGTTAAAAAAATATTTAGTATGCATGTTCGAATTTTTTTTTTGAGCATGCATGTTCGAATTGAATAGTTGTTCAAACACGCAACCTTATAGATTACGATAACTCTAAGAAGTACCAACATGTACTTATTTTATTTAGGGTGTGCTTGGTTCAAATTTGGGAAAGTAAAAAGATAATAATAATAGTGAGGAAAGACAAAGTAAAAAAAATCATTCCCCTCCCCCCACCCATTTATTGTGCAATGGCTCATTATCTACTATCAGATAATGGCCATTGCATTATACTCCACCAAACACCATTATTCATTATATTTCCCATTTCTTACCCCCTATAACTCTTTACCAACAATGCCTTTAGTGTTGAAAATTTGCACGTTATACGTACCGGATGCTCACGATCTCATATATTATTACCGAATAAACTTCGTGTAAAATGTTAAATGAGCATCGTATAATAGGGCGACAAAATAAGAATAAATCACTACACATTAAATTTTTTTTAAGTGACGAGGTATCGTCTCCATCGAATATTTTGGAAAAGTAAACAACATTAATTAAGCATCTATTTTAGAAGATTAAAAAATGACCACTCTACGTTAGAACGGTCCTCTCAAACAGTTAAGATAACGAAAGTTATCTTAGGTCCGAAGGTAGTGACGATGGAGGAATGTTTCCTTTGAAACTTAACAGAACAACGCTGACAACAATTGTATGATGAGGTACCGAAGTCTGAAGGAACAGTGTTTGGTCCACAACGGTTTATGAGCACGTTAGGACAATCTGAGCCCCGAAAGCCACGACTCGTGCCCAACAACGATTCTCACACTGCACCAAGACGACAACCTCGTCTCTACAATCCCTGTGGCGCGAAACATGGGCCAAGTATTCTAAATAGGGTCGTTCACCCGATGGACAAAAGACGATTACACACATTCCACTACTCACTACTATCTCTTTTTACTTTATCTCACTAAAACTCATATCAAGCAAGTACTTATTCTTACATTAGAGCTTTTTTCGAATTCAAACTCGAGACGAGTTAATGATATTTTGTCTTATCTCAGCTAAAGGACGCAGACGAAACATAAGACTCCAGAGGACCCGAAGCTTAAGACCACTTACAAGAAATTGCTTAAACAATCACGTTTAAATTAATTATTTCATGCGTGAAACAATATTATTAAATAATTTTATCATCAGATTTGTTTTCGATGTATTCCATCATATACGGTGCATGGCGGGCCTATCCAACAAGATGTGTTGTCTGTTGTGTACATCTATAGAAAAGAAGAAGAAAAAAAAAAAACAAAACAAAACAAAAAAAACAAATACTGTAAAAGGATGTCTTATTTTTTAGCTCTATTGTCCTTTGTGTGGTTTGCAAGGGACTCATACTTTTTTAAGACATAACAATCTTAAATGACGTAGTTGTCAAGTTACGATATAATCGAATAGTTAGAAATTAGTAGGGTTGTAAATGAACTGAACGTTTAATAAATATTTCATTAATCATTTGGTAAAAAGTTCGTTTATATTCATTTATTTATTAAATGAACAAACATGAACAATATTTTACGTTCGTTTAATTAAATGAACGAACATAAACAAAAGTCGCGTCCGTTCATTTATGTTTTTAGCGATTATGTGTTCGTTAACGTTCGTTTATGTTCATTTATTTATTTATATTCGTATATCATACATTTTAATTGTATAATTTTAAAATTAGTTTGTTTAAACAAAACAACACTTATAAAACAATATTAGATGCATAATTTAATTAAGTTTATGTTTATTTGTCTATGTTCATTTCTGTTCGATTGTTATGCCCGTTTAGTGTCTTAAATGACGTAGTTGTCAAGTTACGATATAATCCAATAGTTAGAAATTAGTAGGGTTGTAAATGAACTGAACGTTTAATAAATATATCATTAATCATTTGGTAAAAAGTTCGTTTATATTCATTTATTTATTAAATGAACAAACATGAACAATATTTTACGTTCGTTTAATTAAATGAACGAACATAAACAAAAGTCGCGTCCGTTCATTTATGTTTTTAGCGATTATGTGTTCGTTAACGTTCGTTTATGTTCATTTATTTATTTATATTCGTATATCATACATTTTAATTGTATAATTTTAAAATTAGTTTGTTTAAACAAAACAACACTTATAAAACAATATTAGATGCATAATTTAATTAAGTTTATGTTTATTTGTCTATGTTCATTTCTGTTCAATTGTTATGCCCGTTTAGTGTCTTAATGAACGACATAAACGAACATGAATGACTCAATTTCTTAATAAACGAACATAAACAAAAAAATTCGTTCGTTTAAGCGTCCATGTTCGTTTATTTGTCCGGTTAAAGTTAAATGAACGAACATGAATAAGATTCCGTTCATGTTCCTAGAAATTAGAATGAAAATATTGTCACTTTATCATAGTGATATATGAGACTATGAGTTATTCGTCAATCATACATGAGACTACTAGTTTTAGATCATCCGGCTCACACGGTATATTAACATAAGTCGTATTAACAAGAATATAGTGTTTAATCGAAGGGTTAAAACTTTTTACAGATGTATTACAACTCACAAAAAATTCCTTAAAGGCAGGTTAACATAAAGTTCCGGATATCCTAATATTTCTAACTTGATCTTTAAAAAAGGAATTACATGGTTCGTTTAAATATGTACCATCTCGCGTATTTTTTTATAATCACAGTAACCCAGTTTTTTGTTTTGATATTTATAATCTCGTGCATGTACGTTAATGTTGAAATATGTGTGTTAAATAACAAACTCATACTTTTATAAAGTACAAGAACTAATTCTGTAGAATTTTGATACTTTATAGTTTTGTGCTTGTTTTGTCTGCTATGTTTGTGCAGGGACTGAGGTGTAGAAAGTCTGGGCCTATATAACATCCCTTTGATCAAATCTAGAGTCATTCATTCATTCCGTTTTCACACACACGGGTTATTTTCTCTCCCAGTATTTTGTGTATCTCTCAATCTCTCATTGATCATCTTGATCATTGTATTATGGTATTAGTCTAGTAGTTTGAGGTTTGTAGTAAGGTTGATTGCCGTGCGTTGTTTGTATTTCATCGATTGCATCCGTTTGGAGACAATCATTTTGTTTGTATGTTGATTGCACCCGTTTGGGGAAAATCGTGCTGATTTTATTTTTAAGCAATAAGCACGTAGGAGGTTGGTTGAGTGCAAGATTGGTGTTATTTGTTTGATACCATTAGTTTTAACATGGTATCCATTTATCTTATCGTAAGTTTCTTCCAATTCAGTCCAAACATCAAAAGCAATTTATAAATAAATAAATAAATAAAATGGCGTGAATACAATTTCTGAGATAAAGAACCTAAAATCAATTCTAGCACAATTACATTACACCTCTCCCATTCTTGACTTAAGATTTGACTAGTAACAGTTTTAAGACAAATACCATTAATAAACCCCTTCTTAATTATACCTTTTAAAACAAGTTTAACAGCAGTAGACCGCATTTTATATTTTTAGTACCAGTAAGTTTGAAACTAATAATAGTACCAGTAGAATGATCATTAGCCTGCAAATATAATGGATTGCCAATACGAAACTATTAATCAATACTTCAGTCATAACTGCTGACAAATAACCAACAAAACAATAGTCATAGATAACAAATAACCACAAAAGAAACAAATACTGAACAAAACATAAATAACAAAATAAACCAACAAGAACATACAATAACAAAAATCCCAAATCAAATAAAAAACAACCACAACCCCAGAAGACCCAATCACAAAAAGGGATATAAACATACGCCAGATCAAGGCCAATGACAGGATTCCTTGCTTCTTAAAGAAGTAGGTCAAGTATAACCAAGATCCTACAAGGTATATGAACAGATAACCAAACAGAGATCAAAACCCACCAAACAAACAAGATATGATCAATCAACCGTAAAAGAAATACTTACATAGCTTTAACAAGAACCGCAACTAAACATAACCCAAACCATAGAGTGATACACTTTGTGATTTCAAGTGAAATCGCCAAATTCAGTTCTAATATTTCCATAAACCACCAAGAATCGATCAAATATCACCCAAATTGAAGAAACCCTCTATTGTTTAGAAACCCTAATTTTGACCAAAACGTACCACCTAAGAACCTGATCAAACTACCAATCTCACAGGATGTAAGATCGAACCAAGAACACTGATCCTATTGTACCCATGTCTTATTTTGAAGCTTCTCAAGATAAGAATTGGGTTGGTACCGTGAATAGTGAGATGGAAGCATTACATAGAAATAACACATGGGTTCTTACTAATTTACCTGCTAATTGAAAATTAATTGGTTATAAGTGGGTTTTCAAAATAAAATACAAGTCATTTGGTGAAATAAAAATATATAAAGCTAGACTTGTAGCTAAAGGATATAGTCAAAGGGAGGTATAGGTTATGAGGAGACTTTTAGTCCTGTTGTTAAAATGGTAACTGTTAGATACATTATAGTTTGTGCATAATGGTTGGTCTTTGTTTCAATTAGATGTTAATAATACTTTCTTGCATGAGGATGTCTATATGTCTTTGCCTCATGGATATTGTGATGAAAATGAAGCAAATGTCTGCAAGCATGATAAGTCTATTTATGGTCTTAAGCATGCTCCTAGACAGTGAGATGAAAAATTAACCACTTCTCTAACAGAAAATGGTTTAAAGCAAAGCATGAATGATTATTCTTTATATGTTAAGGATGACAATGGAGTTTTTCTTGCTTTGTTGGTATATGTGGATGATATAGTAATTAAATGTAATTGTAATGTGGAGATTGAGCAGTTTAAAATTTTTATAAGTTCAAAGTTTTTATAAAAGATCTGGAAAGTCTTAAAGTATTTTTTGGGTATAGAAATCTTGGAAAACAAAAAATGTTTATGTTTGTACCAAGTAAAATATTGTCTTGAGTTGTTGTGTGAGTATGGTTTACTTGCATGTAAACCAACTGCAACTCCTATGCATTAGAATGTTGTAATGAATCATAAAGATTATGAGAAAGTTAAAAAGCTAGTGAATATGACAGAGAATCACAAGCTTGTAAGTAAGCTTATGTATTTGTTTGTGACAAGACCTGATATTTCATATGTTATTTATTGCTTGAGTTAATACATGCATTCACCATTGCAGTCTCATTTTATCAAGTTGCAATGAGAGTTTTGAGATATTTAAAGTTGTCTCCAAGTTGTGGCATTCAGATTGACAAAGGAAACAAGCTTAGTCTTTATGCCTTTTCAGATGCAAGTTGGGCTAAATATCTAGTATATAGAAATTTTTGTGTCTGGTTTTTGTGTAATAATTTGGTATCCTAAAAAAAAAAAAAAAAAAAAAAAAATGCAACTATTTCAACGTCTTTAGCTAAGTCTAAATATAGGTACATGGCTTCTACCACATGTGAGGTAGGTTGGCTTGTGAACTTGTTAAAAGGCTTGAAAGAGGAAGGCTTGTTACCTATTACTCTTTACTGTGATAGTACTTTTGGAATTCAAATTGTTTCTAACCCAGTTTTTCATTAGAAAACTAAGCATTTTGAGATTGATGCTCATGTGGTAAGGAATAAAGTATCTTTTGGGGTAATCAAAATTGTAAAGGTCAGTTCTGCTAATCAAACAACAAACATTTTTACCAAGTGTTTGTGTATTACTCAGCATAAGCTGTTATGCTCAAAACTGAACTTAGTTGATATGTTTGGAGTATGAGTTTGAGAAGGGGTGTTGAAATATGTTTGTTAGATAACAAACGCATACTGGTATAAAGTACATGGACTAATTTTATAATATTTTGATACTTTATAGTTTTATGCTTGTTTTGTCTGTTATGTTTGTGCAAGGACTGAAGTGTAAAAGTTTGGGCCTATATAACATCGCTTTGGTCAGATCTAGAGTTATTCACTTATTCCGTTTTCACACACACGAGTTATTTTATCTCTCAATCTTTTATGTATCACTCATTGATGATCTTGATCATTGTAGTATGGTATTATTCTGGTAGTTTTAGGGTTGTAGTGAGGTTGATTGTTGTGCGTTGTTTGTATTTCATCGATTGCATCTGTTTGGAGACAATTGTTTAGTTTGTATCTTGATTGTATCCGTTTGGGGACAATCGTACTAATTTTGTTTTTAAGTAATAAGCACGTAAAGAGGTTGGTTGAGTGCGGTATTATTTGTTGGATACCATTAGTTTTAACGATTAATTTAATATAATAATGATAGGGGTGAAAGCTAAAAACACGCAACGTGATTTTTCAGAACTACCGATGTACGCAACGAATTTTGAAAATTACCATTGTACGCAATATATTTTCAAATTTAGAACAATGTACGCAATATGACCGGTAACTAACAAGTTACCATGTCACAAACTTTCAAAAATGACAGAAATGGTCCCTGTGACTTGCGTTGACTTTCACAGGTCATCCCTTGACTTTATTTTCGGTAAAAAGTTTCAGAATGGTCCTTATGGTCATTAACTTTAGATTTAGTCCGTTATCCGCTTTTTTGTCGGCTTTTCTTACGTTTTGTCCGTTTTTCTTACGTTTTATCGGTTTTCATCCGTTTTTTGGCCATTTTTCTTACATTTTGTCCGTTTTATCCGTTTTTCTTACGCTTTTGTCTATTTCAACATGTTTTCCAAAAGAACAAAAATTTGGAAAAAATTTTCGCAATTTTGCCGTAAAATTTTTTGAATAAAAAATATTTTTCAAATAAAAAAATATATATTTTTTCAAATATTTTTTTAATTTTTTAAGATTTAAAAATGTATAAAAATTTTTTATATATCTTAAAAAAAAAAAAAATTTGAAATTTTTTATTTTCAAAATTTTCAAATATTTTTTTTAAAGATTTTTTAAAAAAATAATATATTTGAAAAATATATTTTTTTTTTAAATATTTGAAAAATATTTTTTTTATTCAAAATTTTTTTTTGAAATTTTTTATTCAAAATTTTAATTTTTTCGAAAATTTTTTTTTCCTATTTATTTTTTCAAAATTGTAAAAATTCTAATTTTTTTGGAAAATTTTTTCCTAATTTTTTTCTTTTGGAAAAATTTTTCAACATGTTGAAATAGTACAAAAACGTAAGAAAACGGACAAAATGTAAGAAAAACGGACAAAAACGAATTAAAAATGTACGAAAAACGAACAAAACGTAAAAACAATAGATGAAAACAGGCAAAAAAGAAAGAAAACAGACAAAACGTAAGAAAAACAGATAAAAACGGACAAAAATGTAAGAAAAAGGACGAAAACGGATGAAAACCGATAAAAACGTAAGAAAACGGACAAAACGTAAGAAAACCGACAAAAACGGATGAAAACGGAAAACGGACTAAATCGAAAGTTAATGACCATAAGGACCATTAATGAAACTTTTTAACCGTAAAATAAAGTCAGGGATAACCTGTGAAAGTCAACGCAAGTCACAGGGACCATTTCTGCCATTTTTGAAAGTTTGTGACCTGGTAACTTGTTAGTTACCGGTCATATTGCGTACATTGTTCTAAATTTGAAAAATATATTGCGTACAATGGTAATTTTCAAAATTCGTTGCGTACATCGGTAGTTCTGAAAAATCACGTTGCGTGTTTTTAGTTTTCACCCTAATGATAGTATAATTTATAAACTACTACAATAACAATAATTTTTTGTTTCTAAAAACAAATATAAATTATGGGTTATTTGTTATATAAAATTTAAAATTAGATACTTTTATAGAGTTTTAAGATTATATGTACATTTATTTAACCATTTTTTTAAAGTTTAGTTAATTATCCCTTAAGGGTTAGTTAATTACTACAATAACAATAAATTTTATTTGTAAAAAACAAATATAAATTATGACGTATAACGTTATTTCAAATTCATCCCTTTAAATTTAGTTAATTATTCTTATTTTTAAAGTTTTTTTTTATTCTCAATTTACACCCAATTTTTGTATCTTAATTTCTCCATCAAGTACATAATCAAATTATTAGTTTAATCTTAATCACTAAGTTTTAAAAAATAACACCCTTTTTATTCAACGTTTTTAATTATACAATTTTAACACATTTACTTTTATGCATCTTTTTTATTATATCTATTAACTAAAAAGCGGGGAACGCATGTGGTCATGCCATGTGTCCCAGCATTTATTGCTAAGTTTCGCAACTTGGCAAGAATGGCCCCTCGCGCTTTAGAGTCCAAACATTAAATGCAAAGTTTCATAACTTGAAAAACAAGTCCCTGAGGTTTAAGTATCATTGCAAAGTAAGTCCGAACATTAAATGCAAAGTTTCACAACTTGGCAAAAACAGCCCCTGAAGTTTAAGTGTCGCTACAAAATAAGTCCTTAGAAGCCAATCCCGCTGCATCGCGCGGGTTTCTACACTCGTTTAGACGAAAAATCAAAGATATTGACCAGTTTAATTCAATTATGACTTTCTATTAGCAAATAGCAAGACTCGATTTTGAAATGAAGCTCTTTTATTGGTCCCAGTTTGGTTTGCACGAATGATTCATTCTCAATTTTGTATTGTTCTTTATTATATAAGAGGTTGGTAAACCATTAATCAGAAAGTTATGAGCTCAAATCTATGAATAACTTGTCTTCTTATACATTGTCAAAGACGACATTTATACTGTGTACATGCCTCATTGTAACAGTGTTGGCTCATCGTAGCTTGCTGAAAGTTTATATGTGCTCTTTCGAGACTCACAGTTATGTCATTTGTTATTCCAATCGCATGTTGAATTGCGACTCCTACTCCATTTGTGTAATCTTATGCAGGTCCCTCATTTTATTTTTGAAATCTGAACAATTAGTAACACACATAACTTTATGAAGAATATAATATGTGTTAGCCAACATACATTGCATTATTTAAAAGAGGAATTATAAATTACAATTAAATATATCACTACTAAATAGAAGAGTAAAATACACCGTTCGTCCCTAATCTTGTACACACGCATCACGTTGAACCAAAACTAGGCATTTTTCATCTCCGATGGTCCAAAACAATGCTTTTATACTCTAAACAAGTCCCTTGAACAGGATTGCCAAAGTCAATATAACTTTTCTGGTTGTACATCGAGTGTATAATAGACCATTCACAATTATAACATGCCTTAGTTAAAATCCAACTCAACCCTCAACCCATGGACCAAATTTGATTATGGCTCCCTGATACGCTAGCATTTATTTTCGCGCGAACCAATAAACCCACCCGACGAACAACTTTACTAATCATAATAACACCCTTATCCAGAAACGATCAATTGAAAATCAAAATCCGAATCTAAATCCTCATTTCCAGAACTCAAAAGACCAACCCAACTTCCAACAATACCATGTCGATCGATTGTAATAGCAACATGCCAGATATAGTGATCAGTAACATTTTGTATCGGTTGCCTTTGTTAGAAGCGGTGAGAACCTCTAGTTTAACGAGAAACTAGAGGTATAAGTGGACTTTGCTCATCGATGTCATAGTTGAGGAGGATTTCTTTTATTATTTAACAAATAATTTTGATGGGAGGCATGTTACTAGACTCTTAAATCAGCTTATGGGTCCCATAAGAAAGTTTGTCTTCTCTGTAGAGCCAAGAACAATGTCTGGAATAGAAGACTTGAATTATGAAGAGATTCGTGATTGGCTTTTGTTTTTGGCTCGACATGGAATTGAGGAGCTGACAATTAGAAACTGGTATGGTCAACCAGTTACGTTCCCAACCCAACTTTAATTAAATGAACGAACATAAACAAAAGTCGCGTCCGTTCATTTATGTTTTTAGCGATTATGTGTTCGTTAACGTTCGTTTATGTTCATTTATTTATTTATATTCGTATATCATACATTTTAATTGTATAATTTTAAAATTAGTTTGTTTAAACAAAACAACACTTATAAAACAATATTAGATGCATAATTTAATAAAGTTTATGTTTATTTGTTTATGTTCATTTCTGTTCGATTGTTATGTCCGTTTAGTGTCGTAATGAACGACATAAACGAACATGAATAACTCAATTTCTTAATAAACGAACATAAACAAAAAAATTCGTTCGTTTAAGCGTTCATGTTCGTTTATTTGTCCGGTTAAAGTTAAATGAACGAACATGAATAAGGTTCCGTTCATGTTCCTAGAAATTAGAATGAAAATATTGTCACTTTATCATAGTGATATATGAGACTATGAGTTATTCGTCAATCATACATGAGACTACTAGTTTTAGATCATACGGCTCACACGGTATATTAACATAAGTCGTATTAACAAGAATATAGTGTTTAATCGAAGGGTTAAAACTTTTTACAGATGTATTACAACTCACAAAAAATTCCTTAAAGGCAGGTTAACATAAAGTTCCGGATATCCTAATATTTCTAACTTGATCTTTAAAAAAGGAATTACATGGTTCGTTTAAATATGTACCATCTCGTGTATTTTTTTATAATCACAGTAACCCAGTTTTTTGTTTTGATATTTATAATCTCGTGCATGTACGTTAATGTTGAAATATGTGTGTTAAATAACAAACTCATACTTTTATAAAGTACAAGAACTAATTCTGTAGAATTTTGATACTTTATAGTTTTGTGCTTGTTTTGTCTGCTATGTTTGTGCAGGGACTGAGGTGTAGAAAGTCTGGGCCTATATAACATCCCTTTGATTAAATCTAGAGTCATTCATTCATTCCGTTTTCACACACACGGGTTATTTTCTCTCCCGGTATTTTGTGTATCTCTCAATCTCTCATTGATCATCTTGCTCATTGTATTATGGTATTAGTCTAGTAGTTTGAGGTTCGTAGTAAGGTTGATTGTCGTGCGTTGTTTGTATTTCATCGATTGCATCCGTTTGGAGACAATCATTTTGTTTGTATGTTGATTGCACCCGTTTGGGGAAAATCGTGCTGATTTTATTTTTAAGCAATAAGCACGTAGGAGGTTGGTTGAGTGCAAGATTGGTGTTATTTGTTTGATACCATTAGTTTTAACATGGTATCCATTTATCTTATCGTAAGTTTCTTCCAATTCAGTCCAAACATCAAAAGCAATTTATAAATAAATAAATAAATAAAATGGCGTGAATACAATTTCTGAGATAAAGAACCTAAAATCAATTCTAGCACAATTACATTACACCTCTCCCATTCTTGACTTAAGATTTGACTAGTAACAGTTTTAAGACAAATACCATTAATAAACCCCTTCTTAATTATACCTTTTAAAACAAGTTTAACAGCAGTAGACCGCATTTTATATTTTTAGTACCAGTAAGTTTGAAACTAGTAATAGTACCAGTAGAATGATCATTAGCCTGCAAATATAATGGATTGCCAATACGAAACTATTAATCAATACTTCAGTCATAACTGCAGACAAATAACCAACAAAACAATAGTCATAGATAACAAATAACCACAAAAGAAACAAATACTGAACAAAACATAAATAACAAAATAAACCAACAAGAACATACAATAACAAAAATCCCAAATCAAATAAAAAACAACCACAACCCCAGAAGACCCAATCACAAAAAGGGATATAAACATACGCCAGATCAAGGCCAATGACAGGATTCCTTGCTTCTTAAAGAAGTAGGTCAAGTATAACCAAGATCCTACAAGGTATATGAACAGATAACCAAACAAAGATCAAAACCCACCAAACAAACAAGATGTGATCAATCAACCGTAAAAGAAATACTTACATAGCTTTAACAAGAACCGCAACTAAACATAACCCAAACCATAGAGTGATACACTTTGTGATTTCAAGTGAAATCACCAAATTCAGTTCTCATATTTCCATAAACCACCAAGAATCGATCAAATATCACCCAAATTGAAGAAACCCTCTATTGTTTAGAAACCCTAATTTTGACCAAAACGTACCACCTAAGAACCTGATCAAACTACCAATCTCACAGGATGTAAGATCGAACCAAGAACACTGATCCTATTGAACCCATGTCTTATTTTGAAGCTTCTCAAGATAAGAATTGGGTTGGTACCGTGAATAGTGAGATGGAAGCATTACATAGAAATAACACATGGGTTCTTACTAATTTACCTGCTAATTGAAAATTAATTGGTTATAAGTGGGTTTTCAAAATAAAATACAAGTCATTTGGTGAAATAAAAAGATATAAAGCTAGACTTGTAGCTAAAGGATATAGTCAAAGGGAGGTATAGGTTATGTGGAGACTTTTAGTCCTGTTGTTAAAATGGTAACTGTTAGATACATTATAGTTTGTGCATAATGGTTGGTCTTTGTTTCAATTAGATGTTAATAATACTTTCTTGCATGAGGATGTCTATATGTCTTTGCCTCATGGATATTGTGATGAAAATGAAGCAAATGTCTGCAAGCATGATAAGTCTCTTTATGGTCTTAAGCATGCTCCTAGACAGTGGGATGAAAAATTAACCACTTCTCTAACAGAAAATGGTTTAAAGCAAAGCATGAATGATTATTCTTTATATGTTAAGGATGACAATGGAGTTTTTCTTGCTTTGTTGGTATATGTGGATGATATAGTAATTACATGTAATTGTAATGTGGAGATTGAGCAGTTTAAAAAATTTATAAGTTCAAAGTTTTTATAAAAGATCTGGAAAGTCATAAAGTATTTTTTGGGTATAGAAATCTTGGAAAACAAAAAACGTTTATGTTTGTACCAAGGAAAATATTGTCTTGAGTTGTTGTGTGAGTATGGTTTACTTGCATGTAAACCAACTGCAACTCCTATGCATCAGAATGTTGTAATGAATCATAAAGATTATGAGAAAGTTAAAAAGCTAGTGAATATGACAGAGAATCACAAGCTTGTAAGTAAGCTTATGTATTTGTTTGTGACAAGACCTGATATTTCATATGTTATTTATTGCTTGAGTTAATACATGCATTCACCATTGCAGTCTCATTTCTTGTTGCATTGAGAGTTTTGAGATATTTAAAGTTGTCTCCAAGTTGTGGCATTCAGATTGACAAAGGAAACAAGCTTAGTCTTTATGCCTTTTCAGATGCAAGTTGGGCTAAATATCTAGTATATAGAAATTTTTGTGTCTGGTTTTTGTGTAATAATTTGGTATCCTAAAAGAGTAAAAAAAAAAAAAAAAAAAAAAAAAAGCAACCATTTCAACGTCTTTAGCTAAGTCTAAATATAGGTACATGGCTTCTACCACATGTGAGGTAGGTTGGCTTGTGAACTTGTTAAAAGGCTTGAAAGAGGAAGGCTTGTTACCTATTACTCTTTACTGTGATAGTACTTTTGGAATTCAAATTGTTTCTAACCCAGTTTTTCATTAGAAAACTAAGCATTTTGAGATTGATGCTCATGTGGTAAGGAATAAAGTATCTTTTGGGGTAATCAAAATTGTAAAGGTCAGTTATGCTAATCAAACAACAAACATTTTTACCAAGTGTTTGTGTATTACTCAGCATAAGCTGTTATGCTCAAAACTGAACTTAGTTGATATGTTTGGAGTATGAGTTTGAGAAGGGGTGTTGAAATATGTTTGTTAGATAACAAACGCATACTGGTATAAAGTACATGGACTAATTTTATAATATTTTGATACTTTATAGTTTTATGCTTGTTTTGTCTGTTATGTTTGTGCAAGGACTGAAGTGTAAAAGTTTGGGCCTATATAACATCGCTTTGGTCAGATCTAGGGTTATTCACTTATTCCGTTTTCACACACACGAGTTATTTTATCTCTCAATCTTTTATGTATCACTCATTGATGATCTTGATCATTGTAGTATGGTATTATTTTGGTAGTTTTAGGGTTGTAGTGAGGTTGATTGTTGTGCGTTGTTTGTATTTCATCGATTGCATCTGTTTGGAGACAATTGTTTAGTTTGTATCTTGATTGTATCCGTTTGGGGACAATCGTACTAATTTTGTTTTTAAGTAATAAGCACGTAAAGAGGTTGGTTGAGTGCGGTATTATTTGTTGGATACCATTAGTTTTAACGATTAATTTAATATAATAATGATAGTATAATTTATAAACTACTACAATAACAATAATTTTTTGTTTCTAAAAACAAATATAAATTATGGGTTATTTGTTATATAAAATTTAAAATTAGATACTTTTATAGAGTTTTAAGATTATATGTACATTTATTTAACCATTTTTTTAAAGTTTAGTTAATTATCCCTTAAGGGTTAGTTAATTACTACAATAACAATAAATTTTATTTGTAAAAAACAAATATAAATTATGACGTATAACGTTATTTCAAATTCATCCCTTTAAATTTAGTTAATTATTCTATTTTTTAAAGTTTTTTTTTTATTGTCAATTTACACCCAATTTTTGTATCTTAATTTCTCCATCAAGTACATAATCAAATTATTAGTTTAATCTTAATCACTAAGTTTTAAAAAATAACACCCTTTTTATTCAACGTTTTTAATTATACAATTTTAACACATTTACTTTTATGCATATTTTTTATTTAGACGAAAAATCAAAGATATTGACCAGTTTAATTCAATTATGACTTTCTATTAGCAAATAGCAAGACTCGATTTTGAAATGAAGCTCTTTTATTGGTCCCAGTTTGGTTTGCACGAATGATTCATTCTCAATTTTGTATTGTTCTTTATTATATAAGAGGTTGGTAAACCATTAATCAGAAAGTTATGAGCTCAAATCTATGAATAACTTGTCTTCTTATACATTGTCAAAGACGACATTTATACTGTGTACATGCCTCATTGTAACAGTGTTGGCTCATCGTAGCTTGCTGAAAGTTTATATGTGCTCTTTCGAGACTCACAGTTATGTCATTTGTTATTCCAATCGCATGTTGAATTGCGACTCCTACTCCATTTGTGTAATCTTATGCAGGTCCCTCATTTTATTTTTGAAATCTGAACAATTAGTAACACACATAACTTTATGAAGAATATAATATGTGTTAGCCAACATACATTGCATTATTTAAAAGAGGAATTATAAATTACAATTAAATATATCACTACTAAATAGAAGAGTAAAATACACCGTTCGTCCCTAATCTTGTACACACGCATCACGTTGAACCAAAACTAGGCATTTTTCATCTCCGATGGTCCAAAACAATGCTTTTATACTCTAAACAAGTCCCTTGACCAGGATTGCCAAAGTCAATATAACTTTTCTGGTTGTACATCGAGTGTATAATAGACCATTCACAATTATAACATGCCTTAGTTAAAATCCAACTCAACCCTCAACCCATGGACCAAATTTGATTATGGCTCCCTGATACGCTAGCATTTATTTTCGCGCGAACCAATAAACCCACCCGACAAACAACTTTACTAATCATAATAACACCCTTATCCAGAAACGATCAATTGAAAATCAAAATCCGAATCTAAATCCTCATTTCCAGAACTCAAAAGACCAACCCAACTTCCAACAATACCATGTCGATCGATTGTAATAGCAACATGCCAGATATAGTGATCAGTAACATTTTGTATCGGTTGCCTTTGTTAGAAGCGGTGAGAACCTCTAGTTTAGCGAGAAACTGGAGGTATAAGTGGACTTTGCTCATCGATGTCATAGTTGATGAGGATTTCTTTTATTATTTAACAAATAATTTTGATGGGAGGCATGTTACTAGACTCTTAAATCAACTTATGGGTCCCATAAGAAAGTTTGTCTTCTCTATAGAGCCAAGAACAATGTCTGGAATAGAAGACTTGAATTATGAAGAGATTCGTGACTGCCTTTTGTTTTTGGCTCGACATGGAATTGAGGAGCTGACCATTAGAAACTGGTATGGTCAACCAGTTACGTTCCCAACCCAACTTTACTCTCGTATGGAGTTGAAACATCTGGAACTTCATTGTTGTGCTATGGCTACTTTGGAATATTTTCATAGCTTTTCAAATCTATTGAGCTTAAAATTGATTCATGTTAATTTTCTAACCGATACAGTTTGGGAGTTTATTGCTGGTTGTCCCTTACTTGAGTCTCTTAAAATGAATCGTCCTACTACAAACGAGATGAGACTATGGGATATTGCAAAACTTAGGAATTTGAAGAAGTTAGATTTGTCATTCGGTATTTGGAATGTTGTGACGACAATCACAACATCCAATATCTTTCACCTGACAAGTCTTCCAACTCTTGAGACCCTTACATTAGATTTTCAGGATTGCACGGTAAAAACAATTTGAGTTTTACACTTCTAATTTTACAATGTTAAAGAAATGTCTAACAGTAATGAAATTTAATCTTTAAAACTTGTTGTAGTTGATATGGGAAGCTAATTCTAAGATGAATGTCCCTGTGCCCTTTGTATCCCTGATTAATCTTAAGCTGACCGAAGTCGATTTTGGGAATAGTGTTATGGTATCGCTCATCATTGAAATGATTCGTGGATTTCTAAATTTGAAAATGTTGGATACCAGAGTAAGTGTAATAATGTAATGCATATGTATCAAATAAACATTTGTAAATTGCCATGTTTGTGTATCTCAATACTATTTGATTTTGCAGGCTGCAAACACGCTTAGTGATCTACCTTTGAAAAAAAAATCCAATGTTGTAGACAAAAACACAATTAGCCATGGGCAGCTACAGACTGTGGTGTTACGAGCTTTTCCTAGATCAGAGCATGATAATGAAGTTTATACTTGCGTGTTCCCGGTCGCTAAAGACAATCTATATCAAGGTCAGCGATAGGAGTAATGATGGGAATGAATATATCAGGATGAATTGGGAGTTGGCTAGGAAGCTGTTGAAACTCCGCCGAGCTTCCCTCACAGCTGTGGTAGAGTTCTTTTAGTGGTTGTAGTCTATGTATGAGTTGAATACCCTATGATAATTCATGTTGCAAAATAGTATTTTGGTATTTGTTTATATGTTTTGCTTAAATTTAGCTTGTTCATATGTTGTTGTTTGTGCGTATTGTTGGTGATGCAAGTCTGACATTCGAAAGTCAAACTTCCATTTACCATTTCAATTTGATTGTAGAAAGTTAAACTGCAATCCGTGAGTCAGAAAACTTTAGCATTTCCATTTTACTTTAGTTAGTCAACATTAAAAATGGTGAATGGCCATTTTCTATTTGCATTTTGACTTTATAAAGTCAAAATTGTAAAACCATTAGTCAATATTCGTTAGGGAGTTTATTTATATGTTTTGCAAGTTTGACTTTACAAAGTCAAACTTCTAATATTTTGTGTTGTTTAATCTTCAACTAAATTGTAGTATACGTAACTTGGCAAATTGAGTGACCAATTGTGTATTTTAAAGTGATTATTGGGCGGGAGTTTTAAGTATGACAACGACAACCAAGACAAATTCAAGGACCAAGTGTGAAAAAAAGTCACTATTAGACCCCTTGACCGTCTCTACCCTGAGACGCTATTTACTTGTGCACACGAACCAATAAACCCATCCACCACTTTTTTCACACACACACAATTTCCAATGGAAGATTTGCCTATTTTGAAAGAACTCATGGAGATTACTGGTTCATCCAACTTAAATGATCGTATGGCAGTGTGGTTTGGGGAAGAGGCTGCACAAGAAGGGCTTTTGAAAAAGCTAGTTCGTGAGTGCATTGATCATCTGAAGAGGGGCATCATCAAGCGTATGGAGCTGATTGAAGAGAATGAAGCTTTGGGACCTCGGGGAATAGCTCTTGACAATTTTGATGGGCTGAGGAAAGCCCAGGCCAGGCACACCGACCTACTTGTTCGATTCATATAGATTTTTGGTGAAACTGATGAAGCTATTCGTATCAACGAAGGTTATGTTAAGAAAATGGCTGAGCATGATGACTGAATTTTGGGTATTTCATGGGGGTAGATAAATGGGGTCTTTTGGGTGCTATTTTTGGAAATATAGGTTGGTAAAAGGGGTATGTAAATTGGATCTTTTGTTCGGTTGTTGGTCATAGTTTGATCTAGTTGTTTCTGTTCTTGTAACCAACTATATTAATGATGAAATATTATCTAAGTTTTACGTATTTAATCTGTTCTTGTATTGTGATATTAGGTGTATTGTTTCTAATTAGTTTCAGCAAAACCAAACATCCCCTTGTATCAGCAAAACCAAACATCCCCTTTTATCAGCAAAACCAAACACCCTCTTGTATCAGCAAAACCAAAAGCAGTGGTTTATAAATATGTGTTGAAAATGCAAATGCTTTAGCACTAAATCATAATGTATTGACAATGGTGTATTGTTTAGGAAGAAATTGGTATGGTGTTAGTGTTGACAGTGGGACTGAACACGCCCAATGCCTCAAATTGTAACATCTTGAATTTCGACTTACCCAAGTCAAATAAATTTATGAAATGCCACAAATTGTAACTTACTATTGTGGTATGGCTTGGGTAAGTCAAACCTATTAAGAAATGCACAACGATTTCAATCAGTTACAATGCACAACCAAAAACTATTAGTTACATAAGAACCCAATTTTTTATTGATCGATTTCATGTTCACAACTACTACAAACTTTCCTATCATCTAAACATACACTTAGCTAGACCCACAACTCTCCCTATCATCATTTTCCTTCATTTCATTCCTTTCCTTAAGATATTTAAACAAAATTTCCAGATTTGTAATCCTTTTTCCCAAATCGTTAACCTTTGATAACCCGATGTCAGCCTCTTCCTTCTCCTACTTAACACCCAAACCCTTTTCATTTGGGCAATCTTCTTTCCTCAACGAACTCAACAAATCCTTCCCACTATCGTTTTGTGTCATTATTATTATTTTTTTTGCTTTGGGTAGAATGTGTGTTGCTTGTATTTAGGGTTCAATGTTGTGTGTTACCGGTACTAATATGGATGAGGGTTGGGTTAGATTTTAACTAAGACATGTTATAATTGTGAATGGTCTATTATACCCTTGATGTACAACCAGAAAAGTTATGTTGACTTTGACAATCCTGGTCAAGGGACTTGTTTAGAGTATAAAAGCATTGTTTTGGACCACCGGCGATGAAAATGCCTAGTTTTGGTTCAGCGTGATGCGTGTGTACAAGATTAGAGACGAACGGTGTATTTTACTCTAAATAAAATGAGGGTGAAGCTAAAAAATGAATAACAAAAAATTCCAGATTTATTATTACTCCCTCCGACTTAAAATTATTGCCATGAGAATATTCTCCTAATATATTCTCTAGTTTTTACTAAAAATGAAAAGTGAATAATTTTTTTGAGACATCTCAAAATGGAAATATGGACAATTATATTGAGACGGAGAGACTAATAACTTACTCTTAGGATTGTTAATAGGGAATGTCTAACCAATGCCCTAAGGGCATTGGTTAAGATTTGTCTCTTGTGGTTTTTAGTTACAAAAATTATCCTTATAGTTGACATATAATTACATATTTGGATGAGGGACCCACATAAATAGTTTTTATAAACCACAAAAGAACAAATCTTAACCAATGCCCTAAGGGCATTGGTTAGACATTCCCTTGTTAATATGAATAAAGACTTGTTGTGTTTGCACACCGTTTTATTAGAATTGGCACACCGTCCTTTCTTTTTACTATATTTGTTACTCTGACTTCGTTGCTTTTTGCATTCACTAAATAAAATTACTACCAATAAACACAAAAAATTGAAAAAAAAAATCTACTTCTGTTTTTACCCAAATTGTTATTTTCTCAAACCTCTCTCTTCAATTAATGCAACGAATATATCAGAGCCATCACCGTGGATCTGGGAAACAAATCTAATAATCTTCACCCACACATATACACGTGGATCTGGGTAAAAAGAAGAAGAAGTGTTGGTGGTGATACATATTCGGGAAAAAAAGAAGAAGGATAAGTGTTGGTGGTGGCTGACGACGAGTTTATGGGTATAGTTATTTTGAGTTATAAACTAAGAAAATAATTGTTTAAGTAGGTATGGTTTTTGGTGGTGGGTTTGTGGTGTTTAGTAGTTGTGGCGGAGTGGTAGCGTGAGCGACGCAACGGTGGTGAGCAGCGGATGGCAGCGGTTGCCGGAGTTGGTGGTGATCGACCTGTTTAGTTTCATTTTCTTGAATTACTTTTTGGTCTTCTTCTTGAACTAAGGATATTGTTTTTTAGAGTGTGAATAAAATGAAAAATGAGAATGGAAGGGTGGTGGGCATGTGTATTGTAGTTTGTCAGTGGGACCCATTCACCTTTTTCGAAGTAACAAAGATAGTGGTGTGTACTGTGTAGTAGAGTAGGTTTTTTAGAAAATTAATGGAATTTGATTCATAGCACCATGAATAAATTACTCTTATTTATTGTATCAACAATAATAACTTTGCTGTCTTGATATGAGTATTTGTGAATTTTGTTGATCATGTCACGTCACGTATAACTGAAAATGTTTGAAAAAGCAAAGTGATCCTTCAATTTTTTTCTTTTTTGCTGAATTTTACTTCATCCGTTCTAAAATAATTGTTTTATTTTGATTTTTATTAAGTCTTTCTTTTTTGAGTTTAACCTTAGTTGTTTATATATATATATATATATATATATATATATATATATGAGGAGAGTTATTTTACATATCAAAATTTTCTCACATACAAAGGGACTAATCTCCACCATCCATCTAAAAAAAAATCAATGGCTTAGATTAAAAGCATTTTATTATTTCACCCATTTTTTATAATTTAAATATCTCTTAAACCATTTATCGTTAAGCGAAAATATTTACACCGTCGCGACGAGCATTTTATTATCTTTCTATAAACGGGCACTTTGATATACTTTCGAAAAAAGAAAAAAAATTCTTTTTTTTCACGTTTTTTCATCTTTTTTTTCGTTTATTTAACGTTACTGAAATTTGCATGAAAAAAATCATATATGATAAAACACTAAATTGAATATCACATGTGATATTAGTGTTAAATCATATATGATATGTAATCACATGTGATATCATATGTGATTTTACACTAATATCACATGTGATATTACATATCATATATGATATTACATATCATATGTGATTTTACACTAATATCAAATTAGTGTTTTATCATATATGATTTTTAATGTAAATTTCAGTAACGTAAAAAAAACGAAAAAACTTGAAAAAAGACGGGAAAAATATGATTTTTTTTTGTCGAAAGTATATCAAAGTGCCTATATATAGAAAGATAATTAAATGCTCGTCGCAATGATATATTAATTTTCGCTCAACGATTAACGGTTTGAAAGATATTAATATTTGAACAAAAAGGATGAAAGTGTGTTTTTTAAATTGATGAGATTAATCTCATCCATTAGATCAAATAAAAATGGAGGGTGGAGATTGATCCCTTAGTATGTAAATCATTTTTTGTCCTCAAATGATCTTATATCATATATATAATACTTAATGCAAAATATATAAAAAAATTAAGTTTTAAATATATTTTCATTAATATAATTTTCATCAAATATTATATAAAAAATTATATATTTAAAATAAAAATTCAAAAAATCAAAACATGATATTTATTTTAAGAAGAAATGGGGAGTTCTTAAGATTTAAAAAATCAAACAACATTTCAATAATGTAAACCAAATAATCAATCATAACTTAACAGCGAAAAAGGAAAACACAAAAAGGAGAAAAAAAAAATCTATAAAGTAGAAAAAGAAAGAAAGAATATTCAGGAAAAAGCTACACCACAAGTACCATAAGGTCGCTTACAGGTAAACATTTCCACTACAATATCTACACGTTATACTCACAGGAAAGTAAACCCAATTTGAATTCACCCAGCACAACAAACAAAAAAATCTAAGATTTTGTTCGTATCATTCTTCCGTCGATCACTTCACACAAATTATCAGATCAGGTCAATTTCATTTCTATTTTATATTTTTCAACAAGTTAATTATATGTTTTTTTAGTTACTGTAATAATAACTTAGTAGATGTCTAATTTTGGTTAGTAGGTATTTGCAACTCAATTGATGTTTCGGTTTTACTTATCATAAAATCATTAGATATATTTGAATATGAATTCTGTTACAAAAGATTTGTTTTTGTTAGCTCATAAGATGATTTTGCCGTGATTTATGTTCAGATCAAGTATTTACAGTAAATACGCTCTTAGTTTTTAGGGAAAAAAAAATAAAAAAATTAGTTAATATGTTGTGACTGTGAAATTAAATGTCTAAACACTGAACCATCATGTATATAACAAGATACGGATGTTTAGAGAATGCTAATGAACATGATATAAAACGCAACACTATGCAAGAATGTGCGCTAGGAGGAAATTGGTCCGATGCAATTTTTTTGCCTATTAATATTACCGTGTGTCCATAGATTTCCTTTCTAATTTATGCAAGAATGAGGATTAGTTTGTATTAAAAATCAAGTCCCGTGGTTACAAAGTCTTTGGAATACATTAATTTGTGTATGATTTTAAGGTTTTTGGTATGTTTTTTTAATTTATTTTTTGACTGATTGAGAAGCTTAAACTTGTTATGTTTGAAAATTTGATGTTCAGGCTTGGTTGTTCATCATCCTACATCTGGTTGTTCGTTGACTTGACGGAAGTTTATCTGCAAGTGTGTTGATATTTTCCGCATTATCTTGACAATTTTCCTAAGTAAGGCTAGGGAATGCGGAGAGATGTGCGGGATGGTCCAGAACCCTTCTTCTGAAGTCCAAAGTGAATCCACCTCCCTACAACTCACCATCTTCATTCGTGATGAGACTGGCTACATCAAGTCCAGCTCATCAAATCCCTCTGCCACAACCCGAGGTTACACGACAGGTGCTTATCTGGTGCATGATCTGTGTGAAGACGGTTGAGCTGCTACATTAGTTAAACTATTTTTACATTAGCAAGATCAACGTAGTTTCTTAGTTTATTGTTATAAGATCTGCTATACGAAGAATATGGATATCAAAGGAAATGTTTTGATGGAAAGATACGAGTTAGGGAGATTACTTGGCCAGGGGACGTTTGCAAAGGTTTACTATGCTAGGAATATGAGTACAGGCCAAGGTGTCGCAATTAAAGTAATAGATAAAGACAAGGTTTTAAGGGTCGGGCTTATGACTCAAATCAAGCGAGAGATATCTGTTATGAGACTGGTGAGACACCCTAATGTCCTACAGCTTTTTGAAGTTATGGCCACCAAAACCAAAATATATTTCGTGTTAGAGTATGCCAAAGGGGGTGAGCTTTTCGACAAAGTGTCGAAAGGAAGGTTAAAGGAAAACATTGCTCGTAAATATTTCCAACAATTAATCAACGCTGTTGATTTTTGTCATAGCAGAGGGGTTTATCACCGTGATCTGAAACCTGAGAACTTACTATTGGATGAGAACGATAATTTAAAGGTTTCCGATTTTGGGTTAAGTGCTCTTGCTGAATCTAAGCATCAAGATGGGCTACTTCACACGACTTGTGGGACACCTGCGTATGTGGCACCTGAAGTTATTAACAGACGAGGCTATGATGGGGATAAAGCTGATATTTGGTCATGTGGGGTGATCTTGTATGTTTTGTTGACTGGTTATCTTCCGTTTCATGATTCAAATTTAATGGAAATGTATAGAAAGATAGGGAAAGCGGAATTTAAATGTCCTAATTGGTTTGCCCCGGAGGTAAAGCGGTTACTCACAAGAATGTTGGATCCAAATCCTGTTTATAGAATCACGATTGCTAAAATTAAAGAGAACAGTTGGTTTAAAAAGGGAACAACTCCTAGAAAACTAAAAAACGAGTCTGAGACTATGGACCCAGTTCCTTTTACTAACTCTGATAGAGCTTCTGGTTCTTCCGAGCAGAAACAGGAAATGATGAGACCTCCAAACTTGAATGCATTTGACATTATTGCCCTTTCTCCAGGGTTTGATTTAACAGCATTGTTTGAAGATCCTATAAAAAAGAAAGAAGCAAGGTTTACTTCAATGCGACCTGCGCAAGTCATCATATCAAAATTGGAGGAAATGGCTAAGCTTCTGAATATGAAGATTAGTAAAAGAGAGGCGGGATTGATGAAACTTGAGGCAACAAAGGAGGGTAGAAAAGGAATTTTGTCAATCGATGCTGAGATATTCGAGCTCACTAATTCCTTCCATATGGTTGAGGTGAAGAAATGTAATGGAGATACATTGGAATATCAGAAGGTTTTAAACGAGGGTTTAAGACCTGGACTTCAAGATATTGTTTGGACATGGCAACCTGAGGAACAAGCGCTTCAACAACAAATCGAGCGACCAGTTCAATCAGATCAAGTAGAGCAATTATCACTGCAGCAGGATCAGTTGCCCTGAGCTGCATATATTTCTGGCTATTTAAGGTATTTAATATTTGTACATGTTTATATGATGTATTACTTCTGGCTTGCGTGAATGTATTATAGGTTTTGAATTGAATTTTGTGTGTGACTGTGTCATATGGCTTTTCTTTGTTGATACAGTTTTGTTAAACTAGTAATGTTAGAAGTTGGCTCATTTATGTGATTGGAACAACATGACGTCCGTCTTCGTCGTGCAGTCTGGAATAAGCTGTCATTGAACTCCTGGTGTTAAACCAACACTTAATGTGGAATTTCCTATGTTTCATATAATGCAGAATAGCTAACTGGTTTTCTTATCAAGTTTTTCGAGTTCTACCCGCATATTGAGCACCTTTGCTTGCCGAATTAGCTCATATTTCTGTAACCGGTTAGGCTGTTACATGTTATAAAGTTTACATCTCATGTTTGCAATTTGTGTATGTAACCGGACAGTACAAACAAAGCTCACAAACACATGTTGCTCGTAATCATAAAACACCTGAATTAATTGACTGAACTCTCATCAGTTTATACAGAGACTGAGAGCATTATATTTGTTTCAATATTTGATTCATTGTCCAAACCTTTGTTTTTTGTTTTTCTTATGTTGTACGGTTAAAATGTCCCCTCAGTTAAAAAGTTGTTTTTTGACAAATAAAGATGGTCAACACATGTTCCCACCTTCACGTCTTAGGTAGAGCAGTTCCGGCTTGATCCTGTTATTCCAAAACTCGTCATACAAACCTGCACCTCCACCTCTACTCTGTACCTCAACCACCACCACTCGTTCCGTTAACCTAAAAACCTCCAACCCGATCACGAATTTACCGTTTTGCCATACCAATTCCACACCCCAATCCTTTCTCCTCTTAATCCTCACATTCTCCTCCTTCACCATCTCCTGAATCTTATCAATAACTTCCTCTGGTGGGCCCATTACCACCAGTTTTTCACCTTGTACAATCGTGTTAGGCGTGTTATCAAAGAATGGTGAAAGATTCAGACCGGAGGAAAATGAGATGATATCAAAAGCATTCAGTGAAGCTGTTTTAGCATTTTGCTCAGGCTTCACAAGAAACTCTTCATCTTCACATTCATAAAACTTTGTTCCTTTGCTTCCTTTCTTGAACCACGGACTACTTGTGATCTCATCGATCGTTATCCTTGTCGACGGGTTCGTGTCAAGGAGACGTGCCAATAACCGCCGGAGATCTCCCGACATCCATTTGGCAAATTGATAATCACCTCTGTAAATCTTCTTATACAACATCATGAGATTAGGATCATTAAACGGTAAGTAACCCGCTGTCAACACAAACAATATGACACCACAGGACCACAAATCTGCCTTGGATCCATTATATCCTCTTTTTGTAAGAATCTCGGGCGCAACATAAGCCGGTGTACCACACAATGTATGTAGCAAACCATCATCTTTTATCTGTGCTGTGACAGCACTCAACCCAAAATCAGAAACTTTCAAATTCCCGTTTTCATCAATCAAAAGATTCTCCGGTTTCAAATCTCGATGATAAACGCCTCGTGAATGACAATACTCAATCGCCGATATCAACTGCTGAAAATACTTTCGGCTTTGAGATTCGCTTAACCGTGTCTTTGCAACTTTCGCAAACAACTCACCACCTTTAACAAGCTCCATAACGAAATAAATTTTCGTTTTTGTTGCTAAAACTTCATACAGTTTAACAATATTTGGATGCCTTAGCCTACGCATGATATCAATTTCACGTTCTATGTTCGACATGAGACTCGTATTACTTGTGATCTTTTGTTTATTGAAAACTTTAACGGCGAGGCTTTGACCCGTGGCAATGTCTCTGGCATGGTAAACTTTTGCGAAAGCACCACAACCAAGGAGTTTACCGAGTTCATATTTCCCGAATAAGGAGTTGGGTGGTGGGGGAGGTATGGTGGAGCTACTAGCAATGCCGACCTCTGGCATCGTTTGTAAACGACACCAGAGTTCGGGTCTGAATTGGTTGGGTTGTTCAAAATATTTGGAAGAAGGTGTTATAGATTAGATATTAATGGGATTGTGTTTGAAATTGGTTTGAATGTTTGGTTTTTGTCTTCAAGAGATTAATTCATGGTTTGAAATTGAAACTGTTTGGCACCGCGAATATTAAGGATTTCTGTGGTCTCTATATATGCAATGTCTTGTCATTTTCATTTACATTAAATCCGGCTACAATGACATCAAAAAATATTAATCAACCTATTGAAGTTTGGAGAATGAGAGAGTTTATGCCATATGGAAGGAAAAGTTGTTATTTCTCATTAGATTAAAATGAAGTTTACAATGCTCTATTTATAGAGCAAGAAGTCAAATAACAAAAGTCAAACTGCATAACTGCTACTTGTACAGTACTACTACTAAATCTAAGGCATAAGCACTACTACTACTACATATACACATTGACTTATTACATAATTCCACATTGCACTTGAGCCTTCTGATGAAGCTTTAGCTTTGTTGGTTTCTGCTAAACTGTGTTCTGATTCTGCTGAGCTATGTTGTTGATGTGATGAGTTGAAGAGCTTGTGTTTGAGCCATTGTGGCCTCCTTTACCCCCACACACACACACACAAGTTGGCAATGTGTATGGATCACATATGCCAAACTTGGATAAACATGTATAGTGAAGAGCCTTAGGTAAACCTTTGGTGAGAACATCTGCAGCTTGGAGTTTAGAGGGGATGAGCATAGGAAGAACTTGATTATTCTTGATCTTATCTCTAACAAAGTGGCAGTCAATCTCAATGTGTTTGGTTCTGGCATGATGTACAGGATTGGAAGCCAATGCTATGGCGGATTCATTGTCACAAAAGATAGGGATAGGAGTAGGAGTATGAACTTGTAGATCACTGAAGAGACATTGAAGCCAGGTAAGTTCACATGTACAATCTGCAAGGGCCCTATATTCAGCTTCTGTAGATGATCTGGAAACCACCAATTGTTTCTTGGATGACCAGGATATCAAACAAGGACCAAGAAATGTAGCATAGCCTGTGACTGATCTTCTAGTGATAGGACAAGATGCCCAGTCACTATCACAATAAGCTGATAGTTGAAGATTGTTGGTTCTTGGGAAATGTAAACCTTGACCAGGGCAAAGTTTGATATATCTTAAAACTTTGTATAAAGCATCCATATGAGCAGTCCTTGGAGCATGAGAGAATTGACTGAGGTCTTGGGCTGTAAATGATAGATCAGGTCTAGTAATGGTGAGATAGATAAGCTTGCCAACCAGCTTCCTGTAAAGAGATGGATCAGGAAGAGGTTCTCCGTATGTGAGATTAAGATTCTTGAGTGGGTCCAATGGAATATTAGAAGGTTTATGATGAAGAGCATCTGCACATTGTAGAAGATCCAAGGCGTATTTCTTCTGAGACATAACCAGACCTGTTGAATTATGAAGAATCTCTATGCCCAGATAATAGTGAAGTGAACCTAAATCTTTTATGCTGAACTGGTTGTGGAGATGTTGTTTGATGGATTGGATCAAGGAATGATCACTTCCAGTGAGAATGATGTCATCTACATAGATGAGTAAAGCAGTGAAAGAGGTACCTTTGGTGAGGGTGAAGAGGGAAGTATCTGCATAACTTTGATGAAAGCCCAAGGATAGAAGGAAAGTAGTTAGCTTGGTGAACCATTGCCTGTTTTCCTGCTTGAGACCACATAAGGATTTCTTGAGTTTGCAGACCATGTTTGGTGAGATAGGAGTGATGTATCCTTGGGGACGAGACATGTATACTTCCTCATGTAGATCTCCATGGAGAAAGGCATTGTTGATGTCTAGTTGCTCAATAAACCAGTTCTTGTGTACAGCTCTTTGCAAGAAGAGCTCTGATTGAAACCATTTTGGCAACTGGAGCAAAAGTCTCTTTGTAATCTATGCCTTCCTTTTGGGTATAGCCTTTTGCAACAAGCCTGGCCTTGTGCTTGTCTATGGTACCATCTGATTTGAACTTGATTCTATATACCCATTTACTCCCAATTGGTATCTTTCCTGGTGGTAGAGTGGTGACTTCCCATGTTGAGTTTGTTTCTAAAGCCTCTAATTCCTTTTACATTGCTTCTACCCACTTTGGATCTTTAGATGCGTGTGAATAATTGTGTGGTTCAGTGGTGGTATTTATGTTGTGAATCAGATGTCTAGTGGATGGTGTGTGGATGTTGGTGTAGTTAATGTAGTGAGTATAATGATGTTTGGTGATGTTATGTATGAGTGATTTTGGGAGAGTGCATTGGTAATTTGTTAATTTGATGGATGGTTGTTTGGTTCTGGTGGAGACTCTGGGTGGTGGTGCTGGAGGAGTGGTGGTGTGATGTGTGGCAGTGGAGGTGGAAGGAGTGGTAGTATTAGGAGTGGGTAATGGATTGGGTAAAATAGTTGATGTTGTATATGTTTGTGCTGAATGTGATGATGGTGGATCAGTGATGGGTGAAGTGTTGTTGTTGTTGTGAATTGGTGAATTTGTTGAAGATGTAAGTGGTGAGTGATCAGCATCATTGGTGATTGTGGAAGGTGTAAGAAAAGTAGGGAGATTGATTTGGTCAGATGTGGTGGGTGTTGATGAATGAGTGATATTGGATGGTGAGTGGGCAAATGGAAATTCAGTTTCATCAAAGAGCATATGTCTGCTAGTGATAAGCTTGTGTGTGTTAGGATCATACAAAACATAACCTTTTTGTGTGAAGGAATAGCCAACTAGGATGGTAGGAATAGATCTTGGATCAAGTTTATCTGGACCATGATGGTGTACAAAGGCTCTGCATCCTATGACTCTGAGATGATCAAGAGATGGTGGTTGATTGTGTAAAAGTTCATATGGTGATTTGTGATGAATTGGTTTGGAAGGTAATCTATTGATGAGATAGGTGGCTGCAAGGATGCAATATCCCCATAAGTGGTTTGGAAAATGAGCTTGGTGTTTTATTGCCCTTGCAATTTCAAGTAATTGTCTGTGTTTTCTCTCTACTCTAGCATTCTGCTGAGGGGTATTGGGGCATGATGTTTGGTGTAGAATACCATTGATTTCAAAGTAACATGAGAGAGAAGTATTGGTAAATTCTGTACCATTATCACTTCTGATTGTTTTGATTGTTGTGTGAAAATGATTTTGAACATAAGCACAGAATGTTTTGATATTGGAAGTGGTGTGAGTTTTGTTTGGCATTAAATAAGTCCAAATTGCTCTTGAATGATCATCAACTATGGTGAGAAAATATTTGCATTTGTTAACTGTGGGATGTTTATATGGACCCCAAACATCAATGTGAATAAGATCAAACAAATGATTTGCATATGAAGTACTTGTGTGAAAAGGTAAAGCATGTTGTTTTGCCAAAGGACATACATCACAAACTGAATTTGAATTACATTTGAACAATGATGAAAGTGATTTTATTTTCTTAAGTACAGTGGTTGAAGAGTGTCCAAGTCTGGAATGCCATAAAGCTGGATTGGTGTTGGTGTGAAGGATGGTTGATGAGCTGGTATGAGTTGAAGGTGCTGGTGAGATGAAGTACATGCCATCACAGAGGGTGCCATGTGCAATCCTCTTTTCTGGTCTGAAAAATGCAGTATGAAGCAGTTAAGGTGAGTGAAATAGATGTTCCACGTAATAGTTTGCTCACTGAGATGATATTGTATGTGAATGTGGGAATGTAGAAGACATTATGTGGTGTTATGTTTGCATTGAGGGTGACTGATCCATAGGTTGTGACTTTGATTGTTTTGCCATCAGGAAGGGATACAAGGACTGGTGTAGTGAGTGTGTGAACATTGTGCATTAGAGTGAGTGTGATTGAAATGTGGTCAGTTGCACCACTATCAATTATCCAAGCATCTTTAAAATCAGTAATGAGAGTTGCAATAAATTTAGGAATTTTGAGACTAGTGGAGGAGAAGATACCTTGAAAAGGATTTCCTTGATTGTTTTGAAGCATGAGTAGCACCTGATTGAGTTGGTTTTGCAGTTGATCCATTCTTGCTGATACATGATTCTGTGGTGCCTTTTGAGTGTGTGGAGCAGAAAGTTGTGTCTTTGTGTCCTCCTGTCCAGTCACCATGTTTACAGCCCTTGTGGTCCTTGGATTGGTAAATTTTGATGTCTGTGATGGTTGGTATTTCCCATGAAGAGGATTGTAACACCCCCAATTTCGTGATACGCAGCGGAATTCAAACTGGGTGTTACTTCATGGCATAACAGTCATAACAATAGAAAACGATCTCTAAAGGAGTCGTTTAAAAAGGATTTAGCATTCGATTTATATAAATATCAGAGTTTACAAAAATGAGGTCCCAGTTGGTTCCATTGTTTACAAAATATAGTAAATAGGTTTTTGAATGATAATAAAATTTATAGCCTTCTTCATATCCTTGCTCTTCCTGCCACTTCCGACATTATGGATCTAAAATACATGCTTAAAACTGTCAACACAAAGGTTGAGTGAAATTCATAGAGTTTTGGAAATCAGTTGAACACATAATGTTTGTAGTGTGAGTTATAAATTCACACCAATGGTTTGAAAACCAAAAGAGATATTATCGCACTAAGCTCATGATACCGAAAACGTTAACAGCTGTCATAAAATAGTGTCGATGCCCTAATAGGTAATTTGCCAATAAACCTATAGATGTTCAAATAGAGTGCGTTTGTTTGCCTACCCGGTCAACACAAACGGGATTTGTCATTCCGGATAGATCTATCCACATTATTCGTGTTCACTAGCAAGTGATTAATGGTTCATGATAATAGGGACTTAAGATTGGCAATAGTGGTACTTAGTGCAAGTAATACATTCAGATAAGCATACAGTTTGAAAGCAATGTGTTCGATTTAAAATAAAGCATGTATCTCCCCAAGGGTTTGTAAAACAATTTAGTAATAGAAAGTGGGGCTATGAACTCACCTCAGAGTAAATGATATCAAATGTATAATGAGCATGATGGATATGCCGTGAGAACTTCTACGAGCAACCTAAAATAGGATGTTGCGACTTAGGTTTGGAACAATGTTTAGGAAAACATAAACCATCCTATATACGTCTCTATGTTGATGATGATGTAGTACATGGTATTTGTGTATGTCATTTATAGAAATGGTCTAGTTGTGAAAACGTATTTAGTTTATAGATATTGTACTACTGTTCGGGCCATCATAATTAGAGGTCATGCGTATGCGTTCGAGGAGCTAGGAAACTTTAAATCGTAAATCCAGCAACTCGTCGATACGTTTTACTCAAATGAAACCCCTCACATGAAGCTCCTACTATTGTAGCACTTAGTAGATATAATATATGTTTTGAGTGAAGATTGTTATATAAATAAGTTTATCATGTTCTTACAAGTTCTCGTCGTTTCATAAATATGATTACCTTAGTTAACGGTCTTGGGCAAACAAGCCTTTAGGCTTTAGCCATGGCCTCGCCGTGACTTTGGTCTTGACTACCATGGTCTTGAGACTCAACCTTGACCTTAGCCGTAGCCGTGGTCTTGGCTTATGGCCATTAGGCCTCTTGGTTTGCTTTTAGTTGTGACAAAAGTATAGTTGTGAGACTATATTTACGGCAGTTTCTGTTTTTGAAAGATTTTGGCCTATTTATGCTTTTTCAAGGCCCGAGCTTCTTTGTTATTAAAGGAAAACGTCGTTCCGGACAACTTTCGTGTTTTAACATTTTGATGATTCGGACCAGAAGTACCACTTTTAAAAAGACAGAACTGAAAACAGCTTGTACATGGTAGTTTTGGCGTTTAGGTTTCGCTAACTTCTTTTACTTATAACTTTTGACTTGTTTGTCCGTTTCGGGTGATTCAAATTGCTATGTTTACCTTTTTATCTTGTCTACCATATTATGTAAGTTAGAAAGTCCCTATGTTACTGTTTTTAATGATCTCACATGTGTAGAATATGACTAGTTTACTAGTTTGTTACCTTTATGACAATATGTGAATTAAAACAAGTGGTTGAGTATATGTACATCATGAATCAACATAGTAACTATATATATAGCATGAAATAGTTAAGATTATGAATAATAAAGATGAGATGATGGTGGTGATAAGTTTCTTACAACTTTTGGCTTTCAATAAGAAAGGAGTAACTTAGTAAGGATCGGACTTTGATTGATCGCTTAAGACTTTGGATTGAGCTAGCTTTCCACACCTTGGCACCCTTGCAAACTTGAAGAGTTGGTGATGAAGTACTAAGTGACTTGAGTGGATTTAAACTCAAGAAGATCACTTAAACTTGCTAGAGATTTGATGTAGAAGCTTGATCTTTGGAACTTCCTTGCATAAACTTGGAGTTTATGGATCAAATGATGGAAGATATGTATGATTTGTGATATGAACGACCCAAAACAGATTGTGAGGGTTCTTAGGATGCATATCACTTGCTATTTATAGGAGGGTAAGTTTGGTTAACCATATATTGGGTTAATTATTAACCATGGTTAGGTTAGGACACTTGTAAAGATCTAAATGAACCATGGTTAGGATGATGCCACCAAAATGATGACTCCCCCTCCCTAATTCGGCCAAGACATGATAAGATGACTTAGGTGGTTATTTTTGATCTTATCTTGAGTTTAGAGTAAGTTTTGGTTCCGTTAAATGCCAACCGTAAGTCGTTAAGCCATAAAACGTAAAACCGGGTATCGTAAAAATACTGAAACTTGTAGGATGAGACTCATCATTATACTCCATATAAAAATATAAAATGGGTGGTAAGTCTCATTGGGTGCAAAACACTCTTAAAATTTGGAAATACGGGTCAAAAACGCGTAATTCGCAGTTTATCGAAAAAGAACGAAATTTCAGGGAAACGACCGTGAATTTATTTAGAGTAGACTAAAATTAGTCTAAAAGTGATATGAGATGTTAAAATTTGGTTTTTGTCATACGCGGGATAACTTTACAGTTATTTGTGAAGTTTAAAAGTTACGCGATTTAAGCAAAAATGTAGAACGTACAAGGTTAATTCCTTTATGGTCAAAGGAGGAGGGAAATATGTTTGACTTTTCCAAAAATGTAAAAGTTTCAAAAACATATTAGAAACACAGTGCAGGAATCGTTAAGTCTGGATGTAAGTAGAATTGTTTAAAACGTAAGTTTAGTTTTGTTCTGTCTTTGGGCTTATTTGGTAATATTAAAAATAATAAATCTTAAAAATTCTCAAATTAATTATGAGTGATCTAAAAATTTATCTTATGCGAGGAAAATTGTCAGAGTTGATTTTCGTTATGCGCGTGATGTTTAAACGGTGGACCGTCTAAAACGAAACTTTTAAAACGATGTTTACTTAATAACTTTTGCGAAAATGATCTAACGATGGTCGAACTCTTAGGTTATTACTAAAATAATTTATCTTACGAGAATGTGGATTAAAAAATTTACGAGATGAATAGTGAATATGAATAGTAAATGTGAATAGTAAATTCTCGAAAATGAAAAGTAACCTAAACATGCGGGTGGTTACAAGGATGGCCTATTGGGTATCCCACAACTTTGTAGCATTCCTCTTGTAGATGACCTTCTTTACCACAATTTCCACAGTAGACACCTTTCTTAAAGGTACTTTTCTTTTCTGAGCTGGAGCTTATGGTTGTGCCATTGGTAGTGTTTGGATGAAAGTTGTTTCTTTCTGATTGGTAATTGTTTCTGAGTTGGGAGCCTTGGTGTGAGTGTCTTGGATTAGCATAAGTGTTGTATCTTGGAGTAGAGTTGGGTTGTGGTCTTGTATTGGTGGTGTAGGAATTGAGGATGGTAGAGATCATTGACTTAGGAACAGTTCCTTCTCTTTGCTTCTCTTCTTGTCTCACCATGGTGTATGCTTTTGCAGCTGATGGAAGAGGTTGCATCAAAAGAATTTGACCCCTGACATTAGAGTAGCCTTCATCCAACCCCATCAGAAATTGAATTAATCTCTTTCTTTGATCCCTTTCACCATTAATCCTTCCATTTTCACAATTACAACTGCAAATACACATGTAAGGTGCCTCCAGTGCATCATATTCATCCCATAACCCCTTTAATTTGTGATAGTACACTTCAATACTGGAATTGCCTTGTTTTAACTGAACCATGTCATTTGTCAGTTGAAAGATTCTATGACCATCAATTTGAGCATAATGTTCTTGCAATTCATTCCATAACTTTGACACAGAATTCATGAAATTCAAGTTGTTGCTTATCTGCTCACTTACTGTATTCAAGATCCAAGAAATCAACATATCATTGTTTCTTTCCCAAATTGCTCTGAGATCAGATTCCACTAATGGTTCTGGATACTCTCCTGTGATGATTTTCATCTTATTATTGGCATTGAGTGCTATTGTGATTGATCTTTTCCAGGAACTGTAGTTATCTGATCCAGTGAGTTTCTTGGAGATGAGGATGAGTCCTGGATGATATGTTTGGTGTAGAAATAGTGGATGATTTGGTGTGATTTCAGCATCAGTAATTGTTGTGGTTTGTGCAGTTGTGGTGGTGTTTGTTGTGGTTCCCGCCATTATGAGTTTTGAAAATTTTTGACTGATTTGTTGATTAGATGATGATATTTTGATGATTGATGATGATAAGAATGTTCCTGGTGTTGATTAGAGTATAAAGATGGTAATTTGATTGAATTTGGTGAAGTAAAAGATGATGAGTGGTGGTTTGTTATGGTGGTTCTGGGTTGTTATGGTGGTCGGAGTTTGTTAGAGATGATGGAGTTAGTTAGAAGTGGTGGAGTTGAATGGTGGTTGGCGGTTGAGCATGATCATTGGCTCTCATACCATATTGAAGTTTGGAGAATGAGATAGTTTATGCCATATGGCAGGAAAAGTTGTTATTTCTCATTAGATTGAAATGAAGTTTACAATGCTCTATTTATAGAGCAAGAAGTCAAATAACAAAAGTCAAACTGCATAACTGCTACTTGTACAGTACTACTACTAAATCTAAGGCATAAGCACTACTACTACTACATATATACATTGACTTATTACATAATTCCACATTGCACTTGAGCCTTCTGATGAAGCTTTAGCTTTGTTGGTTTCTGCTGAACTGTGTTCTGATTCTGCTGAGCTATGTTGTTGATGTGATGAGTTGAAGAGCTTGTGTTTGAGCCATTGTGGCCTCCTTTACAACCCATAACAAAATATATTGGATAAAGTATGACCTGAACATAAAAAAGGATTACACTGAACCACCAAAATTCAGAACATTTCATAATGTATTTTTATGAGTTAAAAAAAAAGTTTCAGAACAACATTACAAGCTATCTAGTTTGTCGGACTGTCGGAGGTCTTACCCGAAGCATTCTTATTACCCTCGAGTAGAGGTCTGACTATCAACCTCCTATCTTTCTTTTCTCCAAGGTTAGGAAGAAATGGCGATTTTGTTATAGTAAATAATTTCTTATAATTTGGTGAATGTCAGTTCGATTCGTTTTCTTGGTCTAACTAATTTGTGAACCAAACATGACCGAATAATCAATCGAATCTCAGTTCACATGTTTGAGCTAATTTATGCTAGTTATTAATTAAGCCAAATATTAGACAAACTACGTTCATTCTTCTTAAGTTATATGATCTAATACAAAATATCACCTAGCAGAAAATACTCAACTATGTTGTTGGCATGGAGTAAATCAATAAACGACGATTTAAATTTTAAATAATACTCGTGACACATTTGCAATTGGGCCAAAAGTCATGATCCATAAAGTCCATTGGGTCAAGTCCTATTAAACCCGAGTCTGAGTCAAATTGTAAAAATCCTAAAACGACGACGTACCACGTGAGGTAGGTGCCAAGCCAACATTAGCCTCGTGGGAATAAAAAAGCCTGACACTGACACTAATTGAACTTTACTCGTAAGTCGTAACGCATTCTCACCCCATAAACCAAATATTTTTGTAGGGGGAATTGCATATATATCCCTTCAAAGGTGAATAATTTCATATATATCTTTTTTATAAGTTTTTGATGCACGTAGTATAATGATTTTTATGCATGCAAAGGATATATACGCAATTTTGCATCTTTGGAGGGATATATATGCAAATGACCCTTTTTTGTATTAGGCTCGTCCCAGTCGTGACCTGGGACGACCTGGGTCATTCAGCGCCACGTCAGCTTTCTCTCTCCAGCGACCAGACATGACCTGAATGCCTCAGTCGATGACCCAAAGGTGTTTTTTTTTTTTAACTCAAGAAATAAAAAGATAAAAGAGAGAGAAAAAAAAAAGGAACGAGACATGTAAAATATCGGGTGAAATTTCGCTCGATATCACTTTCTTGGCCACCATGCCCGATGTGGCAACCGACCCTCACAACCCGGACGACCCATGTTCACATCGGTTGAGTACAAAAAATTGGGTTGCCCAACCGATCGATTGGGACTAGCCTTAGAGCATTAGGTGTGGTGAAGAGGCATCCTTTTTTAATCACCATAACGTCACTGCCACATCATCATAACAAACATCCACAACTAACCACAACAAACCCTCCCTCCCTCATACTAAGGCTGGTCCCAATCGTGACCTGGGTCATCCAGCGCCACGTCAGCTTTCTCTCTCCAGCGACCTGACATTACCCGGATGCCTCAGTCGATGACCCAAGTATTTTTTTAAATTATCATTTTATATAAACTATATTTATAATTTTATATAAGATAAATATGAAATTTTCATTTCATCTCATGGTGCCACGTTTACTCAACATAACACATGTCTATATAGTTAATATTACATCATCACTTTGCTTTTGTTTTGGATTCTCTATGTATATTTTCGTTTCAGTATTCGACAAGTCTTCAAACAATGCTTTTTACGCTGCCATAGCAACTCCTCTTCTAATTTCCAAAGGTTATATTATTTCCTATCATTATGTGCATTTTTTGTTTAAATGGTATTGTATATATCTAGCAAATGAATCTTGAGAAATATATAATAGCCATTTTTTATGCATTGATATGGGCAAAAATGGCATGGGACTTGTGAGTTTAATGTCGGTCGAAAAGTAGCTCGATGTCAAGGATTTGGCTACTATGCCCGATGTGGCAACCGAGCACCACAACCCACACGACCGACGTAAACATCGGTTGAGGGTGTGTTTTTTTGGTGCCCGTCCGATCTTGCACCATCGAATGCGACTAGCCTAATAAACTTCAACCTCTTTATTTGAGATCCACCACTATCACTTTATTTTTTTTATTCAAATTTCTAAATAAACTAAATTCATTTCATTAATAATTAAAATACATTAACATTTTTTATAAAAAATATAAATAACATTTTTATAAAAAATAAAATAAAATAAATAACAATTAAAACATAACTAATAAATTAAAAAAAAACATTACCAATATTAACCCACCAAATTCAACCTAATTCCAACCCATTTGCAGCCCAACTCCAACCTTAAAAAAAAAACGTTGTCATCTTCATCTTCCTATACACATATTCACACACACACACACAGAGTTTACATAATAATCGCTCTCAAAAAAAAGAAAAAACAAACCTGACACAAAGGACGATCGTTTGCTTCGTCGTGTAGATGGCGAGGCTCTTTACGACGAGCCATGGCGAGCTCCGCCGGTGTGACGGCGAGCTGCCACCTGGGACGACGGCGAGGCACGAAATTCCCACACCTTGTGCTCTTATAACTTTTTTTTACTTCTTTTTCATTCATTGGGTGTCAATTTGACACGACACGATAAACGACACAAATCTGACACGAAGTTAAATAAGTTTGGGCTGAGGATAAATAGGTTTGGGTCAAAAACGGGTCAACCCGTCTAACCCATTTAATAAACGAGTTGTGTTTGGGTTGAGTAAGTATAAAATCTTAAAAATAGGTTTGGGTTGAGTATATAAGATCTTAAAAATAAAATATATAACCTGGTTTTTATGTTGGATGTTGATTAAATGTATTTTGTTATTTACTTAGTATTAGATGAGTACCCGCGCCTAACGGCAGCGGTGTCTAGTTTTCTGCAAAATTCAAACGACCCATAAGTTTCTTTTAACAAATTGTATTTGTAGCATTAAAAAATCATTTTCGAATAACTATAATCTAGATGCGTGGTTGCATAACAACAAAATTATACTCCCTCCGTCCCAAAATATAAGTCCGTTTTGACTTTTTGTATCAAATTTTGACCATAAATATTTTTGTTTGTATTATATCATACCTGATAAAACTTATACCAATGAAAAATACATTTAAAACACAATCCATTCATATATTTTGCATCAAGTTTTATATGATACAATCAAAAATATATACGGTCAAAGTTAAATTCAAAAAGTCCAAATGGACTTAAATTTTGGGACTGAGGTAGTACAATTTTAAAAAAATATATGTGGAGTCGATCTAAGTGTGAGAGTATATTTTCTAATATGATTGTTTTAAGTTATTAAGATTTTAGTAATAATAGATTTAAGCATTAATAAAAGCAACAGTATTATGTAGTTGAAATATTATATTGTAGTTTAGAGGTATGGCCAACGTTTGTGACCGCCTTTTCTTGCTTTGTCGGTAATTTAAGCTGTGATTTTTTTTTATTTATTTTTTTTTAATTTTTTTTTTACATCTGTAGCGTTTATCATTTGGTGTGTGGCTTTTAAACTTGTAACCTTACAAATTTGATATCCCATAATAAGATTATCTTATACTATCAATTTGCATAGATATTTAAACATTGTTCAAAGCTATTCGTTTGGGGTACAAATAATTATCGCTAATGATAACAATATTATTTAATTTTTGTGATTCCAATAAACTTACAGAACATTATTTATATACTGGACAAAGGGCTATACAATATATATTAACTTTTAAAAGACGATTCATACATGCTAGTCACTTAAATTGTGCAAGACCAGCATTTTTTAAAATAACATTATACAAATTACAAAGTACATGTGTCAAAGCAAAATAAACAACAAAAAACTACAATTACTTTGTCTCTCAATTTTTCAAATTTGTCACGGGTTCCAAAACTACTTCATCATTTCTCATATAATTTTGTCAAATATGAAACCCACTTCGATCCTAGTGGTTCAACCGGTTGAACCGTTCCGGTCAAAAAATCGGTCGATTTAAACCTAGTCAACCCAACAGGTTGGGTCAAAAATAGGTCAAATTAAACCCGGTCAACCCGTCGGGTTTGAAGCTTCTCGGGTCAACTCGGTTTTTGATGTGTATTAATAGTTTCCTTTTAAAATATATGTCTTCAACATTTCCGCCTTTTAGTTTCAACTTTTCACTTTTTACTTTTTGGTTTTTCCTTTAAATATAGTAATAGCAGGGTACCCACGCGTTTCGGTAGCGGGTACCCTTTGACGATTAACCGGAGAAATAGATCTGATTCACAAACGGGTCATCTTTGGTTCGTTTTCAGATGGCTTTAATTGGTTAGCCGAACCGATGGCGACACCGGTTCCCGGTTAAACACGTTGGTCTGGTTTTCAAAACTATATGTACCATCAACTTGTTAGCTTGTATGTAGTTTTGTGTGTTTTATTAATTTGTATAAGGTATATAATAACATGTACTTTGCATTTTAAGGTGTTTTAAAAATAACATTAATTAGAGTGTTTAATTATTTTATATTTTGGATTATGTTATAGCTTCTTTAAATTGTACGTTACGAAAATTTTATTATACTTTTTAGTAAGAGGTGTTTTAATTGTTTGTTTTTAATTTGGTAGATGTGTTTTTAATTGATTGTACAATGTGAATAAATTATTGTACTTTTAAGTAATGTGGTGTTTTAATAAGAGTATTAATTACATTTATATTTCTCTCTCCATTGACCAATTTTAACTTTTCAACAATTCATCTTTGACTTTTTTCTATTATATGTAGTATAAATGAGTGAATTGTAATTTTATACTTTAGATATCGTGAAAATTGACACTTGTAATTCAAAAAATCATCGCATAGTTATTTGTATGTTATTCTTATCATATTTTAGATTCTTATATCATGTTTTGCGTTTAAACTAGTTAAATCGACAAACCACCAATTATTCACGACAATTTTAACTATCTAAGATGATCTAATATTTACTCACTTTGATATTTTTACAAGATATCTTAAATTCAAATCTCACCAGCTACATATGTTGTGGGTGGTCCGCAAAAGTAAAAAAAAAAAAAAAAAAAAAAGTTCTTGTGATAAACCCAGTTACGTCACGTAAATTTGAGTGCATCAAGGTCACAAATGTTTTGTAACACTCCCAAAAATACCGCAGCGGAAGGAATCATCACTGGGGTGCTACTTCATAATACAGAGATCAAGTTATAGAGAATGACCTCTAAATGAGACTTCATGGATGCTGTACCATGCCAAAATCAAGTACCTGAGAAATACATGCTAAAAAGGTCAACATATTGTTGGTGAGTTCATAGGTTTGAGCAAAAGTAATGTAATGTAAAAGAAGTATTTATCAAAAGAATTTAGTAATCGTTGCCTCTCTTGTAATTTCATAAAAAATAATATCATTGTGTAACCCACAATGTTGTGAAAGTAAATCAGATCATTGTGTAACCCACAATGTCTTGGGAGTGAAAATTTGTCATTTAATAAATGTAATAGTGAACCACAAGATTTTGTAAGGTGTGACCAATGTAACCCAATGGCACGAAATAAAGTATTATACGGTCTAAGCTCATCACACCGAAACGTTAACGTAGTAATGAATGCCCGAATACAAGTGTATAACCCGCACACTTGTGACTTACTCAAATAATATGCGTCTGTCCGATTCGTACTAATGGTCAGTAGAGCTTATCCTACTATGGACGGGGGTGTCAACCCCAATAGATCTATTCATAGCATTTGCGCTTACTCACAAAAGAGTAACTAACGGTTCATGTTAATGGGCGTAGTAATAGTAATTAGGTTATTGGGACTTAGACCAGTATGCAACAGAAATTTTGTACTTGCGTTCAAGAGAAAATAATTAAGTATGGAATGAGTGAAATAAGTAGTGCATTCGAGAAATCAAACAAGTATTTAAGTAAAGGAAGTAATGTTTTGAGTAATCAAATATCATATTCTAGTAAAACAAGTATTGGATTTAAGTAAAAACAAGCATGTATTCTCCCCCAAAAGTATTTGAAAACAAGTAAACTAGGGGCTATGAAAGTCACCTCAATTGAATGAATAAACGTCGGTAATAGTGATGTGACACGCAAAACGAGGCAGAACCCTAACTGCGACCTAGTGTAAAATAAGGCGCTTTAGGATGTAAACATGTTATGTATGTCATGCATATGTGTTTTGTAAGTTATTATCACCAATAAACGTTTGCGTTGAAGTTTTTCTAGTTTAAAAGTGATTTATACGAAAATTTACCAAAAATATTAATGTTTTAAATTTTTTTGAAAAGTGAGTTTTTGTTCAACTATATCAGGCCAAATCTCCCTCGTTACTTGACCATTGGTGATAATTCAACTTCCTACTTCTAGCTTTCTGGCTCGTCTACAACTTTTACGCTTTGATATTTTACCAAAACCGGTCATAAGATAGCTAAAAATGGGCTTGGAAGTGATGGGTCAGGCACTTTTTCCAAAACAGTGTTGATGGGTTTTTATTAAAAACGATTTTTGGCCATGTTTAGCCCGTTGTAACTTTCTCGTTAGTGGTCAGTTTTACATGATTTGAGTTGCTATGTCTAGGTGGTTACGTTGGCTAGATTTTTCGTAACTATTACGGTCCATATAACCTAGCCTAGGGTACCTATAATCGAGCATCAATATGGTCCAGCAGCCACATTTTATAAACAAGACCAGTTTTCGTTTTTAAGATTTAAATGTCGGGATTTATCTCAATTATCCTAGATTCTGACTTTATTGAACTAGTAACATTATATTTAAGTATAGTGATCAAGATTCAAGCAACAAATCAAGGTTTGGTGGTGACATCTGTGAAAACACCATTTACTAGATAGTTGTACACTTTTTCAAAAAATATGGTTTTTGAGCATGTGCACTCTCGCGAGTCCTAGATTTCGCCTATATTGAATTAGTAACATCTTATTTAAGTATTTTAGTCAAGATTTTATTTCCAAATCGGATTTTGGGTGGTGAAACTTTGTAGAATGAAAAGTACCAAGTTGTTTGCAAAAAAAAATCAAAACAAGGTGTTTGGCATACAAACGTATAATGGTGATTCATAAATCATGTATGCATGACATAAATGAATGAAAATGAATATGTGAGGATTCTTACAAAGGTAGGAATGGAGATGATGAGAACATATGAATACCCAAGAATTTCAACTAAAGACCCAAGTTGCAATACCAAATCTCTAGATAAATGACCAACCCTAAAACCAAATGAATCAAGATTTGAACCACCTTAGAAACCTTTGTTTTCCTGACCCTTTTCCTGGTCGTGAGTGAGATAGGGATATGAGTGAGTGTGTGTGTTAAAATTGGTGACATATAATGACTGAAAGGTGTCCAATTTATAATTGCAAATGTAGAAGTTCGAATGGCATAAGACTTGATCACATGGAGGTGTATGTTCAATAAAGGAAAAGCCTCACATGTTGTCCATCTTGAGCCGTGTACCTGCCTAGGAGAAAGAATGGTTTGGTTGCTATCAAAGTTGTATCTTTTAAAGGTAGACTTTGGTTTTGTAATTTGTGAACTTTGAAGTCAAAAAGTGATATAGTGTGTGCTTTGTTGTCGATCGAATAGTTATAAGAAAGAGTAGGGAAAGAACTTTGATGATTTCTTTGTAAGTGTACACTATGAAAATGAATGTTTGTGGTATCCCATGTGGTTCGACAGTCATCAAAGGAACAAAACGGAGTAATATTGACTATACTTTCTAATGGTAAAAATGATGTGTGCTTAATTTTGAGTAAGATACCAACTACAGTCACTATCTGAATTGTAAATATCAAAGTTTGCATGGAAATTGGTGTGGTGGTGTTTCAGCCGAATAAGAGAAAGGAAGAATGGAAATTTTTGACTTTGGTTTTGAGTCAAGAATTTGCATGCACATCCAAATGTATACGTGAGGTTTGAAAAAATATGGGTGTGTGTGCGCTTGACCATAATGCTTTGGCGAGTATAGAACACAAAGGGGAATGACTTTGCTTCCTTTTGATAATGTAGTGTTGTGATGTATCCATTTTGAGTTAAGTACCAAAGATGGTGTGTCATGTCCTTTTCTACTTGAAAAGAAATCAAAGTAAACTTGATATAAGGAGACACAAGTGGGCGTTAAAACCGACTATAGGGATAAGGAATAATGATTTTTAATTTTTATTTCATATATATTGTATCCCATTAAGCTTGAGTGTAAACGCGAAAAAAAAATATATTTCTGGAAACGTTTTTTGTAAACATAATATAAAAATAAGATTATTGATTCCGAAATATAATTAAATAAATTTCAACCATTACTGCGGTGTCGGTATTCAGGAAAAATATAACCTCTTGTTTTTTTAATCTTAATCATCAGTGGAACATTTGGAAAAATAAAAAAATAAAATAATAATAATAATAATAATAATAATAATAATAATAATAATAATAATAATAATAATCCACATTTCCTGATGTGGCAATGTTCTATAAAAAGTTAACCTTAGAATGTTCTCTGCAAAATTTTAAAATAATCAATTCAAGTTTAGGAATAAATATTGAATTGCGAAAAATACTGGTTGTTATAGTCTGCCACCCTTAAAAGGGATCGCGTCCCGCGATTCGGTTCGTGCTATTAGATAGTGTGGTATCCGAGATGAGGTGCTGGTATCGGTAGTGGATTTGAATTTCAGTGGGTAGTATAAGGGTTTTTCTTCACTTATGGGAGAGTACTTAGGCTGTCTACAATTGGTTTGTCCCTTTTTGACTATATGGTCAGGTATAATGAATCCTTGTGTAGGTTCAATATGTCGACGTTTCTAGTCTTAACTTTGCAATGTTTTATATGTTCGTTAGTACAGGCACCTCTACATTTTCCCGGTCTTAATCCAATTCATAGTCTTTATTCCTAGTGGGACAAAGTTTCCACCCTGTTCCGATTTAAAGTGTTAAAAAGGGTTTGTTGGCTGGTCTTCAAGATTTGTTCCGAAATTGTGCATTTTTCTTCTTAGATGATGGAGAAAATTTTGTTCAAAATCTTCATTTGAGTACATGTTTGTACCAATACAATATTGCGAGTAGTAAATATTTCCTTTACTTGAAATTAATAATTGCGTAGAATGACACGGTTTCAAAAGATTTAAAATTTTATAAAATGGAGTTTTAATCATGGTGTGGATAAGATATTTCCGCAAAATTTGACGTTTAGTCATTCCTTGACTTACAAAAGTTTGATAGGGTCTGACTAAAATAGATATATAATCTAGTAGAGTGGGGTTTTAAGTATGGTGTAGATAGAACAATTTCACAAAAATTAACATTTAGTCACTCTTTAGTATGAAAAAGTCTTGATAAAGTTTGACCCGAAATCTTTTAACTCAACAAAATGAGTATCTTAGAAGAATATTACTATTAGTTTTGTAGTTGATATAAACGTGTTTTTAAAGAAAGGTCCTTAAAAGTGAAATCGTCAAAGATGAAGGTATAGTCGGGTATGAACATTTATATAAGTTTGTAAAGGACTAAGGGTAAAGTCTAGTTTCCAGTATTTGATAGTGTTTGGTGGCTAAGTAGCGAGTGGAGTTTATAGTTGTGGGTACTTAATTCACTTACGCAGTGCTGGGATGTATCATGACTTATATTGTTGTACTAGTGGTTTGAAATATCAGTCAATTGGGTGAGGTGTTTTCCTTGGTTACCAGTGAAAGTTGGGTATCAATAGTCATTCGGTATGTTAATACTTTTTGGCATCTCTTTGTGGAAGTGGTGTCATGTAGGGAAATGAATTTTTGAGGCGGAGTTGCCTAGAACCCTAAAGGGTACAACGTCCTAGGGGTGATTGTGTTTTGATAGTTTGATTCAACGCTTCTACCACCAATAAAGGAAATCCTATCGTATGAGACGAATGAGAAAGTTTGTAGTAATGAAACAGTGTCATGGCACGGTATGTTGTTACCTCCAGTCTCGGATAAAGGTGCTTGATTCACTTCGAAGGTTTTGTCTAGTGAGCAAAGGGGAGGTCATTCCAAGAACGACTAGTGACGAGTCCTAATTTATCGATTGGGTATGAAGTTTGGGGTAACGGTGACTGTAACATAACCGGATTGTGATGAAAAAAAATATTCCATGTAAAGGAAAAGTATTTTGATGAACAAGTATTGTGATGTAAGTGTGTTGTGTGTAGATGTGAACTTTCATGTTATGCCATGCTTATGTACACACACAAAAATCTTTATGACTCTCAAAATCAAGTAGAAACCAATTTGAACATAATTCTAATATAACTACTCTCAGTATCGCCAAATTCATCTCTGAGTTGGACATAGGTGATCAGGCTATGCCGCACTATCCCTGGTTGAATATAGGTGATCAGTCTATATTCAACCGAGGTTCAATGAATTTTGAAATACTCAGTTTAGTTATTCTAGTAATATGTTTCTTGCTTTTAAAAGTTGTTTTTGGTATGTGGCTATAGTCTAGGCCTACAAATGCAACCTAATTCGCTATAGCCTGGGCTCTGATACCAATCTGTAACACGCCCAAAAATATCGCAGCGGAAGGCATCATCACTGGGGTGCTACTTTATAATACAGAGATCAAGTTATAGAGAATGACCTCCAAATGAGACTTCATGGATGGTGTACAATGCCAAAATCAAGTACCTGAGAAATACATGCTAAAATGGTCAACATATTGTTGGTGAGTTCAAAGGTTTGAGTAAAAGTAATGTAATGTAAAAGAAGTATTTATCAAAAGAATTTAGTAATCGTTGCATCTCTTGTAATTTCATAAAAAATAATATCATTGTGTAACCCACAATGTTGTGAAAGTAAATCAGATCATTGTGTAACCCACAATGTCTTGGGAGTGAAAATTTGTCATTTAATAAATGTAATAGTGAACCACAAGATTTTGTAAGGTGTGACCAATGTAACCTAATGGCACGAAATAAAGTATTATACGGTCTAAGCTCATGACACCGAAACGTTAACGTAGTAATGAATGCCCGAATACAAGTGTATAACCCGCACACTTGTGACTTACTCAAATAATATGCGTATGTCCGACTCGTACTAATGGTCAGTAGAGCTTATCCTACTATGGACGGGGGTGTCAACCCCAATAGATCTATTCATAGCATTTGCGCTTACTCACAAAAGAGTAACTAACGGTTCATGATAATAGGCGTAGTAATAGTAATTGGGTTATTGGGACTTAGACCCGTATGCAACAAAAATTTTGTACTTGCGTTCAAGAGAAAATAATTAAGTATGCAATGAGTGAAATAAGTAGTGCATTCGAGAAATCAAACAAGTATTTAAGTAAAGGAAGTAATGTTTTGAGTAATCAAATATCATATTCTAGTAAAACAAGTATTGGATTTAAGTAAAAACAAGCATGTATTCTCCCCCAAAAGTATTTGAAAACAAGTAAAATAGGGGCTATGAAACTCACCTCAATTGAATGAATAAACGTCGGTAATAGTGATGTGACACGCAAAACGAGGCAGAACCCTAACTGCGACCTAGTGTAAAATAAGGCGCTTTAGGATGTAAACATGTTATGTATGTCATGCATATGTGTTTTGTAAGTTATTATCACCAATAAACGTTTGCGTTGAAGTTTTTCTAGTTTAAAAGTGATTTATACGAAAATTTACCAAAAATATTAACGTTTTAAATTTTTTTGAAAAGTGAGTTTTTGTTCAACTATATCATGCCGAATCTCCCTCGTTACTTAACCTTTGGTGATAATTCAACTTCCTACTTCTAGCTTTCTGGCTCGTCTACAACTTTTACGTTTTGATATTTTACCCAAACCGGCCATAAGATAGCTAAAAATGGGCTTGGAAGTGATGGGTCAGACACTTTTTCCAAAACAGTGCTGATGGTTTTTTATTAAAAACAATTTTTGGCCATGTTTAGCCCGTTTTAACTTTCTCGTTAGAGGTCGGTTTTACATGATTTGAGTTGCTACGTCTATATAACCTAGCCTAGGGTACCTATAATCGAGCATCAATATGGTCCAGCAGCCACATTTTATAAACAAGACCAGTTTTCGTTTTTAAGATTTAAATGTCAGGATTTATCTCAATTATCCTAGATTCTGACTTTATTGAACTAGTAACATTATATTTAAGAATAGTGATCAAGATTCAAGCAACAAATCAAGGTTTGGTGGTGACATCTGTGAAAACGCCATTTACCAGATAGTTGTACACTTTTTCGAAAAATATGGTTTTTGAGCATGTGCACTCTCGCGAGTCCTAGATTTCGCCTATATTGAATTAGTAACATCTTATTTAAGTATTTTAGTCAAGATTTTATTTACAAATCGGATTTTGGGTGGTGAAACTTTGTAGAATGAAAAGTACCAGGTTGTTTGCAAAAAAAAATCAAAACAAGGTTTTTGGTATACAAACGTATAATGGTGATTCATAAATCATGTATGCATGACATAAATGAATGAAAATTAATATGTGAGGATTCTTACAAAGGTAGGAATGGAGATGATGAGAACATATGAATACCCAAGAATTTCAACTAAAGACCCAAGTTGCAATACCAAATCTCAAAATAAATGACCAACCCTAAAACCAAATGAATCAAGATTTGAACCAACTTAGAAACCCTTGTTTTCCTGTCCCTTTTCCCAGTCGTGAGTGAGATAGGGATATGAGTGAGTGTGTGTGTTAAAATTGGTGACTTAGAATGACTGAAATGTGTCCCATTTATAATTGCAAATGCAGGAGTTTGAATGGTATAAGACTTGATCACATAGAGGTGTATGTTCAATAAAGGAAAAGCCTCACATGTTGGCCATCTTGAGCCGTGTACCTGCCTAGGAAAAAGAATGGTTTGGTTGCTATCAAAGTTGTATCTTTTAAAGGTAGACTTTGGTTTTGTAATTTGTGAACTTTGAAGTCAAAAAGTGATATAGTGTGTGCTTTATTGTCGATCGAATAATTATAAGAAAGAGTAGGGAAAGAACTTTGATGATTTCTTTGTAAGTGTACACTATGAAAATGAATGTTTGTGGTATCCCATGTGGTTCGACAGTCATCAAAGGAACAAAACGGAGTAATATTGACTATACTTTCTAATGGTAAAAATGATGTGTGCTTAATTTTGAGTAAGATACCAACTACAGTCACTATCTAAATTGTAAATATCAAAGTTTGCATTGGAATTGGAGTGGTGGTGTTTCAGCCGAATAAGAGAAAGGAAGAATGAAAATTTTTGACTTTGCTTTTGAGTCAAGAATTTGTATGAAAAACTAAATGAGTAAAAAGTCACTTTCTAATGCACATCCAAATGTATACGCGAGGTTTGAAAAAATATGGGTGTGTGTGCACTTGACCATAAGGCTTTGGCAAGTATAGAACACAAAGGGGAATGACTTTGCTTCCTTTTGATAATGTAGTGTTGTGATGTATCCATTTTGAGTTAAGGACCAAAGATGGTGTGTCATGTCCTTTTCTACTTGAAAAGAAATCAAAGTAAACTTGATATAAGCAGAAACAAGTGGGCGTAAAAACCGACTATAGGGATAAGGAATAATGATTTTTAATTTTTATTTCATATATATTGTATCCCATTAAGCTTGAATGTAAACGCGAAAAAAAATATATTTCTGGAAAAGTTTTTTGTTAACATAATATAAAAATAAGATTATTGATTCCGAAATATAGTTACAAAATTTCAACCATTACTGCGGTGTCGATATTCAGGAAAAATATAACCTGTTGTTTTTTAATCTTAATCATCAGTAGAACGTTTGCAAAATAATAATAATAATAATAATATTAATAATAATAATAATAATAATAATAATAATAATAATAATAATAATAATAATAATAATAATAATAATAATAATCCACATTTCCGTTAATGTTCTGTAAAAAGTTGAACGTAGAATGTTCTCAGGAAAATTTTAAAATAATCAATTCAAGTTTAGGAATAAATATTGAATTGCGAAAAATACTGGTTGTTATAGTCTGCCACCCTTAAAAGGAATCGCGTCCCGCGATTCGGTTCGTGCTATTAGATAGTGTGGTATCCGAGATGAGGTCTTTGGTATGGGTAGTGGATTTGAATTTCAGTGGGTAGTATAAGGGTTTTTCTTCACTTATGGGAGAGTACTTAGGTTGTCTACAATTGGTTTGTACCTTTTTGACTATATGGTTAGGTATAATGAATCCTTGTGTAAGTTCAATATGTCGACGTTTCTAGTCTTAACTTTGCAATGTTTAATATGTTCGTTAGTACAGGCACCTCTACATTTTCCCGGTCTTAATCCAATTCATAGTCTTTATTCCTAGTGGGACAATGTTTCCACCCTGTTCCGATTTAAAGTGTTAAAATGGGTTTGTTGGCTGGTCTTCAAGATTTGTTCCGAAATTGTGTATTTTTCTTCTTATGATGGAGAAAATTTTGTTCAAAATATTCATTTGAGTACATGTTTGTACCAATACAATATTGCGAGTAGTAAATATTTCCTTTGTTTGAAATTAATAATTGCGTAGAATGACACGGTTTCAAAAGATTTAAAATTTTGTAAAATGGATTTTTAATCATGGTGTGGATAAGATAATTCCGCAAAATTTGACATTTAATCATTCCTTGACTTACGAAAGTTTGATAAGGTCTGACTAAAATAGATATATAATCTAGTAGAGTGGGGTTTGAAGTATGGTGTAGATAGAACAATTTCACAAAAATTAACATTTAGTCACTCTTTAGTATGAAAAAGTCTTGATAAAGTTTAACCCGAAATCTTTTAACTCAACAAAATGAGTATCTTAGAAGAATATTACTATTAGTTTTGTAGTTGATATAAACGCGTTTTTAAAGAAAGGTCCTTAAAAGTGAAATCGTCAAAGATGAAGGTATAGTCGGGTATGAACATTTATATAAGTTTGTAAAGGACTAAGGGTAAAGTCTAGTTTCCAGTGTTTGATAGTGTTTGGTGGCTAAGTAGCGAGTGGAGTTTATAGTTGTGGGTACTTAATTCACTTACGCAGTGCTGGGATGTATCATGACTTATATTGTTGTACTAGTGGTTTGAAATCTCAGTCAATTAGGTGAGGTGTTTTCCTTGGTTACCAGTGAAAGTTGGGTATCAATAGTCATTCGGTATGTTAATACTTCTTGGCATCTCGATGTGGAAGTGGTGTCATGTAGGGAAATGAATTTTTGAGGCGGAGTTGCCTAGAACCCTAAAGGGCACAACGTCCTAGGGGTGATTGTGTTTTGATAGTTTGATTCAACGCTTCTACCACCAATAAAGGAAATCCTATCGTATGAGACGGATGAGAAAGTTTGTAGTAATGAAACAGTGTCAGGGCACGGTATGTTGTTACCTCTAGTATCGGATAAAGGTGCTTGATTCACTTCGAAGGTTTTGTCTAGTGAGCAAAGGGGAGGTCATTCCTAGAACGACTAGTGACGAGTCCTAATTTATCGATTGGGTGCGAAGTTTGGGGTAACGGTGACTGTAACATAACCGGATTGTGATGAAAAAAAAATATTCCATGTAAAGGAAAAGTATTTTGATGAACAAGTATTGTGATGTAAGTGTGTTGTCTGTAGATGTGAACTTTCATGTTATGCCATGCTTATGTACACGCACAAAAATCTTTATGACTCTCAAAATCAAGTAGAAACCAATTCGAACATAATTCTAATATAACTACTCTCAGTATCGCCAAATTCATCTCTGAGTTGGACATAGGTGATCAGGCTATGCCGCACTATCCCTGGTTGAATATAGGTGATCAGTCTATATTCAACCGATTTTCAATGAATTTTGAAATACTCAGTTTAATTATTCTAGTAATATGTTCCTTGCTTTTAAAAGTTGTTTTTGGTATGTGGCTATAGTCTAGGCCTACAAATGCAACCTAATTCGCTATAGCCTGGGCTCTGATACCAATCTGTAACACCCCCAAAAATACCGCAGCGGAAGGCATCATCACTGGGGGTGCTACTTCATAATACAGAGATCAAGTTATAGAGAATGACCTCTAAATGAGACTTCATGGATGGTGTACCATGCCAAAATCAAGTACCTGAGAAATACATGCTAAAAAGGTCAACATATTGTTGGTGAGTTCATAGGGTTTGAGTAAAAGTAATGTAATGTAAAAGAAGTATTTATCAAAAGAATTTTGTAATTGTTGCATCTCTTGTAATTTAATAAAAAATAATATCATTTTGTAACCCACAATGTTGTGAAAGTAAATCAGATCATTGTGTAACCCACAATGTCTTGGGAGTGAAAATTTGTCATTTAATAAATGTAATAGTGAACCACAAGATTTTGTAAGGTGTGACCAATGTAACCCAATGGCACGAAATAAAGTATTATACGGTCTAAGCTCATCACACCGAAACGTTAACGTAGTAATGAATGCCCGAATACAAATGTATAACCCGCACACTTGTGACTTACTTAAATAATATGCGTCTGTCCGACTCTTACTAATGGTCAGTAGAGCTTATCCTACTATGGACGGGGGTGTCAACCCCAATAGATCTATTCATAGCATTTGCGCTTACTCACAAAAGAGTAACTAACGGTTCATGATAATGGGCGTAGTAATAGTAATTGGGTTATTGGGACTTAGACCAGTATGCAACAGAAATTTTGTACTTGCGTTCAAGAGAAAATAATTAAGTATGCAACGAGTGAAATAAGTAGTGCATTCGAGAAATCAAACAAGTATTTAAGTAAAGGAAGTAATGTTTTGAGTAATCAAGTATCATATTCTAGTAAAACAAGTATTGGATTTAAGTAAAAACAAGCATGTATTCTCCCCCAAAAGTATTTAAAAACAAGTAAAATAGGGGCTATGAAACTCACCTCAATTGAATGAATAAACGTCGGTAATAGTGATGTGACACGCAAAACGAGGCAAAACCCTAACTGCGACCTAGTGTAAAATAAGGCGCTTTAGGATGTAAACATGTTATGTATGTCATGCATATGTGTTTTGTAAGTTATTATCACCAATAAACGTTTGCGTTGAAGTTTTTCTAGTTTAAAAGTGATATATACGAAAATTTACCAAAAATATTATCGTTTTAAATTTTTTTGAAAAGTGCGTTTTTGTTCAACTATATCAGGCCGAATCTCCCTCGTTACTTGACCTTTGGTGATAATTCAACTTCCTACTTCTAGCTTTCTGGCTCGTCTACAACTTTTACGTTTTGATATTTTACCCAAACAGGCCATAAGATAGCTAAAAATGGGCTTGGAAGTGATGGGTCAGGCACTTTTTCCAAAACAGTACTGATGGGTTTTTATTAAAAACGATTTTTGGCCATGTTTAGCCCGTTGTAACTTTCTCATTAGAGGTCGGTTTTACATGATTTGAGTTGCTATGTCTAAGTGGTTACGTTGGCTAGATTTTTCGTAACTATTACGGTCCATATAACCTTGCCTTAGGTACCAATAATCGAGCATCAATATGGTCCAACAGCCACATTTTATAAACAAGACCAGTTTTCGTTTTTAAGATTTAAATGTCGGGATTTATCTCAATTATCCTAGATTCTGACTTTATTGAACTAGTAACATTATATTTAAGTATAGTGATCAAGATTCAAGCAACAAATCAAGGTTTGGTGGTGACATCTGTGAAAACGCCATTTACCAGATAGTTGTACACTTTTTCGAAAAATATGGTTTTTGAGCATGTGCACTCTCGCGAGTCCTAGATTTCGCCTATATTGAATTAGTAACATCTTATTTAAGTATTTTAGTCAAGATTTTATTTACAAATCGGATTTTGGGTGGTGAAATTTTGTAGAATGAAAAGTACCAGGTTGTTTGCAAAAAAAATCCAAAACAAGGTTTTTGGTATACAAACGTATAATGGTGATTCATAAATCATGTATGCATGACATAAATGAATGAAAATGAATATGTGAGGATTCTTACAAAGGTAGGAATGGAGATGATGAGAACATATGAATACCCAAGAATTTCAACTAAAGACCCAAGTTGCAATACCAAATCTCTAAATAAATGACCAACCCTAAAACCAAATGAATCAAGATTTGAACCAACTTAGAAACCCTTGTTTTCCTGTCCCTTTTCCCAGTCGTGAGTGAGTTAGGGATATTAGTAAGTGTGTGTGTTAAAATTGGTGACATAGAATGACTGAAAGGTGTCCCATTTATAATTGCAAATGTAGAAGTTTGAATGGTATAAGACTTGATCACATGGAGGTGTATGTTCAATAAAGGAAAAGCCTCACATGTTGGCCATCTTGAGCCGTGTACCTGCCTAGGAGAAAGAATGGTTTGGTTGCTATCAAAGTTGTATCTTTTAAAGGTAGACTTTGGTTTTGTAATTTGTGAACTTTGAAGTCAAAAAGTGATATAGTGTGTGCTTTGTTGTCGATCGAATAATTATAAGAAAGAGTAGGGAAAGAACTTTGATGATTTCTTTGTAAGTGTACACTATGAAAATGAATGTTTGTGGTATCCCATGTGGTTCGACAGTCATCAAAGGAACAAAAGGGAGTAATATTGACTATACTTTCTAATGGTAAAAATGATGTATGCTTAATTTTGAGTAAGATACCAACTACAGTCACTATCTAAATTGAAAATATCAAAGTTTGCATGGGAATTGGTGTGGTGGTGTTTCAGCCGAATAAGAGAAAGGAAGAATGAAAATTTTTGACTTTGCTTTTGAGTCTAGAATTTGCATGAAACACTAAATGAGTAAAAAGTCACTTTTTATGCACATCTAAATGTATACGTGAGGTTTGAAAAAATATGGGTGTGTGTGCGCTTGACCATAAGGCTTTGGCGAGTATAGAACACAAAGGGGAATGACTTTGCTTCATTTTGATAATGTAGTGTTGTGATGTATCCATTTTGAGTTAAGGACCAAAGATGGTGTGTCATGTCCTTTTCTACTTGAAAAGAAATCAAAGTAAACTTGATATAAGCAGATACAAGTGGGCGTAAAAACCGACTATAGGGATAAGGAATAATGATTTTTAATTTTTATTACATATATATTGTATCCCATTAAGCTTGAGTGTAAACGCGAAAAAAAAAATATATTTCTGGAAACGTTTTTTGTAAACATAATATAAAAATAAGATTATTGATTCCGAAATATAATTACAAAATTTCAACCATTACTGCGGTGTCGGTATTCAGGAAAAATATAACCTCTTGTTTTTTAATCTTAATCATCAGTGGAACGTTTGGAAAAAAAATTAAATAATAATAATAATAATAATAATAATAATAATAATAATAATAATAATAATAATAATAATAATAATAATCCACATTTCCTGATGTGGCAATGTTCTGTAAAAAGTTAAACGTAGAATGTTCTCAGGAAAATTTTAAAATAATCAATTCAAGTTTAGGAATAAATATTGAATTGCGAAAAATACTGGTTGTTATATGTTTACTATTGCAACAACATCTAACGACTAATCTCGTTAAAACTAGTGTTTTGAAACCCGGTTCGATCCGAGCCGTTGAACCGTTTTTGGGGAAAAAAGGCCCAAAATGAACCCTTTTTTTTAGGCTTGAAAATCCAGTTCCCGCCGAGTTTCATTTGACCCGAGTTAACCCAGTGCACCAAAGTCGACTTTTATTTTTAATATTTTAGAAAATGTATATGATAAGTTTGGCTTGAACATGATGATGGATAATGTTTTTAAGTTTAAAACTTATATCGTCGTTGAATTGTATGTGTTAAGTATTGTATAATATATGTTAAATAAACCTATAATGTGAATGGTATTGAACTTTTTAAGCTTTATATATGTTTGATATATAAAATTAAAGATTTTATGGGTATTTACTGAGCCAAAATATTGCAATATACTTAAATAACAAACTGAATTAATCCGGCGGTTGAATCGATAATCCGATGACTCCGTAACTTAATCGGGTTGACTCAAGCCGGTTTTTAAAACACTTGTTAAAACAGAACATCAAAAAGTCTTATAGTAATACACTAGCAAATACATAGTAAAAACAATGAGAATTGATATTTACACCACATCTTTTGATATATGCACCACAATTTATACATTACAGTTTATATTGTACAATACTGTAATGCACAAATTGTAGTGCATGCATCAAAAGATGTGATGTGAGTATCACCCCAAAAACAATACTAGTACATTTTTTTATCTCCACCGCTACTATTATAGTATTAAAAAAACAAAGGACCAAAATACACCGTTGGTCCCTAAACTTGTCACTGCGCTTCGCGATGGGACAAACCTGGGCATTATCATCGCCGGAGGTCCAAAACATGTGCTTTATATGCCAAACTCATCCCTTGACCACTATCGCCGATGTCAACGTTTACTTTATGTTAGTTAGTGGAGGGTATTATAGTCCATACACATTTATACCACACCTTAGTTAATTCTGAGAAAAGCTTCTGCATACCATCTTGATCGTTTCCCTCCCTCGTCACACAACCCTCACACACACTTTAACAATGGCAGACAAGGAGCTTACTTTTACAGATGTAACTGATGAGATGGTAAAATATGTGAAGGCAAAATATGGGGATACTTGGTTACAAGAAGATAAAATGTTTGAAGATTTATGCAGATTTGAAAAGTGAAGTGATGAAAGATTAGTCGGGTTTTTTTGTATTTACGTGATTGGGATTTTAAGGGATGAACATAAATAAATCTATTTTATTTGACAGAAATCCGAGCAGTGTCAGAATCTGCCAAAAAAAAGGATTATAGCAAGCTAAAGGTATCTGACGATATGATTGAGTATGCCATGACTACTTATGGGAATAAGTGGGATATAGGAGATGACATTTTTGATGTGATACTTGAAGACTTGTGGGAAAAATATGGGAATAAGGAGTCTGAGAAAGGTTAGAGTTAATGTTTGCAAGCTAAGAAAGTTGTAATGGGTGAACTCTTATTTCTTTCTGTTTTGTCTATCTTTCTAGATACTAAATTGAAAGGAAATGAAGTTGATGTCATCATTATTTCAGACACATGTGATGATGAGTGTGGGATCATGTCTTCTAAGACTACTACTTTGAAAGGTTCTACTTCCAAAGCTTCCAAGCCTTCCGCTCCCAATGTTGTACTTGGTCTTGTAGCGGCTGTGGGATGCTCTAGCACAAATAGGAATGAGTGGTATGTGCCTCCCCCTAAGAACCTCAAGTCTCCCCCATGAATATCAAGTCTCCCATCAAGAAGTTCACCTGTTATTTTTAGTTGTTGATGTAATGAAAATGTATATTTTTTGGCTGATGATGGATACTGAAAACGATACTTGTTAACATGTATATTTTGCTTGATATGGTGTAATTAGGTGGTGGTGTATGTATATTTTATATTTCTTGTTTTCATTTTGTAGTTTGCAGTTGCTTATGCAGTTTAGGTGGGTATTTGGGAAAACTCATTTTGACTTATAAGGTCAACATAAACCAAATTATTAGAGGAACCACACGGAATTGTTAGTATTTAAAATCTCTTTTGTTTGACTTATAAAGTCAACAGATTCAAATTGTAACCAAAATTCAATTATTATAACAAAAGAAGCACACACATATCCGTTAAGTTACATTTAGACTGAAAGACAACATAGCATTTCTTGCTAGGAATTCACTGCGTTAAATGACTAGTAGGTGATCCATTTGCTCTGTCAGTTGCATTTGGTTCAGGCGGTGTTTGTCTTGGGCGTTCTCCATTTGGTATTTCAGTTGCAGGTGCTTCACGTGGTGTTTGGCTTGGGTTCTCTCCACTTGCTATTTCAGCTGTTGGTGGTTCACTTTCTTCTTCATCACTGCCCAAGTATGCACCAACACTAGTAGGTGCAGAAATATGTAGACCCATCACATATCCACCACTATCTCCTGTGGTTGTGTTTTCCCTTGTAACTGTCACACCCCCAATTTACCTGTTTTGCAGCGGAATGGAATTCCTGGGGATTGACTGTCATAGCATCACAGTTCTGAGATATATTGAACGATCTAAAGTGTCGTTTGGAAAACACATCGTTTGATTTAATAAAATAATCAGAGTTTACAAAGTAGGTCCCAAATGAAAATCAACTTGTGCGGAAAAATAAGTTTGTTACAATTCAAACAATGTTTTAAAGTGCGTAAAACCCAAGTGAGACGCGTCGTCACCACGACTCCATGATGTATCCAAATGCATGCCATGAAGTGAATGCCTTAGATACCTGAGATAAAACATGCTAAAAGTGTCAACACAAAGGTTGAGTGAGTTCATAGAGTTTGTGTTGAAATGTAAAGCCTTTCGAAATCGTTTATGCAGCAAAGGCATTGTAAATCGTTGAAATGTAAAGACTTTCAAAATCGTTTATGCAGCAAAGGCATTGTAAATCCACTCAGTTCCAAGTCCGGCCCATACAAAACTTGCAACCTGTGTGTTCACAACCCACTGCCAGAATATGTAGAGTTAATGTTCAAGTGCATGATGTCAAATGAATTCACATAATAGTGCATGGCTCAATGTATCGAAATCGTTTATGCAGCAAAGGCATTGTGAATCCACTCAGTTCCAAGTCCCGCCCATACAAAACTTGCAACCTGTGTGTTCACAACCCATTGCCAAAATGTGTATAGTTTATGTTCAAATGAATATGAGTGTGGTTCAAATCGTTCCAAGACCGTTAGTCCATGAATATACCAAGACCGTTAGCTCAATGAATATACCAAGACCGTTAGCTCAATGAATATACCAAGACCGTTAGACCAATGAATATACCAAGTCCGTTAGCTCAATGAATATACCAAGACCGTTAGACCAATGAATATACCAAGTCCGTTAGACCACTGAATATAATATGGAAATTCTAAGTATGGCAAAACTGTTACTACGCATGACTAAGCATTCAGTTCGGCTAAACATATGATTTGCAAATAGTCATGAATGTAATAAAAATAGTCGAGCATGTATCTCCCCCAAAACAGTTATGAAAACAAGTAAAAGCAGGGGCTATGAAACTCACGGTAATTCATATAAGTTAAAGTACTTGTGAAAGTAAATGAAAACAGTTTGAGCATGTATCTCCCCCAAAAGTAGTATAAAAACAATTAAAAGTGGGGCTATGAAAACTCACCTGTTGCAATGATTACGATGACAAAAGTGGATACACTGAAATATAGCGTGAATCTCGAAAATGACCTATTATGAATGATATGATATGTAATGAGTTGCAATGTAATGTTATGCATGCATTTCGTATGTTATTTATACCATTTACGAGTTTTGAAAAATATTACTTGTCGTCGAAAAATACTCGTTTGACGTCTTGACCAATCAAAAATCACTTTTCAAGTTTTTACGTCAAAATGTCATCCTACAATGGTTTAATAATGATTTTTGGTGAAATTTCCACTTTTCGTCGCAAAACAATGTCGTCGGAATTTTCATGAAATTAACAAAAATGGCTTTGGAAAACCAGCCGTAAAACGGTGTACGTCGATCGTTAGAGAACGAACTCGACGGTTTTGGAAAGTTTGTATCGATATCTAGAAGTTTCAGTTCAGGAGTTTTCGTCCAAAAGGTCTCGATCATAAAGATATTAAGGGTTAAAGATAGTGATTTTGTTGAATTGTTGTGCAGAAAATGAGTTTCGGCCAAGTTTGAACATCCATAAATAATTTACTATAACTCTGCTTTACAAACAGCTTGTTGTTTTGAAAAATATGGCCGGTGAACTTGATTTTACTAGAAGACAATTCGTTCTAAAAAGTTTCACAACCTTGTTAAAAACAGCCCTCAACAGGGACGTTACAGCTACCGTAACACTTGTATCGTAAAAATAATATAGATTTTCAGAAAATAATAGTTACGGCAAGTTTTTGAAAATGTGCATATATTTGTCGTTTCAAATCCGTTTTCTACGTATAATACGTCCTTAGCTTCGTATCGAAGTAAACTAATATATTTTTGAGAAGTCGAAATAATTTGTGAAGCTTAAGGCTCGTTTTTGACCCGAACAAGATAAATATATGTTGCTGAAATTTCAGAAAACTATTTATTTCGTCGCCAAACTTTAAAAATTCACCACGGCTTCGTTATAACTCCGTTTTAATCCGTTCAAGCGACCACGGATTCGTTTTAAAGTATATTTTCTAAAAATCAAGGCCAAAGTTTCGTACCAACTGTAGGTTTTTCCAGAAAATCGAAACAAAGACAGAACCTATTTTATAGTTATCAAAAATAGTTTTTCTCGGACAAAACCTATTCTAATCCCTTCAAATCAACTCCAAAACTAATCTAATCCTACCATACACCTTCTTAGGGTGTCATGGGTTCCTAATCATCATCAAGACCAAAGAATACCAAGGGAATATTTATAGGATGACCAAATATATATATAAACTCTAAAATCATATAAAATGGTATAAACAACATATGTCTTGCATGTTTGTACCAAAATGAAAAGATGAATATGAGATGATAAAGAAACATGAAAAATGAAAGAAACATGCTTACAAGTATTATGGTGAGGTGCAAGTAACAAGGTTAAGCCTAAATACTCTTGGTTTTTATTTCAAAACCTAATAAAGAGTATAAACTAGATTGTATATATGCTTGATCTTGAAAAATTAATGATCCCTTGATGAACTCCTTATGTGACCGGTTTGTGGAGAAGAAAACCAAAGAGAGAAAAGTTTTTCTAACTAGTGAATATGAGATGAGATGAATGAGAATGAGTGAGTAAGACTTTATGTAGTGAAATAAATAAGTCTTTATGTATAAATCTATATAATCAAAGACCATACCAATCAATAAATACATACCCTTACAACTTTGAAATAATTTGAGGTACAATGAATGAGAAGTGTGAAATAAGTTAGTTTAGTAGAAAGTTGCAAGTTGATAAAACAAATATCTATGACAAAAAGACATAAAAATTTAATGAAGGAAAGGGGGGCGTGGCATATAAAAAAATTTCATAGTTGGTGACTCTTGTTTATAATATAAGAGTTATAATATGTATATTCTTGTTGTTGTAAGAAAAGTGTAAGTAACTTGTATAGGAAAATGTAACTTGTAAGATAAATGGTAACTTTTTGGTACAAGTGAATTTTTAATAGATCAAAATAGAATGTAATGAGATAATAAAAATTGTAAAATACATTCCTTGTGAAATTTGAGTGATAAAATAATTATCGTATAATTTTTAAGAAAAACGACGTAATATTTAAACTTTAACGATTTATGTACCAAATAAATTTGAAACACTAGGAAAACTAAAAATATAGTTTTTATGAACTAAATGTAAGTTTAAAAATACATCGGGATCATTTTTGAAAGTAACGGATTAAATATTAAAAATAATAACTCACGCGATAACGTTTATTGAATATAAAAATTACGCGATGAATGTGAAATAAAATGTCATGAATGAATTATCATGATGCAAATGATGTCAATGAAATGTAGACTAATCTTAGTCCATATGAAATGTACGTGATGTTATGATCATGAATTCGCCGCTAAACCATAAAGGTTACGCGAATTTGGAACAAGTAAACCAAGTTTACAATAAATGTTGAAATAATGAGGCATAAATTGTGTCAAGAAATGACCTGAAAGTACGGGTTGTCACATTCGCCCATCCAAAAAGGAATTCAGTCCCGGAATTCAGTTCGTGTTGGTCTCTCGGGTTAGGGTTTGATGAGGCAAGCCTGCCCATTCTCGAGCAAAACCCTCAAAAGACTTTTTGGTAACCGATTTTTACTTAATCCCACAACTCATCAAACAAGAACTGTCATACGATTAGGCTAAATCGGTTTAGGTAACAACTTGTTTCTAGCTCGATCTTTGCAACTCATCAAACAAGAACTCTCACGCGGATCAAACTGGAAACAAGTGGTTTGAAGAAAATCTTTTGAAAATTTGGCTCGATTACGGAATTGCTTACACATATAAGCCTACTACTCCCTTCATTGCATGATTCTTCCTGAATTAGACATAGGTGATCAGGCTATGTATAATTTAGGAGTAACTATGAAATGCTTGGACTAATCGACTCATATGTTGTTTGGTGTTGAGTCAACCGGTGTAAAAATTGTGATAGGGAATGACAGGGCATCCATGTGACAATCGTTATGAAATGAAAGTAAATAACTCGAAAAATGTACGTATAAATCGTATGCAAAGTGAACATGCACTTATGAAGAAATGATGAGATGCTATGATAATGTAGTTATAGTCTAGGGTCAATGATGCAACCTAGTTCTCTATAACTGAAGCTCTATACCAATCTACACCCCCAATTTACCTTTTTTGGAATGGAATTCCGGGGATTGACTGTCATAGCATCACAAGCATTCTGAGATATATTGAACGATCTAAAGTGTCGTTTGGAAAACACATCGTTTGATTTAATAAAATAATCAGAGTTTACAAAGTAGGTCCCAAATGAAAATCAACTTGTGCGGAAAAATAAGTTTGTTACAATTCAAACAATGTTTTAAAGTGCGTAAAACCCAAGTGAGACGCGTCGTCACCACGACTCCATGATGTATCCAAATGCATGCCATGAAGTGAATGCCTTAGATACCTGAGATAAAACATGCTAAAAGTGTCAACACAAAGGTTGAGTGAGTTCATAGAGTTTGTGTTGAAATGTAAAGCCTTTCAAAATCGTTTATGCAGCAAAGGCATTGTAAATCGTTGAAATGTAAAGACTTTCAAAATCGTTTATGTAGCAAAGGCATTGTAAATCCACTCAGTTCCAAGTCCCGCCCATACAAAACTTGCAACCTGTGTGTTCACAACCCACAGAATATGTAGAGTTTATGATCAAGTGCATGATGTCAAATGAATTCACATAATAGTGCATGGCTCAATGTATCGAAATCGTTTATGCAGCAAAGGCATTGTGAATCCACTCAGTTCCAAGTCCCGCCCATACAAAACTTGCAACCTGTGTGTTCACAACCCACTGCCAGAATGTGTATAGTTTATGTTCAAATGAATATGAGTGTGGTTCAAATCGTTCCAAGACCGTTAGTCCATGAATATACCAAGACCGTTAGCTCAATGAATATACCAAGACCGTTAGCTCAATGAATATACCAAGACCGTTAGCTCAATGAATATACCAAGACCGTTAGACCAATGAATATACCAAGTCCGTTAGCTCAATGAATATACCAAGACCGTTAGACCAATGAATATACCAAGTCCGTTAGACCAATGAATATAATATGGAAATTCTAAGTATGGCAAAACTGTTACTACACATGACTAAGCATTCAGTTCGGCTAAACATATGATTTGCAAATAGTCATGAATGTAATAAAAATAGTCGAGCATGTATCTCCCCCAAAACAGTTATGAAAACAAGTAAAAGTAGGGGCTATGAAACTCACGGTAATTCATATAAGTTAAAGTACTTGTGAAAGTAAATGAAAACAGTTTGAGCATGTATCTCCCCCAAAAGTAGTATAAAAACAATTAAAAGTGGGGCTATGAAAACTCACTTGTTGCAATGATTACGATGACAAAAGTGGATACACTGAAATATAGCGTGAATCTCGAAAATGACCTATTATGAATGATATGATATGTAATGAGTTGCAATGTAATGTTATGCATGCATTTCGTATGTTATTTATACCATTTACGAGTTTTGAAAAATATTACTTGTCGTCGAAAAATACTCGTTTGACGTCTTGACCAATCAAAATCACTTTTCAAGTTTTTACGTCAAAATGTCATCCTACAATGGTTTAATAATGATTTTTGGTGAAATTTCCACTTTTCGACGCAAAACAATGTCGTCGGAATTTTCATGAAATTAACAAAAATGGCTTTGGAAAACCTAAAAAGCGGTGACGTCGATCGTTAGAGCACGAACTCGACGGTTTTGGAAAGTTTGTATCGATATCTAGAAGTTTCAGTTCAGGAGTTTTCGTCCAAAAGGTCTCGATCATAAAGATATTAAGGGTTAAAGATAGTGATTTTGTTGAATTGTTGTGCAGAAAATGAGTTTCGGCCAAGTTTGAACATCCATAAATAATTTACTATAACTCTGCTTTACAAACAGCTTGTTGTTTTGAAAAATATGGCCGGTGAACTTGATTTTACTAGAAGACAATTCGTTCTAAAAGTTTCACAACCTTGTTAAAACACCCTCAACAGGGACGTTACAGTTACCGTAACACTTGTATCGTAAAAATAATATAGATTTTCAGAAAATAATAGTTACGGCAAGTTTTTGAAAACGTGCATATATTTGTCGTTTCAAATCCGTTTTCATTATAATACGTCCTTAGCTATCGAAGTAAACTAATATAATTTTGAGAAGTCGAAATAATTTGTGAAGCTTAAGGCTCGTTTTTGACCTGAACAAGATAAATATATGTTGCTGAAATTTCAGAAAACTATTTATTTCGTCGCCAAACTTTAAAAATTCACCACGGCTTCGTTATAACTCCGTTTTTATCCGTTCAAGCGGCCACGGATTCGTTTTAAAGTATATTTTCTAAAAATCAAGGCCAAAGTTTCGTACCAACTGTAGGTTTTTCCAGAAAATCGAAACAAAGACAGAACCTATTTTATAGTTATCAAAAATAGTTTTTCTCGGACAAAACCTATTCTAATCCCTTCAAATCAACTCCAAAACTAATCTAATCCTACCATACACCTTCTTAGGGTGTCATGGGTTCCTAATCATCATCAAGACCAAAGAATACCAAGGGAATATTTATAGGATGACCAAATATATATATAAACTCTAAAATCATATAAAATGGTATAAACAACATATGTCTTGCATGTTTGTACCAAAAATGAAAAGATGAATATGAGATGATAAAGAAACATGAAAAATGAAAGAAACATGCTTACAAGTATTATGGTGAGGTGCAAGTAACAAGGTTAAGCCTAAATACTCTTGGTTTTTATTTCAAAACCTAATAAAGAGTATAAACTAGATTGTATATATGCTTGATCTTGAAAAATTAATGATCCCTTGATGAACTCCTTATGTGACCGGTTTGTGGAGAAGAAAACCAAAGAGAGAAAAGTTTTTCTAACTAGTGAATATGAGATGAGATGAATGAGAATGAGTGAGTAAGACTTTATGTAGTGAAATAAATAAGTCTTTATGTATAAATCTATATAATCAAAGACCATACCAATCAATAAATACATACCCTTACAACTTTGAAATAATTTGAGGTACAATGAATGAGAAGTGTGAAATAAGTTAGTTTAGTAGAAAGTTGCAAGTTGATAAAACAAATATCTATGACAAAAAGACATAAAAATTTAATGAAGGAAAGGGGGGCGTGGCATATAAAAAATTTCATAGTTGGTGACTCTTGTTTATAATATAAGAGTTATAATATGTATATTCTTGTTGTTGTAAGAAAAGTGTAAGTAACTTGTATAGGAAAATGTAACTTGTAAGATAAATGGTAACTTTTTGGTACAAGTGAATTTTTAATAGATCAAAATAGAATGTAATGAAATAATAAAAATTGTAAAAATACATTCCTTGTGAAATTTGAGTGATAAAATAATTATCGTATAATTTTAAGAAAAACGTCGTAATAGTATAACTTTAACGATTTATGTACAAAATAAATTCAAAACACTAGTTAAACTCAAAATATAGTTTTTATAAACTAAATGTAAGTTTAAAATACATCGGGATCATTTTTGAAAGTAACGGATTAAATATTAAAAATAATAACTCACGCGATAACGTTTATTGAATATAAAAATTACGCGATGAATGTGAAATAAAATGTCATGAATGAATTATCATGATGCAAATGATGTCAATGAAATGTAGACTAATCTTAGTCCATATGAAATGTACGTGATGTTATGATCATGAATTCGCCGCTAAACCATAAAGGTTACGCGAATTTGGAACAAGTAAACCAAGTTTACAATAAATGTTGAAATAATGAGGCATAAATTGTGTCAAGAAATGACCTGAAAGTACGGGTTGTCACAGTAACAGCATCTCTACCTGTATAAGATGTGTTTCCCCTTATCTCAAGGCACACTGGAAAAACATACCGCATGAAATCTCTATAAGGTGGACGCCTAGCAAAAAGGTCAATCCAGCCCTGTTTTCACTTTCAACCCAAATAAATGCATACCATTTGACAACCATTTTCTGCATCCATGGTGATAATATGTTGGTATGATAAAGAATTGATGGGTTAAGATGTATTATATAAGTAGATAGGATTTGTGGTTGTTGAACAAGTAGGTACGAGTAAAGACATCATAATTTCTAAAAATCTAGTCAACATACGCAGTTTAAGGGGTGTTTGGAATAACCACTTTTGACTTATAAAGTCAAAAAAAATTCAAACATGATATTGTCCAAATTACAAATGGCTAGAAGAGTAGAAGCCTACAACCTTCGAACACCAGCTCAACATCTTTTATCCAGCACATATGGATGACTTGGATATAACTCCTCCACAGACACTCCATAGTAAGCTGCCTCAAACTCTGCATTTTCAAGCCAATTTTTCCTCTCCCTATCCTCTTCAATTCTTTTGTACATTCTCTCCTCTTCCAAAAACTGCTGGAATGCTTCTTTATCCAACCTTTATTGCTCTTCATCTTCCTCCAAAATTGTGTGTTCTTCTTCTTGCTCATAAAGAGCTTCAAGAAACTCTTGTTCCATAGTCTTCCTTATATCGTCTTCATCCATCCACTGCAAAATTAATACGTTTGCACATCAACTAGAATGTAAATACACAAGAACAATCGTTATCCAAATGACAATTAAATGAATACATGTTGCCTTCTGCCATCACAATGCCTTTTTCTACCTCGAACCTTTGTTTCCTTTGTTGGTTTTGGTACTTGATCCTTGTGACAACTAAACTTATTATGTCCAACAATTTGACAATTGGAGCATTTAATCTGTTTACGAGCTCTAGATTTACCTATTTTGATGCAATTTCACTTAATTGAGGCTTTATGTTTATTAATTCAAATTTGGGGTAAAATGTGAGAATAAAGTGCTTCTTATAACGTAATGAAAATGTGAGGACATGATAGGGGACTAAAACCTTAGTCCCGTATACTCTTAAACTGTTTAAGCAAGGACCATAGTTCTACCAACAACCAATACAATCAAAACCGATATAACAACTATCTAAGTCGAATACAACAATTAACAACAAAATTAACAAATTATAACACTAGAACATAACATATAGATTCATTAATTTCATATTAAACATTAAATATTCATTACATATTTTTTCAAAAAAAAAAGGAAACCATAACCACTTCATTTCCCTTCTCAACACTTTGTCTTCCTAAGATCATCAAGGAAGTTGTTCCTGTCAGACACCTGTGAGTGTGTTTGACAGATCATCCTCCTTATCTCTAACGCCTTCAAGACATTAGCCTTTTGCTTCTTGCGAAGATCCTCAAGAAACTTGTAGTTCATCATTGTAGTTCGAAAGCCTTCGAGCTCAGAGATGTATTCTTGGGTTTCCTTCATACCAAGAATCAAGTCAGTCAAAGTGTTTTGGAGGCCATTAGCAATTTTGATGTCCTTATCGTTTTCCCTCTGATAAAAGAGAGAAATCGAGTTAAACATGTAGTCAGACTTCAAAGCTTTGGCGAGCTCTTGAAGAAGTGGGAAGTCAGCCATTGGGAGGTTGTTGAGATTTTGTTAGAATTTGTTTTTTTGATTGTTGGTATGCAAATGGTATAGGTTATTAACCCATAAATACCAAAACCAACGGGGTCGTTCCAAATTCAGGGACTAATTGTGAAGTTAGTAAAAAGAGAAATAGTCAAGTTTGTGTGAGTAAAAATACGCGGGAATTTTAAGTGCAAAAAACAGACAACTGACCAAATTCAGGGATCAAGTGTGATATTTGAAACCTGCAACTTGACCTTTGCCTTCCTTGATACGCTTATTCACAATTAATGTGTTGGGAAACACCAAAACAACCCAACTAATAAGATCCGAAACAATAAACACTATCATAATAATCCGACCCAATTAACAAAACCCAATCCAAACCAAACCTAACATACATCCACACTCACGTACTGAAACACACATCTAGTCAAACCCATTCGTAAAAAAACAAAAAATAAACAATGAAAGACAGGAGCATATTCGTCTCAACTTTTAAGGATGTGAAGGAAGAAGAAGAAGGTGAGGTCTTGTTCAGAATCCACTATAATGGGTTTTTTGATTATAGCCCACTCAGGTATGAAGGAGGTTCATTAATTAATCTGTGTGCATTTACCAGTGATATGGATATATTTAGTTCAAGCCTTGATAATGTGTTATCAGAGATTAATGAACAAAAATGGGCGTTGTTATTCTGTGATCCTAAATAATACCTAGAAAATGGTTTGCATTTGATTCATATTGATGATCCTGTTCATACATTGTTTGCACTGGCTGAAACCACATGAGTCAGTTGATATCTTCATTGCCCACAAGCCCCAAAAGTTAGTACAATTTTACTTGAAAAAACATCAGTTTTGAAGTTGTGGGTTGGGTAGAGCAGGATGCTAACTTTAGAATGGTTAGTCCAACACCTTTTAGGACTAGACGTAAATGGCATGGGATAGATAAGAAAAAAATGAAGGGGAGTGGAACGGAGACACCAACAGCGAAATGTGGTGTTGTAATCAAAGAGGAACAAGGAGTTGTAGCTAAAAAGAAAGGAGAAAATTAAAGGAAAAGGAAAAGGAAAGCTGGTTGAGGAAGAGGATGTTTTGCACAAAAAAAAAATGGGAAGAAAGTTGTTCAAGAATTTAAGCGAGGTTTAGATAGGAAGGGGAAGGCTAAAATGGTTGAGTTTGCAGGGTTTGATGTTGAGAACTTTCCTGGTTTTGATGCGAAGAGGGAGGCTAAAAGGGTTGGTGGTACTGCTGCTGATGTTTCTAGCGGTATTAAGACACCCTTTAGGAGCAAAGAAAAGATTACAAACTGCGTCCTAGCACTGTTCGCCCAAAGGCCATCCTAGGTGATGTTTCAGTGATGAATACCATGTCATGTGTTTAATTCCATTCAGCTGTAATAGTACAGTACCTAACTTATATGTTTGTTTTCTGCTACCTTGTTTTTGCAGACAATGTAGCAGTAGCATCATCACTTTAAGGTTCATGTTTTGTGGGTTCAACAATTTATGGATATCGGTCAGAGATGTGTAGATCATTTGAAGGTTCAGCAGTTGAACGTTTTGAAGTTGGACCAAATTCATCTTTTATATTTTGTGAAATGTCAGTATAACCATGTATCAGACAATGACTCCATAGTATCAGTTATTTTCCAGTTTCATCAAGCATTGAACATATAGTTGACTGTTATAAGTCAACTTGATAAGTTGTTGGTTATGTATAAATTTGTTTGTTTGTCATGGGTAAAATTCTGCGAGATCATACATTGTTTAGCAGTTGACTTTTATAAAGTCCTACTTAAGTGGTCAGGTATAATGGTATAATTCGTTCAACCAATAACGCTTTTTATGTGTTGGTGGAATAGTCTTGGGTTAGAATTAACTAAGGTGTGGTATAAATGTGTATGGACTATAATACCTCTCCACTAACTAACATAAAGTAGATGTTGACATCGGCGTTAGTGGTCAAGGGACGAGTTTGACATATAAAGCCCATGTTTTGAACCTCCGGCGATGATAATGCCCAAATTTATCCCATCGCGATACGCAGTGACAAGTTTAACGACGAACGGCGTATTTTAGTAAAAAACAAAGATGATTCAAACCTCAAATAAACCAAACCACAACAATTCAAAACTAGGCAGGAGAATCTCCTGCACCCATCCGTACATATTCACTCACTCACTCACTCTCTGCACATCCATCTCCTCCTCCACCCCCACTAGTCCACTCGCTACACACATTTCCCCAAAAACACACACACTTCATTCAACAAAAAAACAGTAAAAAAATTTGATCATCTTTCATTCATTTCAGGTCTCCTAAATTGATACTACATTCTACTGTTACTGTTATCTTCACAGTTTAGTATCTGTTAAAAACTAGTTTCTCATTTTTCGCGCCTTAATTTTGTAAGATTAGGGCTTTAGTGTTCATACATTGTGGTAGTAAATGTGTGTGATTAGGTTCAAATTAAACCACATTTTAGACATTTTTTAAGGTTAGATTTGAAAAACTAGGGTTTTTTCATGTTTAATTTGTGAAATTAGTATGTGTGATGAGGTTGTAATTTATGCTTATGATAATTATTTCTATAAGGTTGGATTTGTGTAAACTGAGGTATATCATTTTTAATTTGTGAAAATAGGGTTTCAGGGGTTATAATATGGTAGCAAGTGTTTGTTATTAGGCTTGTTTTGTTATCACATATCGAAAAAGATTAACTTTATGAATGTAGGTTTTTTGGGATCGAAAATCTTAAAGATTCGCGCTTTATGTATGTTATGCGTGTTTGAAGAAGAGATTTAGCTGTTTGTAGATTTGTAGGATATAAGATTTGGAGATTAGTGTTTAGGGAGTTGTAATGGAAGGTGTAGTAGTTAAGCATAGTAAGCATTCGGCGAATATAACAGATATAGTGTCGAAATTTGCGAAAGTTTGTAAGTTTAGGTCGATTGGGGTGTTCTCGTCCGAGAATCCTAATTTTCAGGAAGTTTGTAATGATGTGAAAGAATGTGTTAATGGGGTTGCGAAAGTGGATTCGAATGGTGCGAAAGTTTGCGTTGATATGGTTGAGGTGTGTGGTAAGAGTGGTGGGACGGGTCATGATGAGATAATGAAGCTGTTTGATATATTGTCTGAAGTTAAGTTGGCTTATGTTAAGTTACAAGAAGCTCATATTCCGTATGATCCGGAGAAGATTAGGGCTGCGGATGAAATGGTGTTGTCTAATCTTGATGGGCTGTGCAAGGTGAGGCGCGCGTATAAGGAGAAACAGTTTCAGAAATCGAATTCTCTTTCGGCTTGTTTGACTGTTTTACGAGGTGAAATTAAGGTTCAGGAGAGGTTATTGGAGAAGCTTAAAGCGCAAGCTAAGAAAAAAGGTGTAGAGATAAGTTATCTAAAAGGAGAACTTTGTGATTTAGATGAGAAAAACAGGATGTTAGTGGAAGAGATTAAGCGTAGAAAAGGGGAAGAGATAAAGCGACTGAATTTATCATCGGTTGAGAATGTTATTAACGAGGCTGCAAAGTGTATTCATGATTTTGCTAAGCCGTTAATTGCATTAATGAAGGCTTCAGGGTGGGATCTAGATGAAGCTGCAAATGCAATCCAAGATTCAGTTGTGTACTCTGTTAGATCTCATAAGAAATACGCATTCGAAGCTTACATTACAAGAAGAATGTTTAACGGATTTTCTTTAAAATCACACAATGTTGATGACGTCTTGAGGTTTAATGATCCTCTTGATGCTCTAATAGAAGACCCGAATGGTAGCTTTGCTGAATTTTGTAAAACCAAGTATCTCTTAATAGTTCATCCAAAGATAGAAGCTTCGTTTTTCGGACATTTGGATCAGAGGAACTTCGTGTCTAGTGGAAGGCATCCGATGACGCCCTTCTACCAATTATTCGTCAAAATGGCAAGGTGGGTTTGGATTCTTCAGGGTATAGCAGCTTCAGCGCCAGAAAGTGAAATGTTTGTCGTTAATCGTGGAACCGAGTTCTGTGATAATTATATGGAGAATATTGAGAGGTGCATGGATGATGATGATATGGGCTCGTTTGATAAGCAGCATGGAAGGTATAAAGTGGAGCTGATGGTCATGCCTGGATTTAGAATCGGGGATAAATTATTCAAGTCTCGGGTTTATCTTTCCAAACTCAGCAATACTTCCTAGGAAGATGGGCTGCGCCGTATTGGTAACTTATGAATCTTTTTCTTTTGTTCTCAATATGTGTACAAGTTGCATCTTTAAGTTAAGCTAGAGTTGTTAATGTAATTCTGTGCTAGAAATTAGTGTGATATTAAGTTAATCCTGTAAAATTGAAGCATATGTAGTAAAGTTTTATGCTTTTAAATCATTACTTCGTTGGTGCTTTAAATCTTTATTAGCTTAACATGCCAAATTCTTTGAACGTTTAGGGTCGATAATTGTTGATATAATGCACTTCTGGAAACTGTGAGACCTGACCAAATATGCAGGGATTAAAATGTTACTATGTGTACGTGCCTGCTGCTCTTGTGATTCGCACATTGTTTTTCAAATTTGGTTATCAGGCATGGATTAACAAGCAGTGGGCTCATTGGTTAACAAAAAAAATTGGTAGGTGTGTTTTGTGCTGTCAAGGGATGTGTTAAGAAGATTGGGCCTTGTTTATCAAACTGATCGATATGGAATATTTGGTGGCAGCATTTATCTGTGAATGCTGAGAATTAATACCTGCCGATGGTTATTAGTCCATTTGATTTTGGTGTTAGAATGGGCATATTGGGCGACAAGATAATAACAAAAAAGTTGGATCAGTCCTTAAAAGTTAAAACACCTTTAGTTATTATAAGGGCTAATAATTTAAATTATCATTTACTATGATAAAGTTTAGGCTAGATGTAATAAGACCGGCCATAATGGCTCGGTCGTGAGTCTTGGTCGACCCCAAGGTCGACACGTTCTAGTCGTTACAACCCCCTCGGGCGACGCGTCCTTGGGCAAAAAAGGAACTCAACCGTATTTTAAACCGTTCTGGATTATTTATTTATTTATTTATTTATTTATTTATTTATATTCCACTTTTTCTTGAGCATATCAAACGCTTGTTTAACATATTTTCTTGTTGCTTCATGCGCTTCTCGCTTCTCGCTTCGTATCATTAGCACCTGGCTGTGAATAGACTTAACAAGAACAGATTATTCCGGATATATCCCGTCAGTTGATAATATCCCCATTTATAAGGCACATCGTTAATCACAAACGGAACCTCTGGTGCTTTCCCATCATTGAGATCGTTGAAAATTGGTGATTGACATATAACGTTGACGTCGTTGTTCGCTCCGAAAACACCAAAGGGACACATGCCAAGCTTTTAATAAAATGAATGGATGTGAGCACGATATGCATTTAGGCAATTAGCTCAAGGTCAACCCGTATAATCAATGCTTCCTAACATTTCAGAAAACCCATGTTTCTCCTCGTGATAAGCATACAGTTTATCAACATCTGTATAAGTAGGTCTTCACAAAAACTCGTCTCCATACAAGTCCATAAGAGCTTTACAAAATTTTTGGAAAGCATCACGCGAAGTATTCTCACCCATTTGCAGATATTCGTCTAGAGCATCAGGATTGGTGGCGTATGCAAATTGACGAATTGCATAAGTACATTTCATCAATGAGGAAATGCCAACTCTGTTTGAGCAATTACTACTTTGTTGAAAATATGGCGAATTATCAGTTATTGCCCGAACAATGCATGTGAATAGTGATCGGATCATTCGGAACCGCTTACGAAATAATTTTTCGTCATACATTGAGTTTTGGGAGAAGTAAGCGGCCACTAGACGATCATGACTGTAACTTTCTCTAGGTATCGTGGTTTTTTGGATTCTAGAAGTGGAAGCTTAATAATTCATATAGTATGTCGTCGACTCTTTTAAAAACTTTAGCTCGATCTACTAACATCTTCTTCATCTGAAGATGTAAAAAAAATTATCCGGAATCCATTTGTTTTAGATGAGAACCGTATAATGTATAAGAAATAATGTATTTGAAAGTCTACAAGAAAATGAAAAAGTATTGAAGAATTTATAGGGATAAGATTAATAAAAAAATTAAAAGATTTTATTATTATTATTATTTTTTATTATTATATTTTTTTTGAATAAAGTGCCAAACGGCTTTTTTTTTACCGCTGGCATCATTTCCTTCCTCCCACAACTCCGTCTTGCACACGATCGAGTCTCGCTTTTTTTCCCATCTTTGACGTGTCTTGGGAGGCTCCGTAACAAGGAGGACGTGTCCTCCTTGTCCGAAGGCTCGGTAATCTTTGCCTTATTACACCCTATCTTAGCTTTTGACAACTTTTTTGAAAAAATGATATAATAGCCTTTAATTTCGCAAATGATTTGCGGAGTCACAAAAGTTTAGGTTTAATATATGTGAAAAAACAAAATTCGCGAGTAAAAAGTTAAGGTTTAATCTCTGTTGGGCCGATTAATCCTCGCATAATCGCTGATCGTTCACTAAGCGTCTTGATTTATCATAATCGGCCTACTTAATCGGTTTGGTCAAAGATCGCTTAAAAATCGGTCAACAAACCGATTAATTGGAAAAAATCGAACAAAATCGGTGTAATCGGATTAATCGAACAAAAACGCTTAAAAATCGGTTAACAAAATCGAACAAAATCGCTTAAAAACCGGTCAACAAATCGATTAATCGGTCAAAGATCGCTTAAAAATGGTCAACAAACCAAGTAATATCTATGTTTAACTTTGAACTTTAAAGAATTATGTATTTTGTTTATATTTAAACACTTTAAATATTTGAACTTTGATGCACTATGCTTATCTCATACATATAATATAATATAGTATATAAAATTACAATTTTGCGAATAAAAATTCCAATCCGATTAATCCCCGCTTAACCGATTAATCGCTAGGCCCTACCTGACCGCCTCACTAGCGCCTAGCGATTTTTACAACCTTGGGTTTAATAAAGACCTACAACATATGCTTAAATACATGCCTAATGCATAAATCACTTGTATAATTGTATTATGTATTTTCTCTCTTCAAATTTTCACCAATCAATTTTTTTAATCAACCAATCAAATCATTAAGGGTGCATTTGGTATGCGCCTATCGGAATGGATCTATGGATTTCATTCTGATTAATGGTGTTTGTTTGTGGCCTCGGGGAATAAAATTAGTATATCATAGTCATAGATTCATTACACACCAATTTGGTGTCTATGAAATTCATTCTCGGGGGTCCTCTCTTTTCCACTATAAAATTCAAATATCTTTACACTTTTTCATTCCATATTTTATCAACAAAACATAAACAATTGTAATAATACACTTTTTCATATCAATTGTCATCCTACCACATATCAAATTCGATACCCATTACGATTCTTATCAACAAACCAAACGGACCCTAAGTACATTTATAGTCATGATTAGTAAACACAAAAATTATTTTTCTTTAATATATGCCCAAGTCACAAAAGTTCGGAGATATGTATCGCCATCTCATTTTCTATTTTTTGTTAGAATAAAATGTAGGGATTCATCGAAGATGCATGAATATGTGATTGAAAGTTAAAAGGCGATGTACAATGCAATCCATTGGTTAATGGCAGATGGGTGCCCAATTGATAGGACATATGGGTCTCAACCCACATGTATCCAACTTTTTAACAAACCATCAAATTGTTGATTGTGCAAGTCATCTTTTGATAATTTCTTCAAAATAGATACATGTTAGTTACGTACATAAAGGCCGTGAGCGATATTAATTTTGCGTGTGTTGACGATTTTGATTATACATCATATCGAAACTAATCACTGATAGAAACTTTGCACTTTTTTGGATGCGGCCTTAAATATCTTCATCTGAATGGTAATTAACAGTTGCGTTATTGATCGTTTATTGGAGAGCGTTACTTTCTGTTCTAATCCGTTAAAAGTCAGATGAAAAAAAATTGCGTAGCAACTAAAATGATACTAGGATGTTATGTAGTTTAACTAGATAAAGTAGCTTTGGTAAATTTCTGATGATGCAATTTAACTAAATAAAGTAGCCTATACTAAAACCCCAGTAAAATGATTTGACAACTAGTATAACAGTCTTAACAAATGAATATGTCGATATGAGAGCATTTAAATACGAATAGAATAATTCGAAAAGTTAAATAATAAATCAACTTTAGTACTCTGTCTATAATATAATTGGCTTTAATGATTATAATTATTAGAAGCTAAACAAATGCTTTAAGAATTATTGATTTAAAAACTAGTCATGTTTTCTGTTGAGCTGTCATAAAAAAGTTGAAAACTATAAATCTTGTGATAACTAGTAACATTCTTTTTTTATAAAGATAGTTTTTTGATATTATCAAACACTTAGCACATATCTCATGCTATCTTAGAAATGTTTTTAGCGAGACTTATTGGTTGACAAGCATATTCATTCAAAACTTTTTCATATGACTATGTTAGCTTTGTAATGATGTCTATCATTTTCTTATTGGAGTGCAAGACTAAGTAGGACTTAACTCACTTTTACCCACTCTGTTCATAAAAACAAGACAATTTTTTATCGTTTTATGTTTTGTATTTTTCTCTATTTAATATTTTTCGATTTATCAAAATTTATAATTTTTTTTTTTTTTTTTTTTTTTACCAATCCTAAATTTAACCTTCTACATATAAAAGATAACTTACCGTGAAGTTAATTTTCCACTTGAGTTTAATGTATACTTGATTGCACCTTACATTATGGCTAATGATTTGTACACTCCAATTTCTTATTTGTACACTCAAATCTGTGCATTAAGCAGTTGTATATTTATCATATGCAGCTTTACCAGTTTGTATATTTGAGTGTACAAATAACAAATGAGAGTGTACCAATCAATACCTTTAAATTATTTATTACGAAGTATGCAATAAAAGCCAAAGTTTCATGTGACATTAATATTTTTAAAGAGAATAATTTCTGACACTAACTTTTCAATATTGTTGCCAAATAACTTATTTCCTCCATACATTTTTCATCGGAACTAATCAATTCAATAAATTTATTACTTGAAAAATAACATATTTTTATAGTGAATACTGATTCTTGCACATGTAAACAGGGCGAGCTATGTGGTCACTAGTGGGGGGCTATGCCTCAACGAAACTCTTGGGGACTTAAAATTTATGTAGAAAAAAGATCAAAATAATAGCAAAAATATTAAGTGCCCTCGGCATAGCAGCAGAAGTGCCCTCTTCGCTTTTTGATGAAACATGATATGAGACGCAAATCGATGGCTGAAGTTTTCTGTCGTTTTTTCTAGCCGGGAAAAATGGGGGAGTGGGAAAGGTGGGATTGTGAGGAAGGTGGGATACAATAAAAACTCTATAAATTAATGATGTTGGGACTGAGAAATTTTATTAATTTAGCGAGATATTATTATATCGATAAATTAATAATTTATTAATTTAAAAAGGTTTTACGTATAACCTTTGTGAAGATCGTTGTAAGCTCTTAGACGAGGTCTAATATTATATCTAGGAACACATAATAATAAAGGCGGAATATTCAAACATAGAATCAATATTATTATGAACAAGGTTTTTCATAATCATAAACTAACTAACTAACTATAATAAAGATCAAAGACTTGATCTAACACTAACTAACTAAACCACTAAACCCTAGGCGTTTTCCCAATCCCTACGCCTAGGTTCCACACACACACACATTTGGTTTACATCTTGTACGTACTATAAAACTAATGACCCTATGTCTCTTTATATACTAGAGACATCTAGGGTTTACAAGAGGAATCATAATACAATTAGGAAACTAAATATTCTTTTAAGCATATCTTCTAGAATCTTCCAAATCCTCCATCTTTTTGTAGTTTCCCTACTTGTCACTTTTAGTCCTTCATGTTTCATTCTTCTTGTTTTGTATCATCAAATCTATAATAGACCCAACAATCTTCCCCTATTTGATGATGACAAAACAAACACGATTCTTGTACGAACTTCCCTAGACGAAGTAGAGAAATTGAGATAATTAAATCTCACCATGAATGAAACAATCTTATCTTCCATGCTTCCCCTTGATTTGAACATGTCACTCAAACATCTCTTCCCCTTTTTGTTATCAACAAATAGAGAACGTATGCAAATAATGATCTTGACCACCACGAACCAATATCATACTTCCAATCTAAGACTTCCAATGTTTAAAATCACCCACCATTACGCACAATAGGAAAAATGGATCCAAAACAGTAGAAAACTCCAACTAGTAGTAGTAATAATGATCAACAGTAGTAAAAATCAAACACTTCCCCTTGAGTGATGCATGTACATCAATGATTCTTCAAAATCTGTAGGCTTTATGTAATGATTACTTGTGAAGAAAACCGAGTATAACGAATTTGATGAAGAAGTAGAATTTCTCAAACTTATGTCTTAAATCTGTTACTACCCACGGAACTCCATACTTATACGCTTCAAATATAAGTAGACCGCAATCCCTTGAAAAGAATCCTCAACTAGTATGAGACACTGAGCACTACAATGTAACTCCTTTAAGTGATAGACAATGTGTGCATAGAGCATCATAAGAAAAATCACACATTGCTAGATTCAACAAGCTAGATGATAAGAACACAAACCAAGCCATTCCACTTCACCTTCAAATAAGTGATAAATAATCCTCTTCGTAATCAATTCTTCAATAAATCTAATACAAGCCTTTTTGAATCCTTTTAAGAACATAAATTTCTTCCTGTGTGTGTGAACTAAATAACCATTCTATGTGTGTGTCATCCAAAAATCCATAACCATTATCACGCTCAACTTCCCCTTAAATCGAAAACCATACGAGAATCAAAAATTATATATCATCTTGAAACATAGCAGTACAAAAACTTTCTCGAACAAATCTTAGCAGTAGAAATTCTCGAGCAATCAACACTAACCATAGCTTCATATGATCACCAACCATATTGCTTTAATATATCGCATGCAAAAGATCACTTCCATATAATCCAATCCTTAGCTCAACTTTAATCCACGCCACCTATTTTTTATACCAACCCATAATGATCTATCCACTTGTCCCATGTATTTAGCAACCTTATAAGAATTAACCAATCAAAGAAGATGTATACGTGACTTACCATGCACTAGACTATAAAACTACTTTAAAAACATGCACCTCCAAATTTGTCTTCTTAAGATGCCATGCATACTTCACCTACGTACATAATCCCTTCAAAAACTTGTCAACAATGTCATGCAAAAACAAATCTTGTAATTTACCATGCATTTACCAACCCATGTGCACCGTCCAAGCACACGTACAACAGCTCCAAGCAGCAGTACTTTGAAACCGGGCAAAGCAGTACTTTTGACACCATAAGCAGTACTTTAACAAACAAGCATCCAAGCAGTACTTTCGAACAAAATTTGCAGTATGATCGCTCCCGAACCGTCAAGTTTTATCACACAAGCTAACCACTTGTGAATGGTCAACCATGATAAACTTCAAACAGCTCAGGAACAATGCAATGAAGTCCAGGAGAGTATAGTGTTTCCCCAGGTCGTTAAGTCCCAACGAGCTGAGCGACTGAATAATCAAACGAATAGTGATCGAGAGGATTTGAACGGAAAAGAGATATGATTGATTAAACCTAAAGAAAAAGTTTATAAATTACAGGGGCTTAAATGCAAATTAAAGAAAATTAAAAAGCTAAATTATATTAAATAAACGCTATCACTATATTTAAAATGATGTTTTTGATTTTTCTTTATAAAACTTGAATTAAAAACTACGTGACGTACAAAAGAAAATGTGAACTGAAACAATATTAATCCTAAAAATATGAAAATGACATTTTTACAAACCTAATGATAAGAGAAAACTTTTAGAAAAAGGAAATTATTTTTATTACTATTTATTTAATTATTATTAATTAAAAACTATTTTTACTTATTTAATAATACCCTAAAATACAAGAAAATATGAAATAAAGCTAGAAAAATGAAATTATGACTTAGAAAAATCTAAAATAACTAAATAGAATTTTCAAAACTAACTTTGTATTTTTCTGATTATTTTTCTATTTTCTATGAATTAAAAACTATTTAAAACTAATTAAATTGCTAAAAATTACAAATTTAACTAAGAAAAATTTGGAAAAATTACTTTTTTGCTTTTTATATTTATCTTAACCTAGGAAAAATGAAAACTTAATTTTTTGAAACTTTTCTGATTTAATTGTATTAAAAGCTAATTAAAAATACCTAAAAACTGTTTTAAATGAGAAAAAATATCAAACAGTGCTGGAAAAATATGAAAAATTCAGAAAAAGTCTAAAATAATACTCTAAGTCTATGAAAAATATAAAAACAGTAGCTTATGTGTAGGATTATGAAACTGCAGTCACAAGTGCTTATAAATAAGCTCTCCAAATAAGCTAGAGGTACCAAATGAGCACCAACTTATCACAGAAGCTATAATAAGCTAAAACTACTAGAAATGAGCTAATTCCAACTGATCTATACTACTGAAATGCAAACTACAAAGATTTGGTGATTTAAAAACTCAAGTGCCAAAACAGTTTTTCTCCTAACTTCTAGCTTAAGCACAAGCTCATTTAATAAGCCAATGTGAAAAATAAAACTGGAGACCTCAAGTCCACCAGCTTAACTACCTCTAAACCAAGTTTCAGACCCTAAGGATCTAAAACCAAACCTATGCAAGGGCTTCAAGGTGCCTGCTCTCACACTCATGTATGCAAATGTGCACAGGCACTTTTAACCCACTAGACAAGCTAATTTGAAGCTTGTAAAAATTACAAAAATCTACAAAAATCATATTTCAATTCTTGACCAATTCAAGTTGTTAAGTCCAAAGTTTTAATGATATTGACCCAGAACTGAACATATGAAAATTACACAAAGTTTTGCCAAAACTGCATTTTTCAATTTTTTTTTGGCTTTAGAAACAGAAATTGATCTTTGACTTTTGTGAGTTTTAATACTAATCTATCAACTGATTATGATGTTTTGAGCTATTATAAGACTTGATTAAGCTACTCCTATCAATTATGAACACAATGCAAGCTTTGGCTTTTTGAAAATTCCAACAGATATGAACTTAAGACAGATTCAAGGTGATCTTGACTTTTGTGGTTCTAAGTTCCAAGTTTATGATGTAAATGGACTAAGTGAGCTTAAATGAAGCTAAGGAAATTGATTTTAACCATTAAGCAAAACTATAACACGGTGTTTAAGACTGATCCAAACACCGCTTATGAAAATGAAATGCAAAATTAAATCACTTACTTGCTCACTAGCTTATACCAAAGAATTAAACGCAAAATTATACTCTAATTACGCTACATTACAGATTTAGACAATCAAATACCACAGATTCAACTCCACAGAAAATGCAAACTAGCTAAGTTATTGAAATTGAAAAGATAAAAACAAACTCACAAGAGGTCCAAATTTTATAAAGAAGCTATATACGAACCCAAACTATACTAAATGAAGCTACTCCAACCCAAATCAAGCTCTGCAACAACCAATTCCATAACCAAGTCCAATTGAAGCTTTTCAGTTGACTTTTGTTGACCAAGGGCAATTTTGCTTAAAATGAATTATAAGCTTACTTAAAGCTATGACCAGCTTAAGTGAGCTTATTTGAAGTATAATGAAGCTTTTGAAGCTTGGTTTTTAACACATTTAAACTGAGCTTATAAAAGGAGATATAAAACATGAAACTATGATAAAACCTGTGAATTGATACTTGAAAACAGATTATAATGATAAAACAACTTGAGTTTAATACATAGAAACAAAATATTACAGCTTTTAAGTTAAACTAAAACATTGATAAAAAAAATGACATAATGGAAATTTTAAACTAAAATCTACTACCCCCTTGCTTCTCTTTCATCTCTTTTTATATGCAAAAGTGCTTCCACGTGTTCTCTGAGTAAATCCCACCACTCCTTTTAGCCATTGGATGAGTTGAAGTAATATTGGCCATTGATTCGATTTTTGGCGCCAAATTGGATTTAACAACTGTGGGGGGTTTGAGTGTTAGGTTGAAGAAGCAATAAATGCATCTTGGCTTGTTGGGTGAGGTGGAAGGATAAGGGTGTGGGAGATGAGTTGGGGGGATGGTTGTGTGCTGGTTTGCAGAGGCAGGGGGTGGGGAAGAAAGAAAAGAGAGGGAACAAGTGGGCGGGGTGAGTTTGTTTGACCGGGTTTGACTTGGGGTTTGATATATGAAAGGGGGTCAAAACAGGGGGTCCAAAGGTTTTGGCAGGGGTCACAGGTCACAAAGGGTCAAAGCTTGTATTAAATAACAAGGACTTGTTTTGCAATTTCTGAAAGACCAAGGACCAAGGCTGCCAATTTTGCAAAGTTGTTTCAAGGGTCACTTTTGCCAAGTTTCAATAGTACAAGGACCATAATAGACATTTTCAAATATCCAAGGACCATTTTTGCCAATTTTGAAACTTGAAGGACCAAACTTGTAATTTCTCAAAACTTTTGACATTTTTCACCAAAGGACTAATTATGACAAGTTATGATTTTAAAAGGACCTTTGGTGACTTTTCTTTTAAAATAAGTGCTCAGGGACTATTTTTGACAAGATTTGAAAGTTGGGGACTAAAACGCCAATTATGCAAACTTTGCTCATTTTTCATCTGATTTTAAACATTTTGCATCCGAAACATATAAAATGCAATTTTGAGATATTTCCAGTATTTTGATGCATTTCTGAGCATTTTTAAATGTTTTGCAGTTCAGATTTGACCAAAAATGATGAGTATTTACACACTCATCACAGTACCTTGAAAATTCCAACAGTACTTTCCTCAAATATGAGCAGCAGTACTTTGCATAACTCGAGCAGCAAACGTCCAAATATCTTGTATATCATGATAGTACCAATCATAACTCAGATCCATGTTAATCACATATCACGTGACCTCCTCCAAGATTTCCCATCACCAATATTAGTCACATATCACGTGACTCAAAATCATCAATCTGATCGAATATAATAATGCAAGAGACCACACGTGATCACAATATTCGACCAAAAGCAAACATCCTTTTCCTCCAAAAATTTAGTTACCAAATAAATCGTATATGCTCTACCTATCTTCTCACATGTCACCGATTTGTATTCCAATGAGAATGTAAGAATGACAATATAATAAACCACTTCAGCATGTCAAACAAATATATCATGACCAAGATTCCAAACATTAAAAATTACCACCGTCCCTTGTGCTTGATTATAACCAATCACTGATCTATTATGGAATCAATAATGTCACTACTTCATTATTATTAATAACCCAATAACCAATCATCAAGCAATTCAAAGTAGCAATATGAGCGCATTATAACACCTTCTTCGAATCTGCTGAAAAATTCGATTCTGAAAAACACCTTCAGCAGCTAACTTCGACAGTTAATATCTTTTGATTGGAAGCTCAGATCGAAAATCCCTTAGGTGGAAAGTTATATTAGTATATAAAGAACGTCCACAAAAAATTTCGTTACGATCCGACGGTTAACGAAAAAGTTATGATCGTTACAAAACAGTGCTGTTGTAACCTTACGAAAAATCAGCAGCAGACTTCGACTGCTTATAACTTTTGATTGAGAGCTTCGATTGACAATCCCTTCGGTGAGATTAAAGATAGATATACCAAGAAGCTCCAGTTCAAATTTTAGCTCGATCCAACGGTTCAATAAAAAGTTATGCCTTCTGGAAAACAGTGCTGCAGAAGTATTACGAATTTTTTACAGCTTCGAATTTTTCTTCCTTTTTCTTCAAGAAAACCTTGTAGATCCCTAGATATCACGAGCCCCAGGCTCTGATACCACATGTGAAGATCGTTGGACTCCTTGGACCGTTTAAAGTGCTAGGGTTAAACAATAACATATGCAATACGCAGCGGAATAATAAGAACATTATATATTATTGACACAAGGTTTTACTTTCACCCAATCTCCTCCAAATATTATTTGATCAGAATAATACGTGTTACCTAACTGTAACAGGGATCTAAGACACCTTAGATCTTGGAGGTAAACAACTAACCTAGACGTTTACAATAAACTACACGTCTAGGTTACACACACACACCTTTAGACGTCTACATCTTGTACGTCCTTAAAACTAATGACCCTATGTCTCTTTATATACTAGAGACATCTAGGGTTTACAAGAGGAATCATAATACAATTAGGAAACTAAATATTCTTTTAAGCATATCTTCTAGAATCTTCCAAATCCTCCATCTTTTTGTAGTTTCCCTTCTTGTCACTTTTAGTCCTTCATGTTTCATTCTTCTTGTTTTGTATTATCAAATCTATAATAGACCCAACAATCTTCCCCTATTTGATGATGACAAAACAAACAGCTTTATTGCCTCTTATTGTTCAACAATCCAAGATTTTTACTTTTATGGCAAAAAGGAGTGTTTTATTCAGGGGTCCAGATACTCCTTTAACAACTTCCATGATGGATGTTGTTCAGGCATTAGAGCCGCTACTGGCGATGATATGAAGGTATGCATCTGCAGGTACTGCATCTGCAAGTACTGCTTCTGCAAGTACTGCTTCTCCACATGCTACATCAAAAGAAGGTACTGCATCTCTACAAGGTACTGCTTCTCCTAGTCCTGAACTTCAAGAAGATATTGCAGCTTTCACCTTCTCCATCTCCACAAGGGTCTTCTGTTTCTCTCAACCAGAGGATAATCCACCTATTCAAGGAGAGGATTCACATACCATACCTCCTGATGAAATCACATTGGATAATTATGTTTTGACAAGGGAGTTGGTCAAGTTGAAAAAGACTACAGAGGTTCAAGCCAAACAGATAAAGAAATTAAAACATGTGAAGATCGTTGTAAGCTATTAGACGAGGTCTAATATTATATTTAGGAACACATAATAATAAAGGCGGAATATTCAAACATAGAATCAATATTATTATGAACAAGGTTTTTCATAATCATAAACTAACTAACTAACTATAATAAAGATCAAAGACTTGATCTAACACTAACTAACTAAACCACTAAACCCTAGGCGTTTTCCTAATCCCTACGCCTAGGTTCCACACACACACACCTTTGGTTTACATCTTGTACGTACTATAAAACTAATGACCCTATGTCTCTTTATATACTAGAGACATCTAGGGTTTACAAGAGGAATCATAATACAATTAGGAAACTAAATATTCTTTTAAGCATATCTTCTAGAATCTTCCAAATCCTCAATCTTTTTGTAGTTTCCCTTCTTGTCACTTTTAGTCCTTCATGTCTCATTCTTCTTGTTTTGTATCATCAAATCTATAATAGACCCAACAACCTTTAAATTTTCAAGTTCAACATACTAGTTATAATGTATATTAGTTATAGAAGAAACATAAATTAGAAAAAACAAGTTTCAATTAACATTTTATGGATTCACATTCACAAATTAATTGAATTTGTTAAGTTCATTGTTTTTTTAATAGGTTAAAATTTAGTTTCGTTGGGACAAATTTCAATAATATATGGCCTTAATTGAATTCGTAAAAGTTCCAATTATGTATGGACTTTATATATATATATATATATATATATATAGAGTAAGGATCCAGTGAGAAGTAAATTAAAATAAGAAGTGGTGAGAAGTGACCAAAATCACGCATTTGATATGCAACGACTTGCATTAGATGCATTTCCATTCATATAGATGCAAAATCTTGAGTTTCAAAAGTTAATTTGATGTATAGATGGTGAATATTGATTTTCATGATTTCGGCACATGTAGAGGAACAAAAAATAAGAGAAATCATGAAATGCATCTAATATACGTATATGCATCTGATTAAAAGCTAGAAAACACACTATGGTGCGTTATAATGCATCTAAGATTATAGGGATGCATCTAATTTAGGTCGGTGCAATTCGGGTTTGCGGTTATAGTTCTTCTTATTCCTTCTTATTTTAAGTAATCTTCTTATTTGATCCTAATTCTATATATATATATATATATATATATATATATATATATATATGAATTTTTTTAATATTATTAATTTATAGTTTCGTTGGGACCAATATATATAAACCGGGGTTTCAAAAAAATTATTATCTTATTATTTTATCGATTGGGGTTCAAATTTGCACTGATCCCAAGTTGGGACCGGACAAATTATTAATTTTATCGAGTATTAATTTATAGAGGTTTTACTGTATGTGGGAAAGTGTGAACTAATTTTCTTTTAATAATTTATCGATAACAGAAATATACTAGGGAGTATTAAATAGAGTACATAAAATTTGTCATTCTTTTAAAAATAACATACCAACGTAATAGTTTTGAACTTGCGGATTTGTAGTTGAATACATTAATTAGATTTTATAATTATAATAGTTGATATGGATATGTCATCAGATAATATATCTTAACTTGTGACTATAGTTTGCTCTTTAGTGTTTTAACATTGCTTTATACAGATATCAACTTAAAAATAAGTGTTTGTCATACAGTTTGATCCTTGTTTGATTTTTTTTTTTCTCAATGTATGTTTTTGATATGTAAACACAATATTCAAAGTAGAATGTTTATAAGATTAATGAGTTAAAATTGTCAACTAAAATTTAATAGGTGCTTTGCATTAGATTTTTTCACCTTTAATGACCCGACCCGACTTGTTTCAAATGACCCGACCCAACATGCTATCTAACGATTTTTTTTTTGAACCAATGCCCCCCGTGATCACTTTTTCTGGCTCCGCCACTGCATGTAAATGCCCCGATAGACAGAGTTTGGCTAAGAAAAATATTTCTCAATATTAGTACTAGAGTTACTAATAGATAATCTATATACTATATAAAAAGTTGAAGCCTATTGCTGAATTGTTGAACAACATAGTAAATTTACTAAATTGCCTCTTATATTAAAATTAAACCTAAGAATACTCATTTAACTGTTTCCTAATTTAACACATACACAATTAAATACATAAGAGTAAACTCCAAAATACATCCCTGTGGTTTATCTCGTTTCGTACCATACATCCCTCTCGCAAAAGTTTCAACAGATACATCACTCCGTTAGTAAAAGTTAACCTATATACATCCCTCAGTTAAAATAAGGACTAACGGTGCTAATTATTTCTCCGTTATCTCCTAACGAGATAGATAATGTTTACACTGTTAATCCTTTGGGTCAACGGTATTTGCACCGTTAGTCCTTTTTTACGTTTTCTTTCGTTTTCGTTCATTTTTTTTACGTTTTCGCCCATTTTTTTCGTTTTCGCCTTTTTTTCTACGTTTTCGTCCGTTTATCTTATATTTTTTTTCCGTTTTCGTCCTTCGGGGTGATGGTAAGCCGAGACAAACACACCCTCGTGGTAAGCCGAAACCAAACCAAAACAAATAAAGAAAAACACGTTTTCGTCCTTCGGGGTGATGGTAAGCCGAAACCAAAACAAATAAAGAAAAACAACACCCCTTCGGGGCTGTCGTGTACCGAGCCAAACAAACACTACTGTGGGTGGTTTTATGGTGACCGCGCAGGAACAAACAACAACAAACACCACCCTCTCGGGTTGGTGTTGAACCGAGAGCAACAAGCACCCTATGTGGTGTCGTTCTGTGAGCCAAAGCCAAACCAAGCACACCCCTTTTGGGAGGCTTTCAGCCTAGCCTAAACAAACAAACGCCCTCTGATCTCTTTTGTTTGCATCAATCCAAAACAATTGAGTCATAAGCAACAATTCAATCAAGACTAAACTCATGGCCAATTCGTGACCCAATTGGGTTGACTGACGTGAAACCCTACATGGGTTGACATCCGACCCGAGACCCAATCAATCAAACAAACACCTTTTCTTAATCTTTGCCACACGATAGCGAGATGAGAAAGATGGAGATATACGCACGGCTGTGGTTAACTCGAACCAAACGAGATCCAAAACCAACGCAACCTTGTGATGTTGATGATGATAAAGGTGGCGTATGGTGGCTGCGATGGTGGTGACCGGTTTGAGGGACGGTGGGAGAGTGGTGGTTTTCCAGACATGGGTCATGGGTGGAATGTAAGATAAAGAAAAAGATAAGATCTGATTTATCATTTTTTTGGTTTTGACTTTGGAAACAAACAAAGGATAATGAGGAAAATTAGAGGGGCGGTGGTGGTATTATATGTGTGTATAAGTTAACCTAGAGGACTAACTGTGTAAATATTATCTAACTCGTTAGGTGATAACGGAGAAATAATTTGCACCGTTAGTCCTTATTTTAACTGAGGGATGTATATAGGTTAACTTTTACTAACGGAGTGATGTATATGTTGAAACTTTTGCGAGAGGGATGTATGGTGCGAAACGGGGTAAACCACAAGGATGTATTTTGGAGTTTACTCAATACATAATTAAAAAATTGTATTTTAAATACTGACACATTACATGTATAACATGTATAACTATGTGAGTATGTTCTATATGTTACTAGCTAAGGGTGGTGGCAACCATGCCTAAGACATTTTTTCATGCCTAATCACCCACCAATAATATCCCTCCATCTAATCTCATACCAATCTCATACCTAACAATAGATTTTTAGTGGCAACCATGCCTATATATATATATTTTATAATTATATAAAACAATTTAATAAAAACATAATATTTTATTAATACTTAAAAAGAAAATTACATAGTACTTATTAAAAAAAAAACACTAATCATCAAGGTATGGTAAGTCTTGAGCGTCCACATACTCCGTAAGATCATAACGGAGACGGTGATGGATATTTTCATCTTGTAACTCCGGTAGTACATTCGGGTCATAAACTGGCGTGACTGGCGGATCCATTATATGAACCGGTGATATTGCCACCCCATCGTCTTTTAAAATCATATTGTGTAATATAACACACGTATGAACGATTTTTCGAATCTTTTCGACGGTCATAGCCCGGAGAGGATTTATGAGAATAATCCATTTTGCTTTAAGACGACCAAAAGCTCTTTCGACATCCTTTCGTGCAGATTCTTGTAGCTTCTTGAATCTCTTTTCTTTCGGGTCAGTTGGATAAGGATATGCTTTAACAAACGTTGAATACGTGGGATAGATTCCATCGGTAAGATAATATCCACGTTTGTAAAGCCGTTCATTTAGAGTAAATGAACTATTGGGCGCCGTTCCATTTCGATGAGTAAGATACAACGGTGATTGATTCAAAACATTGATGTCGTTATTTGCACCGGGAGGACCAAAAAACGAATGCCAAAACCACATATCATTTGAAGCAACGACTTCAAGCATAATAGTCGGGTATTGGTGATCACCTCTTTTATATTGCCCTCTCAAATGCCTAGGACTATTTCGCCAAACGAAATGTGTACAATCAATGCTACCAAGCATTCCAGGAATGTGATGTTGCTCTTCATGTGCCTCGTATAAGCGTGCAACGTCGTGGGTTGTCGGCCTACGTAAGAACTCTTGCCTATATAATTGGATTACCGCTTCACAAAAATGATCAAGGCATTCACCTACAAAGTATACAAAATTAAAAATACCGAATTATATAAAAATTAAAAATACCGAATTATAAAAAATTTAAAATACCGAATTATATAAAAATAATAAAAATAACGAATTATAAAAAATTTAAAATACCGAATTATATAAAAATAATAAAAATAACGAATTATAAAAAAATAATAAAAATACCGAATTATAAAAAATTTAAAATACTGAATAATATAAAAATAATAATACCGAATTATATAAAAATAAAAATAACATGATGTTCTTCGTGCCATGTTTAAGTAGTCATCGTATCTATCCGGAGGTCCACCCGTACCGAGTTGACGAATAGCCGATGTACATTTTTGGAACGCCGTGAAAATTTTCCCCCCCTAGCGTCTACACCCTCTTGAAACCATTCGAAATTCGCTTCAATATCACCTACAATTTTTAGAAACAAGATTTTATCCATACGAAATCTTTCACGAAAAACATCAGAGGGAAACTTTGGGTTTTCTTCTACGAAATAGTCATTCATTAGAGTTTCTAACGCTTTTTCACGATAACGGGTAACATGTCTTCGGGTAGAGCTAGCCGTGTCTTCAATGCTATCGTACGCGGCTAAATAGGTTTCTATGGTAGAACCGGTGGAAAATATGTCCTCGAAAGAGTCGGATAAAAAATCTAAGTCATCCTCGGATGAAGAAGATGAAGATGAAGATGAAGATGAAGATGATGATAAATACATTTTGTTTGTGAAATATAAATGATATTGTTTGAGAAAAAATAGAGATGTTATTGTATTTAAATAGGGAGAAGAAAAAAAAAGGATTTTTATTTTTTTTAAATGCACCTAACGGCTCTTTTTTGCCCATTCAATGCACCTTAACGTCTCTTTTTTGCCCATGTAGATTCGGCATACTTTGCCGATTTGGATGTCTCTATGCCCATGCCGCCCCATGCCGATTTTGAGGCAGTACTCATGCCGATCGGCATTGTCCAAACCGATGTCCAAACCGCTAGCGTTGCCAGTACCCTAAAAGACCCATGAAATTCACGGGTATTTTAAAGGAAAATTAAAACGCTACATAATGTTGATATCTTATGTAATAAGATGGTGGAACGAAACCTATAGACATATCATGTTTGATAAGGTAAATGTATGAGAAATCAAACTTACATACAGTCCAACAGTTGCCAAATAATAGTAGTTGGTGCTCTTCTAGATGGTAAGTGAAACCTGACACAAAAACAGTACTCATTGTGGCTTGAATTTTATTCATCTGCTAAGAATAGTAGTAAGATTATTGAAAGAGTAAAATTTGTTGTTGCTTGCATTTCATACACATGTATAGCTTTGTATATCTTAACAATAAATTAAGTAGATACATTAAGCAATAAAACAAAAACAATCATAATAAGTAACACAATTTCGGGTAAAAATTTTATTAAAATCTTTCCATAGTGGATTAGGCATTTTTATGAAAGGAGCTTATGAGTTGATTTATTATCAAAATACACTTCTTCAAATGGTGTTTGGATTACCTTATAAATTTTCAACACGTATTATTGTATGATTAAAAAAGACAACACTCTATAAAAAATATGGTCATATAACAGATAGAATCAAAAGATATTGGTAAATCAGTTAACATAGTTGACCAGTTGAGAAAAACTATTTTGAGAAATAGGCCATGAGTTCAATCCCACCTCTTGGCAAAAGGGTCACTGAAACATGGGCTTATTATCTGGGTCTTGATCTTTGAGAAGAGTCAATCGGCAACTAAAAAAATGCACGAAATCAAAGTGTCTTCATCATTTTAACATTTTTGTTAACATTCTCTTACTTTGTTTCTTACCGATCACTTATTGTTCTTAAAGAAGGGGTAAAACTAATTTTTCATTAAATATGCATGCAGTGTAAATAGAAAAATTTTCATTGGTTTAGTGGTTATGAGGGAAGAGTCAAGAATTCTAGCCAAGCTTTTATGGGTTTCTAAGTTCTAAACAATCAATTGTTTTCATAACTTACATTTTATCCCCTAAACTTTCACGTACTTTAGGATATATGATTTACATTTCAATTAGAATAAAATTTATAAATTTGTTGACTTAGAAACTATAAGTATTCTAATTTAGTTGAGTGATTGTATATAATATACACTATTCAAAGATTTCAAGTTATAGTGTTTAGATATAAAGACTACAACAAACCTTACAAAAGTGTAACTCAAACTAAATAAGGTTTGTCTGGCAAAAATAAATTGTGCTGGTGTTGGTGTTGTTGTTGATGCTGGTGCTGTTGGTGAAAAAAATTATAAAAATATATTATTTTAATAAGCTACATTAAGTAAGAAGATTATTTTTTAATAATCTCTTATAAGTTTTGTCCGCCAAATAAAAATTATTTTTTAAGTAGCTTATTTTTTCAAAAATAAGCATAATCTCTTCATAATTACATGCGCCAAACATAACCTAGACAATTTAAATCCAAAACTTAGAGATTTACCAAGGTTAACTACAACTAAAAAACATATGTCAATCTATTGTATTTCGCTTTACCAGATAAACAAAAAATACAAACGCGTAGCGATTAGCAACATTGTTACATACACTCATAAATAAATTGTTGTATATTTCACCCATAATCCTCGCGATATAAACTGTAAATGTTAATATAAATTTGTACTTCATATGAATTTTTCTTTTTCCGCAAAGAAGCATTTAATTTGTTGTTGAACCATTCAAACGTTACTTTATGTGTACTTTGTTAAGATAAGTGCTTCTTAACTCATGGAAAGAGTTACACATACTTTTGGTACGAACACAATTCGCCAAAAACACAACAAACGCAAACAATTGATGTTGTTGCAATTTGACAAAATATATTTACGTTGAAAAATTAATGTCCAAAATACATCCCATATGACTACTTAATATTAAAGCTTCCAAACCACTAAAACACACACATAATAACCTAATAATATTACATATGCTTGTTAACGACCATAAACGTAAAACCCCAAAACAACAAAGCCTGAATACGACCGGCCCATAAAAGTCTTCTTAGTTACCTGATAATAAAAAAACAAAGACGATCAATTATATGTAGATAGAATAAAGCATAACTTTAAAACAAATTTCAAAGCGGTTATATGTAATTGTACCTCGATCAATTATCAAACTCATCTGTCTCAGAGGATGCATTCATACAAAACTTTTCGTATTCATGGTGCTCTATAGCATCGTCATCGTCCTCTTATTGATCAACTACGTCAAAATCCACCTCATCACCACCATCGTCACCAGAGTCATCATGAGAATCTGTAGCTAATTACAATACTTAAGAGATAAAGGAAATGACGTTAACTTAACGTACTCAACTATGTCAACTAATTAGATGAACTTTAAATCAAAACAGTGCAACAAAAGACCAAACATGATAAAAGGAACAACTGAAGTTGGATTGGATGAAATACCAATATGTTTGTCCTTTTCTATCTTCGGCTCCAAAAAGCTTCGTCTTGGCATTTGAGGATTCTCCAAAGGCAATATACAACCGTAATTTGTAGTACCTAGATCTATAGTAATTGCATTCATTATATAGAGGAGTAATTTAAACTGTATTAAATCGTTTCCAGAATTATACACAATTTTATTTCAGTTATGAATATAGATGAATGGTGACACTGCGTCTTATGTACCGAGCCTTTTAGAAGCGTTTCACTGTCGCAAGATAAGCATAAGTAGAATTGATTGTGATTTGCAAATCAAAAAAGCATCTTGCCTAAAATAAGTTTTAGTTTCATTGTAGTGTATAAAGATATGCTAAACATAGTGATTGTGGAGATGAGATTTCGAAAATATCTTTCGCACGTTACAAAATTATAATGCTTTCCATATCTATGGTTATTAATACTTACTCTACTTGAAATATGTCAAAAGTCTTTCATGCAAAGATCGTTGCTCAATTAGAGAAAAGTTCAACTGCTTACTCTTATTTTTATGTTTACTAAGGACAAATCCCTATCATCAATCTAATTTGATCAAATGGTAAGGATTAACCTAAGATTTAATAGATAAACCTAAGTCCATGTTTTTTTTCTTGTCTTTTTGTCTTTCTTTTTTAAATGTTTTCGGCCGTTTTCAGACGTTTTCGTACGTTTCTGAATATCACAAGTGATATTCTGTGATATTCATAATATCACAAGTGATATTCTGTGATATTCAAAATGTCACAAGTGATTTTTAACTAATGTTTTGTAACATGAAAACCACAAGTGATATTCAAAATATCACAAAGTGATATTCAGAAAATCGCAAGTGATACTCTGAATATCACAGAATATCCCTTGTGATAGTCAGAAACGTATGAAAACAGACGAAAACGTAAGAAAACGGACGAAAATGTATGAAAGCGTAAAAACACGTCTGGAAACGGACGAAAACGTATGAAAAAGGGGCAAAAATGAAAGAAAACTGATGAAAACGAACGAAAACGGACGAAAACGTATGAAAAATGACGAAAACGAACGAAAACAAATGAAAACGTATGAAAGCGAAGAAAAAAACGTGAATAAGAAAAACATGAATTAATAATAATAATAATAATAATAATAATAATAATAATAATAATAATAATAATAATAATAATAAAACATGAATTAAAAGAAAATAAAGACAAAAAAATATGTGAATAAAAAAGAAAGAAAAAAAAAAGCCAAAAAACATGGACTTAAGTTTTATCTTTTGAATTTTCGGTTAATTATCACCATTTGATCAAACTAAATGAATGAGAAAATTTGTCCTTTGGCTAGCATGAATTTATGAGTTAACAAAATAAAATATCTCTACTCAATTAATGTTAGAAACTTGATTGCAAAGTTAATTTTAGTAACAACAATCAAAATAAATGGAAGCTTATCAATGGTCTTTAATACGTGATAAACATTCTATCTATATAATCCCGATTTAAGAAACTCTTTCAAATACACGTGTTAAACCGAGAGCGCAAGTTAATTTTGAAAAATATTAATGAAAAGGGAGGCTCAAAACTCTGTTTTATTAGTTTTAATAGATAGATACCTTTAGCTAATATACCAACTTGAGATGCATCCCTTCTAATGCTTGTTATACAAATGAATATAGCACAAAGTATAAACTTTGCATAATTTTTTACAGAATTATATTGTCACAAATTACAAAAAATTTATATAATTAAAAACAATAAAAATACTAAATACTCTTGCATGATTACAACACTACAATTCAATATACCAAATTATATTTTAAGATATAATACACTACAATTCAGTTTACAGAAATATATTGTGAAGAAACAAAACATTATTTTTTCTTACCGAATTATATTTTAGAACTATCTACATCTTAAAGTTTATTCAAATAAATGAAACTTACCACACTTTCTGCTACATACTTCCGACTACAAGTCACTTTCACCCATTTTAACTTCTTACCCCTCATAATTTACCGACTACCGCTTATATATTACCTCAGCATTGCGTGGTGACCATTGATTGATATGCTTAATTATAAGGATAAATTTATGTATCAACATCTTGTTGGTGACAAAAGAAGAACCCAATTCTTCACAAACTAATTATTGACACATCTATTTAAGCACACAATTAGTCACATTTTTATGTCTCCCAATCATTTTATTGCCTGGTTACCCTATCATTTTTGTATATTGCTTAAATTTATTTTATCTTAAAATATAGTAATATGTAAATTTATGATCACAATAAATGAAAAAAAATTCACGTCGAAAAATTTAATTACGAAGAAACTGCTGATGCATCGTGCAGGTGCCCTGTTACAAAAATAAATCACTCAATTATTTCTCTGTTACAAAAATAAATCACTCAATTATTTCTCTGTAGGTTAAATAATGTGAATAAGTTTTAATGGTATTTTAGTAGTTTTCTTGTACTTAATTTTTTCAAGAATATCATACATCCATTATTATTTCTTAAAGTTATTTCAACCAAAAATCTTTAGTATCTATAAAGTTATCATCAAATAAAGTGTGCTACTAAAAAAATTGGTTGTCGAAAAATATACTATCGTAAAACATTTACTCACAAAATTTAGCTACATGAGTGTTCGCCATCACAACGCACAAATAATAGATGGTATATATAAAAGATATATATGATAGAAAAGTTTCCATAACTAGAAATTCCAACACTCGTGTGTGGACTCGCCAAGCAACTAAAATATAATTAGAAATGAATTAATCATCATTATGATTCAGCCGCATGAAAAACTTAAATTACTTTTATAAGTTATATATGGGCAATAGAATCATCATCAATCATACATATTTCTTTTTCTATATCTAAAAGCGAGTATAATGTTTCTTCCCGGACATGTAATAACTAATAACACATTGATTGTTTTTCATCATTGTATACGCAGGCACAAAAGAAAAATATACTGAGTACTCGTTATACATAAAGAATAAGATTAAATGAGAAATTTTTAACGTGAGAAATTGTGAAAGAAACTTGAGAAATGCATTTAGTCGTGTTGACTCATATTTTTTATATGTAAAAATATCTTTTTTTGTTAATTCAATACAAATTGATGATTCACAATAGTCATTTTGGTAAAAGAATATCTTTTTTATGTGTAAAAATATATTTTTGTTAATTCAATACAAATTGATGATTCACACGATCGGGTACACTGCTCGTTAGTGCATTAGGGTAAATCATAGGTATAACGAGACATTATAAATATTAAAATCTGGTCTGTAAACCTGCATCAAAGTAAAATCTCAGGTTTGGAAGAGTTTGGTTTTTAACGACTAATTAAACTAAATATAAACTAATTGCAACGAAGTAAAACAGATGCCATCAGCCTTCATAAATTTGGTCTTGACACCATCAGCTTGAGGCCTTCACAATAGCCTGTATGGTCAGTATTCCCTAGGTGAAGGCGTCACAAATTTGTCCTTTACGCCGTCACGAAGCCTTCTTGTGACATTTTTACCTAATTTTGTCGTTTCTTTGTTTTCCCGTCTAATTAAGCTCAAATCGCTTTATTTTCCACCATTTGCTTCCCAGGTACGTAAAACTCAAATAGAAAAATGATTTAGGGTAATAATTGAACAAATATATACGAATTTAGAGGCTAAAGGACCCCTTAAAAACGTATGAAGTTAAACCTCATCAAAATCCTCTTGCAACACTAGTGTGAAACGTATTATCTGAAGACATCTGTTTTATTTTCGAAAGATGAGACAACTATTGGTTTTCAAATTTGTTTAAGACACTTGCTTTTTTTGCTTTTTTTAAAACACTTTTGTAAAGACTTGAGTTGAATGATTGTTCTTTTGTTTTCTATTTTGATGAACAAAAACAACTTTAAAAAGTTTGTTAAGCTTGTTATAGTCTGTAGGTTTAATTTCTGAGTTATTTTGTTTCGTTTTTTTCTACTCTCTTTAGCAAGTTCTATCGTTTTTTCAGAATCCAAAACAATGAGAGGCACATGTTTATCTAACAAAACATTACCATTATATAAAACATTTTGTTCTTGCTGAGCTTTCTTGAGTACCCAAGGGTTTTCACAACCGAGAGCCATTTTCTTTGTTGTATGATAAAACGGATATGGATTATTAATATGCCAAAAAACATATTAGTACCCTTGAACTTGGTAAAAATTGATCATCTAGTACCCTGAAATTTTACGAGTGCAAAATGGTACCCTGACCTTGACATCATGAAATTTCTACTACCCAATACTAATCTCTACTAATTTAAAGCATTTTGGACTATTCCATAATTAGTAGGGCTTAATAATTCAAACTCTTAAACTTGTTTGTTATGGAAGGATTTCAAAACTTGATCAATAGTTGTAACCCTTATATTAATGATCAAATAAGTAATTTAATGCGACAAAAAATGTGTAACCACAATATCAATACTAGTAATATATAAAACTGAAGAAAAAAAAAGTTATTAATATATATTAAAATGTCATCTTAATATAAAAAGAACACATGGTTTATGAAATAATCAAAAAAGCTACAACACAAATTAATCATACTTCACACACAATAGATTCAGCCATCCAAAATTCTTTTGGCCCTTGAACCTCGCCTAACCACTCTTCCTGTTAGAAAAACGTGTAACCGAATAACATTTGCCCACCGCAAAATATAGCCACGGGTACTCACACGCCGCATTATGCAGAGAGTACCCTGCTAGTTAACTCAATAATTAATTGTTTTTTATTTCTAAAAATTAATTTGATAAGTTTTTTTAATAAGTAATTTATAGTAAAACTTTGGCTAAATAAATATATTTTTTCCTAAATTTTAATTATTTTTCATTTTATTAAAATTAATACTTGTTAAAAATAATGTTTAAATCAACTTATAACTAACTACATATGAGTTTTATTAAGAAATAAATAGTTAATTTGTTCTGGTCTCAAAACTATTTGAAACAAACACTTCGTATATATTACGGATATTTATATATTCAAATAGTGCAGTAGATTCACTTTGTATAAAGTATCATTTCAAATATATATTTATTGTCAATAACTAGATATAATATTATATTAATTAAAAGAAAAAATAAAATTAACTCAATTTTAAATAGAATATGATTAATTATCTTAAGTTTAACTAAAAATTATTTATATTACATTAGGCCTTAGTAAATTGATTTTCTAGAAAAAAATAAACAATAATAAATTATAGAGTTAATTTTGTATATGGTAGTAGTAATTCCAGTTTGCCAAGTTCATGGTACCATTCTGCACCCTTAAAAATTTAAGGTACTAGATGATCCAGTTTATCAAGTTCAGGGTACTAATATGTGTTTTAGCCATATTAATAACATTTGAATTGTTTGTCTCGAGTGACCAGTTTTAATAAGCAAATTTTCCAGTTCTTTGGTTTTGTCCTGTTTCTCAATGATATCATCAAGAAGTTCATTTTCACGTTTGGAAAAATCAGCTTCTAACTTTTTCTTTTCTTAATAAAAATTAGAACAAGTTGTTTGTTGTTTAGAAACTTGATTTTTAAGATCAGAAATTTCCTCGTTTAAAGATATTTTCTTCATGTGAGAGTTGACATCAAGTATGTCAAACTTAATTTGTAATTATTTTTCTCTAACAACGTAATTTTGATAACCAGTTTCTAATGCAGTCTCTCATTTTTTGTTAAACTCAAAAGCTTTTTTATTTTCCTTGTTGTTAGGAATTGGAAATTCCATGTTAAAGTGTCGGTCACCCCAATTATAAGTCTAGCATATGTTAGCTCGTAGACGTGTCGTGTGTTACATTATTTAGTAGTTTATTAGTGAGTTTGTAGCGTAGTTTAGCGTAGTGTAACACCGTGGAGGAAGGACGGGTCTTTACCCACTGTATCCCTGATCCACATGCCGATAGAAGGTCGTGTATTCTGTAACTATAAATACCCCTTCCATCCATGGAAGGGGTGGTGCTTCTCATTCAATCTAACCTTTCCTTTGTGTAAACCTCTAGCAAGAACACCCACTCTCTCTACTTTCTCTCTCTAAATATGGCAAACATGTATTTTGATCATCCAAGACCACCCGAATCATCAACACAATAAATATATCGATCCTACAATTGGTATCAAGAGCCATGGTTATTGTGTTTTGATGATTTCACGTGGTTTTTTATTTTGTTCTTAACTGTTTTTGGTGTTTCTTGATGGTGGGAAAAAGTTGTTTTGTGTTGTGGTATAACTGATTTAAGTATTGTACCTTTTTTATTGGTTTCAAACAAAATGTCATTGTCTAATGTTTAGATATCCATCTTGTCTCAATATTTTGTCCAAGTTAGTATTTTGATTCATTTTTTTACAACGTTTGTACCAAACATGTGTATTCCTTTTGCTCTGATTTCTGTGGTCAAACATTGTCAAAACTGGGTCAAATTATCATCCTTTAGACATGCTTTTGAGTCATATCCGTGATGTTATGTGGTCAAGTGGTCATCTTTACATGGTCAAACAGGGTCTAAACAGCAAAATGAAGAATTTTTAGTAACTTTTCTGGGTATTCATGAATATGGTCGGTAAACATTGTCGGAAATAACGCCGGAAAAAGAAAAATTCTTGTTGGCGAGTTGGTCTTAAACTGCCTAGCAACTTGGGACTTAAATGAAGTAGCGAGTTATGGCTAGCGACTAGTCTTTACTAGTTAGCGACTTGTGTCTACACTAGCGACTTGTGTCTACACTAGCGACTTGTCACTATTTAGCGACTTGTTTTGAAAATGTTTAGCGAGTTGTGTGAACAAAATTGCTAGCGACTTGCGTCTTAATTTGGATTAGCGACTTGACTCATGTTAAAGTAGCGACTTGTAATGACAGAAATGAAGAAGAAGAATGAAAGAAGACCTCAACCACAATCGACCATAACAAATATCATACAAACTCATCGACCTCAGTTGATATACAACATCACCAGTCCAAGCATAATATAGAAATTGAAAGGAAAGATTAAACCGAATCTCCAACAACTCCTCATCTTCCTACATCATACTTCTTCAACATGACTCAAATTAAATCAAATAACAAGACTCGAAACGAAAAAGATATTAAGATCTCAGCCTCTTTCTCTTGTGATGATTCAAAGAACCAACAAGACTTTTTAAAGTCCATCAAACGAGAAACTAATCATCATCGATCTTTTTGTGTTGTATCCGAACATCAAGAAAAAAAAGGGTTATAACAATTATGTTATCCCCTTTTAGACAGGTTCGTTCATGTTAAAAGAAAATCAAACATCAAATGGTTCGTTCATAAATGGTATCAAACACAATGAAAACCTACCTCAACCAGGAATATGTCTTTGAAGCCGATTTAAATGTCCAAGCCAACCCTGTGGCGTCATCAGTCTAAGACAGGACATGTTATGCCATTCATGGTTGAGACCCAACCTAGGATCTTAAGGTTTAAAACCTTCTTGATGTGTCTTTTTGGGATCTGAGTAGATACATTTTAGTTGTGATGTGCTATTTTGATGAGATTCGTTTTTTTAAGACATGATTGAGATGGAGGACTGAAGTACTGATTTGGGTTTGATAGTTTTTTTTGGTTTGTGTTAAGTGGTGTATGTGTAAGAGTGGCTGATCTTAAGAGAAATATTAGGGTTATAAGTATGTGATATGAGTGTTTTATACACCGATGGTTTATGGTTCGACATGATTTGGTTCGTGGCAAATGTTTGATTGAAAATGGGCTGGTTACAAGATCGGGAGATCTCATCAGTTTTGGGCCTCGTGGTAACAGATCATGTGTGGCCCAAAGTAATCTTTAGCACCCATATTCCCCAATGTTTTTTTAGTACTCAATTTATATAGTGAAAAGGGTGAAGTTAACGGATTTGATGATGAGCCGGATTTAATTATTGTATTACAAGAGATTACTTGAATCAAATTTGATGGGAGTGTAATTGAATCGGTTCTTTGAATTTTGATAATTGGGCCCTGTATTGATATTATTTCGGGGACTGGTCGAAGATGTTGAGTGGATTGGGTCCAATTAATATACGATTCATGGATATCGATTTATGTTGCTAATTTATTTTGATCCAGGTCAAGACTAATTGATTATTTAGGTCGGGTGATAATTATTCTTGGATTTGAGACGTGTGAGTTGAAGATTGGATATGAGATCTGTCGATAAGATTGGATTGATTATGAGGGTATGATGATAAGATTTGTTGAGATTTGACAATGAAACTTGTTAATGAGATTCGACGATGAGGCTTATGACTAAGAGATTTGATGATGTGATGATGAGATTTAATGTATTATGCGAGTTGATACCTTGGTTTATAAACAATCACGATGAATATTTTGTTATGGCTTGAATTATTATTAGAACTTGGGTGACTATGGGGTTGTTGTACGATATTTCTCATTTGACTTTGAAGTGAGGATTTCCGGGCGCATTCACTTATTTCATCTTCTTTCTTTCTACCCTTCCGCGAAGATGACTTGTTTGGGCGTTTATAGAGGGTGATAAAGACTTGGCTATTTAGTTACGGGTGTGATTCTTTCTCTCGTTTAACCCACAACGTAACTATCACTTCGGTGTCTCACTCAGTTGAGAACGTCAAGAGGTTTTGTACATTGGGTACACCGTTTCTTCTTCACAAAGATTAGTACAAGTTTAAGTAACAAATCAGGGGAGTTTCACTTCATGATCAAGTTTGGCATATCGGGTTTACTTCTCCATATGGTCATAGCAATTGCCGACAGATGCTGAGAATGATGTGTTTACCAAAGTGCTTACTGGATGGGTGATAATGTTGTTGATGTTGGTTAATGAACAGTTGATGAACCGCTGCATGTTCTCCTAAAAACAGATATTCACCGAAACCAAATTTGTCATAACACGTTCAAGATGACATTGTTTACGGTTTTGTCTTGATTTTGTAAAATCCCACGAAAGAATCTATTTCTCGGTTTAAATCATAGACTTGTAAAATCCCGTGACAATGGAAACACCCTGGTAAGTGTTAGGTGCATTTCCGGATCTATCTTATGGTTTATTCTTGGTTTTGTAAAATCCCGCGAAAGAAACTATTTTTCGGTTTAAACCATAGAGTTGTAAAATCCCGTAATGATGGAACCATCCTAGAGAAAGGAAAGTGTATGTCAGGATCTTATCTAATGCTGGTGCTACGGTTTCTGCCTCGAAGAAGGGATAAAAGGGTGTATTTCATGAATTGGGTGTTTGTTTGGATTTTCTTCATGACGGTTTGATTTCTTCAAAGTTTTACGGGGATATGCTCATTAAACCATGGTCAGGATGAAAACCATTATCATAGTTCATTTAAATGTCAAAGAAGGCTAGATTTGAGCAGTTCAGAAGATGTAACAACGGCGTTAATTCAGTATTATTTATTTGAGGTTGAAGTGAAATATCACGGGCGAGTGTACTTAGTATCTGAAGGTATCAGGGATGGTTGGATGAAGATTCTTCAAGATCCTTGTTCGAGCTTATTATCAAAAACGAAGACTTGGAAATCTAGTTATTGTTGGGTGTCTTTTACCTTTTCTTTTACCACTTGGGAGAATTGGGCTCATACCACCACAAAATAACTATCACTTTAAGGAGTTACATTGTAGTGCTCAGTGTCACATTCAATTGTGGATTTTCAAGAGGTAATGTACGCCTTATACTTGATGGTTGGTTGGTTGAAGAGTATAGAGTACATAGAGAGTACTTAGAGATGCTAATGGAAATCGACACCGCTCTTTGTTACATATGTGCAAGTATAAGTCACGAGTTCGGGTTAGTTTACTTCAGGTCAAATTCATCATATTGGGTTATCTCCATCACCGTCACTACAAAGAGCCCACCTCTTGAATGATAATGGTGATGATTACATGTCTTGCCAAGAGAGTTTGAAAAGAGAGAGATTATGACGTATGAACACATCAGTTCATGCCTCGTTCTCTAAAGAAAAGAAAAGTGTACGTTTTAGTGCGCTTTATCTTATGAAGAAGAGAAATCTTCTCTATTATGACCATTCTCATCAACATGCTTCATGCTTTTTCCATGCGCTTTCATTTATCAAGTGAACCAGACTACCGATGATTGTTTTCTTATTCCACTTGCTCAACTATAATGACGATGGCGACATCCTGTGCTAATTTTGCGGGGGAGAAGTGTGAATTGACTACATTTGGATGATTTTCACTTGTAAGAATGGCATCTCCGTATGCAATTCTTGAGGGGGAGAAGAAGTGTGATAATTCTGCATGGTTGGTTGACATCTGAGAATTTATGGTCTTACGGCTCCTAACTCATGTAAAAACCGAGCTTCTTCTTATCGGGTTATCTTTACATGGAGTTTCTTCTAAGAGCCGTTGGTTGACATCTTCACTCGGGTTGATGAGTTTATCGACAAAGTGCTTCCGGTTAATACTTCACGTATACATCAACATGATGATTCCGAACAATCTCTCTGTTCTTGTTTGATGTGATTGGTAGTTTGGTGTTACCATCTTGTGTGTTCGTGCGGCCTTATTGTATCATTTCCTTGATGAACATCTTTATGTTCTTGTTTGATTGGGAGAGATTTTAGTTAAGGGGACTTGCAAGATGTAAGTTAATTGGGATGCTTTTTGGTGATGTTCTTATTTTTGGTGAGTTGAAGATGTTAATTATCTATTCCCAACGCACAATCTTGAAGAAGGTCGGAGTCCTGTACATTCTACATTTTCTCTGCATGTTAGAAGACTAAAGACGAAGTTGCATTTGATTATCCAAAGACTTCTTCATATTCGGGCATTGTCGGTTTAGGGAGAGCACTAATTGGGGGGAGGGTGAAATGTCCATTTAATCCCCAATTAGACTTGCTCACATTATTCAAAGATGTTGATTCTCACAATGACTCCAAGCGTTGTTCTCAACAGATTTCTAGTATTTGGGATTTCAAAGAGTTGCTGATTTTGAAGTATCAAAACCAGAAGGGAAGAGAGACATGCATCTAAACGCGAGTAAACTTGATGAACTTAATACTTCTAAGTAATTGAAGATATCCCGGAAGACAAATGTTATTACAGCAGAGAAACTCAAGGTTTGACTCATGGCGAGTAAACTTGATGAACTTAATTCTTCTAAGTGATTGAAGATATCACGGGAAAACAAATGTCATGACCGCAGAGAAACTCAAGGTTTTACTCATCAAGGCGTTTAGTGTTCTAATTCCAACTATGTGGGGGAAGAGATGTTAGAGAAAGTTTCTGAAGATAAAGAGGTACACAAGTACGACATATTCTGGGGAGATAAATGTGTAACATGAGGGAGGTGTTGTCGCTATTCTCTCGCTGGGAATGTGTGTACTTCGGATTCTTGAGCTTCATACACATTCATCAGGGACGAAAGATGTGAACATAGGGAGGTGTTCTTCATTACCCTCATGATGTGTATTCGGGAGAGTTCTTGGATAGTGGTGTACCGGTTCTTGAGCTTCATACACGCTCATCGTGGAAGAAAAATGTGAACATGGGAAGGTGTTCTTCATTCCCTCATGAAGTGTATTCGGGAGAGTTCTTGAGCATTATACTAAGAGACGATTGCATCAACTCAACTACTTGGGGAATTGTTCTCTTGACACCTTTGGAATGGATTGCTTCGTGACTTCAGTGGAAAAGGAATTTGAGAAGATTATTTAAGTATGGGATGAAATGTTGCTGTTCTTCTATTGGATGATATAACCTCTAACGAAGAATCACGGTGATTATTCTTGAAAGGAGCAGCAAGTTCGATGATAATGGTGTGCTTCTTTGTGCACCTGGCTAAGAGAAGCTTGAAAGAAATCTTTGAATCTGCTCAGCTAAAGGATTTTCGGTTTGGGGGAAGCTGCCAAAATCACTTCTATCTGCCAAAGTCTCTCTTTCTCAAAGGCTCATGTTCTGTCTTCGATTCAAGAGTATTGGAAGCTTTGGTGGTGAATGTTTAAGAGATGATGACTTCTATCTTCTACAACGGGGCTGCTTGATATCCTTATCTCGGTACTCGTATCATCATCTTCCTAAACTATATCATCTACTCTATCTCTGTATATATTTATCAGAAAACCAAATACAAAAATATAAAACCAACAAAATCAAAATAGAAAAATATAAACCCTTCAAAAAATCCATAAAAATCAGAAAACTTGAAAAAGACCAAAAATATGTTTTCTCAAGACATGTCTTCTGGTATCGATAACATCCAGGGTCTTAGAAATGTCATTCAATAATGGCACGGGACCATAGATGAAGTTCGAGAGGAGGTGTAAATATTCTTTTCCAAAACATGTCCAAAAAAAAGTAAAGCGCGCTTATTTCAGATCGTAACCCGTGCTTAAAACTATGGTTTGCTATTATTTGAGATAGTAACCCACTCTTTAAAAGAGGAAAGTTTAGCGTCATTAAACCTATTTTCAAATAATTAGGTGCACTTATCCTAAAATCAAAATGAGAAAAGTATGTCGAAGGACTACTATTCCTACACAAATGTTTTCATTCTAAAAATTCTTCGAAAAAATATTTGTTGTTTTTCAAAAATGGTGGTAAATGAGTCGCTTAAAACAATCGATTCGAGTTTTATAAAATTTGGAAACTCAATCAATGACTTCGGAAATTTTAAAATCTTTTATAAAATGAGTTATTGGTTGAGGGGGGGAATGTTTTCAAATCTATATCTTCTAACGAGCTTTCTTAATTATCCTAATATGCTTAATTAAAATGATGTTAACCTATGTTGAAGGACTAGGTGCCTAGGATATGATTGCTAGGATTAGATTATTAGAGTTTGATGAACACATTATTCCCATACATTTAAATGATCCGATTGATATGTTGCATTGACTTTTATTAGTCGATTGTTGTTTGGGTGATGTCACCATTACCATATATTTGTATGTGTGTTCACTAACATATGCATGTATATTGGTATAAAAGAATGGTCCCGATCCGGATCCCACAATTGAAGATGATTGGATGCCGAAAGGAAGGGTAACTATATCTTGGGTTGACAAATGAAGAAACGGAGCTTAATTGGACTTCTATGGAGAGTTGGCATAAATGCAACGTAAGAGGTCTCCCACCGCATCGATGGTTTTCTAAGTGATTGAAGAAACGGAGCTTAATTTGACCTCAGTTGGCATTCAAAATGCAACGTAGAAGAAGTCTCACTGCATCGGCAGACGGTTTTCTTCCATGCCCTACAAAGATCAACATAAGCTTCTCAACCACCTAACGTATCTTTGTGCAGGATACCATTTTTAAACATTTTTTTTCTAAAACTTTGATTAAAATTGTTTTGAAAATGGAAAAATATTGTTTTGAAAATAAATTGGACTAAATTTTGAAAATCACCGGACTTCTTTTTATCAAAACCTAAGTCACTCAACTATTGACTTCTGTCATGGTTTGAGGGGGAGAGTGATTTAAAATAAAATATTTTAAAAAGATATTTCTTCACAAAAGTTCCGCTTTATACGTTAAAATGTGGTGATCTAAAGATTTAATGTTATGTTATGGTATGATTTTCTTTAAAACTCAAAGATCTGTCAAAATGAAATTTTTTCTGTTCTTGTTTGATTGTGAAATTGTTTTATTTTACTTAAAGGTCTTTTAAAACAATCATACATGACACTAACAATCTTTAATATCTTAAAATGGTCCTTATCTGTCATTTTTCAAAATTAAATCTTGCCACGCCTTTCCCCAAAATTTTCTAAATTATTTAAATCTTTTGGGATCACTAATCTCAAATGGTTTGAAATCTTTGATCGGGTGAGAGATCGTGATTTAAATCTCAAATCTTTTTTAATGGAATTGGTTTTAGTCCTTGAAAGGCACTCTCCTCCATGTGCCAAACGATTTCAATATACATAATGCACATGTTGAGGGGAGCATTTATCCAAAAACAAGATGAGTTTTTAAATCAGGCACATTTTTTCCCATATTTTCTAAACCTTATTAAATCACTTGGGATCCAAAATGTCAAAGGGTGTGATATTTTTGATCAGGGGAGAATTTGTGATTTAATAATGAAATTTGATAAAAGGTGATCATTTTGATTCAAATGTGCATGCTGCTCTCCCTTGTGTGCTAAACGCTTTTGAATCTCGAAGCACATATTGAGGGGGAGCATTTTAAAAGAAAATAAACTATCGAGGTACAAAAGCTTTTATGTTTTAACATAAAGTATATTGAGGGGGATCATTTCAAATGGTTTTTCTTAATGGCTTTTGTAATCGTGAATGTGCTTCAAAAGAACTCTTTCCTCTATGTGATAAAATGACTTCAAATATCCTATGCACATATTGAGGGGGAGAATTTTACCAAGAAAATCAAATGGCTTTTTCGTATGAAAATTGTGAGCAAAGAAAATATTTCGAAGTCCTCTTGCCTCCATGTGATAAACAATTTCTAAATCATATGCACATGTTGAGGGGGAGGTTTTCTAAATGATCAAAACTATTAAGGTACAAAATGCTTTGATCTCGTATCACAAGTACCTTGATTGTTTTTCCAAATGATCTTTCAATTGGTTTCAAGGAAGAATGAACTGTACCAAAAGACCGACCATTTTACTTTATGTATGGAGTTATAAGGATGGTGAGGCTAGGTATTAGTTCCCACGATCCGTGAATCCGAGGAGGGATCTACCCATGGACAATCCACTAGATAGTGTAGAGTCCTTAGGTATATTGAAAAAAGGAGAAAAGTGAGGAATGGGAAGAGCGGATGAGACGAGCTAGTACTGGAATAAACCCAACAAGGTTCTAGTTATGAAGTCTCGGTTAGCACTGAAGGGGTTGAAGAATGAAAAAGAAATTAATGTGAAAAGGGTGAAAAGAAATAGCCCCCCATTTATTCAACCTTAGGGCAAAAATCGGGTTCAATTCATATACTACTCTTGTTACCAAGGTAACAATGGTATTGAAGACAAGACGTCATGGACCCAGTGACGCACTGCACTAACCTTCCCAAGCTACTCAAGTTCCTCTTAAAAGGGATTCTTTCATTCTCACGGGGAACCGACATTATCTATCGACTTTCTCTTAGAGATTGTTGATATTGAAGAAGGAGACCCTCTCCCAAGTCTTCGGTATAGGAACCAAATGTGCATAATTGAGTCTAGAGCCAAGAGATCATCCACAATATCTCATTAGGACACTAAATTAATGAAGACTTGCTGCTTCACACAATGTGGAAAGTAAGTATATATTAAGAGTCCTACGCATTATCCTTGTGGTATTGCCAGAACATCCAAGTGATATGAAAATATTCACAATGAAGATGGAAATCCTTCTAGAGCCAACATCAAACAAGCTCTTGGTGGGTGACATGTGAGATCTTTTCTAAAGATCAAGCTTGTGACAACTGGATAGAAACGATGAGGCGATTCACTCTTGAATCAACCTTGGTACAGGATTGGAATTGACGAATACTTTTGGAAAAACCATTCGATGTGCAAACCTTCTTTTCTCTAGCACGTCGAATGTGTACTTATGTTTTCGAACACAAAAAGTATCTCTGATTGAAAAAGTACTTTTGGAAAAACCGTTCGATGTGCAAATCTTCTTTTCTCTAGCACATCGAATGTGTACTCATTTTCTTATACAAAAAGTATTTTGACTGAAAATTGATCTTTCTCATAAAACCTTCGTCGTATTGCAAAACACTTTCTTCTAAGCAATACGCGATTGTTTTCAAATCAATTTTTCATCAATCAGTGAATCTCAATTAGCTGGTTCACTCACTCCGTGTTGTCTTCTTTGAGACGTTCCGGTTTGAGAACGGCTAGAGCATTCTTGAAACCCTATCAAGGAGATTCTTCGAATTCTACCGATAACGAGCAGTACTTGTACCGATCAACGGGAACCGTGGGCGCGTACCTCAATTCAACAAAAGTGATCAAAGACACTTTCGTGTGTTTTATTGCTAGCTGTACCTGTTTGCGGGACATTTGGACGGCTGCGAATGACTCTGAATTGAGGAGTCAATTTAAGGCCGCATGCTCACAACATCCACACTTAATTTGAAGAAATCATGACTTGTGCCTATCTACATAACCGGCTCGATATTTTTTATACTATGCTTACGCTGCTGCAAATATCATGAACCAGTAAAGCTTCCGCTACTTTGATGGAAAGATGTCATGATTCAAAAGTGTGAGCATGTCGGTCCGAAAGTCAAAACTTCACATGATGGCAACACAACAAAGGGTGATCCAGAGATTTACTATGGCTGATGATCTCAAATAAAGCTCGAAGATCATCAAGATGTGGATCAGTTAAAGGCCTCCACTGAAAGTACAAAACTATGCGGACTTTGAAGTATCACTGCTAAAGCACAAGATTTCGGATTTGAAGAATTGAAGTCTATGAGCTCAAGAACGAAGTCAAGAATAGAATGCTAGGATTCAAAATGTAAATCATGGGGTGACCTCCCTTAGGGGGAGATTGTTAGGAATTTGAAATTCCATGTTAAAGTGTCGGTCACCCCAATTATAAGTCTAGCATATGTTAGCTCGTAGACGTGTCGTGTGTTACGTTATTTAGTAGTTTATTAGTTAGTTTGTAGCGTAGTTTAGCGTAGTGTAACACCGTGGAGGAAGGACGGTCTTTACCCACCGTATCCCGATCCACAGCCGATAGGAGGTCGTATTCAGAATTATAAATACCCCTTCCTTCCATGGAAGGGGTGGTGCTTCTCATTCAATCTAACCTTTCCTTTGTGTAAACCTCTAGCAAGAACACCTTCTCTCTCTAATTTCTCTCTCTAAATATGGCAAACATGTATTTTGATCATCCATGATCACCCGAATCATCAACACAATAAATATATCGATCCTACAATTGTACCTCTCAAGCTCAGCAGTTAACTTGACATTCGGGATTTGACCTCGCGACTGATCAGTTTAATTTCTGAATCTCTAAACTTGGAGATAGCCATGAAGATAGAGTTTGTATTGGCTTCTTCTCGATCCTCCTCACACTAACTGCTAAGTAATCGTGTTCTTCAAGAGAGTTGTATTCCAGCTTCTTCTTCTGTAAGCCAACAACAAAGCTTCCTAAAAGTATCTAGCATCCCGTCTTCTGGGTTCAAATATGCAAATCCTTGCCAAATGTCCTTCATCCCAATAGTTGTAACACTTTATCTGATTAGCCTGATTCCCATTTCCATAATTCCCAAATCCTTGAGCTACAACATTCTCAATCTGATTAACCACATTCTGATTCTTGACATTCTAACCTCTATGATTCCTAAAAACTTGTCATGTATTCTGCCTTTGATTCCTCATCTGTATACCCTGAGCATATATTTTCTAATTCCCAGTAACTGCAACCATTTGTCCTACTTGACCCATATTACTTAGCAATCTGCCTATCACGATTATTTGATGAAATCCTTCGGTTGTTGTTTGTTGTAACGGACGTTGAATGCCTTGGATAACATAGCAAAATCATCTGTCAAAGCAATAGTTTCTTCATCATAGACATACTCATTATTCTCGGGTACTTGGTATTGTTGTATCTGTTGTTGTGGGATCAGTTGTTGTAGAATCTTTTGTTGTGGAATTGGTTGTTGCATGTAGTTGTGAGTGGATGATGATGGTTGATGTAAGTTGTAAACCTGTTGAGGTGTTGGTGTGCTAGCAATCAGTGCTAGAGGATCATGATTCTTTTCCATTCTTTCCTTTCTTACTTCATTAGCCTCAGCTTGGTTTTGCTTTAGAAAATCATAAAGTTGATCAAAATTCATTGCATGCAAGTCCTTTGTTTGGTTAACTATTGTGACATAGGGTCCCCATTCTTCTTGAAGATTGTTTTTGAACTTGATATTGCTCATGATGTTTTTCGGAGTCAGCTTATTCCATGTTAGCTCATTCATTAGAGTCCAAAACCAATGTTAGCTCATTCACGTGAACTTCTCAAACTCAATTAACAACTTAATCTCCATATCTTGTTGTCCAATTTCAATTCCATGGCACAACCTTCTAACTCGCTTCCCATTGCATTCACACGACTTGCAAGAATCCACAACAACATAAATCTCTCCTGACAATCCCAGTTGAATTAAGTGCATTGGAAGATCATCGGCTTCAATTTGTAGTTTGTCTTCTTCATTGTATTATGTTTTTGTTTGATCACGTAGGTGAGATAGAATAAGAAGTATACGGTTAGGGTATCCTTGGTCTTGGATTTGTCGTGGCTTAAAAGGTCACTCCATAATGGATTTAATCATGAGTTTTCCATTACGCTTGGTTTTGAGATAACGAAGTATACGTCTTTACCATTGAAGATAACTACATCTTTCAAGCATAAGATAACAGTTTTCATTACCAGCTGCATAAATTTCATGTTGAGTTGATGATGTGTAATTTTATACGTTTTTAAAGGATCGTTTAGCCTCTAAATTTGTACATATTGTATCATTACTGCCCTAAATCGTTTCTACTTGAGTTTTAGGTACTTGGGAAGCAATTACTGGAAAATGATGCGTTTTAGGCTCAATTGGACGACAAAACGAAGAAAACGACAACATCGATAAAAAACGTGACTGAAAAGGCACTGGGACAGCGTCACATATACAAGGTGACACCATCACTTGATGTTTACGAAGATGATCAAGTTTCAGAATTTCCAAGTGATGGTTAAGGTTGTGGAGACCGCCTAGATCTGACGGCGTCATGACCAGGATTATGAAGAGCGACGACGTCACAATCTATAAGGTGACGCCATCACAACTAAGTCGATGCAATTCTCAAAACCCTAATGACGGCGAGCTAACGGCGTCACAATTACTTAAGTGACACCGCTGCACAAGTGTATTCCTATATATATTTTCGTATGTTTTTCATTATTAGAAAGATACTTTTGGAGGAACTTTGTGTGTAGTTAGAAGTCCAATTTTATAGCTTTTGTAGGTTTTTAGCTACCTATAAACTCCATGTTTTATTGAAGATAAGTTATTCAATCCTTAATCATTACAATATGTCTAGGCATTGTGTGATTACTTATTGTTCTTCTCTTCGATCAAGCATGTTTGGCTAAACTTATTAGTGTTTACTTGGAATTACATGAAACTTAGTTATTTATTATTGATTGTCGTCTCTTGTTTAATTAGTTGTGAATTGCATTATGAGTAGGGAAACTGGCTAGACAAAATATATTACTAGCTTGAATGTCCGACTAAACGCTTAGTTATTATTAACTTGATGCTCGTTATATTTAATTCGTGAATTATGTTTTCATTATGGAAATTGGAAGTTAAAAGGGCATTCTTAGACGCTGCTCAATTAGAACATCTAATTAAACAAGGACGTGACAATTCGACTAATCAATAGAATATAACTAAGGAGTAATGAGATTCTAAGTAAATACATTGTAACTATCATACGAGTTTCTATCAATTTACTTTTCCGCATATTTAGTTTAATTTAGTTTTATATAGTTTTAATTAGTTTTAAAAACCAAACTCAGCAAACCCCAAGATTTTAATTGCTTTCTATAAAATATAAAAATACAAAAATAATCATCCCTCAACCCTTAGAATTACTTAGTTACACCTCGAGCCTACCTCATTATTCTCCTAGATAACGATCAATCCCCCGTGTCTTACCTATACTGCACTACAACGGTTAGGTACTTTGCTTAGGAGGATTGTAAAACTTAGTGTGTTTGCAACCATCCGCATCATAAGTCGACATTGTGTAAAAGTTGATTTTGGATTGATGATGTGTTATTGGTTTTAAAATTTCTCAATAAAGGATATTTCACGAAAGCTTTAATTACTTAAAAGTTAAAGTTTCTTGAAAGTTGAAAAGTTTTTAAAATTCTAAATTTTAGGTTGATAAATTTCTTTCAACAAAAGTCCAATAATTAATCTAAATAACGGATTAATCGAAAGTTTGGAGATTACTCGAAAGTACCAAATTACTCGAAAGTGCCAATGATACGCATACAACGCGCGTTCGGGGTCAAAGGAACTTCCTTTTCGTCGAGCAAGTTTTTCAACACCCTAGGCAGTGAACCTAATCGTTGTAGTGTAGTATTAGGTAAGCTTCGGGTATTGATATCGTTCTCTAGGGGAATAGTGTCGTTAGGCTGAAGTGTATGTCGATTTAAGTCTAAAGGTGATGGATGATTATTTTTGTATTTTTATATTTTATGAGTTAAAATATCTCGGTTTTGAAGGGGAGGGTGGAATTAGTTGCTAGTCAACTATCCCAAAAGATACTAACTAAATTAGGGGTCTACTAGGAACGTGAAGCGTATCTACTTATGATGCATTACTCCTTGCTAGCTATCCAATTCTACCTACTGAATTGTCACATCCTTGTTTTAATTGATGCGTGTATTCCATGTTTTATTCATAGGGCGGTGCCGATGGTCCCTAATTCTATGAGCCTAAACTCACGCATTAAATACAACGAAAGCCAACTAGTGCACTCTAAGACTATTTAGATCACTATTTAAGACGTTCAAGCTCACAACTCGACGATTGAAGCAAGTTTTACTTAATCTAGTGCGAACAACCAATTAAACAAGAGACAGTAGAATGCAAGAATTATAAACTAAACCAATTAGACTCATTGAAATTGTCACACCCCTAATGATGAAGATAGACACAAGCCTCACTAAGAAATCAATAAGATCTAATTAATTATATGCAAGTTTCATACAACCATAACCAAACACTAGGTGAATTAGCCAAGCATAACTAATGAAGAGCAAACAACAATTATGATAATTGAAGACATAACATAGGATTGGATTAACAAACAAACCATCACACGATGTTTATAGAGTGTTTGAAACCCTTTAAGTTGCTGGAAAAACACCTACCTAAACCCTAGAATCGGACTTAGAGTTTGGGGCTTACAAAAAGTGAAGTTATAATGTTCTATTTATAGGCAGATTTTCTATTGGCAAAGGGTGACGGCATCGCATTGAAAGAGTGACGGCGTCTGGTGCAAAATAGAAAAATCGCCACTGAGCCGTCGCAATTTGAGCGACGGCATCGCATTTAAAGAGTGACTGCGTCAGGTGCAAAATAGCAAAATCGCTACTGAGCCGTCGCAACTAGAGCGACGGCATCGCCCTTTATCTGTGACGCCTTCGGGTTCACTTCCAAAGCAGCAGTGTCTTGATCTTGACTTTAGCCGCTTTCTTCATATATTCACGCATTTTCGTCCAAATAAGCTTCATTCCAGCATTATGCCTTCAAGAGACCTAAAAAGTGAAAAGGAACGAAATTAAGCAGTAACGGATATAAAAGTGGTCGATTAAGGGCTTAAATGACCCCTCAAAAGTGTACCTTTTAAATCCTTATCAAATATCCCTACACTTGGTATTTGCTTGTCCTCAAGCAAATGTGCTTTTGGCTAATTAATTTATAAGTTAGGGGTCATGAAGCATTAGTTTAGAACAATTCACAACAAGTATAAGCCATTCATTCTTATGAAAAGGGTAACAAAGAGATACTATTTCTCGAAATATGGACAAATGGAAGTTTAACTCCTAAAGAAGCACTTCACGAAGCCTCCCATAATTTGATTGATTTATTGATTCCCTTTTTACATACCAAAGAAGAAAATTTAAATTTAGAGGACAATCAACACATGATTCCTTTACCCCCTTTTACCTTTTATGATAAATTGGCTAAACTAACAAAAAATAAAAAAAAATGGCCGCAAAAGTCATAACAAGCACGGAAATTATAAACTAGCACCTCACAAGTGGTGTTTGGATACTCTCATCTCTCAGGTGTATATGAAATATATCAAATTGGAAATGGAAGATAAACACTCATTAACCGGTCCTAGTACATAGATTACCATAGGCTTGAGACTAGTTCAAACCTCCATCGCTTTGGCGTAAGCACCTAGGAAAAAAACTATCTAAGAGGTCTTTTAAAGGGTTGTAATGTTAGGCTTACGGTAGGGAAACAAAGGGTTTGGTGGGATAGGCGATTTAGTGGTGGCAAGTCAAAAATCTTTATGTTACAAGCATGAGAAGAATGGCGTTGCTAAGCCAAGACTCGAAACTCTAAACTCTAGATAACTTTTGTGGAAAACTAGAAGGGGGGTTGAATAGTTTTTCCAATTAAAACTCGTTTTAAACTATTTAGATCGACTTATGTCAATCTATTTGGATGCATGTTGGATGTTGATAAACAAACATATAGAAATATAAATATGTAAAGAAAAGATAAAGAGAAAGAAGCACAAAACGACGACGCGAGTATTTATAGTGGTTCGGCTACAAGGACACCTTTCCTTGCTCCTATTTCCCACTCCTCGAGTCACCTACTCGAGAGTTCGTAATCACTACATAACACCGACTCCTTATGGTGGAGAAACCTTCACAACATTGCCTACTCTTTTTTCGGTACTAGGCTAACCACCGGGTTCTTTACACCAAGGTGAACCAATCCTATCACAACGTCAGCCTACCCTTTATCCGCCTAGTACTAGGCTAGATAAAGTTCCATTACAATGGAGGAACTACCACCCAACACTACACCAATTACCTAACCCCAAAGGAGATCTACTCTTTATAATGTCAACAAGAATAACAATATCCTTTGACCCAATACTAATCTATCTTGTACATCGAGTCACACCATATCGAAAGTACATCTTAGGCACCTTTCACTAATGCCTTTGACTAGATCTTCAAGACACCATTCACTAATGTCTTGTGACTTGACTCTTAGGCACCCTTCACTAATGCCTACAATACGGACGATCGACACCCTTCACTAATGTCTTCGCTTGACACGAGACATCTTTCACTAATGTCTTCAACACTACACTTCTTAGTAGAAAGAAAAGAACCATCAACAAGAGGACTTCAATAGTCTTGATGATGAGGAAGCATGGCAACTCATGGACTTGAGCTTGCTTGACTTCAAAGGTGGTGATCTCGCCTTTAAGAGGAACCTAGAGAATCACACAAAACAAAACTACATACATAGATCACTTGGATCTGGGTTAGAGAGTTTTTAACTCAAGGAGAAAGTATGTGAGAAAGGGGTGAGAAACAATGAAGAAATGGCTCACTATTTATAGAGAGAAAATGCTACTGTTCTTCGGATCCCACGGATCCCTCCCTCAAGGGATCCATCTAGCTTAAAGCTTGGGATCCATATGACGCTCCTCTTTACCCACGGGTATTTTGGTTATGGGTCATGGGTCATGGGTTATGGGTTAATCCATGGGTCATTTATTAGATACGATCTATCTAATGAGTGCAATGCACCTAGTCAAATGGGTATGGGTCAATACCATGGGTTATGGATATATTCCATGGGTTGTAGTTTTTAACCATTTTATAATACATACTAGTTATGTATATATTTTACCCAATATATAAACACTAGTTGTTGTACATATATATTACTAAATCATTAAATCATTTATACCTGTTTTAGTGTTTTATGTGAAAACGTAAGTGTGTTAGAAAACTATTAGCTCAAACCATTTACGTATTTTATTTGTTTCGTTACAATGATTTTACGTTTGTTATCGACAAAACATTAGAAGATCGTAAAATATAAATAAACGTTTTTACGGCTTATTTGTATTAACAACTTTGAAACAAACAAACATAAATTTAAAGATAGATGTAGGATGGTAGCCCGTTTGTTTTTTCATTTTTTTTTTCATACACTTTTACTCTACCATCCTCTACGATAACATCAAAATAATAGGGATTTATAGGCACATCCCTACACTTGAGTTTTTACTACTCTAACACTAATTTGACCCGAATTGGAAAGATCAAAACACTTGGAGTACATTATTACGTAAATAAAGGGAATTTGAATTTAACTTTCCTTCCCGTCACTTCATAAAATTTAACTTTTCCCATGTGTCCCAATCGTCCCAAAACTGTGTAGAAAGGATATTACTAGACTTAGCAACTTATGCAAACAACTAGATAATTGAACTAAGGGTTTAGTATGATAACAATAATGCACTATAAGTGAGTGCATACAAGGTAGGCTAAGGCGATTAGGGTGTACATATGGGGGTGGATTGTAAACAATGCTCTTGATTGATATTCCGGAAAGCCGAAACATCACGAGAACCGCGAAAAGGATAGGCTCTGAGGGGTTAACTAGGGTATCGTGTACTAAATATGAGTACAACACAAGGGTGTGGGGGAATTACTCAACCGATGTGGAAGAAGTAATTATAATACAGGTATCAAACAAGGGTTATCCTAATGCCTCTTATCATTTAGTTATTCCTAACTACACAAGTGTAGTCTCACTAGCGATCTCGAAATGCATCACAAACCAAGTTCTAGAATCTATTATACTACCGGTACACTCTCGAAGCATTAAAGATGAATGCTTTAATTCCTACAAATCTAAGGGCGATCCTCACATTTTGGGGTGGAATTTGAGTAGTAAAGGGTTTCATGAGTACCAATGAATGAACAAGGATGAAACTAAAGATTATGAGAGTGTAAAATGAAGCTAAATGATCCTAGAGATCAGATAGTGACTTAGGATAATATTTTGGAGAATATCCTAAAGGCTTTATGATGGAAAAACTAAAATTTGATCAATTTTGATCAATCTTGAAGTAAGGATGATTATGATTAATTTTGCCATAATTGGAATATTTCCAAAGTTAGATGTGAGGGATCATATGAGTAATGATGAGTGTGCTTGAGAGCGGAAGAGTAATGAGTTTAAATAGAACGATAGATCTACAAGCGTCTTGAGTGTGATCTAAGTGAGTTATGTGTGAGTATGAATTTACTCAAATTTGAAAAAGGGATCAATTTGTCTTAAGACACTATGTTTAGCTTAGTGTGAAGTGATCTAAGGTATGTTTTGAAATACAATGATTGCAATTGCATTTTCTGTTCGCCGGATCCCACGGTTCCCTAAGAGTAGGGATCCGTCTAGCACAACCTTTGGGATCCGTGTATCTGCTAAGCAGAACCTTTACTAAAGGTATGCAATTATTTTAACAATGCATTATATTTCAAGGTTAGTTAAAGAGGTTCTAACACTAAGATATCAAATGTAAAATGTTTTATTTCATGAAAAAAATTGGATTACATTGATAAAGCATGAATACTAAGGATTGATCCCATTTGAAAGATTACTAAGTTCCTTGAGCGTTTTCGCTAGAAGGATCATCAAATGGTTGATGAGTGTTTGCCGATTCAGGAATGAAGAAAGTCTTCATGAGAGATGTGTTCAGAGGTTCCATCATCTTGTTCACAAGTACGAACAACAGACTTTGAAATTGAGGGTGGAAGTACATGATGTGATGATACAAGCGCGTCAAGAACATTCCATAAGAGATGAGTTTGTTCTTGGAGCCTTGAATATTTACAATTCGCCTTCTTGAAGAAGTAGGCGAGATTGTATGGTTGTTGTGTTAGCAAATGATACATTATGTGAGCACAACAAGCGGGAAGGATTTCTTGATTTCCCCTGAGACTCCAAACATTTTCCCGTAGGATGAGTGCGAGAGCCTTGTACTTTCTCGATATCCTTTGTACGGATAATGTTTGGATCGAGATAATAGGGTTGAGGTTTGCATATTGTGCGAGTCAAGTCTTATAGGGAAGGTATGTGTGAACAATATGAACTATTTTCTTCACGAAAGTTGAAGAGAGAATCAAGAGACCAATCTTCGGTGAAGGCACATTGTCCATGATTTGGAATTCAGAAAATTTGAGCAAATTTCCCAAGGGTTAAAACAAACTTTTGTTTTTTGATCCAAAACCAAAGAGATAGAGAACGATCCTCGTTACGAACGAGTTCGACTTGACGGAAGAATTCCAATACAAACCTTGGACATATTTTCTCGTTAATTTCGAGAAGACATTCCAATCCTATGGTTCGGAAGGAGGTATTGATACCTTTTTCGTATTGTAGAGGAGTGTCGATAATACGTCCTTCGTGAAAGTGACGGGTTTCGAGATTATTAAACCCACATACATGATTGCAGTGTGTTGGGCTCAATAGAGATGTTAGGAGTGTAGACGCTAGTGAGTGAAAAATCAAACTCATATTCATGCGACATAATGAAACCTATAGGAAAGAGAAGTTAATAGGATGTGATGTATTACGGGTAAAACAATGATTTCCTAACATTTTTACAAGATGTTTATTAACAATGACATTTAACTCACTTAATGTTTGACATTCTAGTAGAACATTTCTTTTAGGAAGAAAGTGGTTTTTATTTTGCATGAAAAATCTGTTATCTAGAAGGATGGTTCCCACGGTTCCCTTCTATCAGGGATCCGACTAGTATTCTTGCAGGGATCCGTGGATCTGTAGTAACAGAAGCAGATTTTTGATAAAAATATAGGTTTAATAGTTTTATATCAAGATATGTGTTTTAGCCTACATTTTCTTTTAGCATGCATTCATGGTTTCTAATGTATCACGAAAGAATTCACAAGATATAAATCAAAAAGAAATGACAAACACATTATGATAATAATAACCTGGATAAACTAGACTATTAATAATATTTCATTTCAATGCTAAGAATGATACAAAGGATTGGGTATATAACCCCAATGTAGATTAACAACCAAAGTATATGTCTCCGTATGTGAACTTCATCATAGGTAACACAAGAGCGATGAGTGCTAAGGCGATGAGCACAAGGGCGATGTAAACCATGTTGATGACGAACCTTCTTGGTTTTGGTTTGAGATGAGATGAGATGAGAGGAAGATGAAGTTTTGAATGAGAGGTAATTTTTTTTTTGAAAATGGAAGATTTAAAAAAGTGGGGATTTGATATAGTGGACGACGGATGGTTTATTTATAGGGAAGGAGAAATTTTTGAGATTTGTGTTTTGTTTTATTATTAGAAAGATCTTATTTTTGGATTAAGTGAAATAAAACACAAGTTTTATATACCACGACTTTAGACGAAAAAGTAACACGTATGTGAGAAAAGGCTTCCTAATGAAGCTACATGTAATACATGTATATGCACACAAGATAATCATATAAATACCTATGTAAGCATACTTAATTATCAAGCTAATTTCATTTAAAGATAAGTAGAAAGTCGTACCTCTAATGCACTTAGGAATGTCTTTACAAATGACACAAAAATGTCATGAACAATTCCGGCTCCTTTGTGTTTAAGATACCCTCTTAGGGAAGGTATTCTTGTTACCAAGCGATTCCTATGGCTTGGTAGGTATGAGCTTTGACTAAGCAATATGACAAAGAGGATTAGTGCAATTAAATGAAGAATAAATAATAAGAAAAATGTTGTCATCTAATCAACATCCAAACAAAGAGTTTTAAAAGACATGGTGTTTGTTTTTATTAAAAACCTTCTTTGTAGTTTTCAATTAACCATGGATCGTATCAAGTTTTTGAAGTACAATATACTTTAAGAAACTTGGTAACGAAGCTATGATGCCAATTGTGGAAAACTTGAAGGGGGGGTTGAATAGTTTTGCCAATTAAAACTCGTTTTAAACTATTTAGATCGACTTATGTCAATCTATTTGGATGTGTGTTGGATGTTGATAAACAAACAAATAGAAATATAAATATGTAATGAAAAGATAAAGAGTAAGAAGCACAAAACTACAACGTGAGTATTTATAGTGGTTCGGCTACAAGGACACCTTCCTTGCCCTACTCCACTCCCCGAGTCACCTACTCGAGAGTTCGTAATCACTACACAACACCGACTCCTTATGGTGGAGAAACCTTCACAACCTACTCTTTTTCCGGTACTAGGTTAACCACCGGGTTCTTTACACCAAGGTGAACCAATCCTATCACAACGTCGCCTACCCTTTATCCGGTACTAGGCTAGATAACGAGTTCCATTACAATGGAGGAACTACTACCCAACACTACACCAATTACCTAACCCTAATGGAGATCTACTCCTTATAATGTCAACAAGGATAACAATATCCTTTGACCTAATACTAATCTATCTTGTACATCGAATCACACCATATCGAATGTACATCTTAGGCACCTTTCACTAATTCCTTTGACTAGATCTTCATGACACCATTCACTAATATCTTGTGACTTGACTCTTAGGCACCCTTCACTAATGCCTACAATACGGACGATCGACACCCTTCACTAATGTCTTCGTCTTGACACTTGAGACATCTTTCACTAATGTCTTCAACACTACACTTCTTAGTAGAAAGAAAAAACCATCAACAAGAGGACTTCAGTAGTCTTGATGATGAGGAAGCATGGCAACTCATGGACTTGTGCTTGCTTGACTTCAAAGGTGGTGATCTCGCCTTTAAGAGGAACCTAGAGAATCACACAAAACAAAACTACATACATAGATCACTTGGATCTGGGGTTAGAGAGTTTTTAACTCAAGGAGAAAGTATGTGAGAAAGGGGTGAGAAACAATGAAGAAATGGCTCACTATTTATAGAGAGAAAATGCTACTGTTCTTCGGATCCCACGGATCCCTCCCTCAAGGGATCCATCTAGCTTAAATCTTGGGATCCATATGACGCTCCTCTTTACCCATGGGTATTTTGGTTATTGGTCATGGGTCATGGGTCATGGGTCATGGGTTGATCCATGGGTCTTTTATTAGATACAATGTATCTAATGAGTGCAATGCACCTAGTCAAATGGGTATGGGTCAATACCATGGGTTATGGATATATTTCATGGGTTGTAGTTTTTACCCATTTTATAATACATACTAGTTATGTATATATTTTGCCCAATATGTAAACACTAGTTGTTGTACGTATATATTACTAAATCATAAAATCACTTATACTTGTTTTAGTGTTTTATGTGAAAACGTAAGTGTGTTAGAAAACTATTAGCTTAAACCATTTACGTATTTTATTTGTTTCGTTACAATGATTTTACGTTTGTTATCGACAAAACATTAGAAGATCGTAAAATATAAATAAACGTTTTTACGGCTTATTTGTATTAACAACTTTGAAACAAACAAACATAAATTTAAAGATAGATGTAGGATGGTAGCCCGTATGTTTTTTTTTATTTTTTTTTTCATACACTTTTACTCTACCATCCTCTACGATAACATCAAAATAATAGGGATTTATAGGCACATCCCTAAACTTGAGTTTTTATTACTCTAACACTGATTTGACCCGAATTGAAAAGATCAAAACACTTGGAGTACATTATTACGTAAATAAAGGGAATTTGAATTTAACTTTCCTTCCCGTCACTTCATAAAATTTAACTTTTCCCATGAGTCCCAATCGTCCCAAAACTGTGTACAAAGGATATGACTCGACTTAGCAACATATGCAAGCAACTAGATAATTGAACTAAGGGTTTAGTATGATAACAATAATGCACTATAAGTGAGTGCATACAAGGTAGGCTAAGGCGATTAGGGTGTACATTTGGGGGTGGATTGTAAACAATGCTCTTCATTGATATTCCGGAAAACCGAAACATCACGAGAACCGCGAAAATGATAGGTTCTGAGGGGTTAACTAGGGGTATCGTGTACTAAAGATGAGTACAACGCAAGGGTGTGGGGGAATTACTCAACCGATGTGTAAGAAGTAATTATAATACATGCATCAAACAAGGGTTATCCTAATACCTCTTATCATTTAGTTATTCCTAACTACACAAGTGTAGTCTCACTAGCGATCTCGGAATGCATCACAAAACAAGTTCTAGAATCTATTATACTACCGGTACACTCTCTCTAAGCATTAAGATGAATGCTTTAATCATATCCTATCCAGGCGCTTTATTAAGACTAATGGCTGCTCCTACATGTCATGAAAATTTTTAAATTTGGTGAAAAATTACCTAACCGACATTCCTCATGGTTTATTACACAAATGATATTGGACAAGGCAAAAAGTCAAGGATAAGCATAGTTTCAAAGTTCTTGTTTTATTTTCCCCTCCTACCTTAAACGAACATTGTCCCCAATGTTCCCCGAAAGTATCAAAGTTATGATAATGGAAGGTAATTAAAAATGAAAGAAACTAATACTCCCCTGATTAGCTCGGTAGGATCCGTGTGAAGTAGTGGT